>CM062808.1:957106125-957706125 GCA_031772625.1 Pinus tabuliformis | reverse complement strand
TTTTGATGTAAATTTTGACAAAAAAATGTAAAGTCTCCGCGAATTGTGGGTGCGAAGTGCGTAGGTAGAGAGTGGTCAAAAAGGGTTTTTACCCTCGTTTATGTAAAAGATTGAGTCGGTTTTGAGATCTTCCCTTGGTCCGCAGACCATGGGATTGTATAAATAAGTGTGTCTTAGAGAGTCTAATGCAGATCTATGCTTTTGTCTATGGGTATGACGAATGGAGTCATAGATAGTTAGCGTAGAGAAGTAAGTCTTAGAGGAGGAAAAGGCTCTGCAACTGAGTGCACAGAGGCCTAGAGTAGTGTCCACAGCTAAGTGCACGGACCCCTGCAACTGAGTGCGCAGGGAAGTTTTGAGTCTATAACCTTGTACTGAAGATCAATAAAGAAGATTGTTGGAGAAATTCATATGTTTTATATGTTTCCTTCCGTTATTTATGCTTGCGATGTATGTTGTGATGAGATAATGTCTTTATGAAATAATGATGTATTGATGCGCGAATCTACTAGATAAGTCTTATTAATTGAACGCAATGCATGTTAAGTATTTACGCGAAGGTTATAATACTTTCTATTAAGTTTATTAAGCACTTAAGCAAATCTGTGTGGATTCCGATCTAAGGTTAGTCTATGATGCGCATAATTAGATAACCTATCTGTTAAAGGTCCGCAGAAGCCAGTTGTAGACCTTCGCAGAGGTCTAGAGGCTATTTGAAGGAAACTACAACACCAAGCCCTAAGGTCTTAGAGATCTGCGCGAAGGCAGATCTAGGACATAAAAAGGACATCATACTGATCTCTGGATGCGAAAACTTGGTTCCAGCATCCCCCCCATACCAGTGTTGTAAGAAACGTCCCCCCCCGCGGCCAGATCAAAAGCCCGATCCGCGATCCGTATGGATCCGTGGGTGATCCGCCCTCCGAAACACGTATCGGAAAAACCGAAACGTGGATTAGGCTGAAAAATGTGTTCCTGCCATTTCGGAACCTTACGGCTCGATCCGCGTTTCAGTTTTTTTTTCGAAACACGTTTCGGTTTTCCAGATCCATGTTTCGGTTTTCCGAAACGCGTTTCATACGGAGATAATTGAGCAACTATATGCTTAGCACTAGTCCATTTGGGAGCATGCATGCAATTAGCGATTCCAGGATGATGATGATCGAGTTGAGATGCCACCCCCATCTGGTCCCTTGGTTCCTAGGTTCCATGGTTCAACACCAACAGCAGGGGGTTCGTCTTCATCAGTTTCAGTGCCACAACTTCCACAGGCACCATCTTCTTCATTGCCACCACATGGAGGCCCGCCGCCACGTTCTCTTCATGGTGGAAGGAGGAGAGATTAGTAGATATATTCAGAATATACTACTTTTGTCATAGATTAATCATTAGACTTGTAGGCTTGTGAATTTTAACCTTTTTGTCTTGGTGGTGACCAAGTGAACTATTTTGTAAACATTATTATTTGAATTTTCGACATGACAAATGTTGACAGTTGCTCGCTTGCTAGATAAATCATAATATGCTCTATGTTTTATGTTTTATAATATGCTTAAATGTTTTATGTTTTATAATATGCTTAAAAATTTGATGTATGTTTGTAATTGCTAGAATATAGATGGTTGATGCTCGAATAATTAATCATTGATGTACATACTTGTAACTACAATGGAATCATGGATGCCATATCTATTTTGATTTATGCAAAAATATGTATGTTTTCATGTCTTCTACAACTAATTTGGTATTTGGGATGTTTATTTTGAATATAAATGCAAAAAAAAAATATATATATATATATATAGCAGATGCTTCGCTTCCTAGATTTTTGGAAAATGACGCTTCCGTGTCCCCGCTTCGTGCAACATTGCCCCATATTGCTTCAGGTGAAACTTCAATCCACGCTACGTGGGTTGATGTGAAAGGGCTAGTAGTGTAGGGCTTTGTTTGGCGCAACTAACTTTGAACCTGGGTCAAGACCCACTAAGCCAATAAATGGTTTTGTTGCCGAGACCAGGATCTGCTTAAGGAGATGTGTGATGTCGCATCACTGGAATCCGACCAAAAAGGAAATTGAGAAGTGGTTGGATAGAAAGATTCACGAATTCGCGGTGCAGGAAAACAGGAATCCGCACCTATCAAAAGAACAGTGGTTGGACAGATATTTGTACACAGAAATACACGAAATTTTCTTCTGCACCTTCCCGATCGAGTTATACGAGTGGATAGCTAAATTGGCAGACAGCCAAGGAAGGTGGAGGCTTGATGGTCCAATAGTGTGGACTCCAGAATTAGTGCAGAGGCTGGAAGCTTCTGAAGATAAGATCGCGCGTGCTGTTGACCACTGGCTTGATCGAGTCATAGGGGGATTTGTGACAAAATTCGTGGTTGATACCTCAGTCAGCTACAGTGAAGCAGAGCTTCAAAGAACCACGAGGTAAGTGTCTAAAACCTTTGAATACATGGATTAAGATGTTGTTATGTGAAAAAACGGGTTATGCCATTGCCTTGATGTTCGAAGCTACGCGAAGTAGAAAGTTTTTCAGAGATCGAGGGAAAATAGGTCCTGAATATAGCCCATTGATTGGGCCTCCTTCGAGCGACGACAAAGGAATGGTACAGGCTTCACCGTGGAGTGTTGTACAACTGATAAGGCAGGGTTTTCCATGAACTCATCATCCATCCACTCCACCTCACAGCATACACCTTCGCCCACAACGCCACCACCACCGTCGTCGTTCAACATGTCAAATACAATGAAGTTGCCAATTTTCAAGGGTATAAGGAGTGAGGATACGGATCAATTTTGGTTTGTTGCGGATGCTGTGTGGACAGCACAACAAGTTACGGATGATAATATGAAGAAGGTGCAATTGGTTACCGCTCTACAAGATCGCGCGTTGACATGGTACGTCAAGCACTGCATTGATAACCCTTTGGCATCGTTAGCAAACACTAAAGCCGCTTTAAACAAAGAATTCAGTAAACCTAAGCCTAACTTGCAATTAGTAGTCGGATTCAAGGAAATCACGATGAGGGTTGGTGAAACACCCTAGGAGTTAGATCAAAGATTGAAATGTGTGATCCGTGAAGCTAATATGCAGCTCACAGATAGTCAGCACCGTGAGTGGTTTATAGTTTCGCTCCTACCCCACCTGAGGATTTCTTTATTGCAGCAGAAGATAGGGACTCAAGAGGAAGCCCTGGAAATCGCGATGACATTGCACGAAACGCCTATTCAGGACGCATCTTTGGGAGTCCAACAAATTCACTCGCAATTGTAGAACCTCTACTTCAAACTATAGAGCTTGAAAAAAGAATAGGAGGCTAGGTCGGAGGTGCGCGTAGAAGTTTGGTGCCTAAAGTGTAAAGCCAGGGGCATGATAAAGATCAATGCCCTATCTTCGCGAATTATATCACAGGGGGGACCAATCAATGTTGCACGAAGCGGAAGCGAAGCGGAAGCGAAGCGGAAGCGTTTTTTGGAAGCGGGGACGCCGAAGCGTCATTTTCCAAAAATTTAGGAAGCGAAGCGTCCACGGAAGCGTCTGCTATATATATATATATATATATATATATTATATTTTTTTGCATTTATACTCAAAACAAACATCCAAAATACCAAATTAATTATAGAAGACATGAAAACATGCATATTTTTGCATAAATCAAGATAGATATAACATCCATTGTACATTAATGATCTAGAATCTAGATTCTTCTCCTCTTGTCTAGCCTTTGCCTCTACCTCGATTGTCTAGGGATATTAGTCAACATTGCCCAATTTTGATCAAACTACCTAATTCAAGACTTAAAATATGGTAGAAAAAGCTTAACATGTTTGATCGATGATTTTGACTTGATTGAAAGGTAATTTTTTGCTAAGGGCGTGCCACGTGACAAAGGAGTTCAACAATTAACACCACCAACACTAGGGTACATATAGGGTTTGGTGCTCTTGATTAAATGCTAATCGCATACCTTCATACTTGATATAATCTAATGAAATGCCACAATCCCATTGATCCTGAATTCCTGAAAACTGTTAAGTCTGCTGAATTTTGAATAGGATATGAAATTCTATTTTCTCCATATGAAGTCCAATGAGGCTGGAACCACTCTCAAACATCCTGAGTCATTTCATGGTAATGTTAAAAATTTAAGTAAAAGGATGAAAAAGAAAAATAAAGGAGAATGTCACTTTTACTTTAAGAATTTAACATTACCATGAGGGAGCATCTGCTATATTTATATTTTTTTTTGCCTTCATTCGTCACCCTAACCCAAGGTGGACCCACCCCCAACAAGCAAACTCACCTAAAATTAAAAAAAAAATTGAAAAAAAAACAATTTTCTAAACGCTTTTTCGGAAGCTTTTTTGGAAGCGTACGCTTCCTCCTCCGAAGCTCCACGCTTCCGACGCCCGAAGCGCCACGCTTCCGAATTTCCAGGAAGCGGCTAAAAAAGACGAAGCGCCGCTTCCGGCCAAGCTTCCTAGGCGCTTCCGTACGGGACGCACTTCGGGGCTTGGAACCGTGGGGGGGGGGGGGGCGCTTCGTGCAACACTGGGACCAATGCCCCTGAGGCAGGAAGCTCCAGCAGGACCAAGTACGGGACCCGTGCTATGGTGCGCTATTTGTCAGGTGGTCGGAAAACACGTAATAGATAATTGTCATTTGCTGCAAAAGTTTGTGCAAACACCACAACAACTGTTCTGCGATTTCTGCAAATCGGTGGGCCACGATGAGCGCCACTGTCATAGCTACGAATTGATGATGGAAAGAATGCCTACCTATCGAATGCAAGCAGAAACTCGACCTCCGGATCATGGCTTTAGGGGAGTGCGCTGAGGATATCAGGGGTGCAGACAAGGCCAAGGAGGAGGAGGACCTAGTAGAGGTCGTGGACAAGTCATTTTCTATAATTGCAGGACGCCAGGGCACTATGCGTGGAAGTGTCAGAATTAGACGTGCCCATCATGTCAATACTACACTCAATTCGACCATACGATAGAAGAATGCCCTGTGTTGATAGCCAAGATGCAGGAGAAGAAGGCGCAGCCTCAGCACCCTACACAGAACTTACAAATGATGAGGGTTGAGCCCCGCAAGGAGGATCCCAATGTGAATATCGTACTAAGAAGCGGAATCGTGACTGGTGACGATAAGGGAAAGCAACCTAAAGAGGATGGGTGGGTCCGCAAGGCCCTACAAAAGGAAGTTGGCTTCGATCTAGAACGCGTGAAGGAGACGTTTATGGAGGCGAAGAAAAGCTTCGTTGAGGCATCTACCTCAAGAAGTCAGGACAAACTACCGGAAACCAACGCGCCCACAGAGATTGATCCCTCTGTACTCACCACGTTCCTGGAAACCTGCATGAAACTTCTGCGCGATAGTAAGGTTGTGAAGGGCTTACAGGAGTTGATAAACAAGTGTGTTGGTAAAGAAAATGCTCCTGATGGACACCGCGTAGTCAGAAAGATTGGCAAACATAAGGCGAGGACAGGGCGCAAGATGAGGCTCACCGCGCAGGTAGGAGACTATGAGATGGACCAGGTTATTTTGGATCTAGGGTCTGATGCGAACGTTTTGCCTAAACAAACATGGGAGAGAATGGGGAGACCTGCGCTGCAATGGTCTCCGATTCAACTGAGGATGGCGAACCAGCAGAAGATTATCCCTATGGGGCGACTACATGGAGTTACTGTAGACATAGAAGGTGCGAGCGCGCTGGCTGATTTTGAAGTAATAGAAATCATTGATGACAGCAATCCATACCCCGCGCTCCTTGGAATTGATTGGGCCATTGATATGAATGGAGTCATCAACTTGAAAAAGCGAACAATGTTGTTTGAAAGGAAATCGCTCTGTGTGGTAGTACCGTTGGACCCTACAGAAGGACCGCGCTATATTGAACTAGTCCGCGACTATGAAGAAAGTGATGATGACTTGGATCAAATCTACAAAATCACAGCACAAGACCAAGATTGGATTAATCAACAGCTGATGGGTGGATTGCATGGGACCGCGAAAGCTCTTGTACCTTGGATTCAAATGAAGAATTGGAACATTAGCAAAATCGGTTGCATGAAGTATCTACACTGCACTGTAACATGATGACTAAATCGCTGCGTTGTGTCATCGGAGGTAAGAAATTTACCCTATTACGATGGTTTAACTGATGTAGATAAGTTTTTGGATGCCTTTGAAAGAGAAGTACTTGAGGATCATCGCTTTCAAGCGTTGGATTTGGCGTTGCGCGCTACGCCCGCACGGTGGTGGGGTACGCACAAAGACAACTTTGATGAATGGCGTGATTACAGGAGGATGATGAGGTTGTGATTTGGTCGTCCAAAGGTATGATTAACTAAGAAATATGATGGGAGAAATGATCCGCGCGATCATTTGGCAAGATGGACTAAAGTCTACGAAACAGAGCCGCAACCAGAGTGGGTGCACTTATTCTGTCATACTTTGGATATAATCCCTATGAATTGGTACCTGGAAACCGAGCTCCGCCATGGCACTGCGGAGTGGGATATATTAAGGGAAGGTTTCTTAATGACCTTCAATTTTGAAGATGGGTTTGAAAGCATTGATGAAGCTCTGCAGGAGGTTAAGGCGGTGATCTTTAGAATTCCGCAAGATCCTTTGGAGTTGGTTCAACCAGATTGGAGCACCCAGCTACGCCATGCGCTGGAATGCTATAATGTGACTGCTGAGGGGGAGGATGAAGATCCAAGAAATATTAATATCCCAGAGGCTGAAGGCCACCGCGAGGTCGAAAATCCGCTAATAAAAAATCCGGACATCACCACGTCGCTGAAAACCAGGCAAGTGAACATTGGTACTGAAGCAGAGCCAAAATTTGCGAAGATCGGTGATTACTGGGATGATGCCAAGAGGATAAGGTTGTTGAGTTACTACGCGAGTACCAGGATCTTTTTCCTACAAAATTTTCGGACTTAAAAGACATCATAGGTGATTTGGGCGTGATGAAAATTACCTTGAAGCCGGACGCGAAGCCTATTAAGCAGAGGCCACATATACAAGGGAAAGGTCTGCTTGGAGTTGGACAAGATGCTTGAGGCAGGCATTATCGAACCTGTGGAGGAATCTGATTGGGTGAGCCCAATGGTGGTCCAAGAAAAGAAACAAAAGGGAGAAATACAGATTTGCATAGATCTGAGGAAGCTTAATGACGCCTGCATCCATGATCCTTTTCCAACATCGTTTACTGATGAGGTACTGGATAATGTTGGAGGGTAGGAGGCCTACTCATTCACTGATGGGTTCTTCGGATACCATCAGATTAAGATTGCACCAGAAGACAGGAGTAAAACAACCTTCGCAACGGAATGGGGTTGTTTCCAGTATACTGTGATGTCGTTTGGACTCAAGAATGCGCTGGCGATATTCTCTCGCGTAGTCATCGCGGCGTTCAAGGAGTTTATTCACAAGTTCTTGGAGGTGTATTTTGATGACTGGACAGTGTTTGGGTTAGTAAAGTGCCATGTAGCCAGTCTACACTTAATGTTGGATATGTGCTGAAGATATCAGATCGCGTTGAACCTAAAGAAGTGTTTATTCTACGTCCCCTTCGAGATTTTGTTGGGTCATGTGGTGTGCAAGCAAGGACTAATGGTGGACCCTACCAAGATCGCAATAATCGTCAATTTGGAGGCCCCAAGGAGTGTCAAACAGCTGCGCGCAACGCTGGGCCATACTGGATATTATTGGAAGTTCATCAAGGCTTATGCTTAGATTACTGCACCTATGGAGAAGCTATTGAAGAAGGATGCTACATTCTGTTGGGATGAAGAATGTCAACACAGTCTGGATGTATTAAAGGAAAATATGGTCACCGCACCGATCTTGGTCTTCCCGGATTGGAAGAAGGAATTCCATGTGCACGTTGATGCCTTGTGTATTGTGTTGGGAGCAATGCTGACAGAAGCCTGTGAAGGAGAGATAGATCACCCTATAGCCTTTGCGAGAAGGAAATTATCAAAGGCTAAGAAGCATTACTCAACGACATAGCGCTCCAAAAGTTCAGACACTATCTGTTGGGCAGACATTTCAAGATGTACACAGATCATTTCGCCTTGAAATACCTGGTCAATAAGCCTGTGTTGGGGGGGAAATATGCAGATGGTTGTTGTTATTTCAAGAATTTGACTTTGAGGTAATTGTGAAGCTAGGAAGGTTGAATGCAGGACATGACCATTTGTCGCAAATTGAAACAAGGGAGGAGCCTACTAATTTGATGTAAGAGTTGCCCGACACGCAGCTCTTGGCAGTGCGCGTAGCGGATAACCATTTTGCAGATATTATCCACCTTTTGACTACAGGGACGGCTCCAGAAGGATATACCAATCAGCAAGTGAATGGAATAGTGGTGCGCACATCAGATTTTTCAGTGATCGTCGGACATTTGTATAAGATGGGCACTGATGAGATACTACGAAGGTATGTACCCGATTTCGAACGAAGTAGCATCCTAGCTGAAGCTCATGGAGGGGCTGCAGGAGGACATTATGCAAGAAAGGCAACGGCTCAGAAGATTTTGTGCGCAGGATTGTGGTGGCCTATGCTGCATAAATATTTTAAAGAATATTGTAGGGCATGCGATGCATGTCAGAGAACGGGTAGACCATCGCAGAGGGATGAGCTACCACTGAACCCTCAGGTGTCATTACAACCATTTGAGAAATGGGCAATTGACTTTGTAGGACCGATTCAGCCCCTAGGTAAGAAAACAGGTGTGTGCTATATCATCACCGCAACAGAGTATCTGACCAGATGGGCAAAGGCACAGCCTGTGAAGGATTGTACAAGGGCCACAGTAGCAAAGTTCTTGTTTGAGTACGTGTTAACCAGATTCGGCTGCCCAAAAGTATTGATGAGCGATCGCGGTACGCACTTCCTCAATGAGACAATCAACACGCTGACCGAAGAGTTCCAGGTTTATCATCAAAAGAGCACATCGTATCATCCACAGGCTAATGGGACAGTTGAGGCCTTTAATAAGATCTTGGAGAACGCGCTGACAAAGATTTGCAACGCACAGCGGAATGATTGGGATGTGCACGTACCTGCAGTACTGTGGGTGTACAGGACTACTTGCAAAAAGCTAATAGGTCAGACACCTTTTTGATTGGTCTATGGCATCGAAGTCGTGATGCCTATGGAATATATCGTGCCTAGTCTCCACATAGCAGCTTTCATAGGGATGGTAGACCGCAGAGCCTTGGAAGAGCGACTCACGCAGTTGATGGAGCTCGAAGAAGACAGATTCTTAGCTGGATTCCATCAGCAAGTACAGAAGGAACGTGAAAAAGCATGGCACAATCGACACATCAAGTTGCGCACATTTAAGGTAAATGACTTGGTTTTATTATATGATAGTAAGTTCACTAAGTTTCCAGGAAAGTTTCAGATGCACTGGCTGGGGCCATATGTCATCAAAGAAATTACAGATGGAGGCACAGTTCAGCTCGCGAAGCTGAATGGAGAACCTTTTCCGGGAAGGGTGAATGGAAGCCGATTGAAGCCATATACAGGAGATCCGGCTCAATGACTATATGACGGTAGAACAGTCTTAGTACTCCAGGCAGCTGCAAGGGAGCGGAGGACTATAAACCAGTGAAGCACCACCCTTATTAAACCTGCAGGTAAGAACGGGTCACAAGGGAGGGTGAGTGACCCTCATTAAACTCGCGTTCTTTACCCTTACCCGATAGGTTTTGTACAAGACCCGTTTACCCTTATAAGACCTGCAGGTAGCCTATAAGACTCCCATCGGACCCCTATAAGACCCTTCGGGCAGCAAAACCCCCAAACTGTCCAAAAATTCGTTTTTTTTTTACTTTTTTTTCCTTTTTTGGAAATGAGGTGGAGGAAAAGGGAAATTGGAGGGAAAAAAAAAAAAAAAAACTTTATAAGCACCTCTCTCCCTTCTATTTCTCATTCACTTGTCATTTGAGTGTTTGGCTAATTTGTGTGAGTGTTGAAACTTGAGAGTGAAGCTAAAGGAGCGTGAAGGAGCTATTGGAGGAGGCTAAAGGAGGCTTCATCGGATCAGACTAAGCTTCAGGTAGGCTTCATGAACCTAGTTAGAATGTTTTCCATGTATTTATTTTTTGTTTTTTTTATTTTTATTTTTTTTATGTTTGCAAAATTTTTTTTGATTGGGAATGCCTGTGGGTGAGAAACTCAACCACTCAAGGTCGTTATGTGGCTGAGAAAATTATTAGAATATCTCTATTTAGTATTTAATGCTCAGTCTTTTAGCTGTTGCTATTTTTATTCTTTTAGCAGTTTCTTAGATGAAACTGTGTGTTTCTATATTCTACATAGAAACCTGATGTTTCTATTATTGTAAATATCCTTGTATTATCATTGAGCTGTTTGCTCCTGGTTAATTGAATTGATTCAATATTCTTTCACATGCGTGCTTCGCACTGTTTTATGGTATCAGAGCACAGGAATTTTTTTTGAAATAATTTTTCATAGATTGAAAAATTCAGTAGTTCATTTCGAAACTGCTCTCAGGGTCTGGAGATTTCTTGATCTTCATTCCTTTCTAAGGTCGAGCCCTCTGTAAGCCAGGTAGCCTTCACTGAGTCTTAGCCTCGGCTTTGCTCATTGTGATAAAAGCTTACAGTCGTCAATCTCGATACAGAAAGGGATTCATCTCCTGCATTATCATTTTATGAGGATTTAAATTTGTGGCGGTGCTCAGAATCGCGAACAGTCTATTTGTTTTGAAGTCGTGTTTATTTTGTGGCCACCCGATCAACAAATTTGGAAGCCGTGCAGGACCGCCGACGCTTTTGAAGAATCAAGATTCGAAACAGAGCTGTGGGGTCTGTTCTGAGGAGGGTTCCGGATCCATTCGAATTGAGGCACGCCAGAAACGTATATAACTTCCGGCACTTTCCAGCGGCACCGAAACTCGACCCGAGTTGCGAGGAGAAAACCGGCGAACGCTGTATCAAACCTCCGATTTACTTTGCCACACGGGAAAGTGGCATCACTCTCTTCGCTCACGCAGTTCGACGCTCACGGGAATATATCAATATATCAATCATCACTCAGTCTTCGCTCAGCAGAGTAATCGCACGTCTGAATCAAATCATAGTTACGGCTAACCTCCGAATCACGTCCCGTGGAGACCCTACGTCACGTCCCGGCAAACTTACAGCAAACCTGCTCACGTTTTTCTCCAGAATCGCGTCCGTCCGAGACCCGATTGTGCCCGCAATTCATATATATATTAGCTAAATCGTGAAGGACGTGCAGAACGGGATCCGAGCCTCCATATATTTGCTGAGAAATCAAGTTTTTTTTTACCGATCGAGATTCTTCATATAACGTGCCGGCAGTGTCACGTAAGTCACCATTTATTTGCTGAGAAATAAAGTTTCTTTAACAGATCCGAGATCCTTCAGATAACGTGACGGCAGTGTCACGTAAAGGTATTTTCCAGCTTCTCGGTTTTTTGCTTAGAAATTGGATTAAAATTTATTGTGATCTTATTTGAAGCGGTGGGACCAGAATAAGAATCACAGTAATTTTTTTTAAGCGTGGTCAAAACAGCATCACAGTCATTTTTAAGTAAGCATCAAAAGTTATTTTTTGAAGCAGCATCACAGTCATTTTTAAAAGTGGCGTGATCAGATCTGAGTAATATTTTTTGTGTGCAAGACTATTTCTTTCACAACAGAATTTATTAACAATTTGGTACAGTCATCTTGAAAGAAGATTTTTAAGCAGGCAGCTACACTTTGTTGTGTGTCAGACTTCTGTATTTAACTTTGGGAAAATGGCCACGCTCACCAATCTGATGTTAGAAGGAAATCAACGCTTTAATGGCAGCAACTATAACATTTGGAAACAAAGAATGCTGACCATTTTTGAATACAGGCGTCTTGATCAGCTCATTTTGGGCAAAGAGCCTCGTCCCGGTACAGCTGGTACCGATCAAGATAAATTTGATGATCGAAATCGGGAGGCTGTTATGCTTCTCAAGCTCTCTGTCGCTGATGATCAGTTACCACAGATTCCCTCTGGCAAGACCGCTGCCGAAATCTGGCAACAGTTGAAAGAACTGCACGAGACATCTGACAAAAGTAGAGCATTTTTTCTCAAAAATCAGTTGTTCTCCATCATGATGGATGAACATATGTCTTTACAGGAACATCTCAACAAAATTAAAGACATTCGAGATCAGCTCGAAGCCATTGGTCGGACCATGGAGGAAGAAGATATGGTAGTCATTACTCTGAAGAGTCTACCAAAATCTTATGAACATTTCATAGAAACTCTCAACATTACAACCACAAATGTTGATCTGAAGTTTCCAGATCTATGTACCAAACTTCTGCAGCAGGATCGGTGGAAACAGCAGTTTGGTAGTAGTACTTCATCAGTGTCCTCGGAAAATGCTTTTGCTGCAAAATACCAGTCCTCTCAGTCTTTTCAGCAGAAAGGTTCTCATCAGTCTTTTGATCCTGCTAGGAAGAAAAGTGTGCAGTGTAACTACTGTCACAGGTTCGGTCACATGAAGAAAGATTGCCGACAGCGAATTGCTTCTGAACAGAAGAAACAGGGAGGGCCAAATCAGACAGCGAATGTTGCAGAACATTCCGAGCAGACAGAGTCTGCCTTTTACGCCTTTATGGCTAAAAGGTCTTCAGAACATGTTCCTTCCTCTGCATGGTACATTGATTCTGGTGCATCACGCCACTTCTCTCACAGGCGTGACTGGTTTATTGACTTCTCACCTTTCAGTGATTCAGTGGTATTTGGTGGAGGTGAAAAGTACAATGTAGCTGGCAGGGGTACAGTTCAAATTCAGTCTGGTAGACGCACGCTCATATTTCTCAATGTATACTATGTTCCTGGTATGGAGATTAATCTGCTATCTGTCAGCCAGATTATGAGGAATTCTCCTCAGCTTGATGTTGTGTTCAGTGCACACAAGTGCTCCATCATTGACAGGGAGACCAGTCTAACAGTTGCTGTTGGTCTAGAGGACCATGGTCTATACAGGCTACTTGACACCGGTGACTTTCCAGAAGTGGCTCTAGCAGCACGTGTCTCTCCCATCAGCACGCTATGGCATCAGCGGTATGGGCATCTCAATATGCAGTATCTCTCTCAGCTCTCTCGGGAGGGACTTGTGTCAGGATTACCTGATATTCAGACTCAGCAGTTGGGGGTATGCAGCGCCTGTCAAGCGGGAAAGCAACATCGGTCTTCATTCACAAATGGAGAATCTTGGCGCGCATCTAAGGTACTTCAGTTACTTCATGCTGATATTTGTGGTCCTATGAATACAGCTTCTATCACTGCTTGCAAATATTTTTTACTTATTGTAGATGACTTCAGTAGAAAGATGTGGGTGTATTTTTTAAAAAATAAATCTGATGCTCTTAGTACCTTTCAGAAGTTTAAAGCCTTAGTTGAAAAAGAATCTGGTTGTAATATCATGACCCTTAGAACCGACAATGGGGGGGAATTTTGTTCCTCAGCTTTTGCCAACTTCTGTGATATTCATGGCATCAAACGTCAATTCACCACCCCTTACACTCCCCAGCAGAACAGTGTTGTCGAGCGTCGCAACCGCACGGTTGTTGAAATGGCTCGTTCCATGTTACAACACAGGAGTGTTCCAAACAAATTTTGGGTTGAAGCAGTATTTACTGCTGTTTATCTTCTTAACCGATCACCTACTCAGGCTGTTAAAGGGAAGACTCCTGAAGAAATGTGGTCTGGTCGTAAGCCTAAGATCAGTCATCTCAAAGTTTTTGGCTCAGTTGCATATGTTTGGATTCCATCTGCTAAGCGCTCTAAATTGGATTCCAAAAGTCAGAAACTCATGATGACAGGTTACAGTGATCATCACAAGGCCTATAGACTGATCGATATAGTCACTGGTCGTCTTAGCTTCAGTCGAGATGTAGTATTTGATGAAGACAGAGGATTCTTTCAGTCTTCTTCTTCTGAGCAGCGTTCTGAGGATCAGCCTCACAGTGTTCTTCTTCCAGTCAGTCCACCTGATGGGAGGGATGATGTAGCATCAGTATTTGATAATACGCTATCTGAGCTTCCTCCAGAAGCTAATCCTCCTCTTGCTGTCCCTATTGCTCTTGAACCTTCTCCACCTCCTTCTGATATTGGTTCCTCTACTCCTGATATAGGTTCTTCTTCTCTTCGGCCAAAATGGTGGGCTAAAACCATAGGTGATCTCCGGGATGATGAGCTCCTTGAAGGTAGAACTTCTAGACATAAGAACAGACAACAGTCTACAGTCAATTTTGCTCTTATGGCTAATCTGCACAGTATTTTTGAGCCTCAAACCTATTCAGAGGCTAAGGGTACATCTGAGTGGGAACAGGCTATGGAAGCTGAATTCCAGAGTCTTCAGAAGAATCACACCTGGACACTTTCTGATCTTCCTGCCGAAAAAAAGCCCATAGGCTGCAAATGGGTGTATAAAGTGAAATACAAAGCTGATGGAACCATAGACAAGTATAAAGCTCGTCTTGTGGCTCGAGGGTTCTCACAAAAGGAAGGCATCGATTATGAGGAGACTTTTGCTCCTACCGCCAAGATGAGTACCATAAGGCTTGTTCTTGCCCTAGCAGCTCAGTTCAATTGGAAAGTTCATCAGATGGATGTAAAGAGTGCTTTCCTAAATGGTGATCTTCAAGAAGAAGTCTACATGACGCAGCCTCCAGGATTCAAGGTTGCTGGTCAAGAACAGAAAGTGTGTCGGTTAGCTAAAGCAATCTATGGATTGAAACAAGCTCCTCGGGCTTGGTACATGAAAATTGATCAGTACCTGACAGATCAGGGTTTTCAGCGGAGCCCATCTGATGCAAACCTGTATATCAAGCATACTGGTGATGATATCTTGTTTGTGGTTGTCTATGTGGATGATCTTATCATTACTGGCAGCTCTGCTCATTTGATTCATGGGATCAAACAAGATCTATGCAGCACTTTTGAGATGACAGACTTGGGACTTCTTCATTACTGTCTGGGGGTGGAAGTGTGGCAGACTGAAAATCAGATCTTTCTCTCTCAGTCCAAGTATGCCAAA
The DNA here is from genome assembly GCA_031772625.1 of Pinus tabuliformis. Taxonomy (NCBI): domain Eukaryota; kingdom Viridiplantae; phylum Streptophyta; class Pinopsida; order Pinales; family Pinaceae; genus Pinus; species Pinus tabuliformis. The sequence goes on along the minus strand of CM062808.1, from coordinate 957,691,014 downwards.
AATCTTGTGGAAAGGTTCAGAATGCAGGATTGCAAACCGACCACGACTCCTATGGAACCAGGGCTCAAACTTTCAGCACAATCATCCTCTCCCCTTGTGGATGAAACTTTATTCAGGCAATTAGTGGGCAGTCTCATCTATCTTACTGCTACCAGACCTGACATCAGTTTTGCAGTAAGCTACATTTCTCGCTTTATGTCAGCTCCTAAAATTGATCATTGGATAGCAGCAAAGCGGGTGCTACGATATGTGTGTGGTACTTCTGATTATGGCCTCTTATATACTCGCAGCTCCAACCCTATTCTCAGTGGCTACACTGACTCTGACTGGGCTGGTTCGGTTGATGACCGTAAATCTACAGCTGGGTATGTGTTCAGTCTAGGATCTGGTGTTGTTACTTGGACTAGTAAGAAGCAACAGGCAGTGGCTCTCTCCTCAACAGAAGCAGAGTATCGGGGAGCAGTTAAGGCATCCTGTGAGGCAGTTTGGCTTCGTCGTATGCTTGCAGATATGCATGTTTTCCAGACAGGGCCTACTCCTTTGTTTTGTGATAATCAGGGAGTGCTCAAACTTGCCAAGAATCCAGTCTTTCATGAACGAACAAAGCATGTGGAAACTCATTGCCACTACATTCGACAGCTAGTTGAAGATGGCTCAGTTCAGTTGCAATATGTTCCCACAACAGAGCAGCCCGCCGACATTTTCACCAAGCCTCTTGGTCCTGATAAATTTGTAAAATTCCGCGGGTCTATTGGTGTTGTAAATAGATTGAGCATTAAGGGAGGGTATTAGAATATCTCTATTTAGTATTTAATGCTCAGTCTTTTAGCTGTTGCTATTTTTATTCTTTTAGCAGTTTCTTAGATGAAACTGTTTGTTTCTATATTCTACATAGAAACCTGATGTTTCTATTATTGTAAATATCCTTGTATTATCATTGAGTTGTTTGCTCCTGGTTAATTGAATTGATTCAATATTCTTTCACATGCGTGCTTCGCACTGTTTTAAAAATCAGCCACAGGTGGCTGATTTTCTCAGCCACACAACAGCCGTATGTGGCTGAGTTTCTTACCCACACAGGGCCATTGTGTGGCTGATTTTCTCAGCCACATAGCGGCCCTGTGTGGCTGAGTTTCTCAGCCACACAACCAAAAAAAATTGCAAATTAAAAAAAAAAATCAAAACCAAAAAAAAATTATATTTTTTCTTCCAGATTTTGTTACCATGCCACCAAAGGGTTTCAGACAGTCTTGTGATTCGGCATGGGCACATGGTCAAGGAATCATTCCCGGTAATGATCACAATATCAAGTGCAATTGATGCAATGCCACAATGTATGCAGGCATAAACAGGCTAAAATACCACCTAGCCAGAATTCTTGGGCATGGTGTGGGATGTTGTCAAAGTTGCCCTTATGAAGTCACTACTGAAATGGTAGTTGCTTTGGAAGCCATTAAAGAAGCAAGTTCTAAGAGGGCAAGAAGGAAGGATGAGATTGTTGGGATAGGTAGATCTTCATCTCAAAGTGAAACACAATTTCAAAGTCCAGGTATTGGTAACTCCTCTTCAACTGCTATGGCAAACAAGAGTATAACCTCTTCTTTCTTCAGTCCTCGTACAACTCCAAGATCTCAACCAACCTTGGATAGTTTCAATGATAAGAAGAGGAAGGAGGCAGATATGGCAGTGAGGAGGTTTTGGTACCATAACAGTCTTTCATTCAACTATGCAAAGTCTTATTTTTATCAGCCCACGGAGGATGCCATTGCATGCGCTGGCCCTGGATACAAAGCCCCAACTTATAATGCACTTAGGGGGAAAGAGCTAGATGAGAAGCTTGAGCGTGTCAAGGAACAATTGCAGAGCATTAAAAGCTCATGGAAATTTACAAGTTGTACACTTATGTCTGATGGGTGGACAGATCAGAGGGGTAGAACAATAATAATTTTTGTTGTAGCTTGCCCTGAAGGAACCATGTTCCTAAAATCCATTGATGCATCTGCAAATGTAAAAGATGCACATTTGATTTTTTCATTGTTGGCTGATGTGGTGGAGGAAGTTCGGGTTCCAAATGTTGTCCAGGTAATCTCAGACAATGCAACAAATTATGTGGCAGTTGGAAGGTTGCTTTGTGCCAAATATCCCACCAATTTTTGGACTCCATGCACTGCACATTACATAGACTTGATGCTAGAGGACATTCAGAAGTTGGAATGGGTGCAAGACATTATGCAAGAATGCAAGCATATTACCAAGTATATTTATAATCATGCTTGGGTGTTGAACCTTATGAGGGAATTCACACAGGGTGAGCTTAGTCGCCCAGCTGTCACACGGTTTGTTACAAACTTTCTTTCCCTCCAAAGCCTTTTGTATGAGTACCAAGCTTTGAGAAGAATGTTTTGTAGCCAATAATGGGTATTCTAGAAAGATAGCACAAAACCGGAAGCAATGTCTGTGAAAACATTTGTCTTTGTTGATAGTTTGTGGGACAAAGTGACTGAGATTGTCAGCTTCACTGAGCCCCTTGTGAAAGTCTTGAGATTGATGGATGGAGAGAAACCTGCAATGGGATATATTTATGAGGGCATGGACAAGGCCAAAGAGGCCATCAAGACTTTTTATAAGGGAAATGAATCTAAATATATCCCTATATGGCAAATTATTGATTCCAAGTGGGACAAGCAACTACATTCACCATTGCATGCAGCAGGAGCATATCTCAATCCGAGCTTATTCTATAATGAGGGGTCTAGCATTCAAAGAGATCCCGAGGCAGTGTTGCGGGGGAGTGCCCCCCCCCCCTCGCTCCCGCTCCCGATCCGCGCTCCGGGCGGGAGCGACTCGGGAGCGGGTCGGGAGCGCGCTCCCAAAATCGCTCCCGAAAAGGGAGCGATTTCGGGAGCGCGCTCCCTAAAAAAATTTTTGCTCCCTGCCTTTTCGGGAGCGTTTTGCCTTTTTTGCATTTTTTTTTTTTGTAGTTATGTTCGAAATGCAATTTTTTTTGAAAGAAACAAATAGTTTTTGAGTGGGGCAACTTAATGATCAAGTCTAGGCCCTAGTATTGATATGCTATTCATGGTAATGTTAAATTCTTAAAGTAAAAGTGACATTTTCTTTAATTTTCATTTTCATCCTTTTACTTAAATTTTTAACATTACCATGAAATGACTCAGGATGTTTGAGAGTGGTTTCGTCCTCATTGGATTTCATATGGAGAAAGTAGAATTTTAGATTTCATTCAAAATCCAGCAGACTTATCAGTTTTTCAGGATTTCAGGATTGGGGGATTGCAATGTTTCCATTGAATTTTGTCATGTATTAGGGTATGGAACTCATATTTAATCAAGAGTACCAATCCCTCTATGTACCTTGATGTTAGTGACATTGGTTGTCGAACTCCTCTATCATGACCCTTCTAAAAATGTACGCATCACTCAAACAAAATCTTGACTTGACATGCTATGCTTTTTCTATCTTATGTTAATGCTTAGAGGGTGATATTAATGACAAAGAGCCCTATACAGATACAAAGGTAATGACAAAGATACCTCTGGATATTAATGCTTGGAGGGTGATATTAATGACAAAGATCCTGATTTTGCAACAAGACTAAAAAATTAGACATTTCTCGTGGTGGCAAGAGGCCCAAGCATAAGAAATAGATAATAGATTTACTTCTCTTTTCTAGTTCCTAGTAGCTTTTATAACTATTGACTCTTTCATATTTATTATGATATTTTTTAAACAATATATGACAATTTAAGTTTGAAGTTGGCAATTATAACTCATTAGTAATGAATTATGAATATGATGCTTCATGAAAGTTGAAAGTTGTTTCATTTCATTTCATTTTATAACATTTCATTTCATGTTAGATATTATTTGTTGTAATGGTTACACTTAGCTTACAAGTACAACTTTGGTGATCAATGATGATAAATGTTATATATTGAATTTTGAAAGCTTGAAACTTTAAGATTGATGAATCATGAGACTCAATATGTTGTATGTTACTATGTTACTAACTTGCGGACGTGGTTGATGAAGATTATAACTTCTAGATGATTGTTGTTATATGGTTCAATCTATGCTTTTTTATGTTTTTTATATCTAATTCATCATTCTACATGTTTTTGTTGACATATATGTATCAAAAATTAAAAAATATAAAAAATATATATATTTTTAAAAAATCGCTCCGGGATTCGCTCCCAAACCGGGAGCTTCTGAAAATGGTCGCTCCCGCTCCCGCTCCCAAGTAACATTGTCCCGAGGTGATGAGAGGTGTCATGATATGCATTGAGTATATGTTCCCGGATGTAGATATTCAAGACAAAATCTACTGACAACGAGATATGTACAAAGAAGCATCTGGCATGTTTGGATTCAACTCAAGCCAATGTCTCAAGGACAAGAAAATGCCTTGTAAGTGCAAATTGTTAGAACTTAGCATGTAATTTTGCTAGTTCTCTTTTATATGTTTGGCATTGCAAACTAATAATCTTTGTTGTTATACTTTTACAACTCATTGGTGGATAGATTGTGGCACTAAGGAACCACACTTATAAGAATTCGCCATCAAAGTTCTGAGTCAACCCTGCAATGCTTCTTCTTGTGAGCGCAATTGGTTAGTGTTTGAGCACATCCACAGCAAAAAGAGAAACAGGTTGGAGCATGAGAGGTTGGAGAAGTTGGTTTTCATCTACTACAACCTTCGAATGCTGACAAAACAAGTGCAACCAAAGGATACAGATCCAATTTTATTGGATACTATTGATTTAGACTCTGATTGGGTTGTGGAGGAGGAGGCCCCTGATTTGAGTTGGCTTGATGAAGAGACTGAGGATCTCTCTAGTTTGTCATCTCAAATGGAGACTCCAAATACACCTGCCTCACAGTTGCTTCAGCCTTCTGATGTTAGCACTAGCTCTGCGAGTGGCAAGTGCTTATTGTAGGCGTAGTCGTCCATGAGTGATGAGACAAAAGATTCTTATGAGATAATCATTTATCATTTATGACATATGTATTTGAATTTTGAACTTGCTGACATTTTTTATTTTAATTATGGAATCATGAGTCCTTTTCTTATTCAGTATCTAAATGTTTTGCTTACAAAAATTGAATATGTTATGTTGTACTTTTATAGATATGAGATGATGTTATGAATTATTGCATATATTGTGGTTTTTATAACTTATAAGGATTGGAATTATCATTAGTTTCTTTTTTGTGCTTAAAATTTACCACATTTTAAGTTTTTTTTGTATTTTGACAAGTCTTATATGAGTCTTATAAGGGTCATTCTCGAGTCTTATACGAGTAGACGAGTCGATGCCTCGCCGAGTCTTATACGAGTACAAGTCGTGCAACATTCCTATAAACTACACTGCCCAGTTTGAGGATCTACGGGACAGGGGGATTGCACGAAAAGGGGGACGTTAGAGTATCAAAAGCTGCGCGAAGGGAGTTGCGCTCTGAAAGGAGATACCGCATAGCACAGCCAAAGAGTGACCATTGGAGTCACTGTTCATGAGTTGACAGCCAGGATACGGTTAAGAGGAGCAGGCGGTCGGCATTTAAGGCTAAAATTTTTGAAGATATGCTGCCAATCCAGCATTAATGATGGAATTTTCAGGGGAACGGTCAGATTTGAATTCAAAATCCCCTATAAATTACGCATGTCGGTCCAACAGCGAACACTTTGCACACTTAGAGTTTTTGAGTTGAGTTGTCTGTTGCTTATGAGCTGCTCATTCTTTGAGGATTTGGTCACAAGCCCTGCATTTTCCAATTTGCCTGAGTTAAATCAAAAATTTATCCTGGAAACCATGTTGGGTCCAAGCCCTGCTGAAACTGTGAGCACTGGGGGAGACATTGCATCCGAAGGAGCTGCTCCAGAGGTGGTGAGCATGGAAGCTCCGACTCTTGTGCCTACAGCGCCAAGGTCGCCCAGGCCGAAGCCCACCCCTGTTAAAGAGACCCAGAAACCAAAGAAAGACAAGCAGAAGAGGCCGGTGCCAGTGCGCGAGTCGCCCAGGAAACATACTGCCACTCAAAAGCAGAAGAAGGACAAGCAGCCTGAGAAGGTTGTGGATTTGGAAGCTGAATAGGGCACTGAGGATATAGATGCTGAGGGAGTGGAGCCCATCACCAAATTGCCTGAATATATCCCTCCGCGAAAAGGGAAGGTGAAGGTCCCCAAGGACCCAAACTCGAACAAGTTCCTCATTCACATGCCCCTATTGCCGGAGAAGATAACTTTTGAAGGTTCGCGCCTTGCGCGGGTTCCCCTGTTAAAAATGGAGGATTGGGACCTAGCTGACCATGAGCGGTTCCCTCACCTCGCAACAGAAAATTATATGAGGCGCGTGTATTACCGAGACTCAGGTGTCACTGAGTTGGAGACAGTTGAATGGATCCGCGGAGTGGAACAATCTGGGTTGTTGAACCTACTGTGGGTGCCCCACTACCACCGCACTAATATTAACACCACCTGTGTGCGGAAACTACTTACTCTAGTGCATGATGGGTGCTTATGGCTTGGCGTGCCTATACCCATCACGGATATGCTCATCCACAGGATCACGCACCTGCCGCATGAGGGTTTGAATCCGGCCAAGGAGTTTGGCGGAAAGACAGGCGAGAGAGACTTGGCAGAGAAGATGAAAAAGAAGTTTGAGCTTATCAAGAAGCTATGCGACTATTCCATCATGTCCATCAACGATCCCACAGTGCAGATTGCCACCCAAATACTAGTCGAAAAAGTTATGAGGAAGTGTCGCACGGACGAGGTTCTGGCACCTGTGATATCGTTGGCTGCACAATGCGCGGAGGGTGTGCAGTTTAACTGGTCGCAGTATTTATGCAGCGAATTTCTTGAAAATTGTCGTGAGGTCCAAGATGAGAGCAAGTCCTTCCACTACGCGTGGCTGCTACTCTCCATTGCACTGGTCGCATGGGATCCGCTGGAGGACAACAAGTTTCCTCCATTGAAGGAAGGATTACCGGAGGCCGCACAATTCGCCTCCCTCTAGGCCACAAAGGACCCCGCGCGAGACAGAAACGAAGATTTTTTGGCTATTGATGGAAGCGAGCTTCTGCATAGCCATCAACCAGCACCCAAGGTTGTCCCCAACCTTGTATGAGCAATTGTCCGCATATGCTGAGTTCAAGGCACATTTCCACCGCGTCTACATTCGGGCGTGAAAGGACCTGCTGCAGAAGCGGTTCGATTTGCCGTATTTGGTCACCAATGATGCCTTACAAGAAGTGATCAATCGTTGGCCGGCAGATTGGCACACACCGTCCGACTTAGATGCAAGCACCAGCAAAGGCGCAGGGAGCTCAGTCGAGAAGAAACGGAAGGATGCAGCAAAAGAGGCGGCACAGAAGTTGGCCGCGCAACGGAAGAAGGAAGTCGAAGAAAAAGCTCGAATGGAAAAGGAGCGCGCTGCAAAAGAACAATCTGAACAAGAACAGCGCGACTCTGAGCAAAGCAACAAATCCCCTTCGCCCGAAACCGAGGAGGAAGAGCAGTTTGTGCAGGGCGGCGGAGGCGATGAGGGGCAGAGCACCCCATTTAGGCTACAGAAGCGTAGAGAACATCAGCAGCAGGAGGGTTCCCGCAAAAAAACAAAGTTGGCTAAAGCGCAGATGGATCCCCTCACCCTAACAGAGGGCGATCTCGACAATATCAGTGACAAGGTACACGCCACTACAATCGAACTATTGCAGCAATTCGAGCAACAGAACATGCAGTCTTGGGGAAATGTCCAAAAGGATCTGCGTGAACTGCAGATCCAAACTAGCAGAATACAGGTGGGTGCAGGTCAAGTGAGCGCCGCACAGACGAGCCTGGCACCGGGGACAAGTCAGGCTACAGAACTGGTAAGGACAGTGGACCTTAGAACAGTTGCTCTGCCAGAAGGGTCCCTGAGCACGAAATCGATCGATGACAAGATCATCATAAGTACCCTGAAGAACATCAGCCTCAATATTGCAGTGCTCCCCAACGAATTTCTTCATGCGTTGCAGACAGGAGTGACAGTGAAACTGAGAGCTCGGGAGCAACGCACTCTCAGTTTAATAAGCAAGTATCGGGTGAACAATGAACAAATGTTCGCCGAGAAGATGCAGGCCTTGAAGGAAAGGGATACTATCCAGGCGCAAAGCTCCCAACTAGCGGCCGCGGTTGCAGAGGCATGTAGAACAGTGTCGGAGTTGCACATACCTGAGGATGCACAACCCGAGGCCAAGATCTGGAAACTAGCTACAGATGTCCGCGATGCAAAAGCAGAGGTGGCAAGAGTTCAATTTGAACTCAACATGAAAATCACGGAGCTACAGCTTAAATCACAGCCCTCGACTTCGCCCGAGTTCAGGGAATAGCACAGAGCCGCCATCAAGGGATGGCTACTGTGGATGCCGCAGTCATTCACTGCACAGCTTTGTTTGAACAAGCAATGGAGTTGGTAACAACCCTGCAGGAAGACCCCAACCTGCAAATATTGAACACAGAGATCCGCGAGCTCCAAAAGTAGTATGACGAGGTTAGGGCGATGACGCGCTCAATTGCTACAGCGCAATGCCTCACCAAGTTGCAGGAGGGGAAGCAGCTCCTCGCACAGGTGGAAGCAACTCAGAAAAAAGAGGTAGTACTTAAGGCCAGGTTGGGTCCTTGGTTGGAAGAAGCCTACCAAGTCTCAACCAACATTCAGGAGAAGCTGACGAACTTGCAACTCACAGCAGAAGATCAAGCTAGCTGGTGAAGGACCAGCTACGGAGCAACTCGTCGAACAAGTGAAGCAGGCAGCTACACAGAGCGCTGCTGAGGTAGCAATTGTGCAGGTGGAGCTGGGGGATCTTCACAGTAAGATCACCACGCCAGCCGAGTGACTCGAGGGCGAGTCACGACCTTTGTGTTGGGGTCCTATTGGGATGGGGTCCCCTAGGTCAGTTTTGGGTTAAAAACCCAAGTTTTGATATAAATTTTGACAAAAAGATGTAAAGTCTCCGTAGGTAGATATGGGTCAAAAAGGGTTCTTACCCTCGTTTATGTAAAAGCTTGAGTCGGTTTTGAGATCTACCCTTGGTCCGCGGACCATGGGATTGTATAAATAGGTGTGTCTTAGAGAGTCTAAGGTAGATCTATGCTTTTGTCTATGGGTACGACGAATGGAGTCTTAGAGAGTTAGCATAGAGAAGTAAGTCTTAGAGGAGAAAAAGGCTCCGCGGTTGAGTGCGCAGAGGCCTACAGTAGTGTCCGCAGCTGAGTGCACGGACCCCTGCAACTGAGTGCGCAGGGAAGTTTTGAGTCTGTAACTTTGTACTGAAGATCAATAAAGAAGACTGTTGGAGAAATTCATATGTTTTATCTATTTCCTTCCGCTATTTATGTTTGCGATGTATGTTGTGCTGAGATAATGTCTTTATGAAATAATGATGTATTGATGCATGAATCTACTAGATAAGTCTTATTAATTGAATGCAATGCATGTTAAGTATTTATGCGAAGGTTGTAATACTTCCTATTAAGTTTATTTAGCACTTAAGCAAATCTGTGTGAATTCCAATCTAAGGTTAGTCTATGATGCGTGTAATTAGATAACCTATCTGTTAAAGGTCCGCAGAAGCCGGTCGTAGACCTTCGCGGAGGTCTAGAGGCTATTTGAAGGAAACTACAACACCAAGCCCTAAGGGCTTAGAGATTTGCATGAAGGCAGATCTAGGACATAAAAAGGACATCACACTTGGTTCCAGCATCCCCCCATACTGCTTCAGGTGAGACTTCAGTCCGCGCTACGCAGATTGATGCCGAAAGCGCCAGTATTTTAGGGTTTTGTTTGGCGCAACTAACTTTGAACCTGGGTCAGGACCCACTAAGCCAACATTTCTTTATCAAATAACCCAGATTTTGAATTACTTCAATAACAGAGTTAAAATTCTGAACTTGTAGCAGTCACATATATAGCTGAAAATATAAACAACAGAAACTAACTTTTCAAGTACACATGAAATTATGTTTTTCAAAACAGCTTATTGTAAATGATCAAAAACTTACAAGGACACCTCAACACTGAGGTTTTCAGCCTTCTAGACACTCAGATTTGTTAGATCTGCTTGTTGTTCACTTAGTTTTGCACTCAGATTTGCTAGATCTGCTTGCTTTTCACTTAGATCTGCACTCATATTTGCTAGATCTGCTTGCTTTTCACTTAGATCTGCACTCATATTTGCAAGATCTACTTGTTGTTCACTTAAATTTGCACTCAGATTTGCTAGATTTGTTTGTTGTTCACTTAGATATACTAGATCTAACTGCTGGATATGAATGAGAGTACTTTAAATTCTTTAGATCTGAATATCAACATGCATAAATAATTGAAATAAACTGTTAAAATACTCAAACACATCAATACACAAGATTTGCCATGGGGAACCCCAATAAGCGAGAAAACCTCAGTAAAGACCTTCTTACTTTATTGCTCTTGAACAAATTTGCAGGTACAAAACCCTTCTTGAGGGTGCTACAGTACAGCTCGCTAGGGAAGAGGACGATTGGAGACAAATGAAGCCTTAACTAACTTGAAACTTCTTGCATGCAAGTGCAAATGACTTAGATCAACTCGCCTTGAGCCAAAGATGTCAAATTTGAAGCAAACCGGACTAGATTTGAGCTTGTATGAAGTAGATTTAAAGATTACTTGGGCGCACTGCGGAAAAATAGACCAGATCTGAGCGAAATGACTGCTGAACTTTGAATGCTTATATCTAACAGTTGAGAACTTGAAACCTTGGGCGCTCAAGAGGGATAGGTGCGCCTTGGAGAGTAGATGAAAAACTACACAAAAAGAACTTGTGTAGCAAATAGCTTTCTCTTGGTCCTTTTATCATTTCTCTTGGCTAGAATGGGGCACCCAGATTTAATCTTGGATTGACATTGGATAAGTTTCATGATCCTTCTAGAAGACTCCATGGGAAAGGGGTTATCAACTTAAGTTGTTCTCCTAGACACAATTGCGCCCCTCTCTCTTCTAATTTTACATTTACATCTTTAATATAATAATAAATACCATTATAAACTTGGGCAAACTTAGGCTTTTAGCCTTTACATCATAACATTACATTATAACATCTCAACTAGTCACTAGGACTAGGAGTTTACATGACAAATACTTTTACATGACTCAAGGCTTTTACATAGACATTTTATATAAGCATTTTATCACTCTCTCAACCAGCATTGTCCATTCACCTGCAATTACATTTAAGTACTTATGTTCAAGATAACAATAAGAAGAAGGTTTTTTCCATGTGATCATTTAGTACTACAACTTGGATACTTGTAGGAGTAAGCCTAGGAGAGGCCAAGTTCTAAGTAGTCGCATCACAACAAGCCAAGGAGTCCATCACACATGCCAGTACTAGCTCACAAGACTTCTTCATTCATCCTGACACTTGCTAGACTTAGTCTTGACTGTTGCTCAAAGAGCCCACAAGACATTGCCTTGGATTTTTCACATGGCTCACTAGGCATCCACTAGTAGCTCCTTCATCCTGGGTCTTGTCAAAGCTCATTGTTGGTCAAAGTTGTCAATGATGTCAATACGGCATTGTTGGAGATGGAAAATATTCTTGTCATACATGAATAACCCTAACCTCATTATGCAAACCCTAAGAGGGTCCCCTAAGCATGAAGATTGAATCATAATGACAAACCCTAGCTATATCCCTATCTACATGATGAACAATGAAGCCCTAGATGCTAATGCATGATGCATGGATAAATGATTAGCAAATAGGATGCCCTAAGCCTTAGCCTTTGAAGATGCCCTTATCCTTATAAATGAAGAACACATGTGAAGAACCCTAGCCCTTGTCCTTGATGAAGATAATAATGGCATGGATGATTGTTGAAGGTCACATTTGGAGCTCTAATGAAGAAGCCTTAGATGCCCTAATCCTAAAAGCTTGAAGGCCTAAAATCTATGAAGAAGGAGCCCTAGACATAAAATCCTAAAGGTTGCCTTAAATGAAATAATGATGACAGTTTCACAAATTTAATTTTATTGATAGGAAAATGACCTCATTGAAGAATGAAATTGACACCAACTTGTAGAGGACATTTTTCCCTTTCTAACGAGCTATCACTCACCCTCTAACTCCTAGTCTGTGAGAAAATGATTTTTTAAGATGATATAAATATATTCTTTACCCTAGCCGACCTAAGCCTACCCGTATATGTCGGCCCCTTGACCAAGAGACATGTCTCTTCATTGACGATCGAAATCAGTATATATTGACGCCTAAACACTTCATTTGAGATCATCAATTTGTTGATCAGTTCATAGAAGAAACATAAAAGGAGATAAGAAGCCGAGGAAGACAGAAGAGGAAGAAGGCCGAAGAGAAATTTATTGCTTGGGCTCAACATACTTACCTAGGATTGCTGATTGTTGTAGAAACTCGGATATAGATCAAATTGTAAAGGAGTTTCAGATCTATTCTTTTGTGGATGTTTCAGTCAGCCTTGTGAGCTATGACTCGAAGTAGTGGAACAGTCACAAGAGGCTCGGACTATTAACTGTGGTAAGCACAACTCAAGAAGCTCGGACCTATAACAGTCACCTCAGATTGGAACTCGGATTATAGTGACACCTTGTTTTGTGGAGCTTGAACGGTGGAAGCCTAGTTTTGAATTGTTGTAGCTCGAAGTGCAAGATTTGACAGTCATCTTGTGGCTACTAACACCTTGGACCAGTCTCACATTGGAGCTCAGTCACCATTTGAAGAGACTCAGACCTGTGGAGAAGCTGCAAATTTAAGGACAGTCACATTAGTTTGGGGCTCGGTGTTATTCTATCTCAGACTGTAGCTCAGTGCTATTTGCATGAATCTTTGGTTCTGTTGACAGTAATTTGGGTTGGCAAGAAGGCTACAAAGGCTCAACACTTATACCCTCGGACAGACCTGTGAAGGCTCAGTTTTGAGATTGGACAGTTGTCTATGGATCGGTCTAATCAATTAAGGTTTGAAGCCCTATCAACTATCCTTCACCTATAGAACAGTCATACAAATACCTCAGACCTGAAGCATTTGCAAAATCTCGGTTTCCTGTAGGTGTAAATCTCAGATCTTGTGAAGGCTCTCACCTGTGGAAGGTTGGACTTAACTCCAACCTGTGGACATTTATCTGAACTCAGACCTTGAAGTATTTGAAGTGTTGAACTGTGGAAATTTGGAAGGATAGACAAGCTTGTGGCTTGAATCGTGGAGACCTTGAACTTGGAGATTGAAGTATCATTAATGTTGATTGTTGAATCTTGAGCATTCATTGGAGACATCTTGGAGTTGCCTCTTGAGTATTTCTGGAGCACAATTGATCATCCTTTAAGCAGACTTGAAGTAGACAAATCTTGTTATAGGAGCAAAACCTTGATTTTGGAGCCTTAGAACCTTGTAGATCTTGGAGAGTGCCTTGGAGCTGACTTTGAAGAATCTTGGAGATCTTTGGAGACCATGATGCATTACTTAGTCATCATGAGGTGACCTTGAAGACTTTGTTTAGGTAACATGAAGAGTTGTTGTGACACCTTCTGAGAAGACAAAGTTGTCATTGATGAGCTAAGTGCCTTGGAGATCATTTGAGGGCAGTGTTGAAGGTGAAGATATTGTCAAGGCTTGTTGCAAAAGATATTGGGAGTCGTGAAGAATCATTAAACATATCTTGACGAATTGAAGCAGTGGGTTGGAGCCCTAGACAATAGGAGTCCTCAAGAAGACCAGGTTGGAGCCTGTACTAGTGAAAGGGTTGGAGCCCTAGCGGTTGGAGCCTCATAGAGACAAGGTTGATGCCTTGGGAAGATAGGCTTGGAGCCCTAGAGGTTGGAGCCTCATGAAGTCCAAGTCGGTGCTTGGAAAAATACAAGTTGAAGCCTAGTTGATTAGAGATTGGTGTCTTTATCTAGGGTTGGAGCCCTAATTATTATTGTACTTGATTGATTGAAAGAAGATTGGAGTCCTCATCATTGATTAATAAAATTATTATTCTATCATTGTTCATTTTGTGTTCTAATTATAAGTGATCTTAACTGGTAAAAATAACAATTGAAAAGAAACATTGTTTCACCCCCCCCAGTACATCTACCTTCGCCCTGACTTTTGCAGTGACTCACAGGATTTATTGATTCTCCAAATCTTCCCTGGCTAACCTTAGGGTGGCCATTTAAGGCCTCTCATTGGAGAATGACTTTCGATGTTGTTATTTTCAACAAAAAGTTAAACACATGCCCAGTAAGATTCATACCAATTTGTTGAATCACCATCATGGTCAAACCAGTGTAAAAAGAATTCGCTATTTTCATCTCCAAATGGATCAATGAAGGAGGTTTTGCACAATAGATATAATACCCAAGTGAGGAAAAATTCAAAAATTAAAATGTTGTCTTAGGTAGTTGCTACAAATTCACTCATAACTTTTCCCATGAATAATGGAATCAAAATCCTTCAAATAATTGTTGAAGATACTAAGAGATCTTTTCAGCAATGTATGGTAGCCATCCTGTTGCAGCCTACAAAGTGACTCAAATATGAGAGTTCATTGTAGGGTGTGACCTTTCTTCTCTACAGGCCTTTGATCTCCCAAATTGGATAGCTAAATGGAATTTAGCAAGAAACTAATTTGAGATATCAAAAAAATCTTTAAAATAATATGTGGATTGCCTTCTAAAGCTCATTGTGGAGAACATGGAATTTATTTTAAAATTTTGTGGACAAGTGGCATCCTTTGCTTCTCTTGTTCTTCCTGAATGCATAATGGTCATATAACACAAACATCTAAATGTTTGTCAGTGGTAGAGATTGAGCCTAGAGTCCACAATGAAAGTGAAAGAGGTTCCCTTTGTCTTCTTCATGCTTTGGAAGATGAGAAGGGTAGAAAGTGTTAGCTTTTGGGGTTCTCAAATAGTGTTTGCACCATGCTTGGGGGTGCATGGTGTATCTTTGACTCTTCATTGTACTGTGATGGGCATACACATGGGAGGTGGCTTGCTCATTGATTGTTATGCCTTGTCTTGATGCTTGTGTGGTTTTCTTCCGTGGAGCATTTTAGACCTATGGAGCTTGTTGACTTCTTCCTATACTCAATACATGGAGGGTGGTTGCATGTTTAGGAGGACAGATCAATTTGGAGGAGGAACATTGGGCATCTTGTAGGAGGGTGTTGCGCCCTAGATGGCATGTGAATGCTTGGTTGCTTGCATGGAGGCTTGTACTTGACTTGAGGATGCTTGGGTTGAGGAGTGATCATGTAGATGGGTGAATCCAAAGTTACACATGGCTTAGTACAAGTGTTGGAACTTTGGAGGCCAGTGGAGGAGCATCAGATGTTGCTTGAGAAGCACATAACCTTGGAAAGGCATCCACAGAACAATTCATAAACAGATTCGGTACACCAAAAGAGGTGAAGCAAGATATGAAATACCAACAAGCAGTAAAAACATAAATTCATAAATAGTTTTGGTGCACCGAAAAACAAAAAAACACTAACTGTAATGCAACAAGCAAAATATAAATTGAATAAACAAAACAAAAACATTTTGCTAAAAATAACTGTAACTAGGACAGGGATTAAAAAGAATATTTGTGTTTCTGAAGTGGTTGCATTTAATTTGTAATGGCTACAAATAAATATAGTGAATTCTTAAGGATAAGACGAGAAAATATATCAATACCTTCTACATATAAATGCAACAAGCTCTGCAGTGAAATTTCTAAGTCCCCAGTGATCTTCAGATGGTTCTTTCCCTAAACGCTTGGAAACAAGACAAGTAATCACCGAGGGCATCAACTGATGTAACTGCACACATATAAACCAAGATATAAAGCCTGAACTTGGAAAAGAAGGAACAATGAAATGCTAAGACAACATATAAACCAATATATCAAGCCTGAAATTGGAAAAGAAGGAACAATGAAATGCTAAAACAATATAATATGTCAAGCCTGTTATAATGCAAGTCAGAAGAAATATGTTTACCTCTTCCAAGGGATTTTACTTTCAAATAAATTCTGAAAAAATTGTGGAGACTAGTAAAATACAAAACCTAGTTACAACTAATAAGCTAAAAATACCATGACAAAAGTACTAACAATGAATTTGTATCTAGCAACTTAGCAAGTACTTATGTGAGCTTATGTAAAAAGATATGTTTGAAACTAGAAGAGCTGTATAATAAGGATTTACTCCCTACAACTAGTAGAGCAGTTCCCAATCTAGCAGACAAGCAGCATTCTTCATTAACCCAAGAAGTTCTTATCCCAAATGGTTCTGCTTGATTTTGGCAATGGAATAAAAGACAAACATTGTTGCACCAAAACCAAACCTTTCTAGCTTCAATGTTTGGCACTTCTTTAAATCATACATTATATTTACTTACTAACATGCTTTTCAGCCAATTTTCTTAGCTTTCATGTTTCACACTTGTTAGAATAATACAAAGGGATTCACTTACCAACTCTAATAGCCGCCTCCTTTAGAAAACATTTAGAGAACCTGGCCTTGCCAATAGGGAAATCATAATCTGGAAGTTGTACTTTCTGATGATTGTAACAACAATGGTATCCAATCCAAGCAGACTCGTAATTTGTGTGCAAGCTATAAAAATAGGGTAATTAACAATGTCTGGATGCAATATTAATTAACATCTATATTACTCAGAATTACAGTATAAACAATGTTTTTTACTTTGATTGAAGTTGGTTGTTATGTCAGCAAAAGCCATGAACATAAGACATGAATTTGAGAACAATGGGATATATGTGGGTCTAAGGCCATTTCATAATCCATTAGAGATCTGGCCAAGGGCTTCAGTATTTACTCTTTTCCTGAGTTATAATCCAGTTATCTTAGTTACGCAAAAAATATTATATTGAAAAATCAATTACGTCGCACTACCTAATGTGGTAAAGAGATTAATGGACTTCCTATGCCCATTCAAAAGTTTCTACAGATCTTTTCCTTGTTCAATGGTGGAACAGGTCATATAGCCCTTTCTACTCTAGATTGAACAGGTGAATCTCTGTTTAAAAAACTCTCAAAAGCAATGTTACCAGACTCAGAATCAGCAATAAATTGGCGAGGCAAAAGAGCAAAGAGTTTTAAACGGATCGGGAAAAAATCGGTGAGTTCAATAAATAAAGATATACACATATATTGAATTAGAAAAAAAAAACTCTATAACATCTTCTCCATCCAAGTTGGTGTCCAGAATGAGTTTCCAAGCAGCATAATTTGAAGCCCCTGTCAATTTCTCGTTGTCCTTGAAGAAGGATGTAGCCATATGAACTGATCTATTGATGTATTTTGAGCAGCAAATAAGATCTTTCAGCGGATAATTGCCTTAAGCTTACTGTTCTTGAGCTTATCTTCACCACAGCTCCGATACCATGTTAAATTTTGCAGATTTAAAATCTAATTTCTGAAATCATAAACCATAGAAAACAGTCAATGAACAGCAAGACACTGGATTTGGTGCAAGACCAAGGAAAAATCCCACTATGGGGGAAAACCCTTTTTAAAATGCTCTTATAATAGATCGTCTTTAAATGTTCAGCAGAGATACATAATCAGAGTACAAAACCCCTTTTACAAATAACAGTAGTAACAACCCTTTTTAATATGACAGCTTCAAAATACCACCACAAGCCTCCAAAGGCTTCCAAAACAAGAGCAATAGACACAAGTGCGTGAAAAAAGTGCACAAGTACAAGAGCTAAATACTGAGAGCAATATTCTCCAAATGCAAGATCAGAATGCTACTGAAGCGAGGGCAATATACCAGCAATCAAACTCTGGTGTGAAAGCAATATCAAGAATAGAATATCTCTGGAGCGAGATCAATACAAGAGCTAAATACTTCTGGTGTGAGAGCAATACCAACTGCAATAATACTTCTCTGGAGCGCAAGCAAATAACAAGAGCAGAAACCATTGGTGCGAGAGCTGAATGAGAGATCTGAGATCTGTCAATAGATCTGCCAAACAATAAATCTGCCAGATAATAGATCTGCCAAACAATAGATTTGCCAATGATGATAAGAGATCTGCAAATTTGCAATAGATCTGCTACTGATAATAAGAGATCTGCCAATGACGATAAGAGATCTGCAAATCTGCCATAGATCTGCCACTGATAATAAGCGATCTGCTAATGACAATAAGAGATCTACCAATGATGATAAGAGATCTGGAAATCTGCAATAGAGCTGCTACTGATAATAAAAGCTTTGCCAATGATGATAAGAGATTTGCAAATATGCAATATATCTGCTACTAATAATAAGAGAGATAAAATACTGATGCAAGAGCTTGATCACCAATGTGAGAGCTAGATCACCAAAGCGAGAGAGAGAGAACTCGATGTGTTGTAAATATAGGCTTCTCTTTAATATATAGAAATCTTTGAGGCAAAATCCCTTCCTCAAATTGAGTGTTTTGGAAGCTCCTAGAGTGATCCATTCGAATTAGATAACTTCAGTGATTTTATTTTGCAGATGTCTAATTGAATCACTTAAGTGATTTTATTTTGCACATGTCTAATTGTTTCATAAAATAGTTTTGAAATAACTTTTGCTCTTATGAGAAATAATTTGCTCTTGAGAAATAATTTGTTTCAAGGGTGAAAGGGGTTAACCACATAAAGTGATCTCTAGGGAAATTTCTCCCTAGTTGCTTAAAAATTCAACTCAATACATAGAAGCATGATAAGTGAGCATGGTATTGATCAACATCCAATATGGTCTCTTGAAAATCGTCAAAAAAGATAGCAATAATAACTTCAAAGGGAGTTGTGTAGACCTTGATGGATACAATATTGAAACTTGTTGATTGTTTAGTTCCATGAACACATTGATTGATGATTGAAAGGTGAACAGCATGAAGAAGGATTCTAGTATACACCATTCAAAGTGATGTTGAACTCAAAGGGAGCCAGTAGCAAAACTTGACATCTTGACAAGAGGCTATCATGACTTGGTAACTGTGATATTGATGATTTGTTTGAGATATGATTTGGCTACCTGGAAGAACATATTGCAGAAGTATAGAATGGAATGATAGCAGTTGATGATGTATATACAATTAGTTTAACTCAATTCGAGAGAACATGGATTGAGTGGACAAAGGTCTGGAAGAATATATGGCAAAAATGTGTACATCGTAAAGGCAAAAAAGGTCGCAACTCACAAGATAGCCAATGGGTCATGTTGGATTTGATGATGTAGAAGTTCACTTTCCCATATAGACAAAGGGGGCTATGGTTAGCTCTACATTGATTGGTTTGACAAGATATTTTTGATGGCGAAGATACTATAAATGATGATTGATGGAATGTGATATAAAAGGTTGATGACAAGAACCCTGTCACGAAGATATATTAAGAAAGAGTTTGACTCCACAACATCCAGGAAGGTCGAAGCTCAGGTATGGTATGATGATGCGAGATAAGAACCCTGGAAACTACTACTAAGATCTCCACAGAAGAACAAGTAGTTGATGAATTAGAAAAAATGAAGTTTATGATTGTGTCTCCCTAGTTGAGAGGGAGCAAGGATATACTCCTTGTTTGAGAGGGAATGAGGATTACCTCCCTGATTGAGAGGGAGTGACAAAGGACACCGTATTCTCCATGTGTCATGCACTAGGCTAGGACTAACAGTCATAAGTCTAGTGAAGGCACTAGTAGGGAGAATGGAGGATTGGATAAGCATTTGGGACTGGTACTCCTTGAGGATTTGGAATCCAAGATAGGTAGTAGTCCTGTGGACCGATACTCTTTGAGGATTTGACAGGGTATCCAAGATAAGAGTAGTCGAAGAGGACTGATATTCTTTGAGGATTGGGAATCCAAGATAAGAATAGTCTTGTAAGGACATACCTAGTGAACATCTGAATGGGGTATGTGCCTTGAAGAGGCTATGGTGTTGGTGTCCATATGTATGCCTCCCAGCATTGTGCTCTAATCTAGTGGAGAGTTAGAGCTTGTTAATCAAGGCCTTGCTATATTGCAATTTGACAATGTTGGTTATGATGTTGATGCTTGATGATGCCTTATCAATCCGACTCTTCTTATGAGAATATTTCAATTTGAGAGTATACTTGTACTATTTGTGTAATTATGAATATCAACCTAGTTAAGAGGGAGTGTTGGAAAATGTAACTAGGTTCAGTCTTCATAATTATCATTGTACTTATGTCATTGTATATTTCATGTAAAAAGCAAAAGAAGAAAAAGAAATTTTATTTTCAAGCATGGGTTTCATGCTCAAAGTCAAATTGCTATTCAGGTCAAGAATGTTCTTCATGCTTCTAGAGTTTATTGAGTCAAAAGTTTATTTGTCATGAGTCAATTTATTGCACTGGAGTCCCATTTGGAATTTTGAAAGAAGAAAGAAAAAGAATTTTATTTGAGTCAAAATTGTGAATTTTGTCCCCACAAGACCAAGTTGGCCCTGGAAGGGACCCATTCGACCACCTGGATGTGTACATTGTATATATACAATGCAATTCGACCTCATTTGAATACCATCGAGCAAGTTTGATTTTTGTGCCAAGAAAAAAGAGTAATACCAGCAAAGAAGTCTAGAAAGAAGAGTGAAGGTCAAAGTCAAGAGAGAGAGAGCAAATGTCAAAAGGTTGTTTTTCTGCCCTAATTCTCTCACATGTGCGAAATTCTGAAGTTGCTGCAGGGGTCAAAAATTACAGAAGTGACTGCAAGTTTGAAATTTCATATTTGACCAGTTTTGAAGAGGTTTGACTATTGTTGATGGAAGGAGTGTTGACTTGGGTCTTGTGGGAGGTCTTGGATTTTGGGTCTTGGATTTCTTAATTTGATATGATTCTATAAGAAGAGAAGATTTGACTGTGTTTTCCCCTATGTGGGGCTTTGCCTTGGCTTGCAGCGTATATCTTTTGTTCATTGTCTTTTTGCGATCCTCATGGTATATGGTTTTGATAATTGTTTGATGAAAAGAACATAATAAAAGAAATAAGAAGCCAACATATATTCACAAGAAATTATCGAGAAAAGTGAAATCACCCTAATTGATGCCCTATTCATTTCTCAACAAGAACAACCCCATAAAGTCTCATAATAGAAACTACAGGAGTCTCTAATATACCAAATTCCAATGTCTCCCTACCTCTAAATCATGGCCTTTAATGGAACCAACTTAAACGTTTTTAATGGTCTACAAAAAAGTAGAATACTTTTAAACAACAATGTCTCACCTCGTCAATAATGACCCATGATAAGAGGATATGATCTATCATCTAATACTGACAATTCCCTACCCCAAGGGTCTATCCTCAAGCTACTCAGTCGAGATAATCATGAACAAGTGGAAACGACTCAAGAAATCCATTCCTCTTCACGTCAAGCATCTAGACATATATGTGATGGTGAAATATTTGACGAATTGTATAATCTATATATGCATCCCTATAACCCTCTTCAGCAACTCCAACAATATAGATTTTAGGAATTCATTTTTCCTTACCAGAAAGTAGTCTTGGAATGGAAAGACAATGATGAGAAGATTTGGCAAGCAAAGCATACACATGAGAGGTTTGAAAGGAGAAGACAACGAATTTCTAGTCTTTGGTCCTCGAGCTCTGTGGACATCTGTTAATTTATGGTATGTTCTATGCTTAGTGCAGTGTACTTCGATTTCTTCTTACCAGCCACTGTTTAGCAATCACATAAACATAAAGTAAAATGTTGATAGAACATTAATTGATCGACAGAAAACAAGCCAAGACAAGAGACACTAGATGTGGCGGCTAGCCAGGGACAAACCCCAATGTGGGGAAACCCTTTGATCAATTCTTCTTTAGTCTTCAATAGTTCAGCAGAGAGAAATAGTACAAATACATAAATCTATAATTTTATGACAGCAGCAGCAAACCCTAACTAGCAAAGTCAAATCTAGTCAAACAAGTTGAAATTGACCTTCAATATGTTTGGTCAATTTCCTGGTCATCGAGTCCTCCAATAGCAAGAAGAAGCAACCCATAAACAGCGCCAAAAACACAGTCAAACTGCAGCCAACCTGCTGCCCCAAACTAGGGCAGTGAACATTGGTCAAACCAGAGGTCAGATTGCCTCTGTTTGCATGCCAAAAATTGCGGCCTACCTAGGAGAGGCTACCACACCAAAACCACACTCTTGAAAAGTCAACGCTTGGTCAACGCTGTCCAAAACATCTTGTTGCAGCTTCTGCATCCTCTTGTGTCCTCCTTCCTTGCCCTTCTGCGTCCTCCTTCTTCCCACGTGTGAGCTTCTCTTCCTTGTGTGTAAACCTAGTCAGCCAAAGAGAGAAGAGATGTGTGAGAGATGAGATTAGTGAATAATGACTCAACCTCACTTGTATTTATATGATATGTTGGGCATGTGCCACACATTTAGCTACAGGCCGACCTTGACAATTTGTCAAGTAAATACAAATAAATTCATATCTCCATAAATACTTGTCGGAATCGGATGATCGTTAGATCAATCCTACACCTCTCGACGAGAGGAATCAAGGAAAAATATCAGCTGCCATAAATAAGATGACCCACATGGAGTTTGGCCCTAGTTGCCAATTTTAACACTCCCTCTCAACCAATGTTTTAAAACTCCAACTCGGCCGAGGGTCGACTCCGACTCCGACTCCGACTCCGACTCAGTATCAACTCGGCCGGCGTGATTTCAATGACTCGGTCGTTGTAAAAAATACATTAAATATTTATTTTTTATAAAAACACATAATTTTAAAGATTTTCATTCATGTTTCCAAACACACAGCATTAGAATATAGATAGAATACAACATATGATCAAAGTAGGCCCATGAATATATCCATTATATCAAAATGGCACCCAGTACACTGTCCAATACATACACGATGATGATATAGAGATCAAAACAAAAACACATAACCAAGGAGGCTATAAATGGCCTCTACAACAAAACCCTGTGACCAATACTACTGGCTACTGCTAGAGTTGCCAACGTCATCTGGCTCAATGTTACTTGGTAGCGGGAGCGAAAGCGAGGAGTGAGAGCGAAAACGGGAACGGGAGCGACATTTTCAGAAGCTCCCGGTTTGGGAGCGAATCCTACAGGAGTTCGACAACTAATGTCACTAACATCAAGGTACATAGAGGGATTGGTGCTCTTGATTAAATACAAGTTCCATACCCTAATACATGACAAAATTCAATGGAAACATTGCAATCCCCCAATCCTGAAATCCTGAAAAACTGATAAGTCTGCTAGATTTTGAATGAAATATAAAATTCTACTTTCTCCATATGAAATCCAATGAGGTCGGAACCACTCTCAAACATCTTGAGTCATTTCATGGTAATGTTAAAAATTTAAGTAAAAGGATGAAAATGAAGATTAAGGATAATGTCACTTTTACTTTAAGAATTTAACATTACCATGAAAGTTGAATAGCATATCAATACTAGAAGAGGGGAATGGACCCCAAAGACCAAAAAAACAATTAATAAAACCATTTGGAGTCCCCCACACTCAGAAAAAACATAAAAAAATTAAAAAAAACATGCGTTTTTGGGGGTTCATTGGCCGCTTTCCTTGACCCGGCCGGGTTGATACGGACTTGGTCGGCCGAACCGGTTCAACCACCGAGTTGAAATTTTTTTGGCCGACTCGGACCAACTCGACTGAGTCGGTTCTGAGCTGACCGGGTTTAAAAACACTGCTCTGAACTAGGGAGAACTCCATCTGCTAATTCGTCTGACCGTCGGTACTATCTCTACCATCAAATGCACTGACCTGCACTGCACTGCTCTGCTCTGCTGAACTATGAAGAAGAAGAAATGATCGAGGATGTACCATACCATCCTCCACTGACCTGAGGTCATACCACTCTCACTGATCCCAGATCAATGGAGGTCATCCTAGCATAGGGAGTACGGTAGATACAATGATGCGTCCATCGATAGTACTACGATGGTCCCTAACCCCATTTCCCTGCTCATTGATCAGATGAGAGGTACTTACCATGAGTCCTAGACTGCATGGGTAGGATGCCTCGACAGGAGAACTAATCATCTTGTCCCTAAGTCGCCATGGGGTATCACAAGGGAAGGTTGAACCTTTCACCTTGTACATAGCACACCACTAGGGGAGGGTGAGTTGCCTTGTGGTCGCATGTCACTCCAAGAAGCACCCCAAGCCCCCGGAGCTCCAGAGCTCAATGTATGCATCATACACAACCCAGGGGCTTTGTCAGAATGTGAGCGACCTGCTCATCTGTATCGATATGTTGGAGCCTTATTGCTCCCCTCTGCACCATATCCCGGATATAGTGGTACCTGATATCGATATGCTTGGAGCGATCATGAAATACGAGATTCTCTGATAAACGAATCCTGCTCTGGTTGTCACACAGGATCACAGTAGTATCCAATGTAAATCCAAACAGCTCACTGAAGAGCTTCCGCAACCAAACCGCCTCACAAGAGGCCATACTCGCAGCAATGTACTCTGCCTCAGCGGTGCTCAAAGCCACCGACTTCTACTTCCTGCTCATCCAGGATATCGAGGCAAATCCCAAAGAGAAACAGCACCCGGAAGTGCTCTTTCAGTCCACCACACTACCTGCCCAATCAACATCGGTATATCCATGTAGTCCCACATCTCCGGCAGCGTATCTCAACCCATGAGTGATTGTGCCACAAAGATATCTCAACAGATTCGTGGCACCAATTCAATGTTTGTGGTGAGGCTCAACCATATGTCGACTTAACGTGTTGACTGCGAAACATATATCCGGACGAGAGTTCACCAAGAACATCAATGCTCCGATGAGTTGATGATACTCGGTAGCATTTTGTAAAACAGGTCTGGCAGCACTACCGCTTAACTTCTTGAAGTCAAGCTCCATCGGGGTAGTCACAGGCTTGCAGTCCACCGTACCGAATCTCTCCAATATCTTCACCACATATTTTCCTTGAGATAGGAAAATCTCCCTTGGCTTCTGCCAGACTTCTAGTCCTAGGAAATAGTGCATCAGTCCCAGGTCCTTCATCTCAAACTCAAAAGCCAACTCCCTCTTACATTTGTGAATGAGAAGGTTTGCACCTGTCAGAAAGAGGTCGTCAACGTACAGCACCATTATGAGAGGTTTGTCATCTTCAACCTTACAGTAAAGGTTAGGGTCGGCTTCACTCCCAGTGAATCCTAGCTTCATCAAGTAGCTATCAATCCTCTCATACCACGCTCGGGGTGCTTGCTTCAGCCCATAGAGGGCTTTCTTCAACCTGCACACGTGAGATTCCTGATCATGAATCTCAAATCCTTCGAGTTGTTCCACATAGACTTCCTCTTTGATCGAACAATGCAAGAACGCAGTCATGACATCCATCTGATGTAGGTTCCATCCTTGCGAAGCAACAAGGGCTATGATTGAACGAATGGTGGTATATCAGGCAACAGGTGCAAATATCTCGTCATAGTCTATACCTTCCTTCTGAGAGAAGCCACGAGCGACAAAACGAGCCTTATACTTTTTGGCACTTCCATCAGCACCATGCTTTATCTTGTAAAGCCATTTCAAAGTGACAACTACTTTGTCATGGGGTCTGGGATGAGCGGATGGTGGTATATCGGGCAACAAGGGAAAATATCTCGTCATAGTCTATATACCTTCCTTCTGAGAGAAGCCACGAGTGACAAAACAAGCCTTATACTTTTCAACACTTCCATCAGCTCCATGCTTTATCTTGTAAACCATTTCAAAGTGACAACTGCCTTGTCCTGGGGTCTGGGGACCACATCCCAAACGTTCTTCATGATGGACTCATATTCCTCAGTCATAGCATCCTTCCATACTTGATGCTTGACAGCTTCTGCGAACACTGAAGGCTCATTTTGAATGATCGTGCTCATGATGGTCAATTATCCCTGATACCTGGTTGGCTTCTTACTTTCACGGAAAGTCCCTCTGGGTGCAATCTGTCCTTCGGCATCATCAAGTGTCCCCCTGAGCCATGAAGGCCTCTTCCTAAAAGAGTAAGGTTCTTGCGGAGGGGGATCAATAGTATCCATAGGTTCCTCTACATCGGGCATCGTCTCATCTTCCTTTTCCTCTAGTTTCCTGGTGACAGCTTCTCCAGATTTCCTCAGGATAGGAAGATTGTCAACTTTGCTAAGAGCCATATCTTCGTCAAAGGTAACATCATGGCTAATCTCGACATCCATGTGACCAGCAACATAGATTCTATAGCCCTTAGTATTTTTGCTATAGCCCACAAAAATTCCTTTCTTTCCAGATGCACCCAATTTATTCCTTTTCTCTTTCGGCACATGAAAATATACAGGACTTCCAAAAATTCTAAAATGAGATACGTCAGGTTTCTTACCAATGAACATTTCTTCGGGAGTCTTGGAACCCAATGCTTGATGAGGGCATCGGTTTTGCACATATACGGCGGTATTCGCAGCTTCAGCCCATAGAAACTTCGAAAGCCTTTGATCATGGAGCATAGCACGGACAGCTTCCACAATCGTACGATTCTTCCTTTCTGCCACACCATTCTGCTCAGGAGTATACGGTGTTGTAGTCTCCCTCTTAATGCTAGCCTCTTTGCAAAAGTCATGGAACTCATTGGATTCATACTCAGTCCCATTATCAATCCTTAAGATTTTGATCTTCTTTTCGGTTTGATTCTTGGTCAAGGCTTTGAAGTGACGAAACCAGGAGAACACTTCATCCTTCTTTTTCAAGAAGTATATCCAAGTCTTGCGAGAATAATCATCTATAAAAGTGAGGTAATATAAACATCCTCCCAAGGAATTCACAGGTATCATTCCAGATATGTTGGAGTGAACCAACTGCAATATATCGGAGGTCTTGCTATGGCTTGAGGGGAATGGTCCCCTTTTGGGCTTTCCTTCGACACATCCAAGACATACACCTTCTTGCTCTAATTTGAACTTGGGCATCCCAGTCACCATTTGTCTCACATCGGGTAGAGCTTTATAATGAAGGTGGGCAAACCTCCGGTGCCATAGTTCGGACTAAAGAGATGTGTCACAAGTCATGACACCCAACAGACTTCCTCCGACATGATATAAAGAGTCAACCCTAAACCCAAGAGTGAAAGCATCTTTGAAATTCTTTTTCCATACACGTACCTTGCCATCGATGAAAGCCACATTGTAGCCTCTGTCTTCCATTGCCGAAAGGGATACCAGGTCCTTTTTGAGATCAGGTACATATAGGACTTCTTGAAAATGAATTGTATTACCCTGATTCAATTGTAGGGAAACATTCCCTATGCCTTTTACGGGATATTTGGAGTTGTCCCCAAGAACAATTTCGAGGTTGGTCTCCTTCTCTATCAGATTAGAGAGAACTTCTTTGTAACCAGTGAAGTGCCTTGAGGCACCACTATCATTAAGCCAATTTCCCAACGAGTCCAAGCGAGCAATAGTAGAGAGAGCCGCTAGTAGATAATATTTATCTTGCTTATTGTTAACAACGTTAGATTCATACCTGGAGTTTCTTGCCTTCTTGGAGGGTTGACCATTTCCCTGATTTCTATCATTCCTCTTTCCTTTGCCATTGAACCTGCCCTTCCTTTGATTGTTGTGGGAATTGCCGCGGGAGTGATTTTGATCATCGTCATGAGATGTGTCCTTTCTATCAAGGCACTCCCTTGCATAGTGGCCAATTTTGTTGCAAATGTAACATCTACCTTTCCTTCCACCTTTTGGTCCAGCCTTTCCCTTATATTTTGCCCCGGAATTATTTCTCCTTTTAGCATGAGAGGAGAATGCAGTGGGATTGCCTCTAAGTGCAAGCATTTCCTGCTCTTCCATCCTTGTTTCTTCTTGAAAGCATCTCGCCATCAGTTCCTCAAATCCTGGGATTACATTATTGTTGAGAAGAGTGATTCTGAATATATACCATTCAGATGGTAGCCCTCTAAGAGTTGTGATGGTCAGTTCCCTGTCAGGAACAACTTCCCCAATTGATAGGAGATCATTCTTGATCTCGGTGATCCTTGAGGAGTAGGCTTGCATACTCTCATCTTTTCCCTTTTTAATTTCCTTCAGCTTATTTCTAAGGAACAAAACTTGATTTGCATCACTAACTTTAAATAGGCTTACCAGTCTATCGTAGATTTCCTTGGAGGTGGTCAGTTTCGAAATGTAGGCCACCAGGCACTTGTCGATAGAGTCCCGGATGATCTTCTTTGCTTTGACTTCTCTCCTGGTCCACTTGTTCCTAGCAGCAACAGATGCATTTGATGGAGGCTCAAAGATTTTGCCTCTCACACAGTCCAACACTTCCTGCTCTTCCAATGTTAGATCGAGAGACATCTTCCATCCGTGATAGTCAGACTTCTCACGAAGCTTGTCCTCAGCGGGGAAGTGTGATGAGGACCCCATGAAGCTTTTAAGATTGCTTTAATAGCCTTCGGTGATTGCTCATGCACTTGTTCTTGCTTGGGTTTTGTCTTCACCTCAGCTCTGATACCATGTTAATATATGGTATGTTCTATGCTTAGTGCAGTTTACTTCGATTTCTTCTTATCAGCCACTGTTTAGCAATCACATAAGAATAAAGTAAAATGTTGATAGAACATTAATTGATCAACAGCAAATAAGCCAAGACAAGAGACACTAGATGTGGCAGCTAGCCAGGGACAAACCCCAATGTGGGGAAACCCTTTGATCAATTCTTCTTTAGTCTTCAATAATTCAGCAGAGAGAAATAGTACAAATACATAAATCTGTAATTTTATGACAGCAGCAGCAAACCCTAACCAGCAAAGTCAAATCTGGTCAAACAAGTTGAAATTGACCTTCAATATGTTTGGTCAATTTCCCGAGCAACTAGTCCTCCAACAACAACAAGAAGCAGCCCATAAACAGCCCCAAAAACACAATCAAACTGCAGTCAACCTGCTGCCCCAAACTAGGGTAGTCAATGTTGGTCAAACCAGAGGTCAGATTGCCTCGTTTGCATGCCAAAAATTGCGCCCTACCTAGGAGAGGCTGCCACACCAAAACCGCACTCTTGAAAAGTCAACGCTTGGTCAACGTTGTCCAAAGCGTCTTGCTGCAGCTTCTGCGTCCTCCTGTGTCCTCCTTCCTTGCCCTTCTACGTCCTCCTTCTTCCCACAGGTGAGCTTCTCTTCCTTGTGTGAAAAGCCAATCAACGAAGGAGAGAAGAAATGAGGAGTGAATAATGACTCAACCTCACTTGTATTTATATGATACGTTAGGCATGTGTGCCACACATTTAGCTGTTGACCGACCTTGACAATTTGTCAAGTAAATACAAATAAATTCATATCTCCATAAATACTTGTTGGAATCAGATGATCGTTAGATCAATCCTACACCTCTCAACGAGAAGAATCAAGGAAAAATATCAGCTGCCATAAATAAGATGACCCACATGGAGTTTGGCCCTAGTTGCCAATTTTAACAACATCTCAAGTGGAAGGTCATGTCGTGTACCTAAACACAACATTTTCAGTATCTTAGTAAAATCCAAGTGCAAGATATATTTTTTATGTATTCTCGTGATTTTGTGATCTAGCATCAGGTTCCTAGCACTTGCGATGTTTTAATATCATATTTGTAGAACGACACTTTGTAAAAGGATCCCTAAAATAGATAATTAGTGAAATTAGAATAAGTTACCTATACAAGGGCCTAGTTACCCTAAATGGTATCTTGGGCCTCAAGTTATTATCTCATTATAAGAGTTTCCACCTCTCTTGTCTCGATGTTAATCTATCTTTCAAACAATGAAATCAATTACTTCTCACTTAATAGAGATCTTCTTGGAGAAATCTTCCTCTATACATTTTAATTCACAAGTGCCATCCATTTAGGTGTACATGTCCCCCGAACCTTTATGTTAAATGTGTTTATCATGAATGTTTATTATCTACTTCCATGTTCTTGCTACCATTTAGATCATATCAATACTTCTCTTACTTTTGCACTTTAAAAATACTATACTTGACTCTCTAATAAGGCTTTATAGAAAAATTGTCTAACATTTGGTTCATCATGACCTTTTGAATTTTCTCTAGAGTTTTCCTTCTTGTTATTCATTTTCAACTGTTAGGTCACCTTGAACATGCTACTATTTATATACCTCTTGAAGTTGTAATCTATGATACTTTTGGTCCCTTACCAGATTATATTTCTACATTTTGTTTCTTTATTATCCTTATTGAACATTTATGACTCATTCATTTGAAGTTAAAGCTAGTCTTCTTCACACGTGATGAGATCACTAAACTCTTGCCTAAAATTGTCAACATGTGTTTCCCAAGTTCTCACTTGGCGCAAATTTCCAAATCACAATTATGAGACCATAAGGGAAACTTAAGCAAGTTAGCCATTGTCATTATTAACGATCAAAAGGTGGGTAACCCATAGGAGAAATTTTTCTCCTCCTTGCACATCCAACTAGCCAATGGCCCTTTTGATCAACAAGTGACATGATGCCAAACCCCTCCACATACTACTCCAATCAGATTTCTTTCTCCCATCTAACATTCCTTATTGAAGGAAAGTGGGTCATCCATCGATAGGTACTTTAACCATTTTATAATCATCAGCTTTTACTTAATGCTTTGGGGCATTGTAATATGAATCAAGCGGTGATCTGGATGACTGACAAAACTTGATTGTATTTTTGTTCCCTCACTTCACTTGGGAGATTAGTCTTTGATCCTAGTCCAATGGGACCTCCTCTTAGGCCTTAGGGAGACTCTAATTGAAGTAGCATGCCCATGATATTCCATACTTACCACTTTCCAATATCCCCTCTATTCCATATCCATTCTTTGGGCTCATGGTCATTAGTCATGGGGATTGGCACCCTCTCATCCTCATCCTTAGATCTGGGCCAAAAAACTTTTCCCTGGAGGTTGATGCAGCTAAAAGAAAGATAAAAATAAAAGCCACAATGAAAGAAAAAGATTAAATGCAAAAGATGGTTGCGATAAAAATTAGCATGTTGGCAAAAGCCTAACATGCACTCTATCTCCCTCAATAGCCATCACTCAATTCCTAGAGCACTTGATGCTCCATCAATAAAAAGGAACCCTTGTATTGTCCCAACCCTGATGAGCAATAAATTGCCTCATCATTAAAGGGTAATAAATGCTAAATCCCTCAAATGCAAGCTTGGGCTCCTGAGCTATGCCCCCATATCAAAGAATTATCATAAAAAATTAAAAGGTGCTCTAAAGGGGGTGGAAAAAATAGGCCAAGGAAAGGGATAACTCATGTGTTATGAACATAAAAATATAATTAATAATTAGTATATTTAAGAGACATGTTCTAAAGGACATGCCTATTCATGAAGGGGCACCTTACCTAGCATATAAATAAGGCCCTCATTTGTAACCAAAACCATATCAATTCACTCGTACATTATTCAATATATATTCATCTATCCTAAATGGATTACTTAATATTTCAAATTTTCTATATTATCTAACTTGTGAGCCATCTTTGGCTATCGCATTTAGTGTCAAAGCCAATCTTATTCCGACCATTGGCCATATAAGCTTTTTATCCATTCAATAAAAATTTTGGAATTTCTCCCCTACTCTAGTTCCTTGACACATCATTATCAAACTCTAATTGACATGGCTTTTGGCCATCCATAATTTTTTTCAAAACTATTTGCGCATCAAGTCTTTGACCATCATCAGTATTCTATTACTATTACATTAACAACCATTATTTTAAAACAATAATAATAATTCAAAATTCTACACCGTTGAGAATTGGGTGAGGCTCTGGGGCCAGCGATCATATGTGGTTAGACGCAATTATCTTAGTTCCACTAAATTGAGAACATACTGGTTGATAGTCACTTAATTTCAACAACGATTGACGAACCATTGCCATAACTGTTAACGTTGATTGGAGAACCATCACCACCATTTCATAGGATTCGGTCGTGGGACCTCCGAGAGGACACTATTTGTTGAAACATCTGTAACAACAACAGAGTTTGCACATTCTCCATCATATTTCTTTTTACAGAACCATTGCAATAACAAGAACACTACAATTGCCATTACAATCACCTCACGTAATAATAATCATTATCGAGGAAGAAGAATGAGTTATAAATAAGTGTGAAGAGCAAGGAAAGGGACTGTAGGTTTCAAATTTCCAAAATGTGAGGCCACCCCACTGTTTTATTGTTTCTACAATGGGTGAACGATGTTGACGAGTTAATAATCGACTTTGACGAAAAGGAATATTAATCTCATTTTGCATAGTGGCACAAGGAGTTGCAACGAAAGAGGCAGGACAGGGCGGACAGAAGAAATAGGACACGAAGAGTTTAGGAAAAAGGGAAGAAAAAAAATTGTGTGCCCTAACTTTTGTTATCAACACGATAATGTTAAAAATTGAGGAGGCATAGCTAGTGTTAAATGACACATTAAAGTGGTGGTGAAAAAGTTATAAGAGTTTTGAGCTTCAAAGGTTCGATATATATATAGAGAAAGAGAGAGAGAGAGACTTTGAACTTCGAATTAATTAAAAGTTCCCTAGTTCCAATTCAAGTGATTAAAAAATATTTTAATAAAAAAAGAGCCTTTATAAAAAGAGAGTGTATACTAAAAGGTGAATATATAATGTAAAAAAGTTGGTTTAGGCCCAACCCGATTTCATTTTTTGTGAAATCACATCAAGTTTAATGCCCAACCCACATGTTTAATGATGTTGTCATAAACATGAACATTTTCAAACATTGAAACACATAAACCTACTCTACTTTTTCACTTTTGCATTTGTTGAGA
Organism: Pinus tabuliformis; assembly: GCA_031772625.1. Lineage (NCBI taxonomy): Eukaryota > Viridiplantae > Streptophyta > Pinopsida > Pinales > Pinaceae > Pinus > Pinus tabuliformis. The sequence goes on along the minus strand of CM062808.1, from coordinate 957,658,140 downwards.
GAAATACAAGCAACCCACAAATTTTGACAAAAAGAATTTTTGGTCAAATGACCATGGAAAAACCTTGAAGGGAAAACTCATGAGATATAGAGAGATTTTCATTTCTATCAGAGAAATTTACAGCAATTAATGCACAATTATCTCATAGGAAATCGTGCCCAGATTTCCTAGAATTTTGTGATGTAGCTGCTCTTGAATTCTATGCCAGACAGCCCCTCATTTTCTGTGCCAAACACACCCAAAAATTTGTGCTTGACAGTCCCCTTCAAATTTGTGCCAGCCACACGAATTTCACAGCAAACTCTCCCTCAAAAATAGTGCCTCTTTTCTGACTGACAGGCTGCAATAAAAGCTGCCAGACTTCCCCAATTCCCATGCCCAAGCTCCTCAAAATGTGTTGTTTCTGGCAGCTCTGACATCCTCAATTTCTGTGCTGTCAGTCCCCTAGAAAACTGCACTGAATTTTCTCCTCAAAATTCATGCTCAGCCTCTGTCTTGGAATTCGTGCCTGTAATTGTTGTACATTGCTGTCCTCCTGTTGTACTTTTCCCTTCTCCTGCTATACTAGCTCTCTCAGACATCTTTTCTCTTCTCCAAATCCCATAAAAAATGGTGCCTATTTCCTCCTTGAGTTTCCTTTTTGTTCTCTCGTGATGAAGAGAGACCTAACCCTAAGATCCAATAGCTAAGATTCGATCATAGCTATTGAGATCAAGGGTGGAGATTTAATCTGGCATTGACCCATGCCATAAGTCACTTTATCCCCTAAGTCCACCAAAGTTGAATGGACTCTTCACATGGGCAAACCTAAATATTTTGCCACTTGGTTCTTATGATGTCTGTTAAAATTGGCAACTAGGGCCAAACTCCATGTGGGTCATCTTATTAATGGAAGCTGATATTTTTCTTAGATCCCTCTCATCAAGAGGTGTAGGATTGATCTAAAGATCATCCAATTCCGATAAGTATTCATGAAGATATGAATTTATTTGTGTTATGGGACTATTCGTCAAGGTCGGCCAGCAACCAAATATACCCCACTTGTGCTCAACGTTTTACTATAAAAGGAGGAGGTCTTCAAGTCATTTGCACACACACTGCTCTTGTGATCTCTTCCTCTCCACATGTCTTTGGGTTTTTGTGGGAGGAGAGATACTAAGAGTATACACTGGCCTAAGTCTCATGATGCCCTAGCCGCAGTAAGGAGGATGCCCTAGCACCAGTCTAGCCGCAGTAAGGAGGATGCCCTAGCAGCAGTCTAGCCGCAGTTAAAGGAGGAACATCTAGACGCAGCCAAAGGGAATATGCCATGCCCTAATCTGCATTCTGAAAGAGACCTTAACACTGTCATGGAGGAGAGAAGAAGTCTAAACACTGACCTAATGGAAGATGCCCTAAGTGCTGTTCTATACGAGATCAAGGCACAGTCAAAAGAGAAGGCTCAACGCAGTCAAGGAGGGAGCTCTATCCGCTGTTAAGGGTGGCCCTAATTCACTATTAAAGAGGCCCTTATACGTTGTCCTAAGGTGCCCTAATCCGCAGTATGTTGAGCCCTTACTCACAGCTAAACAGTGATCCTATTCTGCAGCAACTGGGCCCTAATACGCAGCTAAGAGGAGGTTCTATACACAGCTGATATAGGCCCTAAATGAAGGCCCTAATCCGCAGCTACAGAAGGCCTAAATCCACTGCCTTATCTGCTTCCCTAGCTGCTGTTTATCTAGCCCTTAATCCGCAGTCAAGAGACCTTACACGCAGTTAAAAGGGAGGCCTTAAACTTCAGTAAAAGAGAACCCTTAGACACAGTCAAGGAGAGACTCTTAACCACAGCAAGAAAGGGTCTTATCACTACATGAATAAGCCTGTAAGGACAGCATGTTTGCTGTGATAAAAGAAGTTGTTTATCGTATGCCTTAAGGACTGTTTGATAAGCCACAGTTATACAGTGAAGGAAAGCGTTGAAGTCTGCTCCTTAATGTTGTTGCATTAATGATGTTTATGTAACTAGGACATTTACTTCAGAGTTGCTATGTGCTAGGCCATAGGCCATAGCATCATAGCAAGGGTCTCTTAGAGCTGCTCTTTTGGACTGTTTAGTGATTATGAAGGAAGTTTAGGTCTGCCTCAGGTACCCTCATCACATCAGCAAGCTTATACATGGGTCAGCTGCAAGCATGAAGAATCATGGACAGCAACAGCATGGTAAAGCATGGACAGCAGCAAGTACATTGGGACAGCAGTAAGCATGGTGCAGCAGTGGCACTATGTACAGCAATTGGACAGCAGCTGCATGAGGTTCAGAATTGTGATGAAGGGTGCAGCATGGTGCAACACGGTGAGCTACAGCACATGGACGAGATGCAGCACAATGATAGGTGAAGGAGTCACCTTGGAGAATCAATTGAAGCAGCATGTCTTCAATTGATCTCATGTAGAGATGACCTATTCTCTTATCTAGAAAGTCAAAGTGTTGACTTTTGTTGTAAATGTACTATCTCTCTCTCTCTCTCTCTCTGTCGAACTATTGAAGAACATAGACGAAGAATTGATCAAGGGTTTCCCCACATTGGGGTTTGTCCCTGGCTAGCGCCACATCTTGTGTCCTCTTGTCTTGGCTTGTCTTTTGCGATTTATGTTTATGTTCTATCTGCAGTTTACTTTAATGCTGATGTGATTAAAGTAAACTATGAAAATTGAAATAAATTGCTCTAAGCATAGAACATACCTAAAATTAACATGGTATTAGAGCTGAGGTGAAGACAATGCCCAAGCAAGAGTGAAAGAGCAATCACCGAAGATAGTTAGGAAAGGACAAAAGGATCAATGGGTTCCTCATCCCTCTTCAAATCCACCAAGGGTGAAATCGAAGCAGAGGATATTATCAGAATGGCACAGCAGAATATGGCCTACCTAAAGATCACTTCATTGGGAAGACCGGATCTCAGGGTGGAAGGAAAGGCAGATAACTAGTTCGGCCATTATGCGAAGGAGTGTCCGAACGGCAGGGACACATCACCTAATGATGATAACAATCATTCCATGTATCTTCAATGATCAGAGGAATGACAATGCAGGTCATCAAGGTAATGGCTGACCCTTCAGAGAAAGCAAGGAACTCCAGGTATGAAGAATCAAATGTTGTTTTTGATAAGATAAAGAAGCGTTATCTTGTATTGGCCCTCTCCTTCATATTCTTTGGGAATCTAGCTTATTGATTGAAGTGTTTCAAGGCACTTCATCAGATAGCAGGGTGCACTCTCTAATTTGATAGAGATGGAAATAATCGTGGGATTATACTTGGAACCGATGCCACCTATCCCGGAAAGGGTGTAGGGAATGTTACCCCTCAATTGAATCAGGGTAACTCGATTCATTTACAAAATCTCTTTTATGTACCTGATCGCAAGAAGAACCTAGTATCCATTCCGGTAATGGAAGTCAAAGGTTACATGGTGGCACTCATCGATGGAAAGGTAAGTGTTTGAAAATAGAATTTTCTAAGATGCTTTTACTCGTGGGTTCAAGGTTGGCAATTTGTATCAAGTTGCAGGATGGTCCATTGGGGATCATGTCAACTGACATATTGCATATATAGCACCGGAGGTCTGTGAGTCAGATGGTGACAGAGATGTCTGAATTCAAAAAGAGCATGAAAGTACATGTCTGAGATGTATCGAAGGAAAATCTTACAAGGGGACCATTCCCCTCAAGTAGCAGGTCCACAGGTTTGGAATAACCTGAAGAGGTTTGAGATTCATGATCGGAAATCTCATGTGTGCAGATGGAAGAAAGCCCTCTATGGCTTGAAGCAAAACACCTCGGGCGTAGTATGAGAGGATTGATAGCTGTCTGATGAAGCTGAGATTCACTAGGAGTGAAACCGATCCAAACCGTTACCCAAAGGTTGTGGATGACAGACCTCTCATACCGGCACCTTATGAGGACAACCTATTTCTGATAGGTGCAGACCTCTCATTTGCAGAAGTAGGAGGGAGTTGGATTCCGGACATGGAATGAAAAACTGCAAGCCTGTGACTACCTTGAGGATCTAACTTTCAGAAGTTATATGGTAGTGATGTTGGACCAGATTTGGGAAATGCCTCTAAGTTTCATAAACTCATTCGCGTTGATGTTCTTGGTGAACTTCCATCCAGACATATGTTTTGTAGATAGCATGGTGAGCTCATATTTGGTTGAGCTTCACTAAGTTGGTGCCAAGAATCTTCTGAGATATCTTCGGGGCACAATCTCTCATGGATTGAGATACAATGCCGGAAATATGAAACTGCATGATTATTCGAACGCTGACTAGGCAGGCAGTGTGGAGGATCACTAGAGCACTTCTCAGTGCTGGTTCTCTCTGGATTCTGCTTCGATATCATGGATGAGCAGGAAGCAGAAGTCGGTTGCCATAAGCGCCGCCGAGACCGAATACATAGCTACGAGTATGATCTTGTGTGAAGTTGCCTGGTTGTGGAAGCTCATCGGTGAGTTGTTTGTACACATGATGAATACCACTGTGATTCTTTGTGACAACTAGGAGGGATTCGATTATTGAGGAATCCCGTATTCGATGATTGCTCCGGCAAATAGACATCAGATGCTACCTTATCTGGGATATGGTAAGTCGATGAGCGAGGAGGCTCCATCGCATTGAGACTGATGTACAAGTCGCAGACATTTTGTCGAAGCCCCGGGGAAAGGTCAAATCTGTGACTTTCCCGAATGACTTGGAGTCGTTGAGAGACCCTCTTATGAGGATCGAGTATGATGTATTGAGCTCTGGGAGCTCCACGGGGGTGCGCGATACTTCTTGGAGCAACATGTGACCACAGGGCAACTCACTATCCCCTGGTGGTGCACTATGTACAGGGTAAAAGGTTCAACCTGCCCCTGTGACACCCGGTGGTGACTGTGGAACAGGAAGATTAGTTCTCCTGTGGGCCAAGATGATTAGTTCTTCGTGGCGACTGTGGAACAGGATGATTAGTTCTCCTGTGGGCCAGGATTATTCGTTCTCCGTGGCGACTGTGGAGCAAGATGATTAGTTCTCCTGTGAGCCAGGATGATTAGTTCTCTGTGGCATCCGTTTGACAGGATGATTCATTCTCCTATGGACAGGATGATTAGTTCTCCTGTCGAGGCATCCTACCCATGTAGTCTGGGACTCATGGGAAGTACCTCTCATCTGATCAATGAGCAGGGAAATGAGGTTAGGGACCATATTAGTACTATCGATGGACGCATTGTTGTATCTACCGTACTCCCTATGCTAGGATGACCTCCATTGATCTGGGATCAATGAAACTGATATGGGATCAGTATGAGTGGTTTGAGACACTCTCGAGATATTGATCTGGGATCAATAAAACTAACTTCGGGTCAGTAAGAGTGATGTGACACACTCTCTTCAAATGAAACTGACTTCGGGTCAGTAGAGAATGGTATGAGACATTCTCGATCAATTCTTCTTCTTCATGGTTCAGCAGAGCAGTGCAGGGCATTGATGGCAAAGATAGTACAGTCGGACATATAGATCAACGGATGGAGTTCTCCCTAGTTGAGAGGGAGTATTAAAATTGGCAACTAGGGCCAAACTCCATGTGGGTCATCTTATTAATGGAAGCTGATATTTTTCTTAGATCCCTCTCATCAAGAGGTGTAGGATTGATCTAAAGATCATCTGATTCCAATAAGTATTCATGGAGATATGAATTTATTTGTGTTATGGGACTATTCGTCAAGGTTGGCCAGCAACCAAATATACCCCACTTGTGCTCAACGTTTTACTATAAAAGGAGGTCTTCAAGTCATTTGCACACACACTCTTCTTGTGATCTCTTCCTCTCCACACGTCTTTGGGTTTTTCTGGGAGGAGAGATACTAAGAGTATACACTGGCCTAAGTCTCATGATGCCCTAGCCGCAGTAAGGTGGATGCCCTAGTAGCAGTCTAGCCGCAGTTAAAGGAGGAACATCTAGACGCAGTCAAAGGGAATATGCCATGCCCTAATCTGCATTCTGAAAGAGACCTTAACGCTGTCATGGAGGAGAAAAGTCTAAACGCTGACCTAAAGGAAGATGCCCTAACTGTTGTTCCATACAAGATCAAGGCACAGTGAAAAGAGAAGGCTCAACGCAGTCAAGGAGGGAGCTCTATCCGCTGTTAAGGGTGGCCCTAATTCACTATTAAAGAGACCCTTATACGTTGTCCTAAGGTGCCCTAATCCGCAGTATGTTGAGCCCTTACAGCGAAACCCTATTCCGCAGCAACAAGGCCCTAATACGCAGCAACTAGGCCCTATTCCGCAGCAACTGGGCCCTAATACGCAGCTAAGAGGAGGTTCTATACACAGCTGATATAGGCCCTAAATGAAGGCCCTAATCCGCAGCTACAGAAGGCCTAAATCCGCTGCCTTATCTACTTCCCTAGCTGCTGTTTATCTAGCCCTTAATCCACAGTCAAGAGACCTTACACGCAGTTAAAAGCGAGGCCTTAAACTTCAGTAAAAGAGAACCCTTAGACACAGTCAAGGAGAGACACTTAACCACAGCAAGAAAGGGTCTTATCACTACATGAACAAGCCTGTAAGGACAACATGTTTGCTGTGATAAAAGAAGTTGTTTATCGTATGCCTTAAGCACTGTTTGATAAGCCACAATTATACAGTGAAGGAAAGCGTTGAAGTCTGCTCCTTAATGTTGTTGCATTAATGATGTTTATGTAACTAGGACATTTACTTCAGAGTTGCTATGTGCTAGGCCATAGGCCATATCATCATAGCAAGGGTCTCTTAGAGCTACTCTTTTGGACCGTTTGGTGATTATGAAGGAAGTTTAGGTCTGCCTCAGGTACCCTCATCAGATCAGCAAGCTTATACATGGGTCAGCTGCAAGCATGAAGAATCATGGACAGCAGCAACATGGTAAAGCATGGACAGCAGCAAGTACAGTGCAGCAAGTACATTGGGACAGCAGTAAGCATGGTGCAGCAGTGGCACTATGTACAGCAATTGAACAGCAGCTGCATGAGGTCCAGCATTGTGATGATGGGTGTAGCATGGTGCAACACGGTGAGCTACAGCACATGGACGAGATGCAGCACAATGATAGGTGAAGGAGTCACCTTGGAGAATCAATTGAAGCAGCATGTCTTCAACTGGTCTCATGTAGAGATGATCTATTCTCTTATCTAGAGAGTCAAAGTGTTGACTTCCGTTGTACATGTACTATCTCTCTCTCTCTCTGTCAAACTATTGAAGAACATAGAAGAAGAATTGATCAAGGGTTTCCCACATTGGGGTTTGTCCCTGGCTAGTGCCACATCTTGTGTCCTCTTGTCTTGGCTTGTCTTCTGCGATTTATGTTTATGTTCTATCTGCAGTTTACTTTAATGCTGATGTGATTGCTAATCTGGAAAAGATATTGAGCTAACTGTGAAAATTGAAATAAATTGCTCTAAGCATAGAACAAACCTAAAATTAACAATGTCCTTATTGACATGGACTGGTTGGAAGCACATCATGTTAAACTTGATCACTAAAACAAGATTTTTATTGCATTGACGAAAAAGGAAACTCCAAGACAACAAGAGGCATTACAAAAGCAATCTCTATTAGGTAGATTTCAAGAATAGCGAATCACAGCTAGTTCATTTAGCATTAGAACCAAAAGGAAACTCCAAGACAATAAGAGGTGTTGCAAAAGTAATCTCTATTAGGTGGATTTCAAGAACAGTAAATCACGGCTAGTTCATTTAGCATTAGAACCACAAGAAACGTTAGTGAAATGGTGGAAAGATATCCACCAAAGCCGAATGGATTCTTCACATGGGAAAACCTAAATATATTGCCACTTGGTTCTTATGATGTCCTTATTGACATGGACTGGTTGGAAGCACATTAAGTTAAACTTGATTGGTAAAACAAGAATTTTTATTGCATTGATGAAAAAGGAAACTCCAAGACAATAAGAGGCATTACAAAAGCAATCTCTATTAGGCAGACTTGCAACTAAGAAAGTATTATAGAAAAGGATGCCAATTGTATGCAGCCCATATATTAGATTCAGCAAAAGATAAAGATCCCAAGCTTGAAGACTATCCTGCCTTGCGAGATTTCAGTGAAGTACTCCTTGATGAAGTATCAGGACTTCCTCCAAAGAGGGATATCGATTTCTCAATTGATCTTATGCCTAGAGCTACATCAGTTCCCAAGAGTCCTGATAGTATGAGCACCCCAAAATTACTGGAACTGAAAATGCAATAGCAAGAGTTGTGGAAAAGGGATACATTTGGCCAAGTGTCTCCATGGGGAGTACCTATCTCATTTGTGAAAACCAAAAATGGAACTCTCAAGCGATGTATTGACCACAGGCGACTGAATAAAGTCACTGTGACAAACAAGAATCCATTTCCTTGAATTGATGACTTCTTTGACCAAATGAAAAGAACAAAATTCTGTTCAAAGATTGACTGGAGATCTGGTTATCATCAAGTCAGAATTAAAGAACACAGCATTCATTAGACAACCTTATGGCCACTATGAATTTGTTATAATGTCATTTAGGCTGTGTTACCCATTGCTACACCACAAATGCAGTGGGCATTTGAGTTTTCAAAGGCATTCTAAGCAGCCCTACTTGATGAAGAAAGCACTGTTCTAAAGGCGGGAAAATGGTGTTTCCATTATGTTAACAGTAAGAGAAATCATTTCCAACATAATGGAGGCTTATCATAAAGAGATTCCTGACATTTGAGACATGTAATGAACAGACATGTTAAACAAATGCAGTGGGCATTTGAGTTTTCAAAGGCATTCTAAGCAGCCCTACTTGATGAAGAAAGCATTGTTCTAAAGGCAGGAAAATGGTGTTTCCATTATGTTAACAGTAAGAGAAATCATTTCCAACATAATGGAGGCTTATCATAAAGAGATTACTGACGTTTGAGACATGTAATGGACAGAAATGTTAGTGGGTTGATTATTTAGAGGTTTTCCAGATATAACCTCAACCATCCATCCAACAAAGATTCAAATGACGGATCGCTGAAGAATGTTTTATTACCATACAGCAGTGAAAATATATATTGATGAGCCTGATTAAGAAGTTCAACAGTTTCTTGTAGCAATAATGCGCAGGTCTGTAGAAGTCACCAGGTGAATTCAGTACATATCTCATATCAAATGATAACAGTAAAATAAAAGAGCAGAATTATTCTCTTAACCATACAAATGATTGTGAGTAGCATGTTTGAAGTTAGATTGGATATCCTAAAAATGTTATGGGGCATATATGTTCCATCGAAATATTGTTGGAAATATTGAGAGGGGGGTGAATCAGTATTTCTCTTCAATTAGTATTTTTAACTTCACAAAGCATTAATTATCATTAACATTAGATCAACATAAATCAACATCACATGAACAGTAAACAACACCATTCAACAATGCACAAACATCAAGACAGTAGACAACATATTTTTAGGTGGAAACCCTTCTGGGAGAAAAACCACCGAACAATTCTTAATAATTGTCTTCCAAAAATTTACATCAATTAGGAAGCTCCATCTTCCAAGATTCTCAACTCCAACTGAAGGAGGCTCCAACCCCCTGGTTTACAGGCTCCAACCTAAGGATGCTCCAACGCCCTGTTTACCAACTGCAACTAGAAGGATGCTGCAATGCCCTATGCAGGCTCCAACCTGCCCTAGCACCACCCTGCTGTTGTCAAGTGTTCAAAGTCTCCGACCTAAAGGAGACCCCACTCTCCTACTTTGCACCACCCTGCCACCCTACTCAACAAGTTGCCACTTGCCCTGAAGGCTCCAACCTTCAGCATACCACAGGGAACCATGATTTCATCTCATTTTCAAATTGGATCCACCTGTGCTCAACAACAATACAAAGATAAATTGTAATACAATCTCTGTTAAAACAGATCTGCTTTTGCTCACTATATATATCAATAGCAATCTCTAGCCACATAAATCTCAGTTGACCTCTGCTCAAGCTTCATCAACCTGTAATCAGCCATCCAGCCATATACATGCTAACATAACCATGATTCAATAAACAAACACTATAAACCCTGGCACTTGTCAGTTGCCCACATAGCCCAATAACGCTGCTCAATAGTTCCTGTCAACCCTAACTCAACAATAATACAATCTTTCTATGATCAGTCCTCTCAACATCATAATCTCACAAATCTAAGCCTTCACCTGACATTATCACAGTGCATTAGACATATGGGAAGACATCATATTAAGCAAAGTCTTTCGGTAGAAATCACATAAGAGAAATTTTTGGCCAACGCGTTTCGAACCAACAAGTGTGGTTCATCATCAGGACAGATGATGAACCACACCTGTTGGTTCGAAATGCGCCGGCCAAAAATTTCTCTTATGTGATTTCTCTACCGAAAGACTTTGCTTAATTCATTATGGATCACAGAAGCTTGAATACAGAAAATACATATTGTTTTGTCTCTCCAGAAGCATGCACTTTGTATAAATCTTATGCTCATATAGAAACAACATATGTGAACATACTTGTGCTCATCGATTTACTAATCATAAACATGAAGATCCATCTATAGCTCAAGCATACCATGCTTAATCTCTAATCCCTGCAACATTCACTAAGGAAAAGAATATGTGAACCACAAAGAACACTCTGCCTCCAATATTGGTTACAATCTTTCTGCAAGCACCCTCCACAATGTTTCTCAGCACAACAACTTAATACCTCAGTATAAAAGCATATCAAGATACACTCTTAGTCACAACAGTAATGAAGTCATGCCTTCATATCAAAACAATTCACCCACACCCACATCCAAAGTTCTGCTTCTAGCCACTGGAAAATTTTCACAACATACTACAGCAGGTTGCAAGCATTGTTTACAAGCTATATATTTTTTGGTTACACAAGCAACACTAGTGTTGACTCAAGGTTCTTAGCAAATAATCACGCACAGGACTGGAACATATATCACACGCACATATAACTTGCACAGCCACTCCTTGTGCATGCGCCAAAACAAATTCAAACCATTATTTTGCTAAGAGCTCATGGCTAAGTATGGCAGCTACAATGACATCTTAGCACTCATTACCAAAGTTCAACAAGTATCAACCTTCTACAAAAGATAATCTCTGACATCCTAGTAATGCAGATTACATGACACAAGATTCAAATAGTATATCAACAATGCTTCAAAATAACAACCTCTGATTTTGATTTCTAACCATTCTGTAGTGCAAATATATCAGCACCCTAAGATGTGAGTTGCATCTCAAAATCCTGCATAACAATGTCAGCACTCTGGTATCATATATGGGCCTCAATCTCTGTATTGCAATAAGCAAAGCATTCCAGTGCTACAGTAATCACATCTCCCATAATGTGCACACAATACTGATCACTCTCTGCCATAACCATAGATAATTCTGCATGATCATCAAGTGCCTAGATTTGAGCCAGCGCTAGCAAACTTTGCACACATCAATCAATATGTACATTTCAAATCAAAATTCTTCAGTTGGATGTTATAGATCCAACCCATGCGCATCTCAGATTGTTCTGTCCTCGAAACTATCTCTAGAGATCAACGCAAGGCACGTCAATCCCAGTAAGTTGTGCACTGAAGTCACTCAGAAAAAATTTGTAACAAATAGTGCGCATAAATTTAATTGGACCATGCATAAATATAATGCTTTGTTGGAGAATGTAACTAAGTTTGGTCTTCATAGTTTTATCAAAAAGAATAAAAGCAAAAAAGAAGAAAAAGAAAAACTGATTTTCAAACATAGGTTTCATGCTCAAGAAATTATTGTTTTATTCGTTAAACATGTTTGTCATGCTTCTAGGATTTGATGAATCAAAGAGTCAAAGTTCTATTTGGACCTGTTGTCACACAGAATGTCTAGGCACCACGACAACCGTTCAGATCGGGGGTTGTCACCCTGATCCCCAATCTCTCCATTTAAGCTGTCTCCCTACAGCATGCTAAGGGGGGTAGACCCTACGGAAAAATGGAATGAAGAAGAACTAGTTGGGAACCAACCAGTTCGGGAGACACAGTGAAGCAATCAAGTACTTGATTAAAATTTAGCAAGACTTATGGGATTTGATTAGATTTTAAACGATTAATACCAGTGCCTTATGGAGTCAACGATCTTGCTAGGGAAATTAAGACCAAGTAATCGATTAGCAATTGCTGCTTAAATGAATGATTATCTTATATGAAATGCAGATCCTAAAGCTAATGTGAGAAGCAAGAATCATGGTTAATTTTAGTGAAATGCCTACTTAAATATGAATCCTTCGATCCTTTCTGTGTTGAGCCTGATTTCGTAGTAATTCGCAGAGAGAAGATAGGGTGAAGCACACTATGGTGTGATTAACGATACCTCTCTTGAAAATCTAACATACTCGGTGCCTCCGACGCTGCAGAGAGTTGTGGCTCTGACGACTGTAAGGTCACTGTTTTAAGTACTATTAAAAGCAGGCTTCTCAAGCAAAGATGGATGGATACCTATCTCACTATCGACCAAGCTTATGCTTGGAAGTAAATTTTATTTATGCAAAGCTAAATTATATGCGAATGCACCAAATGATAGGATGAAGTTAGACTCGAGGATTAAAAACACTTATGTCGCAAAAGCCCTCAATTACCAAAATGAAATGTTTACTTTATTGGATGAAGACTTAAAAATAAACCCCTGAAGATATTACAATTAAACCACAAGCTTATTTCAAATCTTTCTGATACAATTATAGCTCAAAGAGAACAAAAACTTCTTTGCAATTAATATCAATGTCAACAGATGCTCAAAAGTACTCAACTTAAGAAACAGAGATATGCAATCTATTATAATTCCACGACAAAGCACTTCAAAAATTACTTGAAAATATTTGCAATATATTTAACATGTAACACACATCAAATAATCCAAGCAAGGACGATCAATTTTAATAGATGCAAGATATTCTAGTAATTAAATTTCTAGAGATCCAAAAAATTTAAAACACCATGAAATTTAAATGTTGATCAGTTCCAATCCCAGAATTAAAATGATTTATGCTTAGTGACCCAAAACTAGGAAAATTTACCACTTTCCTATAGTTAATCTTTAGATACAAAAAATTTAAGCGCATTTAACTATAGAGAAATGAAAAATGTTAATTCCACAAAAGTTTTCTTTAGATTTTACCCCTAGCACAAAGGGACACCAAGAAGGAATTTTAAATTGACAATTCGATTAGTCCTTAGGAAAATTTTCGATGTGCTAAATTTTATGAAACAAATCCAATGTGGTAAATGATTAATCAGAATTTTTCTTTAATGCGACCAAAGTAAAACAAATCAAAATGATCTAAAAAAAAATTAATGGGTCAGAGGCCACAAACAAAAAAACTTTTAATGCGAAAAATCACTTTTGATTTAAGTTTTTTAGAATATCTCAAAGTCACATTAACAAAATAAAAAAAATGAAGCCCTTTCTTTTATTTTTTTTAGTTTTTTATTTTTAGGATTTTTTTTTATGATTTTTTAGTATTAGAGCTTTTTTTTTAATTAAAAAAAAAAGCAAAATCGAACCCCCAAACCAAAAAAATGAAACGCATCTATAAAAAAATTGAAAATGTATGTTTGTTGTTTTGCAGGGTCGACGGCGATAGCAAGGAGGGAAGACACAGCGAGGAGGAAAAGTTAGACGAAGCTGAGGGATGGACGGATTTCGAGGGTTAAGCTACAACGACGAGGGAATTTGGTCGATGAAGCAGCGTACAGGTTGGAGCTGCAATGAAAACAAAAGGTTGTGGCAGCGTAGGAGGGATGGAGGTTTTTTGCAGGTCAATGGAGGGCGAGCAGCTGGAGCTGCGGAATGTAGATGCAAAAGGCAACACGCAGGTTTGATGGACGAGCAGCAAGGATGAGGAGCAGATTATGGAGTTGTGGCAGCAGATTCGAGGGTAAAAGGAAATTGTAGAATGCATGGAAGGAGCAATGGATAGAATGAGGGATAGCGTAGGGAGAATGAGAGCCACGAATACAGGAGAAAACGCAAGTCAATTTAGACGCAGATTTGAGAAGCGATTAGCGGGCAAGGGACTGCGAAGGGCTCTAAGGAATAAAGCAGATGGACGGAAGGTATGCGGCAAGTGTGAAGGAGCAATACGCAGGAGGGTGAGCTAGAAAGAAAAGAAGGGTTTTTGCAGGTAGGAACTGCGGCCAGAACACGTGAGAAGGCAAGTTGAATAGCAGCAATCTAGCAACAGATGAAGAAATCACAGGGAATGGTAGCTATGGGCAGCGTATGAAACCCAGATTTTCCAGAAAACCTCAAAACACAGAAAAAATTGAGACTTTGCAGGAAACCCCCAGAGAAAGAAATTCTGGATCAGCAGATGATAGCTCAAAGAACCCTTAAAAACTTTCCGAGAAACTTTTGATTAGTTGATATATTCTGCTTCAGATTTATCAATAAAACCCTTATGATATTTTTTCCAGAAATTAAAAAAATAAATAAATAAATAAATATATATATATATATATATCTAAGTCACCTGACACGGGGATTCGGGACACGTAGGATTCGGGATTCGTGGTGTCGGATTCGGGACACGCTGACCCCCCGGAACAGGACACGTTAGGACACGTTATATATTATTTTATTAAAAAAAAATATAAATATATATATATAAATTTATAATATATTTAAAAATATATATATATACATTAAAAATTAGATATTACTAATTAGCATATTTCTTATACAAATTTTAATTAATGATATAATGAGTCACATGCTATATCTAATGTGATGTTAGATATAAAGTTAAATACTAGATAACTATAAAAAAAAAAAAAAAAATTGCATTAAAATTCATTAAACTAAAAATCATCCTCAAAGTTGCTAAAAACAATCATATTCCTTACTCTCTTTATATTTACTAAAATTAGAGTTGAACCAATACATATGCTTTACTAAAATTAAACCTGAACCAAATACATATGTTTTACTAAAATTAGATCTGAACCAATACATATTTTGAGCTTCCCGAACATCGGGCTAGGGATCCTGTACGTGCAGGTGGTGCTTTCACCGAATTTCAACAAGAGAAAATCATGTTTTAAGTATCCCGACGTGTGGACGGCCTACATTCTCAATTTCTCATACTCGTCTTCACATGGATCATCGTACTCTCTCTAATTAGATGCACTGCTGACACCGCCTGGACCATGGTCAATCTCGCCCATTTCGTGGTCAGTATTCAGTTCAATTCTTTTCTGTTCAAACCAATTAATTTTCATTACGTTTTTCTTTCCCACAGGCTTGATCCCTGGTCGACTGCAATCCCCTTTATTTTCCCTTCTTTTTTCGTTTTACGATTGCTTAATCTATGTTAGCATGATCTCCAAACTTAATTAAGAAAAGTTGTTCCCAAAATCTATTTCTATTAACGAAAAACGCGGCTGGATTGGTTTGATGTGGATCAAATGTCAGTTACTATTACCCATGCCTTTGACCTCGTAGATCGAGGGTCTAGCTTGATCCGCACTTCAATCAATCCCACTACAGATGCTTATTATTTTTATTTGTCTGTCAACGGGTTACAGGTCGATTCTCCTCGCTGAACGCTGAGAGTCCGCTCCTTGTCTCGCCGCAACAACACAACTTGCCGCACCAACTGTCTTTGCATACCCGTAAACCAAGCCGTTTAAAACCTATCAAAACGAATCAGAAAGACAGGACAGGCACAAAAATCGTGACACGATTTGGGAAAATTGCGGCACGTTAGTGACACGACGTGTCAGAAAATGACACGACGTGCCCTTCAATTTGGACACGAATCCGACCAGAATCGTGTCGGATTCGACCGATTCGGGATTCGCCAGGGGGTATGAACGAATCCGGTTTCTTATATATATATATATATATATATATATATATATATATATATATCAAACCCTCGAACTGGAAAAACAGTGCTCCTGCAAAAACGATTTCTGAGGAACACTCAAGATCCAGATCTTACCCTCTAGGGCCTAGATCTGGACTCTACACAGTTTTCTTCTTCAGATCTGTAGCTGCAAGACAACAAGAAACACCCAAACGATACATCTAATGATAAACTAAAACCCAGAAAAACCCAAGTCAGAAAACCAAAAGTAATTACATATCTATGCACAGGAATGGCAGATCTATCAGATATGGGGAGTGTGAGTTCAACTCCACTCCCAGATCTGACAATCTAAGGCTCTCAATAGCCAAATTCATCAATTTCGCACGTAAAAAATTTAAATTTTTTAAGTTTAAAGGAGGTGCTGAGCTCAAAACCCTTCATGCATCACCAATAAAAATCTTATGATAAGCTCAGGATCAAATTAAGTTGGGCTCTTCAGAAAACACGGATCGGGAGTTGGCTGGTCCAACTGAAAACTTCCCCGAACGCCCGATGATCTAAAAATCAAGACTTTCCTACAAAACTCAATTCAGCCATCAACATAGAACGAGAAAACAATAATAAAACTCAGACAAATATAGATACCTGCTATTACATTCAGAATTTAGATTATTATTCAAACCCCAGCGATTGAGCAAGATACCTGTACTCAAATCACTCTTCAGAAGCTATTATCAATGGCTAAAAAAATTTACACATGAAAAACGACACATCTTACAGTATTTCCATGAAGAGTAACACCGGCGAAAATTAACCCCAAAGTCTTTCTTTATTGTCCAAAAAAAAGATTACACGAGAGCTTTTAAGCTTTAGCTTAGCACACAAACTCAGAGGTCGGATGAATTGACTGACAAATGACCTCATATTTAAAGATAAATCCTCCAATGGCTAGTTCAAGCGCTCCTCGTCAAAGCAATCTCGATTGTTGATGAGGATCAAAAATTCTCTTAATCTCATTCGTCGAAATTTTAAATTCTTGAGGAAATTCGAATTTTTCAATTAAATGCATTTTAATTAATTCAAAAATTAATTTTTTGACTTAACCCCAAAGACCAAAGGCTTAAAATTTAGCAGAATAATTAATTTACCTTAATCCCGGGACTTCTTAAAATTTAATTTTTAAGGACCGACGAATTTTGCCTTTGGAGAATTTAAATTTACTTAGGACCTAGAATTAATTAAATTTCTGGCTTAGGATTTTAATTAATTTTTTGGCCAAAAAAATTAATTAATTAACCTATGAGGGGATAAATTATTTTTTCCAACCCTCAAGACACTTTACATCATAATTTTCATATTTTTACATCATAATTTTCATATTTTTACATCATAAGGGGGGAACCCATTTGAAAAAGACCCTCACAAACTACCCATTTCTGCGACACAAAAAGAATCCAGCAAACCAAGCAATTTGTAATAAAATAACCTAAGCAAATAGTTAGGATTATTTCCAAATCACTTTTACATAGACTCGATCTAGAACACTAGGACTCCCCTAAGATATCAGTGACAAAATCCATTCTAGCTTTGGGGTAAGGCTGAAGAAAAACTCTGCCGACCATTCGAGAATGGACCGATGAGACAAAAAACCTCCCGGAATGTAGATCATCACCAGAAAAGTAGGTTGCCTAGGCAATTACATACACGACACGGATCTGTTGAAATTATTTACATTATACACATGCAGAATGGGTTTACATTATAAGATGATTATCAAGCTGATGATGATAGCTGGATGGCACGAACACATCGATCAAGCGCTATCCATTTTGCGAAAAAAGGGGGTTGTACTGCTATGGGTTATTTGACACGTAATGGTCAACAAGACCTATTGTAAAGAAAAAGGGAAAAAAAAAAAATTAATATGTATTTTGGGTAAAAAATCCCTCCAGAAGTCGAGTCAGCCCTGCCTGTCATGTAGGCTCTGCCCCAAAGGACATGTCTATTCGCAACCCACTAAACAGTATAAATAGAGGATGTGTTGGAGCTTATTTGGACATAATTCACACAAGTTTTGAAATGACGCAGGAAGGAGGGCCGAAATCTGAAATTGAAGTAGGAGCTTTCTTAAAGTCTGATTTGTGGAAACCCTGCCTTGATGTATCTCTTGTTGAAGATATGACGTTGCATATGTTGTTGGTCTCTTACTGTTGATGGATTTGTAGAACAGAAGGAAGGTTTGACTTGGCTTCTGGAGGGTTGAAGGGTCTTGGATATCTCATTTGATCTTATTCTATAAGAAGAGATTTTTTTGGATTTTCCCCTTGGAGGGGTTTTTCTCTGGCTTGGAGCCTATATCTTTTGGTCTCTGTGTTCTTGTGATCTTCATGTTTTTACATTTGGTAATTGCTTGATGAAAGAAGAAAAACATAATAATATAATGCCAACAAATTCACAAGTAATTATCAAGATAGGAGAAATTACATTAATCTTGTAGCCTCCCTGTTTCTCCGACATGGTATCAGAGCTTTAGGTTTGAAGAAAGAGGCTTAAAGATCACTTTATGTTGGCGTACTTGATCAAGATTATGTGGAAACCCTTATCAAAAGATCTAATATTGTGAAGTTTGCACTGGTGTTAAATTCGATGATTCTCTCGTTCATATTATTCTCAATGGAACAAATATAGTTTGTATGGCTCGTATCACTGGATCTATCTCTTTGTGGCTCAACAAAGATCCACAATACATTATAGCTCGCAAATCACAATGCTTGATGGCTCGTTGACTTCAGTTGTGACTCATTCTTTATGGATTGTATATTCTTGAAGCTATGTTTTGGTTTTGCAGATTGCATTGTTGATAAAGTTCATAATGGATCACATTTACAGTGGTTCGACTCCTCTCAGTAGTTCACAGAATGCAATCGCTCTTGCTCTATGGCTCAAGTCGTATCCCAGAGGCATTGCAATGTACCTATCTGTGATATAGTTCTCACTCTATCTGTGGCTCGCACAACGTTGTGGTTCTCGATGTGACATTGCGATGACATTTAGTAGTTGTAACTCTCTTTGTGTTGATATGTGGCTCCTTATACAAAGTGATTCTTACTCTATACAAAGATCGCTTTATGGTTCAAATTTCAGAGTATGGATGGTAATAAAAGTGACCTGGAATCACGAAAATTGGAGAAGCCGTCTATGATCGGAAAGATCGTAATCTTGATAAACTCATTCAGTAGCTCGCTTTTTACTATAACTCTCTTTGTGGTTCAATCTCTATAATACACCGGGTAGCACTCTCTGGAATTCGCATTTTCTAAACAGAGTAAAATTGCATCGCATACTCTAAGGCTCGATCAAGTTGAATTTCTCACATCTATTGTAGTAAGATTGTACCCTAACCGTAAAACTGTGGTCTGTATAACATTGATCGTGAGAATTAGATAACAATCTCAACAATGTTAGCAGTAATATTCATACATGTGACAACTATGGAAAGTCAACCTAACCTTGAGGATTGCCAATGCAATAAGAACAACCTACATATTCTTGTGGGTTTGTAAGACTCGTACAGTATTCTTGAGAAAGGGATGACTGACTATGAAGGATTATGATGATTGTGTCCTATGACAGTTGCACAAGTAACTTTTCAGTGACTAGATGCCAAGATGGCCTTCATATGATTGCGTGGCTTGATAACAATGATGGTTGATTGACAAGTAATTTGGATCATGATGACCATGTGATATCTATGAAGTTGACTTGAAGTTGTCTCTCTTGAGTGAGGTTGACTTAAGGACTAGATCTCTGCAAAGAAGAGATAATGTAAAGTTGCAGAGGTATGTATAATTGTTATATATATTTCTTGATATGTCTCTAGCTCATGATGGACATTTG
The DNA here is from genome assembly GCA_031772625.1 of Pinus tabuliformis. Lineage (NCBI taxonomy): Eukaryota > Viridiplantae > Streptophyta > Pinopsida > Pinales > Pinaceae > Pinus > Pinus tabuliformis. Next base: position 957,638,330 of record CM062808.1, on the reverse strand, counting down.
AAAGATAAAGGGTTTGCATATAGATTAGAGATAGTGACATGTATGAAATTGATGATGTGTTGAAGTCTAAGTCTTGAATGAAAGCTATTAGGGTTTTTGCAATATGATAGTTTGCTATGATTGGTTGACTAGTCTTGATGACTGTGAAGGATCTAGGGTGTGCATAGAATTTGCATCTAGATCTTGAAGACCTTGAAATTTAGGGTTTTGCAACTAACCTTCTTGTGTGTAGTTGTAGAACTTTACAATTCGTAAGTGGCAGGTCTTTGGCATCTAGGGTTTGTAAACCCTAGCAAAGTATGGAATAAAAGGAGAAAACCTAGAGACAAAAACCCTAATTGATTGTTTTCGCTATGAAAGGAAGAAAGACTTAGTTCTTAAGCATGGCAGGTACTACGACCAAAATTTGAATTGTCTAAGTATATGGTTGAGTGTGAAGATTAGATCCTAGATCTTAAAATGAAATGGCATTAAGGTTTTGAAGCATACTTAAAAAAAGCTTTGCAAGGTAGACCTTGATGACTAAAAGGAATCTAGGATTTGTAATATCTTTATAGCTTTTGATATCTAGGGCTTGTAAACCCTAGATGAAACTCGGTCTGGAAAAACTATACAAGGAAACCCTATCTAATTCCTAGCTCTTGGAAAATGGTATGTAGGGTTTGAAGGTTGAGTGTTATTTGATATCTCGAAACCCTAGATTTTCTAGATTGACATCATGCTCTTGTATGTTTTGTTTGTTTGTACTTGCTAATGAGAAATGTAGGCACATAATGAAGGTTGTCAAAATTATGAAAGCATGATGGAAAGAGGGAACTATAAGGATCCTGACAATACTGAAGCCTCCAGCTGATGAATTCATTCCAAAAATACAATGAAGAAACTTGGTTGCAATATGAAGATAGAACATGCAAAAGAATGTTGACTTCAAAGGGAGCAAGTAGAAGAATTTAACATGGCACTCTAACTAGACGATATAATTTGGCAAATCTAATATTGAAGATTTGCTTGGGATTTGAATTGGCTCCCTGAAAGGACATTGCAAAAACATGTGAAAAGGCTGGAAGGAAAGTATGCATGATGATACTAATCAACATCCGATGTGATCTCTTGAAGGAAGTAAGCAATGACAACTTCAAGTAAGAAGGTTGATCATCACAAAAAGAATCCGATAGACATGATGTTAAACCCAGTCGATTAGCTCGTTCCATTAACATGTTGACTGGTGATTGATATCATGGGGAAAGATTCTGATACAATTTGAAGAAAGACCATGTGAAAGGATGTTGATTTCAAAGGAAACAAGTAAGCAAAATTTGTTATCTTGACGAGAGGCCATCATGATGAGGTAACTATGATATTGATGATTTAGTAATGGTTATCTGGTTGAGATATGGTTTTCCTACCTGGGAGAATGTTGCAGAAATGCATAATAACAGTTGAGGCAAGTGTATCTACAACTGTTTGTTTTTTAACTCAATTCAATGAATTCATGAATTGAGTGGATGGCTTTGGTAATCCTTGGAGGATTAGATGGTCAAGATGTCTACATCATCTTGGGATTGAAAGGTAGCAATACAAAAAGATAAGTTGATGTTTATGTTTCAATGACAATAAAGATCATTTTCATGATTAGAGAGAGTTATGATTAGCTCTACCTTGATTGGCTCAATATAATGCCTTTGTTGATGATGACTAGAGGAAAGTGATATGAAAGGTTGATGGCCTGAACCTTGTCACAGATTGAAGAAATTTTGGCTCCATTACAAAAGCTCAATATGATGAGATGCAAAGGGGAGGGGAGCCATGTAGCTACTACTTGAAGATCTCCATGAAGAACTAGTAGTTGATGTATTGATGAAGACAAGCTAAAGAGCTTGTGGTTATGACTTCCCAATTGAAAGGAAGTAAGGAATCTCCTCTATGCTTGAGAGGGAGTAAGAAGTCTCCTTAAATGTTTAAGGAGCAAGGATCTATTCCTTGATCAAGAGGGAATAAGGATCTCCTCTCTGGTTGAGAAGGAGTGATGATGGACATCATATTCTCCATGTGTCATGGACCAGACCAGGACTAATAGTAGTAAGTCTACTGAAGGCACTAGGAAGAAGAATGAAGGGTTGGATAAGCATTTGGGATTGGTACTCCTTGAGGATTGAAAATCCAAGATAGGAAGTAGTCTTGTGGACCGACACTCTTTGAGGATTAGACAGGTATCCAAGACAAGAATGGTCGAAGAGGACTGATATTCTTTCAAGATTAGGTATCCAAGATAAGAATAGTCCTAGAAAGACATACCTATTGAACATCCAGATGGGGTATATGCCTTAAGAGGTAGTGTGGTGTCTCACGTAAAGCCTCCCAACATTATGCTCTGATCTAAATAGAGCTTGTTAGTTAAGGCCTTGTTATGTTGACAATGTTGGTTATGTTGTTGACGCTTAACAATGGCCTATCAATCTGATTCTTCTTATGAGAATATTTCAGTTTGAGAGTATCCTTGTACCGGGTGTACAATCATGAATACCTTTCTAGTTAAGAGGGAATGATGGAGAATGTAACTAAGTTCAGTGTTCATAATTGTATCAAAATTAATTTTATGTAAAAGAAAAAAGAAGAAAAAGAAAATTTGATTTTCAAGCATGGGTTTCATGCTCAAGAAATTATTATTTTATTAGTTAAGCATGTTCTTCATGCTTCTAGGATTTGATGAGTCAAAGAGTCAAAGTCCTATTTGAACATATTGTAAAGAAAAAGGAAAATTAATTTTTAAATATGTATTTTGGGTAAAAATTCCCTCTAGAAGTCAAGTTGGCCCTGCCTATCATGTAGGCTCTGCCCCAAAGGACATCTCTGTTCACACCCCTTTGAACAATATAAATAATAAAGGGTGAGTTGGAGCTTATTTGGACACACAATTCACACAAGTTATGAAATATCGCCTTGAAAAAAACACTTGAGGCCTAAAGTTCCAAGATATGATTTAATGAGTACCTTGTTTGCTAGGGCACTAAATTGCCTAGGGTTGATGATGTCAACCCTAATAAGGCAATCTTCACCAAGAAAAATGCTAGATTTTGAGTTTGTGAGGTCAAGCAAGGTGAAAAGACGCCAAATAAGCTCCAAACACTATAGTAGCTCAAGCCCTGGTTCAATTTGGCCCTTGAAGAGCCGAAAAAGTAAGAGAGAAAAAGATAAAAAGTTTGTAATAATTTTGAACATCAAGGGGATCCCAGCGCCATTTCCCTAATTGGTTGATGGAGTCTTAGGGATTAAAACCATATAGATATCAAATTTTTGCATGGAGGAAAGCCCTAGTTTTCACATTCTAACCCTAGATATCTTTTTATGAGGGGTGAAATTAACGAGAAAAATGCACATTAGGAGGTTTTCTGAGGATTTCAAGGAATATAGATTAAACATGCAACAATTTACAAAGAATATCCAAAAATGTTTGCATTTAGACAAGGAACAAGTAGAAACCATAGCAATATTTCATGACATGTAAAACCATAAATGATAGTAAATACACACAAATTATCCAAGAACGTGCTTTCTTTCAATCCCAAAAAGATGTCTCCAACACGAAAACTAGTCTCTAATAACAAAAATCCACATAAGATGACATCTCCTCAAGCAGTAGAGTACAATAGCCTAAGTCAAGCTCTTCCAAAGAGGCCGAAATCCACAAGTGTGATGATTATATATGAAATGGAGTGACCCTCCTTTTATAGGCAGTCTATCACTTCCAATAATCCACTAAAAGCCCTTAAAACAAGTTTAATTGAGTAGACACAAAGTAAATGGGTTGCGGGACAACCCAATAGCTCAACAAATAAAATATGCCAAAAAACCCCCACACGTGTGAGTCGTAAGCTCTCAATAAGTATGACGTCATGCCCTTTTAGGGCTCAAACTGCTCTAAAGGTGTTATGGAAGGGTTGGATGAGTCTCCAAGCATCATGATAAACCTCAGATTGAGGAAAGGTACTCAAATCAAGCCTCAAAGCATCTTCATGTGTCCAAAAGCCAATTCTACGTGCCCTACATCATCTCTATGGGTGCCATGTAGACAACATGGTGTACTCTCTCTCCAGCGTTAGGGCTCCATTAAGTGCAACAAGCCCTCTTCAATCATCCTGGGAGATAATCATCCTCATATGGGCTCTATATCAAGGCATGCCATTAAAGTAGTGTCAAGGCCATCCTAGGGGCATGTTAGGTCCATTGGTACATCATCAAGAACCCTCAATGATAAGCAAGATAAGTTCAGTGTTATGGAATTTGAGGGTACTCTTGTGTGTCCATCAACTGCCAAGATCATGCATATACCCAACGCTCAATTGTATAAGGGAAACATTACCTCTGTAAGCCTAAGGTCATTATGTTCTCCAAAAATCTAGTATGGTTTGGGCATCATGTGGAGTGGGAGTGGAATAGTGTGCTCTCAGCTGCTCTATGAAAAACCAACTGGAAAAGCCATCTCAAACTCAACTAAAATCAAACATTCATTAGAGACAATAACCATAGCTGCATCTAAGTGGACCATACTTAACTATTAAGGGCATAATAATACTTCAAACGGATGCCACATTCAAATATCTAACTACACTAAGTCCTGTAAAAGTGTTCGCTACCATTGTAGGGGTCGCTAGGTAATCAACCCTATTAAGTGCTTCCATCTCGCAAGGGGAGGTGGAATTTCCAATATCAACCCTTCAATCCATGAGTGTTAGTGAGAATAGGTAGCAAGTTGCAACAAAGGGGAGTGACTTCAAGGCTAAGTGCCATGGTCAGGGGACTAGCTAATGAGAGTCCAAATCCTAACTATATAAATGCAATGGTGGGAGCAATCGTCGAGGCATGAGTTACCCCTTTCCTCAGCATGCTTTTTCCACCCTATTATCACGCAAATATATATTGAAAACCTACATAAAACTTTTTGACAGCCAATCCTGTCATAGTTGAAAGTCTCTCCATTCAGAGTTATGTTTTCCAGTCTCTATGGGGTGTCCCTAGATGATGTATGCTATTATCCACCTAATATTCCTACGTAGAACTTCACGTTTGAATTTGCCAATAAGCAATCAAAAGTGAAGTTCTTCTTGAGAATGAAATTATGGTTGAAATCAGATTTCTGGGAGTAATAATAGCAACAAAATTGAAAGAGATGTGAGAAACAAATATGTACCTCAAGTGAAATAATTCAAAACAAGTGCACTTCAATATACCATCACACTAAAAAAATAATCAATGGCCTCCAATACATCCAAAGAGTCTAAATCAAACATAATTGAATGAGATCACAATTTACCCAAGAAGTTTGTTGCACCATAATGAGCACTTAGCGACAGGCTTCCATGAGTTCCTTCACTTGCGGTGGAGGTAGTGGTCCAAGAGACTAGAACATAGAAAGGTCAGATCTCTGCTGCTACCAAATCATCTAAGAAAAATTGTCCAACCCTTGTATCGGTGCTCCAATATGCATATATGGAAGAAACATTTCCTCTCTCAAACTAGTTGATCCAATGGCTCAAAGCAAGGAAAAGTTGGAAAGACCAAAAGCTTTGTACGCATATCCACCATCCTTTCTTCCTTTTTCACATTCAATTATTTTGGCAAAAACACAAAATATGTTTTCTTTGCTTCACTTCTTGAGTGGAAACATCAAAAAAATCAGTGTTTTACATCACCTCATTGAATTGGAAAAATCTCACTTTTCCTCTAGCTTTATTCATGAAGAAATAATTAAATAAACTATTTGACTTCTTTTCCATGTGATTAAATAATTAAATAAAAATTTAATTATCGAATTATTTCACATTGAACAACTAATGACTTTGAAGTCATAGTCCTTGAAAAAATACCTAGAGATATGGTTTAAATCCATGCCAAGTGTCGGCTCAAGGAAAAATACAGTGACAAAGATGCTACTCAAGTCCTCACTTTTCCATGCAAAGGAAGCTTAGACCCACCTCTCAATTGCTAGTTACGAACCACAACCAACACTTGCACCTGCCAAATATATAGACTTACTAATTATATACATGTCTAAAAAGGCAGTCTTCCCCCAAAAAGCAAAAAGCATGAAAGTACAACTTTTGGCCAGCCAAATGACATAATGGGCAATAAAAGTGCCATTCCAGATCTGAGTGAAAACAATCCCATTGGAATCACTTTTTCACCAGGATCAAGAAGAAGTAGTCAAATCTGATGTATGGACCCCTGATGATCTGAATATCGAAAATGCAGAACTACCCAAAATAGTAGTTTCCCGGAAACTGAATATATAAGTTCCTCCGATCAAAGGCTATGCCATGAAGCATCTAGAAATAGGCCAGCGTGACTAAGTCTCAGTGGACCTTAACCCTTCAGTAGCAAGAAATGCTACTGGGGTTAACACACCCCTCTGGTGCACCTTTTACTTCCTTTTGATAATGCTTTTTAAATGGTACATAGCTCAAGGATCAAATCTTGCTCTTTATGATATAGCATTTGTTTTGCCCCTTAAGATGAGTCAACTTTTCACTAATCGGGCTTGGGACATGCAAGGGTTCCTGCTCAGAAACCAGGTGATGCCTAATGATAGAGGTAAAGCTTATGCTAGGGACGACGTCTATCAAAGGTACCATCCAGAGCTCTGGGAGTGAAAGTAACATGGCATCTACCCCAGCATTGTGGAGTCAAATTTTCACAGCAACGTACTCCACAGGAATCAATGGATACAAGCTAATTAGGATGGATTACAACCCCAAGGGATCCTCTATCTGGGATAGTGAGAGACAGTACCTTGACCTAGTGCAAAAACACTTCTGGGATGCAGGAAATGGGGAATCAGCACTCTTTTGGGAACACTTTTACCAGTACTTCCCTCCTTTTGTAGAGGAACTAAGCTTCCCTCAAATAAAAGATGCTTTTGATAAGCTCTATAGGAGGCTGGTGAAAGACTTTTGGAAGCAAAACAAGGAACCACCTAATGCATGGAGAAAAAGAGTGGATCTCCAGGGAACAGTTGCCATCAATAAGAAGCTGGTGAAAGATTTCTGGAAGCAAAACAAGGAACCACCTAATGCATGGTGAAAAACAGTGGATCTCCAGGGAACAGTGGCGACAAGAACTTCTCAGGACGCAACAGCAATAGCTATGGGATCAACTGCAAATGAGATGCATAATGAAATATCTCCCCAGATAAACTCTGATGGGGTCCCACTGGGAATGGAGACTACTCAGTGAAGGCAGTTATCTCCAAGAAAATAAATGGGAGAGAATCTTTAGCGAACCACAGCAAAATTCCAAGTCAGAAGAGATTTATAGGCCTTTCCCAGCAAGACAAGTCAAGTTTGAAATAAGAGTAAAAAACTTAGAATTCTCTTGAAATAAGAGTAATGAACTTGCAATTCTGCTTGCAGATCATCTTATCTGAAATTTTGGAATTACTAGTAAAACAATAAGACAATGTATCTTACATAAAATTGTGGAAAATTTTGTTTTGAACATGTGATAAACAGAGCAGAATTGTGGAACAGGAATTCTTATTCTTCTATTTTGCTTGTGAATTTTCTAAATTTACATAAATCTTTTCTTAACTATTAAAATATAAGGGGAAGCAGAAAGACACAAAAGTAGTTAAAAAGCTTGAGCAACAGACATATTGCTATAGTTTTTTCTGTATTTTATGTAGGTCTCTTATAGTGGAAGTTCCCCAATCCATTTCCTCAATTTCCTGCCATCTCTTCATTTACTCACATTTTTTAATTTTATGTTGTCTATCTTGTGATATATTTCGTTCAGTTCACATTTACCCTGTTGTCTCTAGCTGTTGAATGTTGTTGATGGTGTTTTCTTCATTCAAACCTAGTTTGGACATAATACTATGCGCTTTCTTATGCTTACTTCAATAGCATGTTGGAACAAATTCAAAGCTATAGTCAAGATTAGATTACATGTCAGTAAATGATGATTTCCAAATAAAAAACATAAAACTATAGCAGATGAAATGTATGAGCTTACATAAGGTTCAATGTGTATGTTTGAGTTCTGTAAAAGACTCCGCACCACACGCATCAACGCAAAAAGAAGAGAATGATCTTCCAGACTCCTGGTTACCTGGAATACAACAGTCAATTATAGGAATTAGCCTCCTCAAAATCTGGTTTTATTTTCAACCTGATCTAAGCTTGCCAGTGAAATTTCCTTACCTCATCTGAAATGAATAAAGTGAAGTAAGGAACTAAAGGATGAAGCCCTGTATCTGTTGACAGACTAACTAATGCTTCCTTGAATAGTCTAGAATCAGATCCCGTAATAATCAATTCACATATTTTCTCAAAATACAGCTGCATCACAAAAAAAGAAAAAAAAGAATCTTATACTGTTTTCTCATTACTACAAAAGACTGTGCATTTGAGTGACAGTACCAGACAGCATAAGTACACCATACACTAATGGCAGGACATCAATCTCAGAAAATGGATTTCATTTTCCAAATTAAAGAGAATTTCCAGAAAGTATCCATGTTGTACCTGAAGTTCTCTTGACAAGACATGTTTGACAGGGAGTTTTACATCAATGAGAAGCCCATCATCCTTGGTTTGTTCAGTCTTTTTGTTCTCTGAGGGAACTCCAAGTGCTAAAAATAATGTAAAAGGCATTAAGTACGGCCTTTGCAATTTCAACAGGCATAGTTGCAAAAACCAAAGATATCATGCTAAATGTTTAACAAGGCTACCTATAAAATAGAGGGTTTCAAACCCTGCACTGAAATAAAAATGAGCATTAACTAAAGCAGGATATAAACAACCTTCAGGAAGAGGGTTTTCAGGTATAGCAGGTTGAACTCCTTCAATAGCTAGCCAATGAGCAACAACTGCAGTGTCCAAAGGAGCTCTTGGTAATGGTGTTTCAGTAACCTGAAATGTCCATTTCCAATCTGTTTCTTAGACATCGAAAATAGTTCAACATATACCAAACAACATATGGCATGAACTCTTGCTCTAAAGTAAAAACAACTTACATCTTTGAATTCCAAATCCTTATCATCAATGTAGAACAAATCTGTATGCCCCACTGCTCTCTTAAATCTCAACGGATCTCCCGAAGCAAAGCCATAAACAGGCTGGACCATGACAAAAAAGATTAGGACATAACAGAGATAAGATAAGATAAATAAGATCATTTGATTAATGTCCAAAAAATGACCACAGTTGTAGGTCAATAGAACTAAAACGGACATCCAATATGAATACAATGTGCAAGTGCAAAAGCAACTCCTATATCAATATTGAAAGCAAAAGCAAAAGAAAGCAAAAAAACAAAATGAAGCAGTATTAAGGGTCTAGCTACGCAAACAGTTATGTCTAACCAAAAGATACAACAATGGTATAAGTGCAGTGATACGATAGAAGCACCCAAGGCCAGATATCCAATGCTGACCAAGAGAGAGAAACGAATGAAGATGAATGGTATAAGTGCACTGATACAATAGAAGCACCCAAGGCTAGATATCTATATGTTGAGCAAGAGAGAGAGAAACAAATGAAGATGATGTCAAGGCCTAATGGTCCTGGTGATTAGGGGAAACGGAGGGGACCGAGGTACTGGTTCATTGTTGAAATCAAGGATTTTTGTGAAAAGGCAAATGCAATGGTGGATAATGTCCTCTGAGGAGTGGTCAGGGCTAAGGAAATCTCATTGTACAATCTTGGAGGGCATGGGAACAAGAAACTGTTGATATTGGTAACACTGGAAGGTCTTCTGCATAGGCTAAGTGTCTAGCATGCAGGAGAGAGTCCTCTTTGGGTGCTTGTTTGACAGGAGCAAGTATTATGATTTTTTCCCGAAATTTTAACTTAGGAAAAGCAAATTAATTAATTTATTGATTAACATCAGCTACTGGACTAAACTTTAAAGTTTCTAAGGATGAATAATTTAATTATTTATGTGACTTAGATCTAATCTCCATCATTGATCTAAGTAGGGTAAGATTTAATCCTAACCCTCTATCAGTTTGGAAAATAGGGATTTAGCTCAAGGAGAAATTATAAAGGGAGCCTAAAAGAGAGGATGAAGATACAACATTGTGATTGAAAAAGATATTTTCTCAACCAGAGAGAGCCTTGAGTGACTGAAGAGAAAGAGAAAGTGTACAGCAAGGGTTTTCAGGAAGGAAAATTAGAGGCCGAGAATTTGGAGAGGGAGTCCGAGAATTTGGAGAGAGAGGTCAAGATCTTGAAGGAGGAGGCCAAGTTTTCTATGCAGGCTGTGTTTGTGGAGTGAGGCCAAGTTTTCTGTGTAGGACATGTTTGTGGAGTGAGGCCGACTTTGCTATGCAGGCCGTATTTGTGGAATGAGACCAAATTTTATGTGCAGGCTGTGTTTGTGGAGTAAGCCAGAGCTTTAGCCAAAGGCCATGTGGAACAAGGAAGGAGGTCGAGTTTCCAACCGTGGGGAAAATTCTTTCCAGTATGTATATCGTATAGCCAAGGGGGGCCGAAATTCACAACTAGAGGTCGAGATTAGTAAGGCCAAAATTCCAGAGGCTGAATATCTCTTGGGGCGAAAATCCAGTGGGCTATTTCCAAGTTCAATAATTGTTGTAATTTCTCTATATTTCTCTATGGGCCAATGCCCTAACTTTCTTGAGTAACAAAAGTGAAGGGAGATTTGATTGGAAAGATTTATGTGTTGTTTGTGACAGATTTTTCTAAGTATTTTCCACTGCAAATTTACTGTGAAAAGTTAAAATACCAGTGTGCTTATTTTCAGCAGCTCAAAATATTAATTTACTAGTTAAATAAATTTCGGAGTATAAAATAATTTGTGTGAGATAGATCAGACCCGGTATTTATAAGTTAACAGAAATTCCTGCTCTCCTACTGTTACCCACCAAAATGGCTAAACACATAAGAGAAAACTCTCTCCTATCTTGGAAAGCCAGCCAGCCAGCAACCCCATACATTACTCAATGATGAGGATATGCCACCTTCCTCCATCTGCACCAGTCATGCAGCTTTCACCATTCAACATTCCTCTTGAACAAAGGTGGGCTACCACTCAACAAGTACTTTCACCATTTTACAACTGGGTGCTTTTACTTAACGTTTTGGCCATTTTAACATGGATAAGGGGTTCATCCAGATGATCGACCAATCTTGACTATAAAACGGTTCTCTCACCTTACCAGAGGGGTTAGTCTTTAGCCCTAGCCCAGTGGGACCTCCTCTAAGGCCTAAGAGTTATAAGACGGGCACAACTAGGGAAACGTGAATTGAAATAGTGTGTCCATTGCCATTCCATACTTAACATCTTCCATCTCCTTGATACCACATCCATACTTCAGGTTAAATATCATTGGTTCGTCAAGATTTGGCACTCATACATCAATCCTTGAGTAGGGCTAGAAAACTTTTACCTCTAACAATTTACCAGCAAGAACATAGTTAGAGGCATTATCTGTGATGACTTGAACAACATTAGCCACCCCCACCTCCTCAACAACCTGATCCAATAGCTGAAACAACAATTGCCCATCTTTTACATTATCAGATGCATCAACTAATTTTAAAAACATGGTTCCCCGTGGGCTGAAGACAAGAAAGTTTATGATGGTACGGTTTCTTTGATCAGTCCATCCATCTAACATGATGGTACATCCTGTTCTTGCCCATGAGTCCTTGAATCTTTCAAATACTCATTAATGGAGTCGATTTCTCTGTGCAAATGATACCCCCTTAGCTCATGCATAGTAGGGCCTTTGAAGCCTTTTCCAGCAGCATGTATGGCATCAAACATAGGCTCATAATATGGTGAACGGGAAGCATTGAAGGGGATATCAGCATCATACCACCATCTAGCTATGTACTCACAAGCAGTCTCCCTCAATTCTTTCTTCCAATGGTCATCTAAAGTGGGCTGCATTTGAATTTTACTAGCTTGAGGACCATTTGCATCTGATGGAGAGGAGGGAGTGAAATAACTTTTGATAGTCATATCACCTTTTTTCATTCTACCCTTTCCCTTATCTTGAATAGAACCAAAAGATGGAGGAACATATCGGAAAGGGTTGGATGCATCAGTATGAGGGATAGAGGAAGAACCCTCAAAATCATAATGGGGGTTGGTAGCCATCATTTTTTGTATCTGCCTCTTCCTCCCAATTTCAGCCTCTAACTCTCTTTGCCTAGTCTTATCTTCTTTAAACTTCTCAAAGCTGGCTAACAATTGCTTCCTAATCTCCCCAATTTCTAGTGAGGCACATGGAGTAATTTGGCCTCTAATCCCCGCCAAGTGTTGTTTCAGTCTATTAATGCCCCCAGGACCTTCCTTAATTTTCCCATGGCAAAATTTGCAATGCATTTCACTATCAACCATTTCAGCATATGCCCAAGCAGGATCTCTCGCTCTAGGTGCCATTTTTTGACTAGGAAATGAAAGCAAGCAATCTGAAAATGAAGATAAACAAAACAAGAAGGAAAAAAAAAACATTGATTCAATGTTCATTTCTTTCACAAAAAACACTCTCTAGGCTTTCTAGATATGCACCTAAAATTTAATAAGCAAAAACAGATTTGTAGAGGTGAAAAAAATACCTCCAGGCACAAACTGCCTCCTCAAGCTTGCTCCAAGAATCAACTCCTCAATGCTGCTCCAAATGGCTGCCCAAGAAGCTCCTCACTCCAGCTACAATGCTTGCCCAAGACTCCTCACTGCTGCTCCAAAAACAAACTCAAGAACTGCTCACTAACTCTCAATGAAGTTCTCACTCAAATGCATGAGATGGTTGTGAGAGAATGAGAGCATTTGAGTGTGTTAAATAGGGTTTGGGAGGGGGAAATGGACCCCAAATAGCATTTAACTAATTCATAAAACACATTGGAGTCCCCACCAATCAACAAACACTTGAAAATTTTAAAAAAAATATGACAAATCGCAGTTTTAATGGGGTTAAGGGCCGTAGGTAATGACTCGACCGAGTTATTACGGAAACGGCCGAGTTGGCCGAGTCATCGCTAACTCAGCCTCCCGTACCGTTTTCTCAACCAGGTCACTTTTTTTTGCATTGAAACGGATCAACTCGGTCGTTTCCGTTTCGAATCAGCTGAATTTTAAAACATTGGTTCAAATACAAGGAAATCATCAACATCTCTGTGTTCATGCACATCATGCTTATGCATGCATTTCATCCTTCAACTTTCACTTAAGCACACTGTACTTTTGAAGCTGAAATGAATATAATGTTGCAGCAATAAGTGAGTCTGTCTACTCAACTTTTCCATTCACCTTCTTGGTAAAACCCTGCAACTTGCATCTCATTAACAAAGAAATGCAAATAGATGTGACTTGATATAATGCATCTTCAAAAGACATGCAACCTTAATTGGATAAGAACTCTAACCATTTCTTACCAATCCATTTCAAAGTTGCTACCTTTGTCTACACATCAGCATCAACATGTGAATCATCTTGAAACACATCATTCATGGAATCTTCCTTTCCATTCCTGCCATTTTCTCTTTCCACCTTCTTCAAGTTTCGTGGAAGCATTGTTGGATTCAGAGTCCAACACTTTTCAGCAATGTGTCCTTGCTTATGGCAGTAAGTGCAACACGTGCATCTTCTTGACAGCATGATTTGCCTTATCCAATGGACCCTTGGCTTCTTGCTTCCTTTCCTTCAAAAGTTTCCTGTATGTGGCCATTCTCTTCCAACATCTAGAAACATTATGGTTATCCAAACCACAAAAGGAACATGCAATTCTTTTCCCATACTTATATGGAAATTTATCATGCTTTACATAATCAAAAGGAATATGATTAGAACCAGATTTATACCTTTCTTTTTCACCTTTATTGCCTTCATGAGGAGGTGAATTGAATGAAGAAGTAGCTCCCTTTGGAACACCATCAACCCCTTCAATGGTTTCAGAGTTTCCACAACTCTCTGGTTCAGGTGTATGCTGATATACACCTTCTCTCTGCAAAGTATGCTTCACACTATTACATTCCCCAAGAATACAATCTTTACACTCTTGAGGTAGAAGACCTGCAATGAAACTCCTTCTTGGAACTATTTCAATGGTCTTCATGGCAACTTTGGAACTTTCTCCGTAAGCTTGTCCATAGCCAAGACCCAAATACTTAGGCCTTTCCTCAACTATTATTGGCTCAATAATACCTTGTGCATGTTTGCGCAAGCCCTTTCCTTCATAGCCCATCTTGGACATTAACTTAGAAACCTATGCCTCTGGTATGTTTTTCAAAAGAACCAATATAAACATTCTTAGAGGAATTTGAAGACAAACAGAAATTATTTACCTCTTCTTCAAGCTGATACTTGACTAAGGCTTCTTTGGCAAAAAAGAGTTATGTCTCCAACTCATGCATCCTTTTCAGGTTCATATTTGCAATATGAAGTTGTCTCTCCATTTCCTACAATTTGTCAGAAAGCAACTGATTCTCTTCCTTCATGGAATTCAACTGCTCCCGAAGTATGATGCTCTTCCTTCCATCCTCATACATTTCTCTCACCATATCCATCATGGTGAACAAGTCTTGTTTCATGTCTTCATCAAAGAATCTTGTGAAGAAAGAAGAATTTGAGGACTCACTTGTAGAAGTTGTCATTATCAGAATGAACAAAAGAACTTCAAACAAGATTAACAAAGAGCTTATTCAAGCAACCTTTTGCAACAAACCTCTTGTGCTTCAAGGATTGTTTCGAGGTCCTTTGGGATAAGAAGAATGCCTTCAGCCCTTCTTCCTTCTTGTCCTCACCTCGACTTAGCTATCAGTAGCTTTCTCGTCACCTCTGCAAACTCAAACAACAGTCAGTTTACAAATAATCAAACAGCAAAATCCTTGCTACTGTTTGAACACCTTTCAAGTCAAACAAGCATATAGATTGCTCTGTCAATCAAACATTTTGATCTAATACCATTTGTATCATGATACAACCTGCTTTATGATACAACTTGCTCTGGTATAACCAGCTTTGATATCACCTTCTTTGAAGGTGGGGTTAATCAACCTTTGGCTCCGATACCACCTGATCTGGAAATGGAGCACTAAAGGCTTCTTGTCATGCTTACAAGAGCCTCTCCCACTCCAAAGCTTATATATTCCCAAGATCTATGCTTATGATTAACCATTTGCGAAATTAAAGGAACTTGAAATAGGTGTATGCTTGTGTTTGTCTTTAACTGTTTATTTGCTTTAAGTTTATTTGCTTAAAACTGATATGTAGCATATAACAATAAATGCAATGCAGCAATAAGCAATCACATAGGACAGCAAATTTAATTAGGTGTTCAACCTGATATCTTGGGCTACGTCTCTGTGAGCTCTAGTCAACTCAACTAGGCTCTCTGGGATTATGGTAAACTTCTTTTACAAGTTCCACACTCAACTCCATTGGTTTACAACTAAACCTATGGGTTTAGAATACCATTTTCATCCCTAGCCGTTTGGCTCTCTGGCTCTCGGCTCTTGGCTCTGGCTCTAGGCTCTCGCTCTCGCTCTCGGCTCTCGCTCTCGCTCTCGGCTCTTGCTCTGGCTCCGGCTCTGGCTCTGGCTCTCGGCTCTGGCTCTTGGCTCTCAACTCTTGCTCTCACGAGCTTCTGGTTTCGCTTGACCTCCAAGCGAATCTCTGCTTCTGAGTCACTACGACTCCGCAGACTGCCTCCTCTGGGCTTACACTCGGATTTCAAGCATCTCTGAGCCTCTTGGGCTTCTCTGCGCTTCTCCTGAGCATAACTTTGCCTCTCTGTGTTATCTCTCGGCGTCTGCGCGAATCCTTCTCAATTGTGTTCTCTGTGTTTTTAATACACAGCAGCTACAATCCTTCATCATTGAAGAACCCAACTATTTCATTGCAAGAATCAGTTTGCAATTGGAAAGGAACCGGCGGGCAAGAAACTCGGTCGTTTGGCCTTCCTCCCGCAAAAATCCCGCATTCGAACACATAACGCAATACACAGGAAAACTGATGAAAAACGCATCAAGGAGCGTTTAGTCGTACAGAAATTTCAACGGCAATCAGAGGATGAAAGAAACTAGGAAACATCAACAAATCAGAAGCCTCCTTATTTGCTGCAACAAGCTCCATCTTATTATGAGGAGGTCATTGGTTCAATTGAAAAGTGGTTAATTGAAGGTGATCCAGATAAAATTAAAAACGATAAAGATCAGATGCAAAATGAAGAAAGACATGTCATGCATATCTTACATACTTCATCTGAGAGTTTTGAAGCAGAATGTTCCGCATCACCAGTGATACAGCCTGCCACGAAGAAAAAGCGCAAGAGAAAGAGAATGAGAAAAAGATTTGATCCATCAGATGGCCGAGAGCAACTTGATTTTCGGATAGAAAAAAGTCCTACCATATGCAGAATTGGACATGGCACATCCGAGAAGCAATCGACAGATTTGCCTGAACACAGGCAAATGCTCAGTATACACTATATTGAACACATCTGATGCCATGGGGCATCCTTTGTATTTCTAACCCTACTCCTTGTTTTTTCAGCATTTTCATTTCTGTTTTAGGATTAGATTTACTTTTCATGTTACTAGATAGTTAATAAATGAAGAGCTTATATCTTTCCTGTGCTTAATGTTATATGATGATTTTTGGATGGACGCTACTTATGTTTTGTTGTGTGTTGCGTGGATGCAGATTCTGGATTCTCACATTCCTACAATGCAGCAACGTGTCCCCAAGTAGAGCCAGATGTTGACCACTACGTGTCAACTACCCATAGCAGTACACCCCCTTTTTCGCAAAAGGGATAGCGCTTGATCGATATGTCCGTGCCATTCGACTGTCATCATCAGCTCGATCATGTTATGTTGTAAACCTAGTCTGCATGTGTAAATTGTAAATAATCTTAGCAGATCTATGTCATGTATGTATTTGCTTAGGTAAACCTAATCTTCTAATGATGATCTACGTTCCGGAAGGTTTTTTTGCCTCACCGAACCATGGTCGGCAGAGTTTTCCTTCAGCCTAACCCCAAAGCCGGAATGGATTTTGTCATTAGAATCTTAGGGGAATCCTAGTGTGCTAGGTCAAGTTTATGTAAAAGTAATTTGGAAACAATCCTAACTATTTGGTTAGGTTATTACAAATTGCTTGATCTGCTAGATTATATTTGTGTTGCAGAGTTGGGTGGTCTATGAGGGTCTATGTCAAATAGGCTTTCCCCCCTTGAGATATAAAAATGTAAAAAAATCATGATGTAAAGTGTCTTGAGGGTTAGAAAATGTTTTATCCCCTCATAAGTCCTAGGTCCTAGGTGATTTTACCAAAGGCTATGTTCGATGGTCCAATAAAAATAATAAAAAATATAAAAAATAATAAAATTAAAAAGTTAAAAATAAAATAAAACAAAATAAATAAATAAATTTTAAAAATAAAATAAAATAATAATAAGTCAAAGTTTTGAGGAAATAAATGCAAAATTTTAATTTTTAATATATTAAAATGCATTTAAAATTTCAACGGATGATATTAAAAGAGATTTTGATCCTCATTGACGGTCGAGATCCCTTTGACATGGATCACTCGAACTAGCCGTTGGGAAGTTTTCCTTTAAATAGCGTGTGAGGGGTCATTTGAGATCATTCGATTTGTGAGTCTTGTGCTAAAGAAAGCTCTCTTGTAGTCATTTTTTTGTGCAATAAAGAAAGACTTTGGGGTTGAAATCTTGCTGGTGTTACTCTTCCGGAAAATCTATAAGATGTTTTATTTTTGTGCATGATTTTTAATTTCAGCCATTGATGATAGCTTTATGAAGAGTGATTTTAAACACAGGTATCTTGTTTAATCGCTAGGGTTTGAATGGTAGTTAAATTTCTGAATATGATGGCAGGTATCTCCATTAGATCTGGATTTTAGTATCGTTTTCTCCCTCTTTGTTAATGGTTGAATTAAGCTGTGCAGGAAATCCTTTTTTTGAGATTATCAGGCGTTTGGGAAGTTCTCGGTTGAACCAGCGAACTCCCAGCTTGCATTTTCTGAAGAGCCCAGCCAGTTTTGATCCCGGGCCTATCATTTGAATTTTTCTTGAGAATGCATGAAGGGTTTTCTGAAGCATCTCACGTTAAATTTAAATTCTGAAAATATTTCTGTGGCATACTGACAAATCTAACTATTTAGAGCCTTTAAACTGTGAATACTGTAATTACTTAGCTGGTTTTAGGATTTTTAGTTTTGTTTCTTGCACATTTTATTTTTGGGTGTTCTGTCTTCGTTATTGCAGGTAGCAGGTCGGAAGAAAACATTTTGTCTGAAGCCAGATCTAGGCCCTGGAGGGTAAGATCTGGCCTCAGGCTCAGCTCTAGCAGGAATATTTGCTTTAGAACCACCTTTTTGCAAGTGCACGTTTCTGTTGTTCAAGGGTTTGAAAATCCGGCAAATTTTTATAAGGGTTAAATTGACAAATCTGAAGCAGCACGATTCAAAATTTCTATTAAAATTTTCCAGAAAATTTCTTCAAGGGTTTCTAGGACACTAGTTTGCTACTTGCATTTTCAGTTTCTTCTGTTGTTGCCTAAGGTTTCATTTTTATTACAACGAAAAATTCAAATTTTTCCGTGAGCAATCCGATTTTCCCTGTGGCTCCCATACCCTGTCCTCTACGTGATGCCATCCTTCAATGTTGCCCTAACCAGCGTGCTGCCCACCTGTTCCTCATCGCTATCATCGATCTACATCCTCAAAAACGCTTCCACCATTGCCAATCCCTCTGCGTCTTCACCCGAGCATCAAATCCACTCAGCCTCACGTCCCTCTCATTCTGCGTCACACTCCTCACCCTCACGTGGCACCTGCAAAGAAATCCCCACGCAGTCATCACCAGCACGCTGCCCATCCCCGTCGTCCTCAAGTCACCATCCACACCCACGCAGCTCCTTCTCCTTTACTGCAATGCTGCCATTCACCTGTTGCTGCCCACGTTTCATTTCTTCCACGCTAAAACCTGCATCCACCGCAGCCCTTGATCTCTCATGCAGTGCCAGGATCCCTCACGTAGCAGCCGTCCCTTCATAGCTTCTCCGTTCCGTCGAACCATCTCCACGCTCCCGTCCAGCAAACCTGCGTTCATATAATCAGTAAATAAATTCACATTTCTTTTAGTTTTCTATATATGCGTTAGTTTAGGTTAGGGTTATGCCTATAGTTTTCATTTAAATTTTAATTAGAATTGATTTTGTCTTTCTTATAGTTTAGAACTTTAGAATTTTTTTTAAAAAGTTCTGTTTCATTTAATTTTTTTTTTAAATTAGATTTGGATTTGACTTTATATAGTTTAGAATTTAAATTTTTTGTTAATATTTCGATTTCATTTAGATTTTAATAAATTTTCTTTTAGTTTTAAATTTCATTTCGTTTGTATATATTTAGTGTTTCTTTTAAATCTCATTTTCATTAAGTTTAGATTAGATTTGAATTTTATTAGATTTTAGTTTTATCTTAGTTTTAAATTTAGAATTTTAAAATCATAAAAAATAAAAATAAAAATCCCAAAAGCATAAAAGGTTTAATCCTTAGGTTTTTATCTAGTCTTGTTTTATTGTAGAATTTAGTTTATATTTAAAAAGATTAAAAATTAAAAATTTTGAAAAAAGACTAATTAAAAATTGAAAATTCCTTTTGATGTCTTTTTTCTGTTGTGGGATTAATATTTGTCATTTTTATATGGTTAAATGCGCTTAAGTTTTGTTTGAAGATTAGCTGTATGAAAGTGATGAATCGTTTTATGAATTGGTTAGCATTTGAATTTCATGGTTGAGTAATAAATTTTAATCCTTTGAAATTTAATTGCTAGGGCTTTGTGCATCTATTGAATATCTCGCATCGGGTGAAAATATCAATCATTGCTTGGATTATATAATGGTCATTACATGTTGGATATTTTGTAAATTTTTTCAAGCAATCATTGAATTACTTCATAAGTAGCGGCAGCTAATTAATTGTTTGGTTTTCATTAACTCCATAAGGCACTGGTCTTAAGCATTTAAAGATCTAATCAAATTCTAAAAGCGATCAAGTGCTTGTATCCCCCTGCTGTGTCTCCCAAGCCAGCCAATTCCCAGTTGGTCTTCCTTTATCCCATTGGTTCTACCCCCCTTAGCTTGCTATAGGGAGACGGCTTAAACGGAGAGATCGGGGATCAAGGTGACAGCCCCCGGTCTGAGCGTTGTCGCGCTACCTGGACAATCTGTGCGACAACAGGCCCAATGGATTGTGTCTTTGCTCCTCTGATCGCCGATATCGCACATCGCTCATCGGCATATCGCATTTGTAATGGCCCGGGGGTTCCGATATCACATAAAGCCTTCCTCCGATTGCGATATGTCGGAGATTCGGGGATCCTTAAGGACTGTTGCTCCGCCTTTTAACATTGTGATGCGATATTTCCATAGAAAGCCTTTATTTCTCTTAAATCCCATTTATATAAGAAATTGCCCCCTTTTCAAGGGATAATGGGCAATCTTCTTTTTGCAATAACTTCTTCATCCGAAATCCATTTTAGCCCATTCAAATTGCTCTAGGTTCAAAATGAAGAGATCTCTGCAATGAGACTATTTCCAAGAGCATCCTTTGACTTTCATTTTCCTCTATGAGGAAGATTTTTAGACTTAGAAGTCTATTCTAGATCCATTTTGGATCATCAGGGGACCATCCGTGCCCGCCCTAGAGAGGCAGTTCTACAAGATTTCAGGAGTTCTGAGGCAGTGACATAGCACCACCAACAGCACAGAGCAAGGAGTGCATATTTATGGGCAGCCAGGAACACGCAGAGGGAGATTGAGGCAAGAAGAGATCTGATTGCTTGTCTAGGAGTTGGGGAGATGAGGTAGCAACATTAGACCAGCGTTCTTGCTGGGTTTTATAGCCAGCTGAGCCAACATTCCAGCAATTCAAACTGTTGGGCTGGGGGACAACACAGAGGCCACACAACAGATTTTCGTGGTACTTGGGAGCAGCTGAGTTGGGCCAAGAGATCATCCGGGGAGTCAGGGATTGGATAGCACGGGTGAACTCAACATTTTGGAGAAGTTTTCAGGTGGATTTACAAGCAGTTTCCAGCAAGTCGAAATTGGCAACTAGAGCTGAGGTGAGGCTCCAAGGGGGTCGAAAATCAAAAGTCTAAACCAGCCAAAATCCTTTCTGGGTTTTTCTGGGTTTTTGACAAGGATCCCAAATATAAAGTTTCATAATTTTCTGAGCACCGAAGGTGGGGTTTTAAGTCGTATCTTTGCAGCAGATAGTGTAGAATTGTTGGGGATTGAATAGTACCTTTGGAGGTTGATTTTGGGAAGTCCAAATCGAGCTAAACTATTTCTGCGTTTTCTTGGGTTTTGGCCAAAGAGTCCAGGGTTAAAAGCATATAAATTTCTGGGCAGTTTCAGTGCACCTTCCAGCCATTTGAACTTCAGCAAAGCAGTGGTTTCTGGGCAGCGTAGTGCAGATTGGTGCAGCAGCTGGGCAGCCTTCAGCTCAGCCATTTTCCTACCTGGCTTTGGTCCTTCTTGTCATTTTAGACAAGCCCAGGTGCACCATTCCATCATCTATTGTATTTGACTTGCATAAATATAATAAAATGGCTCAAAAGTTCTCCATTTGCAACTTTTATATGGGTTTTTGCTGAATATTTCGTTTTTGTAATTTGTTGCATCTATTATTTGCTTGTTATCACTTGTATTCCCATTAAGGATCATTACACCATGTCTACAGGTGGTGCAATCTTCCTTTCACTCTACGATTACTCAGAAAAGTTCAAGACCGCCATCAGCATTGCAGAACCATTACTTCAAACAATTGAACGTATTAGCCCATACAATGTCATCCAAGTCATCACTGATAATGCTTCTAATTGTAAGGCAGCAGGAGCAATTATTAAGAACATATTTTGGTCTGGGTGTTTGGTTCACACAATGAACCTTTTGATGCATGATATTATTAAGAACAAAAACCCTCAATACAAATGGATTGGTGATTTGTACAAGAGAGGCAAAAAATGATAAAATTTATTACAAATCATAGCAATACCCATGGGATTTTCCGCAGTCACTCAAGTTTGGAATTGTTGAATATTGTGAAGACTAGATATGTTGGCTATTACCTCACCTTCAAGCGCCTTTTGAAGGTAAGAGAGTCATTGGCTAGCATGGTATCAAGTTAACACTGGCAGGTATTAAAGGACAGGGCTCCAACCCTAATTAACAAGCAAGGTTTTGAACAGGTGGAGGACACTACTCTTGATGGTCTATTTTGGGCATTGTTTTAAAACTCTGACTCGAATTCGGAACCAACAAAGGGTCAACTACGACTCAGTATCGACTCGGCCTAGTTGATTTCAATGACTCGGTCTTTGTAAAATTTACATTAAATATTTATTTTTTAATGAAAAAACATATTTTTAAATATTTTCATTCATGTTTCCCAACTCAAAGCATTAGAATATAAAGAAAAGACAACATATGATGAAAGTATGCTCATGAATATATCTATTATATCAAAATAGCATCTAGTGCACTACACAATACATGTAATATATAGAGATCAGAACAAAAACACATAACTAAAGAGGCTCTAAATGGCCTCTACAACAAAACATCACTAGTCACTACTGCTAGAAAAGCCAACATCATCTAGCTTATACTCTAAATCAGTGTCAGATGGGGAAACCCATGGCTCCTCCTATTCATGAAGATCTCCAACTGCAACTGTAGAAGTAGAAGCACTCCTCACAAATGCTCACACAAATGTAATGAGATAGCTGTGAGGAAATGTGAGGGGGTTGGGTCACTTTTATAGGCTTAGGAGAGGGGTAGAGGCATTACGAAATAATAATAATAATAATAAATCAATTTCAAGTCTGTCTTTCTGCCCTTTTTTTCCCGCAGACCAACCCAACCAGTTTAAGACGTGCTCGGTCTAGTCGGTGTCTAGCTCAGCCGGTTCGGTAACAGACCAGTTTTTTGACAGAGTCGACCAGGGCAGGGGTCTGGCTCAGTTGACTAGGCCAAATCTGATTCGGACCACTTGGTTTTAAAACTACGGTTTTGGGCACGTGTGAGGGAATTTTTGCAATTCACCAAGCCCATTTATAACATGATTTGTTTTGCAGATACAGATGCACCAGTGATTGGGGAGGTGTATGAGCAAATGGATAACATGTTGGGACAAATAAAAGATATTGTTAAGGAAAAAGATCCCAGCTTGTATGATAGTATTCACAAATGTGTATGTGCACGGTGGAATAAACTTAATGTTCCACTACGTGCCTTGGCATATATCCTTATGCCAAAATACTACTCTCTATCTTGGTTGGGAAAACCTTGTTAAATTTGGACAACTAGGTCCAAACTCCATGTTCTGATGCTTAGATTAAGAGGCTAACATTTTTGTTGGATTCCTCTTTCTGAGAGGTGTAAAATCCATATAAAAATAGTCTTAATCCGATGAGCAGAACTTATATTTTGAATTTATTATTCTTAATAAATTATATGTGCAAGGTCAGCCAGTTTTGTAATGTAGGCTCACATGCCCAACAGATGTGTCACACACCCTCATTGATGGATATATATACAGGAAAAGTTGGAGAGAATTGGAATAAAAACAAACTCACATCTTCCTTAAGTACGAGCTACCTGGAGGACGAATTTCAGCCACACGTGGGAAGGACAAAGAGGATTTTTCTGCTGCTAGGGTTTCTGCTGCTAGGGTTTCGCAGAAGTTTGACCAGCGTTGACTTTTGTAGAACTGACTTGGGTTGACTCATCTACTGGTTGGAGGGTTGTTGTGACACATGCTGGGCTGGCTGACCAAAGGAGACTTTGCTGGTTGAAGCATCCTGTTGACCGCCGAAACGAACACATACATTCTTCTTGTTTCTGATTTGTCTTCTGTAAGATCTACTTATATGTTCTATCTGCATTTTGCTTATCTACTTGTATGATTGCTGTGAGAAAAGTGAAATTGCTCTTAGCATAGAACATCTACAAAACTTTACATGGTATCAGAGCTGAGGTGAAGACAAACTCTATCTATAGCAATCATCATCGATTATTCGCTCAATATCTCTCCTTCGAGGAGTGCGAATAAGGCTTGGAGAATGCGCCTATCTTGTGCGCATTAAGCCTGAAAGAACTTCGCATGCTTCGGTGGCCAATTATGTGGAAAGGAGATTCGGTTGAGGAAGATTCAGACTCGGGTTTACGCAGGGCTTAAGAGGAGGAGATTCTGTGCGCAGGCGGAGCACGCTCCTACCTTGAAGAAGCCAGCACACGCCGTGTAAAAGACTGTGCATATTTCAGTTCGACCTGTGTGTTATATATCCTCAGTTTTGATCTGGTTATGGACTCGGTTGAGGACGGATGCGGACAGTTTATGGTCTCGTTTGTGGACTGATATTTACCACGATCGAAGACTATCAAGGACTGTTCTGTAGCCTCGGCTGAGGGCTGTTTTGAGGTCACGATTGGGACAGGTTATAAACACGGTTGACAGAGATTATAAACACAGATGGAATATGCGTATGCTGATACATCGAAGTAGAGGACGACGCGTGGACAGATACGTATAGACGCGGGCTGAACATATATATATGCAGTGCGTTGAAGGAGCAACGCAGGAACTATATATGGACAACGAACTATAAGTAACATATCGAAGTCACGTGGACAGAATCGAAGACTGTCACGTGGACCGCAGGAAATAAAGCATTGCAGGTTTATGAATCAACGCGAGGACAGATATACAAGTTGGAGCGTTGAGAAAATTAACGAAGGCATTGCGCAGGTCTACCGACAGGTAGACACGTGGATCGTATGTATGTGCAGGTTTGTATATTACAATTGTAGACTCGGACAACATATAGAAGCGCAGCGTTGGAGTCTCGGACAGACGCAGGGTTATTTATATGGATGACTGTCGGGTTGAAACATTACGTGGGTGAAAAACGCAGATGCAGTGAGCTGCCCGGTTTTTGATATGGACGCGTGGTCAGTAAGCAGTGGTTGTTAAAAGCCTGACGCGTGGACAGTGAAATATACACACGGGTGTATATACGTTTGTACGCTGGGACGTGGGAGTGAATAGCACGCGGAGACAGGCATATATATGCATACGGGTTTATGTATGTATGCGCTGGCAGATTACTACACGTGGACAGTTCTATATGTATGCATAGCACGGAGGTTTGCAGAAAGGATCTCGGTGGATTAGCAGGACGCAGACAGCAGCTGAAGACGTTGATACGCTGTTGTACATGGGCATTGTGCAGCCGCGGAAAAGGAGGACGTAACAAGCTGGTTGTCGGGTCCGACATATCCGTTCAGCGATTGTGGTGGTGACAGGGATGCCTGATTTTGGAAATAATCATAAAGGTGTATGTAAGGGCTGTGCTGAAGGAAAACATACAAGGGGACCTTTCCCCCTCAAGTGTCACAAAGACATCTGAGATATTGCAACTGGTCCATTCTGATCTTTCTGGTATGTTGCCTGTAACATCCCTGGGGGGATGTTCTTACTATATGACATTTACTGATGACTTCTCTCGCAAAACCTGGATATACTTCTTGAAAAAGAAGGATGAGGCTTTCATGTGGTTCCGTACCTTCAAAGCCTTGGTGGAAAATATGACCGGAAAGAAGATCAAGATTTTGAGGACTGACAATGGCACTGAATATGAGTCAAATGAGTTCAAACACTTTTGCAGAGAAGCTGGCATTAAGAGAAAGACTACCACTGCATATACTCCTGAGCAGAATGGTGTTGTTGAACGCAAGAATAGGACTATTGTGGAAGTTGCTCGTGCCATGCTATGTGACCAGGGTCTTCCAAAGTTTCTGTGGGAAGAAGCTGCAAATACTGCTGTGTACATTCAAAACCGATGCCCTCATTCCGCTTTGGACTCCAAAACTCCCGAAGAGGTTTTCTCTGGTAAGATACCTGATGTCTCACATTTTAGAATTTTTGGATGTCCTGTCTATTTTCATGAGCCGAAAGAAAAGAGAAGTAAGCTGGATGCTACTGGGAAGAAAGGAATGTTTGTGGGCTACAGTGAGACTTCTAAAGGCATATAGAGTCTATGTACCTAGTCAAAGGGAAGTAGAGATAAGCCATGATGTCACTTTTGACGAAGATGCTTCCCTGAAGAAAGTAATAGATCTTCCTAGATCTGAAGAAAACCATGAAGAAAGACCTGGAAATCTGGAAGAACCCCAGGATGAGACTATGCCTGATGTTGAAGGGCCAATGGACCCTATTGATCCTTCCCCTTCTCTAGGAAAGAGGCCATCATGGCTCAGGGACACCCTCGAAGATGCTGAGGGTCATGCTGCCCCAAGGGGAACATTCCGAGAAAGCAAGAAGCTGTGTAGATACCAAGGGTATCTAGCTGCCATGAGTACTATTATACAATCTGAACCTGGATCTTTTGAGGAAGCCATCAAGCATCAAGTCTGGAAGGATGCTATGCATGAAGAATATGAGGCTATTATGAAGAATGATGTCTGGGATGTGGTCCCGAGACCGAAGGACAAATCTGTTGTCACCGCTAAATGGCTCTACAAGATTAAACATGGATCTGATGGGAGTGCTGAAAAGTTTAAGGCAAGATTTGTTGCCCGTGGCTTCTCTCAAAAGGAAGGAATTGACTATGACGATATATTTGCACCTGTGGCTCGATATACCACCATCCGATCCATCATAGCCCTTGCTGCTACGCAAGGATGGAGTCTTCATCAGATGGATGTCAAGACCGCTTTTCTGCATGGTGCAATAAAGGAAGAGGTGTATGTAGAACAACCTCTGGGATTTGAAGTTCAAGATCAAGACACTTATGTCTGCAGGTTGAAGAAAGCCCTCTATGGGTTAAAGCAAGCACCCAGAGCTTGGTATGAGAGGATGGATAGTTACTTGATGAAGCTGGGCTTCACTCGAAGCTATGCTGATCCAAACCTTTACTTTAAGGTTGTGGAAGGAAAGCCTCTCATTCTAGTGATGTATGTGGACGACCTCTTCCTGACAGGTGATGACCCTCTCATTCATCAATGTAAGAGGGAGCTTGCTGCTGAGTTCGAGATGAAAGACCTAGGACTGATGCACTATTTCCTAGGCCTGAAGGTCTGGCAGAGACCTGGAGAGATTTTCCTTTCTCAAGGAAAGTATATTGTGAAGCTTCTGGAAAGATTTGGGATGGTGGACTGTAAGTCCGTGTCGACTCCAATGGAACTCAACTTTAAGAAGTTGAGTGGCAGCGCTGTAGGGCCTATCTTGGCCAATCCTACTGAGTATCGTCAACTCATAGGAGCTTTGATGTTCTTAGTGAACACCCGTTCGGACATATGTTTTGCAGTGAATACTTTGAGTCAACAGATGGTTGAGCCTCATCATTTTCACTGGGTTGGTGCCAAGAATCTTTTGGAGATATCTTCGGGGCACGATAAACCATGGGCTGAGATACACTGCCGGGAGTGTGATACTCCGGGATATACTGATGCTGATTGGGCTGGCAGTGTGGTGGATCGTAAGAGCACATCTGGATGTTGTTTCAATCTTGGTTCTGCTTCGATCTCATGGATGAGCAGGAAGCAGAAGTCGGTGGCTTTGAGCACCGCAGAGGCCGAATACATTGCTGCTAGTATGGCCTGTTGTGAAGCAGTTTGGTTGAGGAAGCTCTTTAGTGAGCTGTTCCAACATGTGCTAGATACCACTGTAATACTCTGTGATAATCAGAGTGGGATTCGTATGACTGAGAATCCTGTGTTCCACGACCGATCCAAGCATATTGATATCAGGTACCACTTTATCTGGGATATGGTACTGCGAGGCGCCGTAAGGCTCGATATATAGGAACTGATGAGCAGGTCGCGGATATTCTCACTAAGCCCCTGGGGAAGGTCAAGTTCCTAACCTTCCGTGAGAGTCTTGGTGTCGTGGAAAGACCCTATGATGTGGGTCCTGTTGGACGATGAGCTCTGGGAGCTCTGGGGGGCTTTGGGGATAGCTTCTCGAAGCTATAAGCACTCATAATGCTTCTGCCCCACCCTTGTGATTATTGAGCTGGTTCGCCACTCATTTAATTTGTGCCCCGTATGCATCCTACCCATTGAGTTCAGGGCTCATGGGAAGTACCTCTCATTTGGCCAATGAGGTGTGGAAAAGCTAGAGACTATTAGCAAAGACTGATGGACGCATCAGAGATTGCCGTACTCTCTATCTAGGATGGCATGGTCCAACCACTTGATCTGGGATCAAGATTTGTGAGGTCTGGGACCTCTGGACTGATTATGTCAGTCGGGGAATGATGTCTTTGTGACTGACCCACATCTGTTCTGATATAAAGAAGCCAGCAAAGCAAGTTTCGGCGGGATGACTCACGATGTTAATTGCACTAATAGATGGAGTTCTCCCTAGTTGAGAGGGAGTGTTAAATTTGGACAACTAGGTCCAAACTCCATGTTCTGATGCTCAGATTAAGAGGCTAATATTTTTGTTGGATTCCTCTTTTTGAGAGGTGTAAAATCCATATAAAAATAGTCTTAATCCGATGAGCAGAACTTATATTTTGAATTTATTATTCTTAATAAATTATATGTGCAAGGTCAGCCAGTTTTGTAATGTAGGCTCACATGCCCAACAGATGTGTCACACACCCTCATTGATGGATATATATACAGGAAAAGTTGGAGAGAATTGGAATAAAAACAAATTCACATCTTCCTCTCTCATCCTTAAGTACAAGCTACCTGGAGGACGAATTTCAGCCACACGTGGGAAGGACAAAGAGGATTTTTCTGCTGCTAGGGTTTCTGCTGCTAGGGTTTCGCAGAAGTTTGACCAGCGTTGACTTTTGTAGAACTGACTTGGGTTGACTCATCTACTGGTTGGAGGGTTGTTGTGACACATGCTGGGCTGGCTGACCAAAGGAGACTTTGCTGGTTGAAGCATCCTGTTGACCGCCGAAACGAACACATACATTCTTCTTGTTTCTGATTTGTCTTCTGTAAGATCTACTTATATGTTCTATCTGCATTTTGCTTATCTACTTGTATGATTGCTGTGAGAAAAGTGAAATTGCTCTTAGCATAGAACATCTACAAAACTTTACAAACCTGCACCTGGGGATGGTGTTAATGCCAAACCCCATACAGATCCAGATGTACAACATGGATATATGGAAGCATTAGACAAGTTGGTACCTGACAGGGAGGAGTGTGCTAATCTGCATCTTGAATTAGGCAGATACTTCACTAGCATTGGAGTGTTTGGATCTTTGCATGCAATGGAAGATAGGGACAAATTTGATGCTATCACATGGTGGGATGCATATGGCGTGTTGAAGGAAATGTAACTAGGTTCGGTCTTCATAAATGTACTTTTGATATTTGTAC
This sequence comes from Pinus tabuliformis, assembly GCA_031772625.1. Taxonomy (NCBI): domain Eukaryota; kingdom Viridiplantae; phylum Streptophyta; class Pinopsida; order Pinales; family Pinaceae; genus Pinus; species Pinus tabuliformis. The sequence continues at coordinate 957,608,928 of CM062808.1, read as the reverse complement.
TTATTCAAGAAAAGAAATATTATTTTTATAATATATGTCAATGAGTTTCTTGCTCATTGAAATAGGTCTAGCACATGTTAAGTGCTATAGGTGAGTCAAGGAGTCAAAAGAAAATGTTGAAGACCTTAAGGGCATGTTACACCATGTATATAATTGTATTAGAGTCAAAAGGAATACCTCCAAGCAAAGTCAAAGTCATCTCCTTGCAATGAAAGCCTTCAAGCAGCAAAATGGTGAAGAAATAGACAAGTCAGCCTCAAGTCTTCATGTCGGCCTCAAGTTGGCTCAAAAGAAGGAGACAGACTCCTATATAAGGAGCCATTAGACCTCCTCAACATAGAAGATAATCATCTCTGAAATCAGCGAGATAGAGGACGAGTAAAGGGTACCACCAAGGAAAGTCTAAGGGTCTCCAAGTGCAGCAAAGAAGAAGGGAACAAGAGTGAAATTTTGGACTGTTTCTGGGGCTAGAAACAGTCACACATACGAAGAAAAAGGAGGATTGTATGTGGATATAACAGCAGTAACATAAAAGTCAAGTATCCATCTTTGTTTAGGCTAGATCTTAGGCCTACAAGGCCGCTCACTCAAGCGAAGAAGTCCCCCTCTCAAGCAAAGATAAAAACAGCCTAAACTACAAGCTAACCTATCACACATACGAGAATTTAGGGCTGTTGTACAGTCATATCAGTTTGCATACATATCTCAAGAAGTATTTTGTTGGAGCAAGAAAAAGGTTGTCTCCATAAGCAAAGGACATCACCAAGAATTGAAGAAGGAACATCTCATCTAGAAGCTCACATAAGCAAGGTCTAAGGTCAAAGTGTTGGGGAGCAAAGTGCTGAAAGAAGGAAGACTGAGTGTCGGAGAACAAAGTGCAGAAAAGAGGAAGGACTTGACGTGTGCTTGGAGGACATCCTAGTCAAGGGTCTAGGGTTTGGCATTGATCAATAAGATAACTTACCAAAGGGTTTTCCTCTCTAAGAGAGAGGCTTTGGCCCTAGCAGAGAGCCAACATCTGTATTCTTGTCTTTATGTTTATGGTAGCAGTTTGATGAAATGCACACTCTAATAATAAGAAGAAGATCCAGCTAAGATAATTGTAAAATTGCTTCACAAATTGTGATCAAGTCAATAAGAATCACAATATACATATTAACCCTTGATTCATCAACATGGCGGGCAGGGACTTTTGCCAAATTTGGCAAAAAAAAGGTGCTCTCACAGTTTGTAAATACTTCTTTGGCAAAAAGGTGTTGGAGCACCTACAGCTTCATCCATAATGTGAGAAGAAACAAACTCAATGAAAATCAGACAGAAAGCTACAACTTGAGGTTGTTGAGTCATTATTGTGATCGAGCTCGTGAGGATACATCATATAAAACTTGGGACAACAACCCAAAGGAAGATAATTTGGAGGATGGTGCTCTACATCTAGAAGAATTGCAAACAGAACTTCAAGGAAATGATGATGAAGCAACACCAGCCATGCCACCCCCACCATCCAGTGGCAGTGCTCGAGTTCCAACATCTTTGCCTTTGTTGTCGCTACCTCCATCTACATCCTCACATGGAGGGCATGTGGCTTATGGTTTTGGTCGTCCCACTATGCAGGAGGAGATTCCCACTAGTAGTAGACCCATCACAACCTTCTCAGAAATTAGACATTTTTCATGGCAGCAGGAAGAAGCAGTAGATAATAAATTTACTTTCCTTTTCTAGTTTCTAGTAGTTTTTATAATTGTTGACTCTTTCATATTTATTATGATATTTTTTGTAAACAATATATGACAATTTAAGTTTGAAGTTTGAAGTTGGCAATTATAACTTAATGGTAATGAATTATGAATATGATGCTTCATGAAAATTGAAAGTTGAAACATTTCATTTCATGTTAGATATTTTTTGTTATAGTTTGGTTACTTGGTAATGGTAATGGTTAAAAGTAAAATTTTAGTGATCAATGATGATAAATGTTATATATCTAATTTTGAAAGCTTGAAACTTTAAGATTGATGAATCATGAGACTCGACATGTTGTATGTTACTAACTTGTGGACGTGGTTGATGAGGATTATAACTTCTAGATGATTGATGTTATATGGTTCAATCCATGTTTTTACGTTTTTTATATCTAATTCATCATTCTACATGCTTTTGTTAATATGTATGCATCAAAATATATATTATATAAAAATTCACTCCCAGACCGAGAGTGTTTGAAAACATTGCTTCCTGCTCACACTTCCGTTGCCGCTCCCCGCTTCTGCTCCCGCTCCCAAGTAACCTTGCCCTAGTTAAGAGGGAGTGTTGGAAATGTAACTAGTGTCAGTCTTCATAATGTAATTCAAATGTACTATTGATGTATTCATTATATTCATTATTATTATTCTATTTTAGTCAAAGCATGTTCTTCATGTTTATAGGGTCAATTGAGTCAAAAGAAAATTTATTATGAATCAAAGAAATGTAATTGAGTCAAAGTCCCATTTGGACTTGTTGTAAGAAAAAGGAAAAATTATTTTATTTGAGTCAAAGAGTCAAAATGTCATCCACAAGACCAAGTCGGCCCTCCTTGGTCAAGTCAGCCTAAAGAGGCAGCTATTCGACCTCCTAGACATGTATAAATACAAGGCAGTTCAACCTCAACCATTCACTCACTCATTCACATTGATTTTTGTGCAAGATGAAGCAGAAAACCAGTCGAAGTCAAAGGAGAAAGAAGACGAGCTGATTTATGCCATAGTTCTGTTCACATGTGCAAGTTTTCCTGAGGCAGATTCTGTGCTACTCTAGGCCCAAATTTTCAGGGGCCGAAATGTCAGGAGATGACCAGATTTCAGAGATGTGACCACCGTTGACTTCTGTTGACTATGACTTGTTGATGATGAATTGGAGAAGGGTTGACATGGGTCTTGGTCTTGCGTCTTGGATATTTTACTTTGATCTGATTCTATAAGAAGAGGATTTCTTGGGTTTTCCCCCCTTGTGGAGTCTTGCCCTAGCTTGGAGCCTAATTTCTTGGGTCCTGTGTCTCTTTTTGATCCTCATGTTTTGTACATTTTTGGCAATTGCTTGATGAAGGGAATATAAATTTAATAAGAAGCCAACAAACATTTATAAGTAATTATCAAATTAAGAGAAATCAACCCTAATCTACTAGCATTTTGGTTTCTCAACACTCTCCTCTGGCACAGAAGGGTTTTCCATAAGATCAAATCACAAATCTCCCTATTAGCACAGATCCAGGTATTAAATTAGTGATTTGTGTTGAATGATTTTCTTTAAAATGAAAGCACGAGAATAAAAGCAAGACCAATGGCCTTATTTATTGGGCAAATGGAGAGAAAGCAATACTCAGTGAAGAAGCTTAAAATGCAAAGAGAAATCAGCAAGCAATGTACACATAGTGTTACCAATCGAATCAACCATGTTGATACAAGAAACTATAAAATAAGTTCATTGAAAAGCCTACCGCTCAAAACCAACCAGTACATAATGCAATCAATAAAGTAAGAGATCGGCAACAGTCATCTAAATGGGAGTGAAAAACAGCCTTAATCTTCACTAAAGGTATTGATTACATCATGGAGGAAGAGGTTAAGAATACCTCTCCAATACGACCCTCTAACAGCAAAACAGCCCACAAGAAAACTGTAAAATATCCAATAATAAAAATGTACAGATTTCGTACAGTAGCCATTAGCTTTAACACAAATTATACCCTAGTGTAAGACAACATAATTCAACAAGGCTTTTCACCCTCCATAACCTGCAAATATACAACACCCTTAACCCTCCAGAGGAGATTCTCTCACATGAACTTTTGATTTGTAAGTGAGTGCATCTGCTTTTATAACTTCTCTCCCCAACTAATTTACCAAAAAAATATTATTGAGAAAATCTCTCTAATACTTTAGATCAATCCTTCCTCCAAGGAATAATATTAAAATATAAGATTAGGAGCCTTTCAAGGAAAGTCACTCCCAAAAATAATAAGATATGCAAGACCAAGTACTTGACTGAGTGCTCGATGCTACTTGGCATCCTCTTAGGTAACATGTCCTCTTTTAACCAAGGGTAAAAGTTTGACCTGCCACTTGTCTGTCTCATGCAAACATACCATTTAAAACATCCTCAAAACACGCAAAACGTAGCCCTATGTGCAAGACATTCTCCACCATGTGCATTCACTAATATTAGGCTTCCCAAATAACCAAAAAGCTCAAACAACAAAGGCAGGGTGTTCTTGAAACAGTTCATCAAAATGCAGCAAGGGTTTTAAGGTGCCGAATTTGCAACCACCATAACTACCTCAATTCTTAACAGAATTTATGTTATGACCACAATTATAAAATTCCCCAGTCATTTTGCATCTACTGTCACTGATCTAGCAACAATATGGGCACTCTACCAACAGATATATGCTCATGAGCTAGGACACCCTTTTATTAAAGCTATTAAGCTCCTCCAAAAGGGGATGCAAGCAATGACCCATTAGTTGTTATAACAACTCCTCAAACATAGGGTGACCTCAACACGCATGCCATGGAATATTCAATATAGAAATGTTTCTCCAAATATGTAACTTTCCCTTGAAGTACATGAGACGCATTCTCAAAGATTAAATATGCATGAAAATATGTCGATATGGGCTCCTAGAAGGTGATTCTTGGCCACATGTGCAAACCTGCCTCCAAACATGTGAACTTGACATTGAAATACTCCTGAAAAGACATCAACGTACTCAAATCATATGAAAGAGATGACAAATTCAAGCTGCGAACATGCACGTGTCCTGATGCTACCAAAACAAGGTGAACCGTGAAATGGATTTTGCATTTTCAAGTGGTAACAAGATCTTATATCTACTTTTGGTCTTTAGAAGAGTAGTCTTGATGTTCCCACATGGTACTGATACTTTTGTACTTAGTAGTCCCGTTGACCTATTTGTGATCACCTGTAGAACATTAAAAAGTTATCTCATCTTATCTTTATTGTATCTTACTGTCAACAGATATGCCATGTTGTTTGGTTTTCCATCTCAAATATAACTACAGTGTATCCAAAAATGATGCATATGTGGGGTCATATCTGGCATGTATCCATATTTAGTATGAGATATGGCATAAACCAGCCTCCCTGCATATCCAGTATAACAAGTTCTAAGTTGCTTTTTAAACAATTCCAACATTGGAGAAAGGTCATGCTTTTGGATATCCCATATTAGTAACTTACCTACGAAATAAATTTAAAGATGACAGCAAAAAATTCAAATTTCGTAACTTGGAATTAAGAATTATTAGAAGGAAATATTGCCAATGAAACCACATGAGCACGTCCAAAAGAAAAAGAAACATCCAAGAATTAAGGGCATAAATAATAACCTCCACATTTCGAAGTCTAAGTGCACTATTCACATCCTCAGTAGTCAATGTAGTCCGCTTTGAGTGTCGCATGCATTTGATTGCCTCCTGTCATATTCGCAAAAGTCAAACCATGTTAGAACTCAAATCACAGGAAAAAGATACTAGAGAGACACATTCTTACAGACGTGATATTATTATGTGTCAAATCACAACAGGGATCACATATTTCAGAATCATTATTTAGTACAGACGCATTAACAGGGAGCTTCTTGTCTAACTTTTCCAAAATTTTCTTATTAAAGTGCATCTCCTAGCTTCCAAACTCTAATTAGACTGTAATGAAGGAGATGAGTGAAGATGCTTGCCAAAACACTTCGTTGCAACATTAAATACAGACAAATGTCTATAATGGGTAATATATCAGATGAAACAAATAAAGTCAACATTCATCAGAATGCAATTTAGATCTGCTCAAGTTCAACAGAAATTATCAAATTATCATGGGTATAGAGTACAATTAATTGAAGCTTCTAAGGACCAGCATCACCAAACTCACAGGTCACCATATACAAGACGTGTTTTGTTTGAGCCCTGAGGGTTAGCTCAATTGGTCGAGTCCCGTCGTTAATAGCACCTTTGCTATTCAGAGGTCACGGCTTTAATCCTCTCGACACTCTCAAGGAAGGCTCCGTGGTTGGTAGGAAGTGATCCCTTCGGGTGGATCTGCCTGGTACAAATATTCCATGGACGTCGCAGTCACCGATATCTGGGGTCCGTGAACCACATAGAAAAAAAAAGTGTGTTTTGTTTGAGATAAATACACAACTATTCCATATAAGCTGTATATGGTATTCTACTTTTGAGCTCTTCAAACAAGGGAGCAAACTTCTTAGTGAGAAGAAATTTACTATCATAAGAAATTCTATAATTACATGAACATTCATCTGCCTGTCGTTCGTACATGACAATGTGTACCTCTTCTATAAAAATCAGGATCCAACAGCTCGCTGCTCTGACCCCACATCCAATATCAAGATTAAAGGCAATTAAAAAACTTATATGGTTCAGCATTACTTAGGATTTGTTTGCAGGCACTTTAAAAGGAACTTAAGCCTCCTGATTAGAATTCCAATTACCAGAAAAAGCTAATAGAGAGACACATTCTTACTGGCATGATACTGTTAAAGAAATGTGAAGAAATCGCAATATCGGGTAACATATTTCAGAACCATTATTTAGTAAAGACGAAATTAATGATTTTTAAGGAAAATATGGAGCTATTAAAGGGTTTGCATATGCTTGCAGGAAAAATCTGGTTTTGCAGTAACTAGCCTGCCCTTTCAGCAGTTGCTCCAGTCTGATATCCTACCCAGTCAGTGGTGGCCCTTCCCATCTGCCACAAGGCATAAGAGGACCTCATAATGACTGGCCCTCAAAGTGAAATGCCAGTTGTTGAACTGGTGAATGCTAGAGCATTGGTGATCTGTAATATTCCTAACAGGAAATAACAGTGATAACAAAAGAAAATACCAGCATGCAACACAAAATTTTAACCCATGCATGAACAACAATATGAAACACTAGAAATTCCGCCAAGTTGAGCCATTTTATTAATAGAACAAGATGGAGTACAAATATATGGAGATAGATGAACCTGGGCTTGCTACAGCAAGGCAAAAACCCAGGTGGAGATGAGGGCACCCAAGTGCTGAAAATGGCTCTGCTACAAGATCTAAGTCCAACCAGAAGGAACTGTTGCAACTGCTGGAACTGAACTGCTAATTTGGCCCTTCCGACTACTCAGAAAATTCTGCGAAATTAACCACGGGCTCTACACCTCAAACCCAAAAAAACCAAGCAAGGAATTGGGCTACTTCTGGCTGGTCCAGAAAGCCCTAAAAATGTGCACTTCCTCCCAGTGTTGCGAAAATCGCGAAAATACCCTAACGATTTAATCGCCGATCTTTTCAGCAATTTTTTTATTTTCAAAAAATCGTGATTTTTTCATAGGAGGAGTACAAATCGTGAGTGGCAGAAACGGCGGGTTTTAAGAGCCGGTTTTTGGTTTTTTTGTCATTTTTTTCAGACAATGGGCAAGTTTGAAAGCTGAGGAGGAGAGAAAGTCATCTACAAGGGTAAAGGAGGAGAAAAGTGAAAGATTTTAGCATCCCAAGCAAGAAAAAAATCGAGTTTGGACCAAATTTCTTCAGCAAAGCGTGGTTTCCAAGTATGGGCACCAAATTTGGCCATTTTTTTGTTCTTTTTTTTGTTTTTGCTTGGGTTTCTATAAGTCATTGATTATCAATGATTTTTGAGTGGATTTGATTGTGTTTTTTTTCATTTTTGTGGCATAGAGTGGAGAGGGTTCATTTTGGTCAAAAATGCAAAAACTTGATTTTTAAATTTATAAGTTTAATTTCTTCTTGTGCTCTATTTTTTTGCATCATTTTCGCTTGGGCTTGAATGTGCATTTTTTCCATTATTGTTGCACTGAGGAGTTCTTTTGTCAAAAATTCAATGTGTTGTATGTAAATTTTATTTTTATTTTTTTAAATTGCAATTCTTCTTGTGCCCTAGGTTCAACTTCAAACTTCATCTTATATTAAAACTCAAGAGTTCAACAAAGTTACAAACATGCCAATGAAATTGGATCCTCTGTGGGAATTTGGTGAACCTGATGAAGGGTTTGACAGATCAAACTTGACCTGCAAGTTGTGTGGGCATCATATGACAGGGGGTATACAGATTGAAGTATAACCTTACACAAATCCCTAGACATGAGGTAAGGCCTTGCACCAATACAAATCCGGAAATCATCTGAAGAGCCCTCAGATCAGTGTAAGAAATAGAGCAAACCAAACTGTCCAAATCAGCTCTGAAGAGTAAACTAGCAGGGAATAGAGTGTTAGGAGGTGAATATGAGAGTGGTGTTGGTTCTACTTCAACATCAGTATCTACAACCAACCCTGTAGCTGCCTCATCATATTTTGTTCCTATAACCACATCTGGTTCACAACCATCTATATCTTCAATTATTAAAAAAAATGAGAAAGAAGAAGTTGACAAGTTGTTGGGCAAGTTTCTTCTTTGGTGCGATATTCCTTTCGGCGTTGCAAGGAATAATCCATTTTTCCAGCCTGTTGTTGATGCTATTGCAATTGTTGGCCCAGGGTACAATGTCCCTTCTTATGATGACTTTAGAGGCCGCATTCTTCAAAATGAAAAGGTTGACTACACCAAGAGAGTTTAAGGAATCATGGGCACACATAGGATGCACTGTGGTGTCAGATGATTGGACCGATCAAAAGGGTAGAAGCCTTATAAACTTCTTGATTAATTGTCCCAAGGGGACAATGTTTATGAAATTTGTTGATGCATCTGCACATATCGAAGACGCACAATTATTATGTGATTTGTTGGATGTGTTTATTTTGGAGGTGGGTCCAGAACATGTTGTCCATGTCATAACGAACAATGCTGCAAATTATGTTGTTGTTGGCAAGATGTTTATGGAGAGGCATCCTAATTTATTTTGGACACCTTGTGTTGCACATTGCGTTGATTTGATGTTGGAGGACATAGGAAAAATTCCTTTTGTCAAAGATATTGTTGACTCATCAAAAGCATTACAAAATTTATATATAATCATGCATCTGTGCTTCATTTGATGAGAACATTCACCAACAACAAGGAGTTGGTGAGCCCCGCCATTACATGGTTTGCCACCAGTTTCATATCTCTTCAATCCCTCTTGAATTATATGTGAGATGTGAAGAGAATGTTTTTTCAGATCAGTGGTGTGCTTTGGCATTTAGCCGCAAACCAGAGGGAGAGGCCATATGCAGATTAGTTTCATACCAGGAAAGCTTTTGGGCGGGAGTGCAAGAGGTGTGTTGCATTACTGAATCTTTGGTAAAGGTTCTTCGATTAGTTGATGGTGACAAGCCCGCAATGGGCTACTTGTATGAGGTCATTGACAGAGGCAAAGAATCCATTCGAACCTACTATGATGATAAGGGATATGTGGGATTTCAGAAACAACTCCTCCTATGGGAAGTGATTGATGAACGATAGAACAACACACTCCATCGTCCCATTCATGCTGCAAGGATCGACCTGAACCCCGCATTTCTAAATTGCAGGTAACATTGGAGAAAAGTCCGTTTCCGACCAGAAACAAAACGGAAACCTGGAAACTCGTACCGTACGGCCTGGAAACTCGTTTCCGGCCGTAATGGCTCGTTTCTCGAGGAGGAAACGTGGCTAGTACGGCCGGAAACACGTTTCCAAGCTGTACGGTGGAGTTTCCTCTTCTAACTTGACTTTTTCTTGTATTTCTTTTTTATTTTTCGCTTTTAATTTTTTATTGGGCGACTAAAATATCTTCTGGATGCTTCTAGATGCCTCTCAAGTTATAAAAAAGAGGATTTTTTGAGTGGGGTAGCCTAATGTTCAAACCTATGGCCCTAGTGTTGATATGCAGTTCATGGTAATGTTAAATTCTTAAAGTAAAAGCAACATTCTCCTTTATTTTTCATTTTCATCCTTTTACTTAAATTTTTAACATTACCATGAAATGACTCAAGATGTTTGAGAGTGGTTTCGCCCTCATTGGATTTCATAAGGAGAAAATAGAATTTTAGATCTCACTCAAAATCCAACAAACTTATCTGTTTTTCAGGATTTCAGGATTGGGGGGATTCAATGTTTCCATTGGATTTTGTCATGTACTAGGGTATGGAACTTGCATTTAATCAAGAGAACCAAGCCCTCTATGCAGGGGAGATTCCCAATAATCAAGAACATGTAGGGTACTAGGGTATGGAACTTGTATTTAATCAAGAGCACTAAGGTCGTTCAACTTTGTAGGAGGAGACTCCCAATCAAGCACGAGACAAGAAATTAGAAATTTCTCGTGCCTGATTTTGGATATTTCTATTTTCATCATGTGATCATTCATGAGTAAATGTGATGTAAATTTAGAGACCTATAGTTTATGCATTGACAATTGACAATTTAATCATAATATAATAAATTAGAATGTATCATATATGCTTTATGATTGCACATATTTCTTAAATGTCCTAATATATATATATATATGGCATTTCCCCGTTTCCAAAATTTGGGGGGTTCACATTTTATACCCGTGCCTGTTTCGGAAACTCGTACCCGTTTCCCCGTTTCGTGCAACTTAGCCGCATTTGCTTACCCCTATGGGTTCTTATTTGATGCTGAGGTCATGGATGGATTCTTCACTTGTGTTTAGAGGATGGTGCCATCTCCAACAGAACGTGCAAAAATCTCTAAAGAAATGGAGATATACAAGATGGCAGGTGGCACATTTAGCTTTGACATGGTTGTGGTTGATAGGAAGACTAAAATGCCAAGTATTTTTTAGTTTGTTTCAAATTTCATTGTCTCTTCAAGTTCATAACTTCATACTTTGCTTCAACTTTCAAATTTTTCTTATGTTTATATTATTTGTAATTTTGTTGTAGATGCATGGTGGAGAAGCTATGGTGGCAGAGTACCCAATCTGCGAAGGCTTGCCATTCGAGTGCTCAACCAGACATGTAGCTCCTTGGGAATTCGAGCACAACTTGAGTGTATTTGAAAAAATACACACCAAGAAGCGCAACAAGTTAAAACTTAAAATATTCTAAATTTCCAGTTAATTTTTGAATTCATTAAATAATATATTTTTTATAATTATTATTTTATGACCCTTATACAGGTTGGAGTCCCAGCGACTTAATGACATGGTCTACGTCTATTACAATCTTCGATTGTGGGCGAGGCAACTTGAGAGGACACCTGATATGGAGGCCATCTCATTGGATGGGATTGACACCACTGTTGCATGGAGAGTTGAGGCCGAGAGGCCTCTCATAGAGTCTGTCGTTGATTGGTTAGAGCCAGAGGTAGTGGAGGGGGTAGAGGAGGAGGAGGAGGAGCAACAAGAAGAGGAGGTGACACCACCTACCCAGGCTACCCTTGTCACCAGTAGAGGACGTGGTCTACCTCCTGTAGCTCCTAGTTCTTCAGCTTCTAGAGCACAGCAGAGTCCACTGCCAACTCCACCGCCATCTACATCTAGAGGGAAAGCTATTGCATTTTCTCGCAAGAGGGCAGAGGAAATTAGTAGTATTAGTTATTTGGTTCATTTCATTGTATATGACATTATGACTCATGATATGAGATACATTATTATATTTTTTGTTGATATTTTGAGGCTGAGTTGGGACTCAGGACTTACTATTCAGGACATGATTCACTGTTATGTGTGATGTAGCACTAGAAATGATATTACACATCTTATATATTAGTTCTTTTATCATATTTATGTGTCAATGCATTTATTTTATGTTGTAGATGCTTTAGATATTAAAAAAAATGAAAAAAAATAAATAAATATTTTTGTATTTGCCGATTTTTTCCTGATTTTTACCAATTTTTTCCCGATTTTTCCGATTTTTTCCCCTCGCTGATTTAATCTCGATCGCTATGTTCACGACATTGCTTCCTACATTTGCCTGGGGTACGCACTACTGAAGGAAGATGTTGCCTGCAAGCCCAAAATCACTCCAAAAAATCATACTAAAAACTCCCATGCAAATTCCTCCAGCAATACCTCCAAATCCCAACAAGTATCTCTCCTCAACTCCCACAACTCCACCCCATTCACAGGCCCACCTAGTGAACCTCTACACACTGCCAAAAAGCAACAAAAAACCACCTCCAAACCCCCTTCGATTCAAACCTGCAAACACCCAAAAACTCTGGCAAATACCAAGGAAATCAGTCTCTGAAAAGCCCAGAAACCAATATGCCATGTAGTTATTTCTCCCAAGAATTTTTTCTCCTCCTTTTGCGCCCAGTCTGCTCCAAATAATGGTTGAATACACCTATAAATCTCCCCAGAACAGCTCTGAAATGTAGCAATAGACTCCCTTAGGGTGGCGCTCGAAGTCCAATGAAGGAGGTGAGGTTCCCGCCCGGAAATCTCTTGTGCTGAACAGCACGATGATGACTTGGCTCAACAGCTCAAGTAAACAAGAGTTCAATTATGAATTTGGCAAAAGTCCCATTATGAATTCCTCCACCTCTATTTATCCTTGTTGCCCCTCCTCTCTTCATGTGGGCTCCACAAATCAAACTCCCTTCTCTCTTCCTTCCCATGAGTGCAAGTTCTCCTAACGGGTGTAAATTGTTGAATTTCCACGACCTTGGGTCTAGGTTAGAGTCTTAAAATCACTAACGCTACCAAACCAAGAATCTCAACCATAAACTACTTTGCACAACAGAAATATAAAGCAGTAAATCACGTATGCACAAATATACACAGCTTTTAACAAAATTGTACAATCCCAATCTTTGTTATATTAAACCAAATTTGAATAATACAACAGTCTATGGTATACAAGATACAATGACAAACTTCGTTGCGCAACTTCGATGTCATATCTTGTCCTGTCGGTCCTTCACTTCCGTACTGCTCACTAGTAGTGCCTTAGTCCATCAAGGCCACTACACATTGAGACTCCAAGAGGGTTGCCACCTAACAATGCTACAAGTCACTTATGTTGCATGTATACGGGCTCATCAAACTGCTCTCAAGGCTGGCCAATACCTAAGCTCAAATCTGCCAATCTAGTAGCCTCTTTCGTCCACCAAAGAGCTACTCCTTAGGCTGCAAACTTCACCCAATCATGCACCAACAACATCCTTCTTGTTTGTTGCTCTAGGGCTACTTTGGGTAGCCAACACACTGCCCACCAATCAGATCAATGGTACCCAATCACATCACTGTAAATTCTGCTCCTAGGAAGACTCTTCTCCACCACGAAAGATCCTCCACATGGCACCAACAGGCTGCAACTTGTCCACACTAGGACACCACCCAAACTAGCATCAAATCAACACTATCTCATCAACATACCTTTGGTTGTGCATATTGTTGTAGCTCTTCACTGGTTAGGGCACCCACAGAAATATGTCACAGCCCTAAAACTACTCCAACAATCACCTAGAGGACTGTGGCTTTCCTTCCACAAGACCCTCCTTCCTTCGCTGCTCTATATGGCACCCTGTTTCAGCTTGTTAAGGACAGTAGTCCCAAAAAAACTCCTCTACAGGGTTACGACCAAGTCTACATACAATGAATAGGGTTGCGGCATCTTTACACAAGAAAGACAGTCCTCAAAACTCCACGCACAGGTATCCAGATTCTCCTCAAAGCATGGCCTCCCTTGCTGCTCAAATCGGACCCAAAACAAAGATAATTATCACCTTAAACCGTGCCTAGATTTGCCTTTAGGCCTGCAACCTACCTCCTATAGTAGCTCGACCTAATCACAGGTGTGTTCTGCCCTCAAAACAGATCCCTTTACCCTATTTTGTCCTCCTTCTTGAGCTCAGCCTATTTCAGAGAGAATTCTATGAATGATGCAATTTTTGGATGAGAGAAATGACTCTCACACACCTCTTATTTATACACATAAGAGGACTCCACGAATGAGATGAAGGGACATGTCTTTTGGACCAAGCCTACATGAATTGACTGTCCATAAATTAATTGTCAACTTCAAAAATTAATTTCTCCACTTCTACAACTCAGAATTTGACAATTCTTGAAGTGTTGGGTTTTCCTTTCCGCCCTCTATCATCTCATGCCATCACATGTAGAAATGTGCCTCCGGAATTGCCCCAAACACGATCGGGTGCAAAACCCCATACTTGGGCTCCAAGCCCAGAAGTGACCCTTATGGTGCTTTGCCCTCTAAACCTTGAACCCTAGGGCTTGGAGTACCTCCCAAGCTACACAAATCAACATGAATTCCCTCTTGGAGTGGCCCCCACATTCCACGTACCTTTTAATTTTCCTTCTTTTCTTATGTTTGGATCCTTCTTTTATCAAAATGTCAAGTGGGGTCGTCCTAACCCACTTTTCCTAAGTCAAACATGTCAAAATATCAAAATTGTGCAAAAATGTATTTCTTAGCAAAACTTGCTAAGTGGGAACATTACAGTCCTCCCTGCCCAGATGTTGCTTGTCCTCAAGTAACTGCAGTGATGGATGCTCAAGTACCTGTTCTCCTTCCCAAGTGACATCCTCCTTAGGTAGGTCTTTCCATTTCACAAGAAGCTCTCGGATAATCCTGTTCCAGAGCTTCCTTTCCATCACCTCGAAAATGGCCTTCGGTACCTAAACCAAATGCCCCTCATCATCTAAGGGTGGTAACTCATGTCAACTATCACCTGTTGTCCCAAGGCCTTTTTCAGGCACAAGACATGAAACACGTTGTGCACTTTACTCCCTAGTGGGAGTTCCAGCTCATATGCTACCTCTCCAACCCACCTAGTCACCCTATAGGGCCCATAAAAGCATGGCTTGAGCTTCTCAGCTCCCTTCTACTTCAAAGTGGATTGTTTGTATGGTTGGAGCCTTAGGAAAACCAAGTCCCCAACCTCAAAGTGCCTCTCAATCTTGTGCCTGTCAACATACATCTTCTGTTGATTTTGGGCGGTCTGTAAGTTATCCTTGAGAGCTCTAAGGATCTCTTGGCTCTCCTGAATCCAATCTTTGGCCCTTGGGGCCCTGCTGTCTCCAAAAATCATGTCAGCAAAAGTCAAAGCATCGTAACCATACAAAGCACGGAAGGGAGACATACCAATAGACATGATAGGTGGTGTTGTAGTAGTACTCCCCAAGGTGTAGCCACTTCACCCACGCACGTTGTTGCCCTGTCACATAATTCCGCAAGCATCCCTCCAGCCATTTGTTCACAATCTCGATCTGCCCATCGATATGGGAATGATAGCTCGTGCTGGGTGTGAGCTCAGCGCCCACCAACCGGAAAAGCTCCTGCCAAAATGCCCCCATAAACCAGTTGTCCCAATCATTGACAATAGTCTTCAAAATACCCTGCAACCTGAAGATCTCTCTGAAGAAGAGCTTTGCCACCTGCGATGTTGAATATTTGGCTAGCATGACAAAAAAGTTGGCAAATTTTGTCAACATATCCACCACCACATAAATACAATCACGCCCCTGTACCACTAGTAGCCTTGTGATGAAGTCCATGGATATGCTCTCCCACTTCCCCTCAAGAATAGGGAGAGGTTGAAGTAGACTTGTCGAATGTGTCAACTCCCCCTTGTTCCTCTGACGGACATCACTGTCCTACACGTGTCAAAACATCTCCCTTGAGACCCCTCCAAGTAAAGTGCTCCCGAATAGCACGGTATGTCTTGAAGAATCCTTAATGCCCTGCTAAAGGGGAGTCATGGGTTGCCTGCATGATCCTGCGAACCCAACACCAGGTATATCCTCCCCTTATAATAGATCACCTCATTCATCACTTTGTACCTGTCATCCTCAAAAGTGCCATCCAAGATCTCACAAACCTACATGTCCTTGGAGTACTCTACTAGCAACTACGCCCTCCAATCCTGGAAAATACTCATAAAGGAGAATGTTGTGGGCCTCTTGGATAGAGCATCAGCTACCACGTTCTTCTTGCCCTTGACATACTCTATATCGAAGTCACGGGGTTGGATCTTGCCGACCCACTATTGAGCTCCCTCTACTCCAAAAAGAATCGAGGACTGTTATGGTCAGTCTTCACTCTGAATCTGTTTCCCACCAAGTATTGCCTGAACTTGGCCAATGCATGCATAATGGCCAGCATCTCCTTGTCATATATAGCATACAGCCTCTCATGAGGTCAGAGGAAGGAGCTTCCAACTCTCAAAAGCTATAGGGTGGCCTCCCTGCATCAAAACAACACCAATGCCCTCTCTGGATGTGTCACACTCCAAGACAAAGGGTTGTGTAAAATCTGGGAAGGCTAACACCGGGCAACTGCTCATAACCCTCTTGAGGCACTCAAAGGCCTCCTGTGCCACATCAGTCCACTCGAAAGCCCCTTTCTTGGTCAGATCTGTGAGGGGTGCTTCCAACTGTGAAAATCCCCTCACAAACTTCCTATAGTAGGTGCAAATGCCAAAAAATCCCCGCAGCTCTATCACATTTTGTGGCGTAGGCCAATCCAGAATGGCCCTGATCTTCTCCTAGTGTACACGCACCCTATCCTCACCCTGGCTTAGATCTATATTTTATGTCCTAATGCCAAGGGTTTAAATAGCTATTTTATGATGAAAACTTGAAGCACAAGCAAGCAAATAAATCTAAACTAAAACAAGAAATAGGTTTCAAAACAATTTGGTTGTTGAGAAATGACTTACCTTGACCAAAAATATTACCTTCAAGATTGTTGAGTTGTGAACCACAATCATGTTCATATTGATCATTGACTTTGGACAGTGAGGTGAGCTTAGACTCGAAGAGAGTGTATTATGTGATGGAATGACCTTCACCCGGTTGAAGCTATCCCCTATAAGGATCGGTCCAACCCTTGGTTCTTATTCATTCCACCTACAACAAGAGTGATGAAGTAGACTAGTGCCTAGTCCACCCTCTCTGCATGGCTATGTAGCCCCTCAACATATCGTCCCTCCAACACTTGTGTAATCCTTACTAGTTATGAAATAATTTTATTAATAGCTCATATTCAACATTAATCAAATAAACACAAAATAAGAAAATACAACTCACACAATAGAGACAATGTGTATGCAAAGATGAAAGTTTTGAATTATGGCATTAAAATGATCTCACAAATCAACAACTTCAGCTAGAGGATAGGCTAGCCTTTTATAATTTTTCTTTAACGGCTAGTTGGACCTCTCTCTAGGAAAATAATTTACTTGTCATCCACATGTAGAAAACTAAGTAAAAATTTTAATAAAATATTACATTACAGGGATTTTTGCCCACTCAAGGGAATGGATTTGGTTCAACATGACCATTAGAAGTCTATGTCCCACTTGCATTTGAGTCTGGAATGATGAAATGGTCCTTGGATGTTCAACATCCCTCTTTAGCAGCTAACTTGAGGCTCGACTTGGTCCTTACAACAATTCGACATGATCCATAGTTGTTTGACTTGGTTGATGAGGAAATCACTTTGCTTGGAAAGATGTTCCTTTGACTTTGCAATAGTTATTTATATGTCCACAAGCCACCAAATGGTCCTCTACACCCCCGATGGTAACCTTTTTTACTCAAATGGCTAGTAGTAAGTCAACTTTGTCGCCTTTGCTTGGATCTTCAATGCCCTTGGGTAATTCACGTGAACATGTTGAATTTGTAAAATTTTCATTTTGAGAACTATATGAGGAATTCAGTAGTTGAATTGAGGCTTCTGTGATCCATATCAAGTTTATGAGAAATTTTTCGGCATAAATCACATGATATTTCATTTGTCGACGCGTTTCGAACCAACTAGTGTGGTTCATCGCCAGGACAAGTTGAAGAAACAAATCTAGTTTAGCATATTAAATAGTTAGAGCAGAGCATCCAACAGCGATATTTCCTGACCAGGTAACGGCTATATTGTCTAACGGTTAAATTTGACCGGGAAACGGTTAGATGGACTGGATTAGGGGCAAAACCTATATTCAAATAAATAAGTTAATTCAATTAGTTATATATTTTAATAAAAATAAAAGGGGACCATTTTATGAATTTATAGTTATAAATATATATTAAAATAAATAAATTAAGAAATAAATTAATATAAATTAATAGTTGATTATAAAAGTTATTACCTATATAAATATTAGAGTAATTATTAGTTATATTTTTAATAAAAATAAAAGAAAGGGGACCGTTTTATAGTTATAATTATATATTAAAATAAATTAATTATAAATTAATATAAATTAATAGTTAATTATAAAAGTTATTGCCTATATAAATATTAGAGTAATTAATAGTTAGTTATAAAAGTTGTTAAATATAAATATAGTTGGTTATATTCTTGTTAAGATACGAGTTAAAGGGACTAAAAAAATAAAAAATAAATAAATAAAAGTAATTTATAAAAGTTATTAAATATGCAAGTATTAGAGAAACTTAAGGGTCAGAAAAAAACATTTTAATATTTAAATTAGTTAAATTAGTTAATATAAAAAATAAAAATAAAAATAAATAAATAAATCAATAAGTAATTTATAAAAGTTATTAGATATGTAAGTATTAGAGAAACTTAAGGGTCAGAAAAAATATTTTAATATTTAAATTAGTTAATATTTTAATATTTAAAACTAGTTAATAAGAATATAACCAACTATATTTATATTTAACAACTTTTATAACTAACTATTAATTACTCTAATATTTATATAGGTAATAACTTTTATAATTAACTATTAATTTATATTAATTTATAGTTTATTTATTTTAATATATAACTATAACTATAAAATGGTCCCCTTTCTTTTATTTTTATTAAATATATAACTAATAATTACTCTAATATTTATATAGGTAATAACTTTTATAATTAACTATTAATTTATATTAATTTATTTCTTAATTTATTTATTTTAATATATATTTATAACTATAAATTCATAAAATGGTCCCCTTACTTTTATTTTTATTAAAATATATAACTAATTGAATTAACTTATTTATTTGAATATAGGTTTTGCCCGTAATCCAGTCCATCTATCTGTTTCCCGGTCAAATTTAACCGTTAGACAATATAGTCGTTACCTAGTCAGGAAATATAGTTGTTGGATGCTTTGCTCTAACTATTTAATATGCTAAACTAGATCTGTTTCTTCAACTTGTCCTGACGATGAACCACAATGGTTGGTTCGAAATGCATCGCAAATGAAATATCATGTGATTTACGCCGACAAAATTTCTCATAAACTATATGAGGACTTGTTAAAATTGGCAACTAGGGCCAAACTCCACATTGGATAGCTCATATGATGGAGATGATATTTTTGTTGGATTCCTCTTTCTGAGAGGTGTAGAATTGATCTAAAGATCAATACAAGTATAAATGGAATTATGAATTTATTTCTTCTATGGACAAATTGTCAAGGTCGGCCAGCAATCTATTGTAGGCTCAAAAGCCCAAAAGACATGTATTTTTATCCTCAACGTTGCATATAAATAGAAGATGCATCTACCTCATTTGGGTATCATTCATCACTTGCATATCTCTCTCTCCTCATCTGATTGGGTGTACGGATTTCTAGGCAGCCTCTCTCCTCCACACATGCAAAGGACAACTTTGTAATTTTCTGTTTTATGCGTAGACAGAATTTCATAAGGGTTGACCAACATTGACTAGGCAGCAGTTGACCTTGTTTGACTGCGTTGACAGAGTTTGACTGATATTTTCGACACTGTTTTGGGTTGATTCAGACTATCCTTGGAGGCAGAGTTGACTAGGTTTGACCAAGCTGATTCGGAGGAAGATTTCTGCTAGGTTGACCAACATTGACTTTCTGGTTAGGGCATCCTGTTGACTGGACAAATTTGACTGTAATTGGGCAAGTGAATTTTGCATATTGTACTCTCTCTCTCTGCTGAACTTTTGAAGAATAATAAGGAGACTTGATCAAAGGGTTTCCCCGCATTGGGGTTTTTCCCTGGTATCCGCCAAAGATTATGTCCTCTTGTCTTGGCTTGTCTTCTGCTTTTCATTTATGTTCTATCTGCATTTACTGTCATGTTAATGTGATTGCTAATCTAGAAATTGACATTGGGCTAATAAGAAAAATTGAAGTAAATTGCTCTTAACCGTAGAACATACCATAGTGATCTAAAATTAACAGGAATACTACACCAATGTCAAGGCCACATACAGACTCTATGACTTGTAACCATGTAATAAAACATAGGTGCACCCTGACGCAAGCTAGAGAGGCCCATACACCGGTGATCACACCTTCATAACCAAGTCTCCTCTAAACCATGAGTCCCCCTGAGATACATCAGGAAACATATACTGCGAACATGTTGATTTTGTGAGATTGTCAAGGTGAGAATTGTCTAAGGAATACTACACCAAGGCCAAGGCCACATACAAACTTTATGGCTTGTAACCATGTGTAAGAAATAGGTGCACCCTGAGGCGAGCTGCACTAGCCCATACACTGGTGATCATCTCTACATAATCAAGGCTCCTCTAAACCATGAGTCCCCCTAAGATCCATCCAAAACCCGCCAATCCTAAACAAGACAATGAGACCAAGGACTTAGCCCAAAAGGACAGACCATGGCCAATCATCATAAGGCCTTAGACACCTAAATACAAAGACTCGCATGGTTTTTACAAGATTTTTGACTTGTGACCTTGGAATTACAATGGTGTTAATGCAGGTGAAAAAATATATGTAACCCTGCTGACATGAGGGGTAACAAGAACGTAAGACCAAGAGACAAATCACATCAAGTATAATTTGGATAGAATCAAACCATCCCTCAATTGCATAAAATGTTTTAAAAAGAAGCCTATATTAGGGCCAAGAGCCTAGGAAAGAGATGTCCAAGTACCCTATATGTATTGTCAACAAATGTCCTCCCTAATAACTCTTGTTGAGCTCATCCTTGAGGGAAAACAGGTGGCCCAAAGCATCCAAAGAGTCATTTAAAAGGGAGGGGCACTCAATAGAGATATCGATGGGTTAAAGCAGTGACGAAGCATCAAAGAATCAAACATGTCTCTATCTCGTCGGGGTAGAAGTGTCATGTACTAAAGAACAAGAAAAAACGGACATCGCTTGCACTCTATCGATGAATCTACCATGGTGCAAGCTTATGAAGGAAAAAAGCTAATCTGAAAATGATCTGAATGAGCATGGGATGGGCATCACACACAACTTGC
The DNA here is from genome assembly GCA_031772625.1 of Pinus tabuliformis. NCBI lineage: Eukaryota > Viridiplantae > Streptophyta > Pinopsida > Pinales > Pinaceae > Pinus > Pinus tabuliformis. The sequence continues at coordinate 957,587,801 of CM062808.1, read as the reverse complement.
ATAATAGCCTAAGGGACCTTCCATTTTGCATCAAATCCTTTATTGCAACATGAGGAACTATACTCACCTTATACATGATCAATTAGCAGGCACTAAAGTAGGATCCCATACCTTAGCTAATCATCAGCTTAATGATCAAGTTAAAGAGGTACATCATAGCAAAGATGTCCTGAAAGTAACTGTGGAATCACTAGCGCTCTAGTATAAAAAAAGACTTGTATCTTTGCAATGTTAGGATTGAGCCACAAATCTCAAACTAAATGACTAAATGTTAGACTAGTGAATTTGACCCCCAAATAAGTGTAAATTGTGGTGACCACAATCCCGTTGCTATTGCATTAAAAATGAAAATTTGAAATTACAAGCAAATTTATGCTAGGCTTTATAGAGAACGCCCATGCCCCATATGTTATTTGTTGCAATTCACATGGATACTATGCTTACTAGGTCAACCTAGCCAATCAACAAATAAGGTCTTGATCAATCCAATAAAGTAATGATCAACCCTTACCTAACAAAGGGTTGGTCCTCAAACAAAGATTGATCCTGTAAAGTCTTGATCAAAACTTATCTAATGAAGAATTGCACTCTAAGGTCAATTTTTCAAAAATAAGGTGTTGAAATTGTTTAACTAGGTTGGTCCTGGGTCAATCCCAAAGCAGGTAAGATGCCAGCCTAATATGGTCCTACATTGACCTTACCAGGCTGGTCCATGGGAGTCACGAGCCAAAACACTATGAAGTGGGAGATGCAATTCCATGTGGACTCAAATGATAAAATCTGTGTGGGTTAGTAGTTACATTCCCATGTGGTAGATGACATCTGCTACAAGGCGAATAAAAAAAAAAATTAATATGTTTTAACAATAGGATGTCATCATCATTTCCTCCCTGGTTAGTAGAAATTGTCCCTGATTTCCTAATGATTTCTAAACTATTTCCAGTGTGCATTGATTTGTAGCTAGAGAAAAATCAGCTTATTCCAAGTGTTCACTAGGTGTCCTTGACACCTTGTTTATTCTATCTTCATCAATCACCTTTGTCAACTATCTAACCAATTCAGCATTATCAACAACAATAGTCCTAAGATGGGGTTGATTAGGTATTTGTGCTTCTGGAAAAAGTCTACTGCATGTATAATTGTTCTTAAACAAAAATGACACTTATGTTCCTCTAGAACATCAGTGTGAGCACTCAAAAGGATTATCACTGTATCTGGTTGTGGAAGAACAATACAGTTTTGTATTTTGGCTTGTTAAAATTGGCAACTAGGGCCAAATTCCACTTTGGACAGCTCATTTGATGGAGATTATGATTGCATTGAATTCCTCTTTTTCGAGAGGACCAAAAATGATATAAAGATTATTAAATTTGGATAAGCAGGAATGTGTTTTTGAATTTATGCCCACACATGTGCAAATTGTCAAGGTCGGCTACATCATGTAGGCTCATGAAGCCCAAGAGACATGTCACTTCACCCTCGACGACTTGTATAATTATGAGAGACCTCAAGCCTCATTTGGCATCATCTCATCTCACACATTCTTCTCTCTTTATCTAATCGGTTCATACATCTCATTGGGCATCTGTTTTCCTCACACGTGTGGCAGCAGAAGCACGAATTACAGGGTTGAAATTTCAGAGTCCGTTGCAGGTTTGACCAGTGCTGACCAGGAGTGTTTTGACCACTTTTGACTGAGATTTTTGGGTCAGAATTTCGTTTTAAGCAGGCTGCATTTATTGGCACAAGAACCGAGGCATTCTGTTGACTTGGACTACAGACCAATCGCAGAGTTGACCGCAGGCCTGATCACAGAGTTTGACCAAGTTTGACCATTGTTTTCATGACTGTTTTGGGCTGACTTTGACCAGCAAAGAAGGCCGAGTTTGACTGGGTTTGACTGAGCTGCATAAAGGACTGTTTGCTGCTGCATTGACCAGCATTGACTTTCTAGTTAGGGCAGAGTTTGACTGTTGTTGACTTCAGATTTGACAGGGCTGTTTTGACTGTGATTTGGCAAGTCAATATTGACTTTATTGTACTCTCTCTCTCTCTGCTGAACATTTGATATAGTAATAAGATGAATTGATCAAAGGGTTTTCCCCATCTTGGGGATTTTCCTTGGCATTTGCCAAATCTGGCGTTCTCTTGTCTTGGCTTGTCTTCTGCATTTTGTTTCATGTTCTATCTATTTTTACTGTCAATGTGATTTATGGTTAATGTGATTGCTATTGAAAAATTAAATTGGAAATTGTCATTGAGCTGCTAAATGAACATTGAAGTAATTGTGCTAAGCATAGAACATACCATTGTTAACAAAATTTAACATGGCTTCTTGAAGACCCTAGGAAGAATCGGCCAATTCAACAGCAATTTTGCATGATAGAAGAGTGTAGGCAGAAGAGTAATTCATAAGTGTTGCTTTTCAGAGCACCCGTGCATGGGATAGAAGATGAGAGGAGGATTTCTCTCTGAATTCAATGATTTTCCATTACATTAGGATTCATACCATGTATTTATCAAACAAAAAATTGTTTAAATACTCCCCAAATATTAAATTCTCCAATTATGTTGAGCTTTCTTTGCAACCCAACATAAAATTTAGTCATATCTTGAAAGTCAGATATTGTACAGAACTCCAATTCATATATTTATTGCCCCTCGGCAGAGACTTTTGATTTTGTACCCGAAGCACCTAACTTGCTAATTTCAACTGAGTTTGCCTTAGCATGCAAAATGAACACAACATTTGTAAGAAAAATATCATTAGGAAAATGATTTCAGTGAACTGGTTATAAATTAATTGTAACAATTATCTAGTATTACAACAGATTTTCGTTTTCCCTTACAAGTTACTCCGAATTTTTTAGAGGCGAGCAACAATAAAGATAAAAGTATTATAGACAATAGTTTATAACAGACACTTTTGATTACATTAAAGCCACGACATGCACATTACACAATATTTGGGTTATACCATAAAACTCTAAAAGAATTTGTAGTATAGATATGTTGGTTTCTACCGCACAATTTCCTGCATTTATCCACACAGAATTTGCATACAAGCAATTTGAATCAAAACAATGACCAGTCTAGCAAAAAATAACTCAACAGTTTGTGACAAAAAACACAAAGAAAATACCTGCATGATTTCACGCAATCTATATTCAACATCTGGAGCAAGAGCCTGGGCAACATCTGGAGACAAGTTACTTATACCAATGCTTTGAGCTATCACCTCTATTGTCTCCTTTGGCAGAATACTCATGCTTGCCCCCTAAAAGCTCCTAAACCACAAAAGATGAAAAACGAATTGACAAATAGATTTTAAGCAGTAAGGAAATTTTGTTATCATCTAATGCTTAGATATTAGAAAACACTACTGTGTTCTATTTAATTCGTAAAAATAAACAGGCAGGCTTGGATCAGCTAAGCAAATACACTGAGGTCAGAGTTATGACAGAATTATTTTCTTGTTCTATGACCATAGAACTCTGTTTAATGAAAAAATCTAAGGACAAAAGGATCTCATAAACACTTAGGAATGTAGCAAACTGCTTGACTTTTCTCAGCTTCTGCAAAAGAGTGGATTATTTCAGTTTTCACTATATAGAAACCAAAAATGGAAGTAAACAGTAACAATTGTTAAGTCTACAGTTTTTATTTTGAAGAGGAATTCAAGAACCTACAGTCACCTTAACAGCTATTCTTGGAAGGGAGCCTATAAAGACCCTGCAGTTAAGTTTGATTGACCTTTTGCACTCACTTATTAAAAAGGACTGCACTGCTTGTTCTCCTTGTTGACTGTCCATAAGCCACTCTACAAAGCCAACAGTTGTGTCTGATGACCTTTCAAGGACCCAATGATTTCTATGTATAACCACCACATTTGCAATAACATTGTTAATTCATTATTATCTGATTTTGTATCCATCAATTTCATACTAATCTGTGACTGCAAGCATCAAATCAACAGAGGATTGAGTTAATGTTTCATAGATGCAATGAATTAATACTTTAACTATTGGATCCCTGGTGAACAAGATGTGTGATACCATATAGCTTCAGTGCATAAGCTGTTCTAGTATTTTTGGCATGTGTTCAGTGCTTCAAGTGCCAGAGTCATCCAGAAAATCATTTCAAATATAGAGGTTGCACCCTGCACACTGGTTGTAAAGCGCTCTTTATATAACTTGGAACTGTTAAGACAAAGTGCTAACCATGTGAGGTGGCTTTTTTGACTGCAACGTTTTATAGATCCCTGAAACGCTCTCGTTGTAGACACCAAAACAGAAAATCAGAAGTCTGTTTGTGTAAAGTTTTGTAGATGTTCTATGCTAAGAGCAATTTCACTTTTCTCACAGCAATCATACAAGTAGATAAGCAAAATGCAGATAGAACATATAAGCAGATCTTACAGAAGACAAATCAGAAACAAGAAAAATGTATGTGTTTGTTTCGGCGGTCAACAGGATGCTTCAACCAGCAAAGTCTCCTTTGGTCAGCCAGCCCAGCATGTGTCACAACAACCCTCCAACCAGTAGATGAGTCAACCCAAGTCAGTTCTACAAAAGTCAACGCTGTCCTGAAAAGTCAACGCAGGGGCAGCAAGCTAAAAGTCAACGCAGCAGCAAAACGGTCAACCCTTTGACCTCGATTTTTGTGCCAGGTAGTATGGCCTTCAAAAATCGAACCTCCCACAAGTTTTCAGCTTGTTTGGACCAAGTGTTGACCAAAGTCAACGCTGGTCAAACTTCTGCGAAACCCTAGCAGCAGAAAAATCCTCTTCGTCCTTCCCACGTGTGGCTGAAATTCGTCCTCCAGGTAGCTCGTACTTTTTAGGATGAGAGAGGAAGATGTGAGTTGTTTTTGTGTTCAAATTCTCTCCAACTTTTCCTGTATATATATATCCATCAATGAGGGTGTGTGACACATCTGTTGGGCATGTGAGCCTACATTACAAAACTGGCTGACTTTTGCACATATAATTTATTAAGAATAATAAATTCAAAATATAAGTTCTGCTCATCGGATTAAGACTATTTTTATATGGATTTTACACCTCTCAGAAAGAGGAATCCAACAAAAATATTAGCCTCTTAATCTAAGCATCAGAACATGGAGTTTGGACCTAGTTGTCCAAATTTAACACTCCCTCTCAACCAATGTTTTACAACTCGGACTCGGACTCGGACTCGGCCGAGGATCGACTCGGACTCGGACTCGGACTCGGTAATGACTCGGCCGGCTCGATTTCAATGACTCGGTCGTTGTAAAAAATACATTAAATATTTATTTTTTTTATAAAAAAACATAATTTTAAATATTTTAAACATAATTTTAAAGATTTTCATTCAAGTTTCCAAACACACAACATTATAATATACATGGAAGACAACATATGATCAAAGTAGGCTCATGAACCAATCCATTATATCAAAATGGTACGGTGTACCCAATGGCAATAGTAAATACATAGTCAACTGTAGTCTGTCATACATGATCAAAGACTCAAGAGTCAAAACAAAATACAAATAACCAAGGAGGCTAGTAGCTACTGCCAGAGGAGCCAAGATCATCTCGACCAATCTCTGGATCATCATCATCAGAGTCAGACAAGGGGCCCCATGGCTCCTCATCATCATCATCGTCTCCAACTGCAACTGTAGAAGTGGTGCCAGTACCACTAGGCTGTGCAACAGATGCAAGCTGAGATAGAGTACAAATGCGGCTGCGCTTCTGTCGTGGCTGAGCAGAGGAAGCACCTACAACTGGAGTCCTACTAGCTGGCTGTGAGACTGAGGCTGGTGGATTGGGATCTGCATTCAACTGAACATGCTGCAGTGGATCTCCAACATCAAGTGATTCAAGATCCTCATCAGGATCAAACTCTGGTAGACGACTCTCCACTACCCAATCTGATGTTGGGTCAATGTCTTCCAACACAATGGGATCTGAATCAGGTCTTTTGTTCAGCAATTGGTTCCATCTGAGCCGAAGGTTGTATTGGACAAAAACTAGATCATTCAACCGTTTTTGCTCCAAACGGTTTCTCTTCTTTGTGTGAATCCTCTCAAAGACAGACCAATTGCGCTCACACCCAGATGCACTGCAAGTTTGACTCAAAATACGAATTGCAAACCTTTGCAATTCAGGGCACTGGCCACCAAAGGCCTCCCACCATTGTGCTGCAAAAAACATAGGAGTGTAATGAATTATGAGTTAGATGAAGGCTGAAGCTCAACAAAATTACAAATTATATCTAACTTTCAAATTATAAATGATTTAACAAACTTTAATAAAAAAAGTAAAACCATTAAGAAATTGAAAATTGAAATTTTTGTTTACCTGGCTCATCTGCTTCTCTTGCAATCTTTGCTAGGTTCTTCCCAAAGGTACCTGTTGCATTGCTGAAGGATGTGACCTGCTGATGTATCAGCAGCTGATCAGACTCCGATGGGACCATGCGCTCAATGCAATCAACCAGTCCATCTCTGACCTCCCCCCTCAAAGCTCCTGACTCCTTAGCTTTATAATGATACCGTGGGTTCAAAAAATACCCAGCTGCATGTATAGGGCGATGGAGTTGATTGTTCCATCTTTCATCAATGATTGCCCAAATGGGCCCATACTTTGCCACTCTATCCTTGTATGTTGTCTTTATTTGCTCCTTTGCTTGATCCATAGCCTCATAAATGAAGCCCATAGCCAACCTTTCCCCATCCACCAACCGCAACACCTTAACTAGTGGCTCAGCAAGCTTCACAATCTTTGCTGCCTTTCTCCAAAAAGTTTCATCATGGACTTTCCTTTTCAATTCTCTGCCTTCTGGTTTGTTAGACCAACTACTTTGATTCCATTCATCACTGGAAAACATCTTTTGCAAGTTTCTATGTTGGGAAAGCATAGATTGCAATGTCAAAAAATGTGTAGCAAATCTAGTGATGGCAGGCCTAATGATATCCTTGCCTCCAGTGTGTTTCCTCATGAGACTCAAAACCAGTGTATGATTGTAGATAAATTTTGTTATGCTTTTGGCATTATCTACAGTGTTTCTGACCCAATCTAATTTTCCAATATCCTCAAGCATGAGGTCTATGCAATGTGCAGCGCATGGGGTCCAAAAGATGGTCTTGTGTTTTTCCTCTAACAGTCTACCAGCAAGAACATAGTTAGAGGCATTGTCTGTGATGATTTGAACAACATTAGCCACCCCCACACCCTCAATAACCTCATCCAATAGCTGAAACAACAAGTGGCCATCTTTTACCTTATCAGATGCATCAACTGATTTTAAAAACATGGTTCCCTGTGGGCAGAAGGCAAGAAAGTTTATGATGGTACGGTTTCTTTGATCAGTCCATCCATCTGACATGATGGTACACCCTGTTCTTGCCCATGATTCCTTGAAATCTTGCAAATACTCATTAATTGATTGAATTTCTTTCTGCAAACGAAACCCCCTTAGCTCTTGCATAGTAGGGCCTTTGAAGCCTTTTCCAGCAGCATGTATGGCCTCAAACATAGGCTCATAATATGGTGAACGAGCAGCATTAAAGGGGATATCAGCATCATACCACCATCTAGCTATGTAGTCACAAGCAGTCTCCCTCAATTCTTTCTTCCAATGGTCATCTAAAGTGGGCTGAGCAAGACCTTTACTAATACTAACTTCAGGACCATGTGCATCTGATGGAGAGGAGCCTGAGTGAGTGAAAAAACTTTTGATAGTCCCATCACCCTTCATTCTACCCTTTCCCTTATCTTGAACAGAAGCAAAAGAGGGAGGAACATAACGAAAAGGGTTTGATGCATCAGTTTGAGGGATAGAGGAAGAACCCTCAAACTCATAGTGGGGGTTGGCAGCCATCATTCTTTGTATCTCCCTCTTCCTCCCAATTTCAGCCTGTATCTCTTTTTGCCTAGTCTTTTCTTCTTTAAATTTTTCAAAGCTTTCCAACAAATTCTTTCTAATCTCCCCAATTTGATCAGATTGACATGCAGTAATATTGCCTTTAATCCCTGCCAAGTGTTGTTTCAGCCTATTAATCCCCCCAGGACCTTCCTTAATTTTCCTATGGCAAAACTTGCAACACATCTGATTATCAACCATTTCAACATATGCCCAAGCAGGATCTTTTGCTCTAGGTGCCATTTTTTGACTAGGAAAACAATCTGAAAATGAAAAAAAAAAAAAAAATTGATTCAATGTTCATTTATTTGACAAAAAACACTCTCTAAGCTTTCTTGATATGCAACTAAAATTTACTAAGCAAAAACAGATTTGTAAGGGTGGAAAAAAATACCTCCAGGCACAAACTGCCTCCTCAATGCTGCTCCAAATGGCTGCCCAAGAAGCTCCTCACTCCAGCTACAATGCTCCTCCAAGACTCCTCACTGCTGCTCCAAAACAAGCTCAAGAACTGCTCACTAACTCTCAAAGAAGACTCTCACTCAAATGCATAAGACTGCTGTGAGTGAAATGAGAGCATTTGGCTGTCTTAAATAGAGTTTGGGAGGGGGAAATGGACCCCAAAAGCATTTAACAAATTACAATAACCATTTAGAATCCACAAACCCTAATTAACTTTACCAAATATCAGCAAAAAATTGATTTTTTTTTATAAAAAACGCTGCCCAGCCGTCCTTTCCATGACTCGGCCGACTCAATACGGACCCGGCCGGGTTGACCGAGTCATAGCTGACTCGGTCAGCCGAGCCGGGTCATGGGCCGGGTCACTTAAATGGTGATTGAAACGGTTAGAAACGGCCGTTTCCGTTTCAGTTCGGCCGTTTCGTAAAACATTGCTCTCAACTAGGGAGAACTCCATCTATTAGTGCAATTAACATCGTGAGTCATCCCGCCGAAACTTGCTTTGCTGGCTTCTTTATTTCAGAACAGAAGTGGGTCAGTCACAAAGACATCATTCCCCGACTGACATAATCAGTCCAGAGGTCCCAGACCTCACAAATCTTGATCCCAGATCAAGTGGTTGGACCATGCCATCCTAGATAGAGAGTACGGCAATCTCTGATGCGTCCATCAGTCTTTGCTAATAGTCTCTAGCTTTTCCACACCTCATTGGCCAAATGAGAGGTACTTCCCATGAGCCCTGAACTCAATGGGTAGGATGCATACGGGGCACAGATTAAATGAGTGGCGAACCAGCTCAATAATCACAAGGGTGGGGCAGAAGCATTATGAGTGCTTATAGCTCCGAGAAGCTATCCCCAAAGCCCCCCAGAGCTCCCAGAGCTCATTGTCCAACAGGACCCACATCATAGGGTCTTTCCACGACACCAAGATTCTCACGGAAGGTTAGGAACTTGACCTTCCCCAGGGGCTTAGTGAGAATATCCGCGACCTGCTCATCAGTTCCTATATGATCGAGCCTTACGGCGCCTCGCTGTACCATATCCCGGATAAAGTGGTACCTGATATCAATATGCTTGGATCGGTCGTGGAACACAGGATTCTCAGTCATATGAATCCCACTCTGATTATCACAGAGTATTACAGTGGTATCTAGCACATGTTGGAACAGCTCACTAAAGAGCTTCCTCAACCAAACTGCTTCACAACAGGCCATACTAGCAGCAATGTATTCGGCCTCCGCGGTGCTCAAAGCCACCGACTTCTGCTTCCTGCTCATCCATGAGATCGAAGCAGAACCAAGATTGAAACAGCATCCAGATGTGCTCTTACGATCCACCACACTGCCAGCCCAATCGGCATCAGTATATCCCCGGAGTATCACACTCCCGGCAGTGTATCTCAGCCCATGGTTTATCGTGCCCCGAAGATATCTCAAAAGATTCTTGGCACCAACCCAGTGAAAATGATGAGGCTCAACCATCTGTTGACTCAAAGTATTCACTGCAAAACATATGTCCGGACGGGTGTTCACTAAGAACATCAAAGCTCCTATGAGTTGACGATACTCAGTAGGATTGGCCAAGATAGGCCCTGCAGCGCTGCCACTCAACTTCTTAAAGTTGAGTTCCATTGGTGTCGACACGGACTTACAGTCCACCATCCCAAATCTTTCCAGAAGCTTCACAATATACTTTCCTTGAGAAAGGAAAATCTCTCCAGGTCTCTGCCAGACCTCCAGGCCTAGGAAATAGTGCATCAGTCCTAGGTCTTTCATCTCGAACTCAGCAGCAAGCTCCCTCTTACATTGATGAATGAGAGGGTCATCACCTATCAGGAAGAGGTCGTCCACATACAGCACTAGAATGAGAGGCTTTCCTTCCTCAACCTTAAAGTAAAGGTTAGGATCAGCATTGCTTCGAGTGAAGCCCAGCTTCATCAAGTAACTATCCATCCTCTCATACCAAGCTCTGGGTGCTTGCTTTAACCCATAGAGGGCTTTCTTCAACCTGCAGACATAAGTGTCTCGATCTTGAACTTCAAATCCCAGAGGTTGTTCTACATACACCTCTTCCTTTATTGCACCATGCAGAAAAGCAGTCTTGACATCCATCTGATGAAGACTCCATCCTTGCGTAGCAGCAAGGGCTATGATGGATCGAATGGTGGTATATCGAGCCACAGGTGCAAATATATCGTCATAGTCAATTCCTTCCTTTGTCCTTGGAACCACCAGAGTTCTTCTTTCGGGAATGAGCAACATAGGCAGCATTTCTTTCATTATCAAATTCCTTCATCCTTGTTTCTTCTTGCATACATCTAGACAGAAGCTCATCAAAGTTAGGGATGGTATTATTGTTGAGAATGGTAGTTGTGAATACTTGCCATTCATATGGAAGTCCTCCAAGTGCGGTGAGAACCATCTCACGATCAGCTATTGTCTCCCCAATAGCTAGCAGATTGTTCCTGGTTTCGGTCAACTTCATAAAGAAAGTTTGAATAGACTTGTCTCGGCCCTTCTTCATATTCTTCAACTTGTTCTTGAGGAATAGCACTTGGTACACATTGTTTACTCGGAACATAAGTATCAGTTTGTCATACATCTCCTTGGATGTGCCTAGTTCAGATATGTAGGCAACCAGACTCTTATTTATGGATTCCCTGATCAGCAGTTTTGCTCTGATTTCTCCCTTCTTATACTTGTGTTTAACAGCAGCAGAGGCATTTGATGGAGGGTCTTGAATCTTCCCTGTCACATGATCTAGGAGATCATGATCTTCTAATTTGAGATCTAATAACATCTTCCAGGCATGGAAGTCATCACTTCCAGTCAGCTTGTCATTCTCCCTGAATTCAAGCTTAGAGGAATCCATTTCCTTCGATGATGATTGCTATAGATAGAGTTTGTCTTCACCTCAGCTCTGATACCATGTAAAGTTTTGTAGATGTTCTATGCTAAGAGCAATTTCACTTTTCTCACAGCAATCATACAAGTAGATAAGCAAAATGCAGATAGAACATATAAGCAGATCTTACAGAAGACAAATCAGAAACAAGAAAAATGTGTGTGTTTGTTTCGGCGGTAAACAGGATGCTTCAACCAGCAAAGTCTCCTTTGGTCAGCCAGCCCAGCATGTGTCACAACAACCCTCCAACCAGTAGATGAGTCAACCCAAGTCAGTTCTACAAAAGTCAACACTGTCCTGAAAAGTCAACGCAGGGGCAGCAAGCTAAAAGTCAACGCAGCAGCAAAACGGTCAACCCTTTGACCTCGATTTTTGTGCCAGGTAGTATGGCCTTCAAAAATCGAACCTCCCACAAGTTTTCAGCTTGTTTGGACCAAGTGTTGACCAAAGTCAACGCTGGTCAAACTTCTGCGAAACCCTAGCAGCAGAAACCCTAGCAGCAGAAAAATCCTCTTCGTCCTTCCCACGTGTGGCTGAAATTCGTCCTCCAGGTAGCTCATACTTTTTAGGATGAGAGAGGAAGATGTGAGTTGTTTTTGTGTTCAAATTCTCTCCAACTTTTCCTGTATATATATATCCATCAATGAGGGTGTGTGACACATCTGTTGGGCATGTGAGCCTACATTACAAAACTGGCTGACTTTTGCACATATAATTTATTAAGAATAATAAATTCAAAATATAAGTTCTGCTCATCGGATTAAGACTATTTTTATATGGATTTTACACCTCTCAGAAAGAGGAATCCAACAAAAATATTAGCCTCTTAATCTGAGCATCAGAACATGGAGTTTGGACCTAGTTGTCCAAATTTAACAGTTTGTCCTGGGACATTTCTGTAACTCCTCAACTTTCTCCTCATGGTCTTGCTCATCTGCTAGAACCAGACTCACTGTTTTTAGTTTATTCATGTATTAATATTAGCATTATTTAACTGAGATAGACAGTGCCTTCTATTGCCTTTATGTAACAATTAATCACAGGATTCTTATTAGTTCCCTGTTTTCCTCGTTCTTGGGTAAGGGCATGTGAAACTTGCCCTAAAAGGTCGATGCAGCAGAAAGAAAAGAAGGAAGATAAGCTATGATTAAAGTAAAAACAGTGGCTGGGATACGATAAAGTACATGGACAAAATCCTAGCCTGAGCTTTACTCCTATCAGCTCAAGGATGATGGTATTTCATAACCAGTACATAGATGGTGCAATCTTCTATAAGTAAACCCCCACCATACCACTATCCACTTGCCCATGTTGATTAATGTGTCTGCTTAGGAATTTTTCCTCCCCTTGGAGTTGGAAGCACCTAATAGGCCCTGTTACCGCTCAAACTAGCAGGGGACCTAAGGGGGATCGCTAAAGGGCAAATGCTAGGCCAAGGGCAACAAATGGAGACTTAGCCCACTGTCACCTCAACTAAGGCGCCCTTCTATTTACAGACTTTCACCGATGGGAGGAGACTCGATATGTATTGGAATCAATAAAGAATAATAAGTCAATGGATATGAGTGACCCAAACTAACCCTTTCCCAGAAAAAGCTTGAAAAGATGGAGTTTGCTTGCTCACTAAGCAAGGCGGTATAGATTCTAGGGAAAGGAAGAGAGGATTTTGGGGGTTAGGTGTATTGGAATAAGCTTCGTGAAGAAGTTCCCCAAACCCTAAAATCCTTGTTAGAATTGGTATCCCGGATGGTTCTTGAAGAATGGTCCTTTGAAGGAGCGGGACCACACGGGGCCAAGTCGACCCGGTCTAGGGTATGAGGAAAGTATGTAGCAACCAATGATATTCTTACCCTAGACAAGGTGGGGAAAGGATCAAAGAAAGTATTTTCACTCAAAGATGTTGTTTTGACCCTATGAGGCACTAGCCTTGGGGATGGCAAGGCAAGTTTTGATCCCGGAGCTAGGGCTTGACTTTTCTTCCAACTCCACCGTTGGAATGGCTTCAAAATTGGAGGAGGGCTAGAGGAAAGGCCAACGCAGGAGACCCTAGGAGATCGAATTTTTTTTATGGCTAGCTTGTCGGGAAATTGATGCCCTAGTCACCCCAATGTGGCTAGTCCCGAAAGGATGTGAGAAAATATGGATTTTAGTGACCACCCTTGGTAGATCAATGCCTTAATCTTTGGGAGAATGGAGTCTATGTTGAGTAAGAGTAGGATTTCTTGGTTCCCAATCAAGGAGGCCTCAAGATCACTTTGTTTGCCTTCTAGGTCAAGAAGAAGCAACCTTGCAGCTTTTATACTTCGATGTGCAAGAGGAATGGTTTGTCAAGGTCAAATTTTACCCCTAGGAGATTTCGCTCCCATTACATGGCCCATACATTGAAGGAAATGCTATAATAGAGACAAATTCCACAATATTAAGCAGTAAATGCATGCAGCAATTAGCCCTAGAACAACGAAAATCCCAGTCCAACATATATGACAAAAGTAAACAAAAATAACATCAAAAGCACGTACTTACATGTAATAAAGAAGCTCCAAGGGAAGATAGACCAATATCCATACATCAAAACTCATTCATAAAGCTCCAATTCATCCTTAGAAAAAGCGCGAAAATCTCAAGAGTGATAAGAGATCCAAACCAAAGTGATAATGAGAAATGAACTCATCTCACTTGTATTTATACACAACTTAGGAGTTCGATTTAGCCTTCTTGGCCTACATAAGCCCCAAAAATAAAATAATGTTCTAATAATACAACTTTTGGTGACAAGCCCACCAAACTAGCTCATAAATGAAAAAGTAAGCCTCTCAAGAGGTCAAATAATAATCTATGCATATCGTAGGGCTCTCTAAGAGGCCTAATGAGGTCCATGGGTGCCAAAATGAAGAATAGGACCCTCAAAAGCAATGGACAAAGGTTTGGCCCCTTGTAATAACCTGTGGTGCTCCAAATGACAATTGGGGGCACACAGGTGTCCTCATGGGTCTCCAAACAAATCGAAGATGTAGATCGGCTACAAGGGCTAGGATGATGGTGTAGGTGATGCCACATCATCGTGCAAGTCTTGGATCATCTTCTAAGTGTATGGTGTACATCTAGGGCCGACTGGGCATGATGGATCAAGTGCATCCTCCTCATCCAATAAGTGAACCACGAGCAATCTTTGAATGGTTGTGGAGATCCATGGAGTGCAATTTGCTAATGTGGAGGCCCATGGCTCTCAACGCTCACCCTACATGTGCCAATGTAGCCCTTTGGGGGATTAGGACCCCGTATAGGGAGACCAAACCCCAAATGGAAACCATCTACAATCCTTCATAAGATCCAATGCATCCCCTAGCCTTCCAGTACAAGTCATTAGAGAGATCGAGTAAATGAGCTTACTTAATCATGGACCACAGGTGGGGACTTCATAATGGCCTGCCCTTCCATAATGGGCTTCGTGGTGTGCCAATGTCTTTTAAACTCCAAATGGGGTTAACCAAGCACCCTATTAGGTGGTTTCTACTTCTAGAGGGGAGAATATACAAGGTACATCCTTCAAAAGGTGGTGGCATGTGATAGATATGGAGAATAAAGTAAGGGATGAAAAGGGGTAGCCCTAGGTCACATGTCAGGGTACAAGGGTAGCTAATAAGAGGGAAGCCCACACTTGGGTTTATAATGTATAGGAGGGAGCAATCGTGGTACATGAGGTGCCTCGACCTTGATTTTTCCACCCTTCTTTTATGCCTTTTGCCTTTTTTATGATTTTCTTTGATTGACTACTTGGGGCTCAAGGGCTTAGAGCATGATGTGTAAGATATAGCAGTGGAATCCCCTTTTTAAGGTGGGCGGTTCATCACCCACCAGGGGTTGGCACAATCATGGGTTCCTATATGATGAAGAAGGCTCATAGAACCTATAGGAACCAGGGTGATGGCAACGATGATGGGGGAGAGCTCATGTATTGGATTTTGCCCATGTGCTAAAATGTTTTTTGTCTCGGACATCTTTTGCATTTTGTGGTACTTTTCCTGTTGGATGTGGCCATATATGCTTTTAACTTTCTTTTCAGCTGCATCAACCTCTGAGCTTCATTCCAGGCCATGACCCAAGGTGTGGGCGAGGGGAAGGGACAAGTTAACCCTATGTGGACCCAATGGAGGGAAGTGGACCTTGGCAAGAAAAATGATGGATGGGGCGGTACTGGATGGAAAGAGGGTAATATAAGCGGATAAGGGAGCGGGACTACGCAACCAAAATCAGGGTTTCGCGTGAAATACCATCCCTGGAACCAAATGGTCAATAAAAGAGATCACACAGGACTAGAATCCAAGGTTAATTCCTAAAAGGGGTCTAGGGGACAGAAGCACAGACCTAGCCCATTCTTTTCGCTGAATCCCCCCATTAATCCATGCCCAAGAGTGTCCATGATAAGCAAACTATAATACTCAATTTCCAAATGACAAGGCATACATTTAGGTTTGGGAGGCCCACCTTCAAACATACGATCATGGCAGATGGGTGAAGGACCACATGGTTGGCTCAGGTGGCTACAAGGGCTACTAGCCACCGGCTGAGGACCATCTTGGAGAAAAAAAAATCTCCTAGGGATATTACCCACAAAATGGTGGGTAACAAGGCCTTTGGATAACCCTCTCGTATCTAAGCACAATAACTGGTTTACAAATCATAAGCTAAAAAGACATTTGAAGATGATGCTTGTGTAAACTTTAAAGTACTTTGATGCTTTTTGCATTAGATATGGCCCACTCTGATACCTTTATGGCTACTTTACCTATGAAGATGATCTCACTTGATTTTGAAGGTATGTCTCAAATGTTTCTCCCAGGTACAACTTCCATTTCTTAAGGGATTGATTGACTTCTCCTACATTTTAGAGAGGACGTTGTCCTACCCTACCTGATGACACTTCAAGGCACTGTAGCCAAGATGTTGACCACTTTGAGAAGAGTTTTGACCTTGGGATGTATCCAGCATTGATGATAACACTCTCCTCTCCCTCTAGAGATCGAAATGCTACTCATTGTAGTCAAGTCGTTGTCTAGAAGGAAGATGTACCCCAAATACCATTGGACACCCCAAAGTTGGAATTGCACCTTCTCGACAAGCATTTCCCTGTTCCTAGAACAATTTTATGATGATGATGATGACTTGAGATCCCTTTGGAAGGGATAGTACACCTTTCTCGATAATGGCATCATGCCCTAGGCTTACAACGTCACCCCCATCAGGCCTAGAGTGATGATGTGGACTTGATTGATGATGATGAGCAGTGTTTTGCTCGATGGTGCACATTTGTTGATGAGGAGACTGCTTGGAGTGACGAGCATTGTTTTGACCCATCCTTTGCATCTTTTTTATGGAGATCTTCACCCTTGGAGGATGATATCACCCTTGGAGAACCTTTTGCTCACACATGTGAGCTAAAAGGAGGTTTTTTGTTATGTTTATTTATTGAGATAACTATCTTTTAGGTCGGCTTGTGACCTACTTAACTTGTAAACACTTAAAATATTATTTTTAGGGATTTTAGTCTAATTTTTCCCTAAATTGACTTGGTTGTCTGATATAAATAGAGGGAAGTCGATTTAGGAGGATTCGTTGACACACACACTTATTATTTCTCTTGTGAGAGAGTGCACACTAGTCATTTGTCTCTTCGACACAATGAAGCACTAAGACAACAAAATGTCTTGGGGAAGATATTTTTTTTATTGGAGGGATTTTCTCTTGGATTGATGAAGTGATGCTATGGTGAATTGTGCGATCTTATTGTGAAGTATCTTCTTCCATTTTGCATGTTGTAGAATTAGGGTTTTCATGATATGTTGACTATTTTATGTCTCTAAAATCTCCTTTGCAAGATTTGTCACCTCGTACCCATCAACGAAACTTAGAATAGCATTCCTTGACCTTAAATTTTCAATTGATTGAAAGCCACTAGGGTTTGATTGAGAGGCTTTTCTCTCCTTTACTCGCTCCAATCAAGGTCTTCCACCTTTGACCTCACCCTTTTTGACTCCATATACCCAAGATTGATAAAGGAACTAGTCTTTGAGTGTCAATCTATTAAAAAAATTAATATTTTTCTTCTTTTTATGGTAAACTAGGGTTAGGTTACAGAAAAATCTACATCAAATAGCATAAAATACCTTAAACATCAAAGTCCTAGGGATAGGCTTTGCATCTATTAAAGAAAAATATCATTTTTATCCATTTTTCAGCCATATATCTAGGGCTGATGTCTAGGATTTAATAGTTCTTTATTGCATTTTCAACCATTGAAAAGTTGTTATAATTTTTTCCTTTGTTTATTTATTGAATATCCTTTGATTGTTAATTGTTTATCATTAATTATAGGTTGATTTTGCTATTGTTGTCATAAATTTTGCATGCTATAGATTTTCTTTATTTTAAACTCTAATTTATAACAACAATCATTAAATTTAAAGTAGCATGTGTTTGGAATCTATTTGAGCATCTCCAAGACTTACCTTAGCCCTCTAGATTTATAGGTTCTTTGAACTCTGTTAAGATTGGCAACTAGGGCCAAATTCCACCTTGGGACAGCTCATTTGATGGAGATGGTGATTGCATTAAATTCCTCTTTTCGAGAGGACCAAAATTGATATAAAAATCATCCAATTTGGACAAACAAAAGCGTGTTTTCGAATTTATGCCCACACATGTGCAAATTGTCTAGGTCGCCTACATCATCATGTAGGCTCATGAAGCCCAATGGATGCGACTCTTCAGAGTTCACTCTCAATGACTTATATAAATACAAGTGACCTCTCACCTCATTTGGCATTATCATCACACATATTTCTTTTGCTCCTCTCATTGGTTTGTACAACTATTGGGCAAATCTTCTCTCTCTCACACGTGTGGCAGAAGGACGAATTTTCTGGGCAAATTGCAGGGCCGAATTTCAACACTGTTGCAGGAGTTTGACTAGCATTGACTGATCATTTTGACTCATCCTTTGACTGCAATTTTTGTGGGAAAATTTTGTTTTTGGCAAGTCAATTTTGACTTTGACTTTGTATTATTGTACTCTCTCTCTCTGTTGAACATTTGATATAATAATAAGAAGAATTGATCAAAGGGTTTTCCCCACATTTGGGGTTTTTCCCTAGTATCAGCAAATCTGGTGTCCTCTTGTCTTGGCTTGTCTTCTGCATTTTATTTTATTTTCTATCTATAGTTATTGTCAATGCGAATTATGGTCGATGGAATTGCTATTGGAAACTAATTTGGAAATTGTCATTGGGCTGCTTAAAGTGCATTTGAAGTAATTGTGCTAAGCATGGAACATACCATTGTTATGTAAATTTAACAAACTCACTACCTCATTTCACATGAAGCCTTACCTTACTGAATATTATTTGGGGTCTCTAATTAGCAGTCCATAGAGGGTATTTAGCATGAGAATCTTTGTGTTAAACTTTGAGACCTATTGGGGAAGCCTCCTTTGTAGAGATAACATCCATCAACAAAAAACGCAAGGGAATAGACACTATGATGACAATGGTGGTTGATGTCATTGTTGCCCATAACCTAGACTACTTAGTGATGCTTTGCACTAGGATGCTAGATTTTGCAATAACGGGGAACAACTAGTTTTCTTCTCTCCTTCTGATTTGGTGTTTCCCTATTGAGTCTATGGCTTAAGGTTCAACAATCCTTTATTGTTCCACTTAGTATTTTTCCAATGAGCCTTTGTTGGCATTTGTCGCTTATGATGTTAGAAATACTGAGGGGGGGTGAATCAATATTTCATCCAATTGTTAATTTTGTCAGTTAAAAATATTTTACAAATAAGAAGCACAAAACATGCCAGGACACAAGAATTAAAAATAAAAAATCACTTGTATAATTTTAGCTCAAATTTCAATGATGAAGACACCAATCCTCCTTTACAAATTCAGGCTCCAACCTGTCAAATAATCCTTTTGTACAAAACAAGTCACCAACCTAGAATGAGAACACCAATCCTCTTGAACAAGCCCAGGCACCAACCTGGAAAAAATGAATCAAGACACCAATCCTCTTCACGCACCAACCTAATATACTGCTACAAAGTAGACTTCAATGCTTCTCAAAAACATGTTCTAATATAGGCTCCACAAATTCTTCAAGATAGGTTCCAAAATATATCAAAAACTGCTCCAAGACTCCTCCAAATGAGCCTCAAGATAGGCTTCAAAAACAGCTCCTCTTCATACTTCAGATCAGCTTCAAACCATGCTTCTAGTCAGCTTCAAATCAAAGTTTTAGTCAAGCTTTAGATCTTCAAATCAGCCTTTAGGTTAGCTCCAAATCAGACTTCAATTAGCTTCAAATCAGGCTCTTATCAGCTTCAAATTAACTTCAAAAACGGGTTGAGAAAAGCTGCAAAATGGGTGAAACTATGGCTCCCACAAGGTCGAGGCTGAGGCTATTACAGGGGCCGAGTTGAGGCTATAACAAGGGGTTAAGCTGAGGCTATTACAAGGGCCGAACTTCAGTGTACAACAGGGCCGAATTTCGATCTACCACAGGGCCAAATTTCGGTCTACCACAAGGCCAAATTTCAGAGCTACGACAAGGCCGAATTTCAAAACTGTAACCAAGGTCAAATTATGTCCAAAATCAGCCTCAAACACTAATCAAAAAGGGCTTCAAGAGTGCCTTAACCAAAACCAAAAATACCTTACAAACTTGTTGCTTAACTCCTTGCTTCTTTGTTCCCCAAGTTCATGAGGTATGAACCTCTCTTCTCTGTTGCTCAACAGGTCTGAAATGCTCCTTGATTGCTTGACCGAATGCCTAGCCAAAATGGGTGAGGGGACGACCTATTTATAGGCCTCGTTGACCCCCAAATAGGTCGAACTGACCTCTAGGAGGACGGACTTGACTAGGTCCAAAGATTCAATTTTTTATCTTGAAAAATTCATATCTCCTCAACCAAGAGGAGTTATAGGGCGAGCCATACCTCATTGGAAAGATCTCAAGACGATCTTTAAGCCTGTAATATTGTCTTCTTCAACTGGATAACCTTTGACATCAATAACAACCATTTTCTCAACATATGAAACTCTAAATGCTAGGAGAGCCACCACAACGAGTTCCTAACATCCCAACAAGAATGCACTCCCTATAAGACATTCTCAAGGTTTGCATTGGTGCCCTCATAATTATTGACCAAGATGCCAACATATTCTATATTTTGGACATTGGCTAGGGTCTTGCTACTCTAACTCTATTAACTTCCCTTAATACAAGGTCCTCATCTAGGTTGCAAGAAACACCTAACTTGACCATGTCCCAGTACTCGAAATGCCTACAAACACAAAAACGAGTACATAGTACCTAGAAAATGTTAATTTTAGGTATGTTCTATGCTTAGAGCAATTACTTCAATTTTTCATTTTAGCCCAGTGACAATATTCAAATTAATAATCACATCAGCGTGATAGTAAAGTGCAGATAGAACATAAACATAAACAGCAGAAGACAAGCCAAGACAAGAGGACACAAGATGTGGCACTAGCCAGGGACAAACCCCAATGTGGGGAAACCCTTGATCAATTCTTCTTATATTCTTCAATAGTTCAGCAAAGAGAGAGATAATACAAATACATTTGAAGTCAATACTAGACTTGCCAAAATAGGAGATCAGACATCAGAGATCTTCACCATGAAGATGACTCAATAGATCTGATGACAAGGACTGAAGATATGCAACAGATGATAGGTCTAGAACAGCTCAACCAATCTCCCCAAAATATTGAAACTTTCCTTCTATCCTCCTTTGTTGCTTCACTGATCATGTCAAGGCTGCTAATCTGGCAACTTGTGTATGTTGAAGCATATCTTGGCAAACCTGATCTTTGGTTAGGGCACAAGATCTGAGAGCTACTACACCCTAAACATACTCCACAGTCCACCTATTTACCACGGATAGCCTTCACACTAATCTCCAATGATACGCTGCCTTATAGGGTTTGAACGCACCACCTAAAGAGGCCTCCAACTGCTGGCTATGGCCTGCGGACTAGCCTAGTAATTGACTGTAACTTTTGTCCTTTCACACAATGACCCAAGAAACTCCTTATTGTGGATTCTCCTTCCCTTTAAATCGAGCTTAGGAACAATACTAACATGCCCAAACAGCCTTGTTGTCACCTACAGCAAAGTGACAATATCACAGATCCTCCACGTTGTAATATAATTACCCTTGCTGCGGTTTAGATTCACTTTCCTTGCTACGTCTAAGGGTCCTGTCATACTGTGATAAAGGCTCCTTTAATTGCGGCTTTCCTCCTTCATTTGCTGTTGATTAGGGCCTCTCCAACTGCGGCCAAGATGACCTCGTTTAGGACTGTGACTAGGGAAGCAATAGCCCTACTTTGACAGCAGATGTGTCTCCTCCTTTAGGATTGCGTTTAGGTCATCATTAGGGCTTCCTGAAACAGTGGATTAAGGTCTCTTCTAGACCTGCGGTTAGGGCTCTTTTAAGGCTTTCTTTGACAGCGTTAAAGCCTCTCCTTGTTGCGTTATAGAAGCCTCTTTTAGGACAGCAAAGGAGCCTCTCTTCACTGTGATAAGACTCCTCCATGACTGCGGCTAGGGCATGCTTCATTGACTATGTTTTAGACTTCTCTTTGACAGCATCTAGGGCTTCCTTTGACAACGTTGAAGTTCCCTTTAGATAGTGTATAGAAACCCTCTCCTTGCTGCTAGAAGAGCCTCCTCTTGACTGCATATAAAACCCTCCTTGACTGCGTAGAGGTGTCTCCTCCTAGGACTGCGTAGAGCCTTCTTTGACTGCGTCTAGGGCTAGGGCTAGATCTTCTCTAGGGCAGCGTATTCTCCTATAGATCTCTCCTACCACCAAAACCCAAACAAGTGGAGAGAGATCACAAGAGATGTGTGTCAAAATGACTTGAAGACCTCTTCTATTTATAATAAAACGTTGAGGACAAGTGTGGGTAATTTGGTTGCTGGCCGACCTTGATGAATTGTCACATAACACAAATAAATTCATATCTCCATGAATACATGTCATAATCGGATGATCTTTAGATCAATCCTACACTTCTCGACAAGAGGAATCCAAGAAAAATATCAGTTGCCATAAATAAGAAAATCCACCTAGAGTTTGTCCCTAGTTGCCAATTTTAACACTCCCTCTCAACTAGGGAGAACTCCATCTGCTAATCCATCTCCCAGACTGTACTATCTTTGCCATCAACACAATGTCCTGCACTGCTCTGCTCTACTGAACTATGAAGAAGAAGAAGTGATTGAGAATGTATCATACCATTCTCTACTGACCCGAAGTCAGCCCCATATAAAGAGAGTGTCTCATACCACTCTTACTGATCCGGAATCAGTTCCAAATAAAGAGAGTGTCTCATACCACTCTTACTAATCCGAAATCAGTTCCAAATAAAAAGAGTGTCTCATACCACTCTTACTAACCCGAAGTCAGTTCCAATTGATCCCAAATCAATATCATCCTAGCATAGGGAGTACAGTACTACTCGATACGTCCATGGTCCCTATCCTCATTTCCCTACTCATTGGCCAAATGAGAGGTACTTCGCATGAGTCCCAAACTGCATGGGTAGGATGTCTCAGCAGGAGAAGGATGAACCACTCATCATGCCTACATGTCGCCAGGGGTATCTCAGGGGAGGGATGAACCACTCACCGTGTACACAACAAATCAGTAGGGGAAGGCTAAACCTCTCACCCTATGATTATGTCTCAGCAGGAGAAGGATGAACCACTCATCCTGCCTACATAGCAAACCACTAAGGGAAGGTTGAACCACTCACCCTATGGTTGCTCATCGCTCCAAGAAGTACCCCCAAGCCCCCGGAGCTCGCAGAGCTCAATGTCCATACCAAACAGGACCCTCAGGAGAGGGTCTCTCCACGACTCCAAGTCGTTTTCGGAAAGTCACGAATTTGACCTTTCCCAGGGGCTTCATCAGAATATCGGCGACCTGCACATCAGTCCCAATGTGTTGGAACCTTCTTGCTCCTCGTTGTACCATATCCCAAATAAAGCAGTACCTGACGTCTATATGCTCGGAGCGATCATAGAATACGGGATTCCTCAATAATCGAATCCCATTATGGTTGTCACCGAAGATCACAGTGGTATCCAACACGTGTCCAAACAGCTCACTCAAGAGCTTCTTCAACCAGACAGCTTCACACAAGGTCATACTCACAACTATGTATTCGACCTCGGCGATGCTCAAAGAAACCGACATCTACTTCCTACTCATCCAGGATATCGAAGCAGAACACAAAGAGAACCAACACCCAGAAGTGCTCTTGCGATCCTCCACACTGCCTAACCAGTCAGCATCAGAATAATCATGCAACTTCACATTTCCGACAATGTATCTCAATCCATGAGAGATTGTGCCCCGAAGATATCTCAAAAGATTCTTGGCACCAATCCAGTGAGGCTCAACTATATATAAGCTCAACATGCTACCTGCAAAACATATATCCGGACAAGAGTTCACCAAGAACATCAATGCTATTTTGAGTTGACGAAAATCAGAGGCATTTCCCAAATCAGGTCCAAAAGCACTGCCACATCACTTCTTAAAGTTAAGCTCCACCGAGGTAGTCATGGACTTGCAGTCCACCATTCCAAATTCGGAATCCAACTCCCTCTTACTTTTGCAAATGAGAGGGTTTGTACCTGTCAAAAAGAGGTCGTCCTCATAAGGTACCAGAATGAGATGTCTATCATCCACAACCTTAAAGCAATGGTTTGGATCGGCTTCACTCCTAGTTAATCTCAGCTTCATCAAATAGTTATCAATTCTCTCACACCAAGTCCGGGGTGCTTGCTTTAAATCATAGAGAGTTTTCTTCAACCTGCATACATGAGATTCCCGATCATGAATCTCAAATCCCTCGAGTTGTTCCACATCTGTGGTCTTGCTATTACATGAGGGGAATGGTCCCCTTGTAAGCTTTCCTTCGGTACATCTCGAACATGTACCTTCATGCTCTTCTTTGAATTCAGGCATCCCTGTCACCATCTGTCTCACATCGGGTAGGGCCTTACAATGAAGATGGGCAAACCTCCGGTGCCATTGAAGAGATGAGTCACATGACATGGTCCCCAATGGACTTCCTGCAACTTGATACAAAGTGCCAACCCTGAACCCAAGAGTAAAAGCATCTTTAAAATTCCTTTTCCAAACATGTACCTTTCCATCGATGAATGCCACCTTGTAACCTTTGTCTTCCATTGCCGAAATGGACACCAGGTTCTTCTTGAGATTCGGTACATAAAGAACTTCTTGTAAATGAATCGAGTTACCCTGATCCAGTTGAAGAGTAACATTCCCTACACCCTTTGCGGGATAGGTGGCATCGTCTCCAAGAATAATCTCCAAGTTTGTTTCCTTCTCTATCAGATTAGAGAGTGCTTCCTTGAATCCGGTGAAGTGCCTTGAGGCGCCACTATCAATAAGCCAATTTCTCAAAGGGTCCGGAGGAGAGGTAGTGAAGAGGGTTGATATAAGATAATACTCCTCTTGCTTATATGAAACAACATTTGATTCTTCATACCTAGAGTTCCTTGCTTTCTTGAAGATTCGGCCATTTCCATGATGTCCTGCATTCCTTTTTCCTTTTCCTTTGTACCTGTCATTCCTTCGATCATTGAAGATGCCCCTGAAATTATTGTGATCATCATCATGAGATGTGTCCCTTCTATTTGGACACTCCCTCGAAAAATGGCCAAACTTATTAAAAGCAAGGCATCTGCCCTTCCTTCCACCCTTAGATCTGGACTTTCCATTGAAGTGCCCTCTAGGTAGGCCACCAGACGCTGTTAGTGGAATCTCCGATAATCTTCTTTGCTTCGACTTCACCCTTGGTGTATTTGTTCTTTGGAGCAATCGGTGCATTTGATGGAGGCTCAGGGATTTTACCCTTCACGAAATCCAGCACTTCTTGCTCTTCCAATTCAACCGGGAAGTGGGATGAGGAACCCATTGAGCCTTTGACCTTGTCCAACTATCTTCAGTGATTGCTCTTTCACTCTTGCTTGGGCTTTGTCTTCACCTCACCTCTAATACCATGTTAATTTTAGGTATGTTCTATGCTTAGAGCAATTTACTTCAATTTTTCATTTTTGCCCAATGACAATATTCAGATTAGCAATCACATCAGCATGATAGTAAAGTGCAGATAGAACATAAACATAAACAGCGGAAGACAAGCCAAGACGAGAGGACACAAGATGTGGCACCAGGAAGGGACAAACCCCAATGTGGGGAAACCCTTGATCAATTCTTCTTATATTCTTTAATAGTTCAACAGAGAGAGAGATATTACAAATACATTTGAAGTCAATACTAGACTTGCCAAATTAGGAGATGACACAATAGATCTGATGACAAGGACTGAAGATATGCAGCAAATGATAGGTCTAGAACAACTCAACCAATATCCCCAAAATATTGAAGCTTTCTTTCTATAAAACTCTTCCTCCTTTGTTGCTTCATTAATCATGTCAAGGCTGCTAATCTGGCAACTTGTGTATGCTGAAGCATATCTTGGCAAACTTGATCTCTGGTTAGGGCACAAGATCTGAGAGCTACTGCAGCCTAAACATACTCCACAGCCCACCTATTTACTACGGATAGCCTTCACACTGATCTCCAATGATACGCTGCATTATAGGGTCTAAACGCAGCACCTAAAGACGCCTCCAACTGCTAGTTATGGCCCGCAGCCAGCAGTTGACTGTAACTTTTGTCCCTTCACAAAGTGACCCAATCAGTGTTTAAACAGCAGTCTCAAGCACCTCCTTATTGCGGATTCTCCTTCCCTTTAAATCGAGCTTAGGAACAATACTAACATGCCCAAACAGCCTTGTTGTCACCTACAACAATGTGACAATATCACAGATCCTCCACGTTGTAATATAATTACCCTTGTTGCGGTTTAGATTCACTTTCCTTGCTGCGTCTAAGGGTCCTTTCATACTGTGATAAGGGCTCCTTTAACTACGGCTTTCCTCCTTCATTTGCTGCTGATTAGGGCCTCTCCAACTGCGGCTAAGATGACCTCCTTTAGGACTGTGACTAGGGCAGCAATAGCCCTACTTTGACAGCAGATGTGTCTCCTCCTTTAGGATTGCGTTTAGGTCATCATTAGGGCTTCCTGAAACAATGGATTAAGGTCTCTTATAGACCTGCGGTTAGGGCTCTTTTAAGGCTTTCTTTAACAGCGTTAAAGCCTCTCCTTGTTGTGTTATAGAAGCCTCTTTTAGGACAGCAAAGAAGCCTATCTTCAATGTGAAAAGACTCCTCCATGACTGCGGCTAGGGCATGCTTCATTGACTATGTTTTAGATTTCTCTTTGACAGCATCTAGGGCTTCCTTTGACAACGTTGAAGTTCCCTTTAGATAGTGTATAGAAACCCTCTCCTTGTTGCTAGAAAAGCCTCCTCTTGACTGCATATAAAACCCTCCTTGACTGTGTAGAGGTGTCTTCCCTAGGACTACGTAGAGCTTTCTTTGACTGCATCTAGGGCTAGGGCTAGATCTTCTCTAGGGCAGCATATTCTCCTATAGATCTCTCCTACCACCAAAACCCAAACAAGTGGAGAGAGATCACAAGAGATGTGTGTCAAAATGACTTGAAGACCTCTTCTATTTATAATAAAACGTTGAGGACAAGTGGGGGTAATTTGGTTGTTGGCCAACCTTGACGAATTGTCACATAACACAAATAAATTCATATCTCCATGAATACATGTCGGAATCGGATGATCTTTAGATCAATCCTACACCTCTCGACGAGAGGAATCCAAGAAAAATATCAGTTGCCATAAATAAGAAGACCCACATGGAGTTTGACCCTAGTTGCCAATTTTAACAGAAAACATCATCAATCATATCGTGCAACGTTTCCAAACTTGGTTGGCTAGAATCTTGCTACTTTAACTCTATCAGCTTCCCCTAATATAGGGTCCTTGTCTATATTGCAGGAAACACCTAGAAACATAGAAACGTGTACAAAATGCCTTGGAATCATTGTCGGTTGTATCATACAACGTTTCCAAATTTGGAAATGTGTGATAACCAAACCTAGCTCACAATGAAATAATCTAGAAAACTTAGAATATAGAAAAATCCATTTAGGATAGAATATATAATATATTGAATAAATGTACGAATGAATGATATGGTGAGAATTACAAGTGAGGGCCCTGTATATATACCTAGGCAGCCCCTTCATAGAGAGTCATGTCCTTTGAGACATTTTCAATTCATTAATACTAATTATTATTTATTATTTATTATTTATATATTTGTGTTCATATCATTGTCTTCCCCTTTAGAAATGCTTTGTCCTCAAAACATATTATCTTTTTGTCTTGTAATCTATTTGCATCTTTCTAAATTCTTGGAGTTGTCTTCCTTGAAGATACAAGATGATATGAACTTCTAAGTGCAGAGCAAAATTATCAAACTGAAAAAAGATCTAACCATCGCAATTCGAGCTTTTGTGGAACCTTGCACTTACTCTATATCTGAAATGAATTCTTATCATAATATTTGATTGTGCTGACATCAATATTCTTCAGCACATACGTCAGTTATTTTTGTCCCAAGTGATCTGGATAGGTTGGCTGGTTGAGATGTTTGCTCTTATGATTTGGGTGTTGACAAGGAGTTCATGCGACCTGATTTTCTCTTATCATGTTCGTGGTGATTTCTTGATTTTATTTAGACAAGATTACATTCACACACAAATGTTGCTTGGTAGATCGCAAAATTTTCACTTGGCATTTTCGTCGTTTGTACTGCAGCGACCGAGTATGTCTTCATTTTAATTGGATGGAAATCCTTCTAAATCATGATATTTTCTGGATCAGTAGTTGTTCCTTTTTCCTCAAGTTGGACATTTTTACTTAAAGACTTATGCAAGTAATTTCTAACCATGATCTTTTAAGCGAGAAATTTCTTTGTTTTTATCTGAGATGATTTCATCAAATTCTTTCTACATCCTAGATATTGACTTTTGATTTTCTTGAAGCATCACTTTCGAGATATCTTAAAAGTCTCTGATGAAGGTATTATCAATTTTGACTTCATTGTAATGGCCGGCAATGGCATCATCTCTTGTAGGGAAACATCAGATATTTGTTCTCCATATTTAACATGAAAGTACATACTGTGCCAAACAATGGTAAACCGAGAATTATGTCAAGCTCTTCATTAAACTAGTTACAACACTAAATTGAGATATACATTCATAATTATCAATTATTACATGCAAGTCCTTAATTTCATACTGTTTCTTGCGAAAAATATCTTCAATTTTACATATATTTGGTTCTAGAATTGATAATTGATTTGCCAATTTAATATTGATGTAATTTTCCTTACCACTTGTGCTAATAATAATATTAACCTCTTTTCCTTCGATATTCCCTTTTAATATAAATAATCTACAATTGTAACACCCTTATAGGAAAATATTCCTTCCTTCATTTCCGAATTAGAGATTCTTGGCCTTGAATAATTAAATATTTTTCGAACTTTTTAAACACCTTTTATCGTTTATATACATTTTGACTTTATAAAAGTCTACGTAATATATATGTCACCCTTTTTTTACTTTAATAATACCTTTTTGAATTACTCTTTTTTCTAAGTTGTGCATTTCAATACTTCACCTAAATTCCCTTGGAATAAATTAATAGCCTTTAGTAAACTTCACAGTAATATTAAAATATCACTTTTATATTTATTTTTAATGTATAATACTTCTTTATATATATCTATATATATATATAGAGACACACACACACACTTGATTAAAAATTTCATTCACTTTATAAATGGCCTCTTCAATATTAAAATATGTCTTGGTTACTCTATATAATACCATGGATTTTTAATCATTAAGTATCATGATTTTTTATAATCGAGGGTGTACGAACGCAATTTCAATTGTAAGGACACAAATTTTCACCGAATCGGAACTGAACCAGAATCGGTAAAAAAACCAGACCAAAAAACCAGTGAACCAAAAACACATAAAATATTCATATTTTAAAGAAAAACATATATATTCATGTGCATCCATAGGAATCCAAACCATTTATACACAAATAAGCAAAAGTTCTCATTTATATAGCATGTAAGGGTGCACATAACCAAAATAGCATCCAATGCAATGCATCTCTGAACCAAAAAGACATCAACAAACAAACACTAGATGGCCTCTAACATCCCAAAAAAACATGTTACAACAAATACCTACATATCATTAAAATCATTGTCTATATTGGGATCTTCATCATCAATAACACCCTCTAATCATTAAAATTAGATAGAAAAAACATAGCATGTCAAGTCAAGATTTTATAAGTGATGGGTATGTTAGTTTTTTAAATATTTCTCAAGTCTAAACCTAGGGAATATGGTTAATTAATCAGTATTATTTGAGATAAGGTGAGAAATTAATTTGGGCCCTTGATTAAGTTTTAATCTTGGTCGTTGGAGCTCCAACAAAGGATTATAAGAAAAAGTCGATGGGTAGATGGAGAACACACTAGTTGCAAATACTCAGTGATCTAGGCAGTTCGATTTCCTAGTAGCATGTGATTTAGCAGTGAGAACGAGCTAGTGATCGAGTAGCAAGTGGCATAGGGACAACATATATATTTTCCGGAGGAGTTTCCAGTTCCAGAAGAGTCAAAAGAGGAGGTTGCGTAGTGCCTCAAGAGGGATAACTTGAATTCGCTAAGGAGAGGGTTGTTCCAAGTGTCAAAGGTCGGGAAAATTGCAGAGGGCCTGGACAGAGACTTCCAGCAACAAAGACAAGCAGGATGTCTGATTCAAACGGAGTTCTGGGTTGAGCGTACAAGGGACTATGCAAGGCTTGCACAGAGATTGACGCAGTTCATTCCGGGAGTTAGTTTTTGAGCTAAAATTGCTTGGAGAGGAGGGTAAAATTCCCTTAGTGTTTTGGGAGCATTTCTCTCACATAGAAACGCCAATTTGGCGTCATTTTATTGTCCTCAGAATTTATGCTCCATAATAACAATAAAACCCTCATCTGCTACACCGATTTTCCCAAGTTGGGTTTTTTCGGGGACGAATGTCCAAAAATAACGGTGTCAAAATTTTGTGTGTGCTAGCATTTCTCAATTTTCAGCTCTCTATTTGTTTCCGTAGTATTTTTATGGTGAAAATTGCAGTTGTGATTTTATTCGTTGTTTGTCGTAGCAAATAAACTGCACAATTAAATTTTCATTTAGAAGAATAATTTCCAGTTGTTGCAATAGATGAAATTTTCACATGGTATCAAAGTGTGAGTGATCAGTTGGGAAGCTCAGAAGCAAAGGAGAGAATCTCGATGTTTGGAGGGAGCAGCAAGCCAAAATTTTTAGAGGTTACGCAGTACCTAGATTGGTAGTTCGAATTTGTTAAAATTGGCAACTAGGGCCAAACTCTATGTGGGTCATCTTATTTATGGCAACTGATATTTTTCTTGGACTCCTCTCATCGAGAGGTGTAGGATTGATCTAGAGATCATCCGATTCCGATAAGTATTCATGGAGATATGAATTTATTTGTGTTATGGGACAATTCGTCAAGGTCGACCAACAACCAAATAACCCCCATGTGTGCTCAACATTTTAGTATAAAAGGAGGTGACTTGATAGTCATTTGGGTACACACTTCACTCTTGATTTTTCTCCACTTGTTTTGGGTTTTAGTGGAAGAGAAGTCTAAGAGGAGGAAGCCCTAGACGCAAGTCTAGAAAGAGACCCTATTCGTAGTAAAAGAAGGATGCCCTAGCCGCAGGTCTTGTGAAAGTTTGGTCGCAGTTCAAAGGGAGATCTAGCACGGTGAAGGAGGCCTAACAGTTGTCCCTAAACGCAATCTTATCATACCCTAGATGCCCTAATCTATACGTTGTTTGAGACAGCCCTTAGACGTTGGAAAAGAGATACCCTAACCGCAGTAAAGAGGCTACCTAACTCATTGTCTAAAGGATGCCCTAACCAACAAAGAAGGTAGGGACAACGTGGGTGTCTTAGGGCTGTTGGAGCCTGTTGGTGAATGTGTGGAGGGTTGTTCTATGCGACAGCCAAGCCAAGTTTGAAGAAGTGAGCACGCAGGTCTGTGAGGGCAGAAAGAGGTAAGGTATGGCTGTTTTGGAGGGTTGTTAGGGTGTCGCAGAGATCTGTGGTAGGCCACAGGCCTAGCCACTCCAAAACAGGGTTGCGTGTAGGCTTGAGAGGCTGCCATATGCCCAAAACAACAACATATGGAGGTAGCACCTTACCTTGACTAGGCCGCAGTTATTTGGAGGTTGTTTGTGTGGGTTGATAAGGATTGTTGCAGCGCGCACATGCCCTAACCAAGTACAACAGTATTGCAGCAGCGATTGTGTAGTGTGTTGGGTCAAACGCAGTCAACCCTCATCCTATACAGACTTGAAGCAGCATAGCAGGATGTATAGTGCACATAGGAGCAGCAATGAGTACATGTTGTTCAGTGCAGCATAGTGCACATAGGAGCAGCAATGCATAGCATGATGTACAGTGTAGCATGGTGTAGATCAGTATTGTTGGACATTGGAGCAGCAATGGGACAACATGGTAATGATGGGAATATAGCAGCAGCGAGAATGCATACAGCAGCAGGATGATGAGGTATTGCAACATCAGGATGATGAGGTATTGCAGCAGCAAGATGATGAGGTATTGCAGCAGCAAGATGATGAGGTATTGCAGCATGCATTTGGGTGCAGCATAGTGCAATGAAGAGATCAGCATAGTGCAGCAGTACAGTGATGGATACAGTCATGATTGGTGAAGCATGATGAGATGCAGCATAGTGATGATGGGTGCATCATGGTGCAGCATGATGATGAGGTGCAACACAATGATAGGTGCAGCATGGTGATGGAATCACCTTGGAGAATCAGTGGAAGCAACATGTATTCAACTGAGTTCAACTACCTCATGTATCATCTTCTTAGAGATGATCTACGCTCTTATTTAGATAAGTCAAAGTGTTGACTTCTGTTGTATATGTACTATCTCTCTCTCTCTCTCTGCTGAACTATTGACGAACATATAAGAAGAATTGATCAAGGGTTTCCCCACATAGGGGTTTGTCCCTGGCTAATGCCACATCTTGTGTCCTCTTGTCTTGGCTTGTCTTCTGCGATTTATGCTTATGTTCTATCTGCAATTTACTATTATGCTGATGTGATTGCTAATCTGGAAAAGATATTGAGCTAACTGTGAAAATTGAAATAAATTGCTCTAAGCATAGAACATAACTAAAATTAACAGAATTGTTGGGGCAGGAGTTCGATTTTCAGTTGCAGGTTGGCAGAAAAGTCAATTTGCCCAAGATAGTGATTCCAGCAGTGAGAGGGAGCAGCAGCAGCTCAAACTTTCACTGAGCAGATTTCTGGTTAGACGTCGGGGGCTTTGCTGCAGCAGAATCAACGTCAGGTGAAAGAGGAATAGCACACAAATTGTCTTTTTTATGACCATGGACAGAATTGACATTCAGGAGGCTTCAAATTTGTCTTCCAAGTTGGAGGACGAATTTGCTTGCTTGTAAGGATCAGCTTCACAGGGTGTCTGATATATAGACAATGGAGCATCAGCTCATATGACAGGGGTTAGAGAATATTTCTCTAGCTACAAGGAGGAGCATATGGACTTCCAGATTACGATGGGAAACAGAACGAAGTGTACTCCAGTAGGGAGAGGTACCATCGATTTTCAGAGGGAGTCAGGAGCAAGCACCAGCGCTACAGATGTATTGCATGTGCCAGGATTGGGTATGAACCTGATTTCAGTATCCCAATTACAGGATAAGGGATATGATATCCACTTTGTAGGGAAGAAAGTGTTTTTCAAACACTCAAGCTGGAAGAGGGTAAGACAGATTGGAGTTCGAAGCAACAGATTGTACAGGTTGCAGCTCGACTCTCCAATGGCACTAATAAGCAGTGATAATAGCAGTGGGAAGGAGTTGAATGAGTTATGGCATAGGAGAATGGGACATCTACACCATGGAGCACTCAAGATGCTCAAGGAGATAGTAACAGGGGTTCCAGAACTTGGCACGAAACATGATGATGTGTGCAGAGGATGCGTACTTGGGAAGTATGCTAAGGCAGCATTCCCAAGAAGTGACAGCAAAGCAGATGGCGTGTTAGGACTTATACATTCAGATATTTGTGGCCTGATGTCCACTAGAGCTCTCAGTGGTGCCGAATACTTCATCACCTTTATTGATGACCATTCCAGGAAAACCTGGATCTACTTCTTGAAGACCAAAGATGAGGTCTTCGATTGTTTCAAGGAGTTTAAGGCCCTCGTGGAGAATGCAATAGGGAAGAAGATCAAGGTGCTTCGCTCAAATAATGGTGGAGAGTATATTGATAAAGACTTCACAGATTTTTGTGCGAAGGAAGGCATCAGAAGAGAATGGACAGCTTCGTATAATCCACAACAGAATGGGGTAGCAAAGCGGAAAAACAGAACCATAGTTAGGGTTGCAAAAGCAATGTTATATGACCAGGATTTGCCCAAGTTTTTAAGGACAGAGGCATCTAACATGGCAATGTATATTCAAAACAGGACTCCTCATAGAGCATTGGGGAAGAAAACACCAGAAGGGGTTTTCACAAGGAAGAAGCCAAAAGTTAGTCACTTCAGGATCTTTGGCAGCATTGCTTATTGCCACGTGCAAGATGAGAAGCGCACCAAATTGGATCAGACTGCAAAGAAGAGGTTTCTCATTGGGTATAGCGAGACCTCTAAGGCATATATGATCTACATTCCCTAGCAATACGAAGATTGTAGTAAGATGAGACATAAAGTTCATGGAAGATCGAGCTTTCAAGAGATCTCGAGAGATGCCTATAGGTGATCAAAATCAGCTAGCTGAAGCTCCATTGGTCCAGCAACATGGGCAACCAGTAGGACCATCAGTGGGACAGTCATAGGGATCCAAGGAAGTAACCATACTAGGATTTCCTCGGGAGCAGGGAATCCAATAAGAGCTTGTGCTGCTATAACAGAATCAGAGGGCTATCTGAGACAAGGCAGAGGGTTAATTCAGGACTATAACATATCCAGAAATTCCTGAGACGATCCAAGGGTGTAATGTCCCCAATTTTTGGATTGCCTTGTGATGTGGTAAGAGGGAATTCCCACAACTTGTGTTAGCTAGGTTGTAGGAGCAAGATTACACCACTGGTGGACACGAAGGGTTTTGGAGGAGTTTTATGGGTCCAACTGGGATCACTTGCATATTTCATCATCGGAATTAGTTCCACACAGTTCGATCTTGGTTACATTGCATTCCGACAATTTTCGTAAAATGGAGTTATTATCAAGCATATTTAAATTATTTACGCTTAAGGTGTGATTTTGGGTTGATTATATGGAGGAACACCTTAGTGTAATAGCTCGTTGGAAACGAAACAAAAAGATCTACGAGATAGGATGATAAAAAGGGGCTTTTGGTGGTCAGTGTGATCATGGTGGCGAATTAAGCATTTTCTGAAAGTTAAAAGTGACTTTAATTAGTTAATAAAAAGTCACTTTATTAAATAAAAGAGGTGAAAAGTGATTTTCATTATTTAATTGGAGAAAAAGGTAAACAGGTGGCAAAAGGGTCAAGTGAGTTATAAAAAAAGGGAAATGAAGAGTCTCTCCTCATTCTTGCATTTGCTCATTTGAAAACTAGAATTTTGGAGAGCTCTTGAGAAAGAGTCTAGGGTTTTGGAAACCCTCATTCCTAGTTGTTGGTTTCGGTGTTGAAATTATTCACCCTACCTAGTCTTAGAGCATAATCACTCAAATTTTAACATTGGACTTCATTGTTAACAAGGATAAAAGCATTGGCAGAAATGGAGATGATCTGAAGGTGTTATCAGTTAATTTTAAAGTCTGTCTTGTGGTATTCCATTTCCTCCTTGGCAGGCTGAGTTACTCCTATTCTACATGGCCAATCACTTGAGGGAACAAGGTGATGAGAAGGGGTCGAGTTCTGATTGAGGAGGTCAAGTTCTCTTATTTTGGGCCTAAGTTAGATTATTGTGCATGTAAAGGTAATTTCTAGGTTGTGTACATCAGATTTGGAGCTTGAATCTGTATTGTTGCTATCCCTGATTTTAGTTTTCTAATACCCAATTGCTAATTTAATAAAAATTCTGAGATGAGAAAAACGAAAACTGAACTCCAAACTCTTTTACTAAATATGTTGAGTATTCTAACAAATAATAGCAATGAAAAATAAAAATCACAAACACACAATAAATAATACACCGGAATTTACCCACGAAACCCCAACTAGGGAAAACCTACCAACTTGTGTGTTTTATTATTATTTTGCTCAACAAAAATCTCAGAAACTTGATTACAAACACAGGGAAAAATTCCCCTTCAATTCATTGTCCCTCAACGCATTGTTTTGCGTCTTTCTAACCAATTCAACCTGTGCATACACAGTTGTACAAACTTGTACAAGCTATTCAACCCTCCCACGTGGGCTGACATGGCCTTGGTAAGTGAGCATGCTACTGAACAAACCGTTGAGGCTATTCAGGCTCTATCTCTCTACCTATAGCACATTGAACTTTAAACTCTTCTTGTTGAGCTAAAACACACAAATCTCTAGTGCGTAATCTAATAAACCAAGTTTATGTCCTTGCCTTTTCATAAAATCAAACTGACCCATCAACTCAAGTCAAACTGGCCCATCAACTAAAGTCGAACTGCTGAGATCGATTTACTTTTTGACTATAGGAAAATTAGAATTTTCCTAAGTCAAAATTAAGTGAAAGTATAACTACACCTTAACTTCACTTGTGGGTCACATTGCCAAATTTAGTGCACTTCTAAATTTAGTAGAACCCTTCCATCTCTAACTTCAATTAACACTCCCTCTTAGAGAGGAAGGTGTTCTATACTACACCCAGTTTATCTCTGAAGTAGACGAATCTGCCTCTTGCCAATGCCTTGGTCAAGATATCTATTATCTGCTCCTCTGTAGGTATGTATTGAAGTCTGACTTTACCCCTCTAAACACAATCTCTGATATGGTGGTACCTGATCTCGATGTGCTTGGAGCAGTCATGAAACACTGGATTTTCAGAGAGCTTGATGCAGCTTTGATTATCACAGTTTATGACTGTGAGCTCCAACCTCTGACTGAACAACCCGACAAGTAGCTTCCTCAACCAAATAGCCTCGCAAGTTGTTAAGTTGGTAGCCATGTGCTCAGCCACATCTAAGCTCAGTACCACTGATCTCTACTTCATGCTGAACTAGGAAACCACTGTTGACCCAACACTAAAATCACAATCTGAAGTTCTCTTCTTGTCTGCTGAACACCCTACCCAATCTGCATCTGTGAATCCCTGAAGGCTCACTCCAACAACCTGCCTGTACAACAATGCATAATCTGTTGTGCCCCTGAGATACCTCAACACGTGATTGGCAGCAACCCAATGCACTCTAGTTGGCTCAACCAGTTGACTGCAAAGCAAATGTTTGGTCATGTGTTCACTAGATGCATCAACGACCTTATGAATTCCCTATAGAGAGTGGGATCCACTTGTTCACCTCTGGTAGTGTCCACCTTCCTCTAGTTTGTGACTAGAGGCATGGTTGTGGACTTGCAATCGTGCATGTGGAATCTCTTGAGAATCTCCTGCACATTCCTACCCTTGTCCAATGAATATCTCCCCATCACCCTGCCAAACCTCCAATCCAAGGAAGTAGTGCATAAGCCCTATATTCTTCATCTCAACTCTTATGAAAGAACTCTCTTGCAGTCATGGATGAGCTCCTCGTCCCCTATCAATATCAAATCATCAACATTTAACACAAGAGAGGTTGGCCCTTAACCACAATATAGTATAGGTTAGGGTCAACTTCACTCTTGGTGAAGCCTAAACCGAGAAGGTAGTTGTCTATCTGGGCATACCATGCCGTCGATGCCTGCTTGAGCCCATTAAGAGCTCTCTTCAGCCTGCACACATGTGTGTCTCTACTGAAAGTCTCAAACCCCTCAGACTGCTCAACATATATCTCTTCCTCAACAACTCCGTTAAGGAAGGAGATCTTCATGTGCATTTGGTGGATCTTCCACTCCATCTGCATTACAATCCCCAAAATAGTCCTAATGGACAAATATCGAGCCATTGGTGCGAACGTCTCATTATCGTCTATCCCTTCGACCTGAGAGGACCCTTTGGCCACAAATCTATCCTTAAACTTCTCCACACTCCCATTAGCTGCATGCTTAATCTTGTACACCCAACATGAACCAACCATTGATTTTCCAACTGGTCTTGACACAATCTCCCAAACGTCATTTTACATGATAAAGGAATACTCCGCCATGGCATCTTGCCATACCTGCTAAGAAGTTGCCTCATTATCACAATAAGGCTTTACCTCAGTCTTAAGTGCCATGTACCCCCTATATCTTTGTGGTTGTTTACTCTGTCTGAATGTGGAGTCGGGGACCCCAACTCTCTCTTGAGCGTCCCTATTCAACTATTTTTCCCACCTGGCTCGTCCTCTCCTTGCATTAGGAGTCAAATGGCTAAGTGGGGCCCTTCTAACTCTACTCTCTCCTCCTATTCATGTGCTTTCTCCTCAATTGCGTGTTGGTCGACTTGCCCAACAACTAGTTGTGATGAAGCCTGAGAAACCGATTGAGCCTCCTGCTTGGGAGACTATTGCTCCTCCTGTGTTGCACCCTGCTCATGCTCCAAGGACTTCTTGAGAGCCCTTTCTTCCTCGAACTTCACATCATGTTTGATCATTGTCTTCCTGAGTGCTAGAATATACACCCTGTATGCCTTAGATGTCTTATTGTAGCCCACGAAAATGCCCTTCTTTGTTGTGGGCTCCAGCTTCTTCTAATTATCAGAAGACACATGGCAGTAAACAAGGCTACCAAAGATCTGGAAGTGAGACATGTCAAGCTTCTTGCTTGTGAAAGCCTCCTCTGGTGTGACTCTACCTAGCACCCTGTGTGGACTCCTGTTTTGCAAAAAGACTGCAATGTTGCATGCCTCTGCCCAAAGAAACATAGGTAACCCCTAGTCATGCAACATAGCCCTAACCGCTCCAACAATGCTCCAGTTCTTGCGCTCAACCACCCCATTCTGCTAAGGGTTATGAGGTGCAGTGAGCTCTCTCTTGATGCCCTCCTTAGCACATAAGTCTCTGAAGGCGTTGGAGATGTACTCCCCACCATTGTTTGACCTCAGTGCCTTGATCCTCCTACTAGTCTAGTTCTCCACCAAGGCTTTGAACTCCACGAACTTTGAGAAGACCTAATCTTTCTTCTTCATGAAGAAGATCCAAGTCTTTCTTGAGTGGTCATCAATGAAGGTGACATAATATCTGTATCCCATCAAGGATGGAGAGGAAAATGGTTCGCATACATCCAAATGTACCAGCTCCAAGATGCTCTTGGCCCTATTGTCTCTGTTGGAAAGGATGTCTTGGCATACTTGCCAAGTGTGCAACCCTTGCACACGTCATGTTGATCTACATTGTATCGCAATAACCCCGTAGTAATCTCCCTCAAAATCTTCAGCGCCCCATGGTGTAAGTGACCCATATGCCTATGCCAAACCTCCCAAAGGTCACATCTACGCGCACTCATCTCTCTGTTGCTCAAGGTCGCTTCTATCTCAAAACTCCAATCTGCTTCATGGATCCAGAAATTAAGGGCTTGAGGAAAGCCTTTCCTCTCCTAAGATAACCTCAAAACCTTTGTTTTCCAAGGTTGAGACTAAAACAAGGTTTTTCTTCAACCCTGGGACATAGATGACATCTCTCAGGTAGAGAGTATTCATAAACTCCCTCTCAAACTTAACAGTACCTACACCATGTGCTAGGTGTTTGCCATCATCTCCCTCTCTCTATGAAACTGCATATCCTTCTCTGTCAACTGGCTGAAATATTCCTTGTTCCCGGTCATATGACAGGATGCTCCACTGTCAATATACCACATGTTGTTGGCCACTGAGCTTTCCATGCAGGCTATGAGCGAAAACTCCTTCTCAACCTAAGAAGTAAACACCTCCACCTCTGGTGATGCTGCCACATGATCCTTCTTGGATCCCTTCTTCCTATTTGGACACTTGGTGGAGTAGTGCCCAAACTGATGACAAGAGAAGCACTTCACTTTGCTGAGATTTTTCTTCTTCTTGCCTCCTGAACTGGACTCTGTCCCTTCTGTATTTTTCTTTCCCTTGGGATTGTCCCCTTTGCCAACTAGGGCAACGTTTTCCTCTTCCTCAATCTTCACATGAGACCCAAATTTAGCTTGCTTCCCAATCTCCACTTGCATGAAATCACTCCAGAGTCCATAGTCGCTCCCAATCTGGAAGCTTTTCTCTGCCACTCTCTGCATCAATGAAGTTTTCCCATGACTTGGGAAAGTCCAATAATGCAAAACTAAAAGGTCTTTGTCCAAAACTATCTCCCCAACTCCAACTAACTTGTCCCTCACTTAGGTGAATCTGGTAAGGTATGAGATCACAAACTCAAACTTGGTCATATTGATATTTATGAGTTTATCTCTGAGTACCAACTTTGTGACCTCACTCGAACCCTAATACAGCCCTAAGATAGTTGTCCACATGTCCTGAGCTGTATTCTTTCCGGAAAGGTGAAGTATGATGTGACCCTTGACTCCTTCAAGAATTATTCTCTTGGCCTTTACGCCCTTCTTATTATGTTGGGCCAGCTGCTAAGGGTCTTGTGGTTGGGATGGTGGACTGTCCACAAATTCCCACACTCTCTGCTCCTCCAGCACTACACCAATCCTCTCCTTTCAAGAACAGAACTTTGAGGCCTCTTCAAGGCAGTCCTCAAATCTCAGGCCCAAATTTTGCAAATTCGAACTGCTCAGAAACCCTTGCGCAGAGCCTACTTGAAAAGCTACTATGCAGATTATGCCTTGGTCACACAGCCACAAACCCTAGGGCAAAAAATTTCCTACAATACTACACAAGCAATTAAAATATCTGCGTGTGAGAAGAAGTTGTCAAGTACAGTACCTTTATATCAGATCAGCTTGGTCCACCAATCAAGAAAGATGCTGAATTCAGTCTCTTACGTGGATTCATTCAAATCTGAAATCACATTCAAACGAAGTAACATCAGCATCGGAACTTATATTTCATTTTACTTAAAGCTCATATTTCATATGGCCAAAAACATGTCCTTTAAAACTTC
This sequence comes from Pinus tabuliformis, assembly GCA_031772625.1. NCBI lineage: Eukaryota > Viridiplantae > Streptophyta > Pinopsida > Pinales > Pinaceae > Pinus > Pinus tabuliformis. The sequence continues at coordinate 957,547,205 of CM062808.1, read as the reverse complement.
AAACTCCTGAACTGCAGAAAATCAGTTACCAAATTTGCATCTGCTGTTTGAAAGATGAACTGAACTTTAGTTTTAACATCTTGCATGTTTTATAATTTATTCATCTACAAATTGATTTCAATTCGAGGTCCCAAACTCTGAGCATATCACCTAGAGCATGAAGAAATTCAAAGTTGACTGGCATCTGCTATTAATATGCTATTATGAACTAAGTTCAACAAAATAAAGGACCACAATTTGTGCGAGAAAATACATATTAAATTTGAAATCTAAGATTCTCAACTGCCATTGCCAATATTCAGAAGGATTTGTCTCATGCTTTCATTGTTTATATGTAGTAGTTTTGATGAGATTTCAAATGGTGGCTGCAATTACCAATTTTCAGAGAGATTTGTCCCCGTTCTTTTATTTTTTTATACGTAGTAGATTCGACTAGATTTCACATGTTTACTAAATCGAATAATCAAAGAACGATGTCAAGGAAAAGGAACAATCACCTTTAATACCTAACAGGTATATGTATGCATCATAACTCTATCTCTCTATATGAGTGTCTAGGTTAAGAGCTAACACGGGCATGCTTACTAAATCCGATTAAGCAAATATAAGCATGTCAAAACCCATCGTGAGCACAGAAAGATAATTTGATTTAGGCGTTAGACTCCGTTGGAACTTGAGTCCAACATGAGTTTAGAAGCGAAAGATAATTTGATTTAGGCGTTAGACTATGTTGGAACTTGAGTCCATCATGAGTTTAGAAGCTAAGGATCTTCATTTGGCCGATTAATGCTTGAAAGTCGCCGAAGGGTGGAATCTGAAATCCAGTTATTGAAAATATTATTACCAATTGAAGTATATGAGCAATATAGTTACTACTTCAACATTAAATTATCCTAAATATATAATTCGTTGAATGAGACCACTTAAATAGGCAAATATCCAGTGTTTTACACTATCAAAAAAAATAGTATTTATAACCACACAAATGTAGTATTGAAGATAACTAAGCAATGCCCTAGCCATTGTGATAGGAATGAATATCAGAGAGACGCTTAACGCCAACATCAACTTATTAACACGGCCAGATCTCTGCCAATCGACAAGGGTTATTGCCAATAAAAGGTTAATTGAATCGATCATCAAGGACATAATTGAACTGATGACCAACTAAAAGTATTTCTCAGCCAACTCATGGGAAGAAGGAAAAGAAATTTATTTTAAAATTTTAAAAATTTTAAAAATTTGAAAAATATTATTAGTAGGCTAATCAATTTTAGAAAAAATGGAAATTAACCAATATAATATTTTTGGAAAAATTATAAAAAATTAGCCTACTTGCCCTTGCTCGACTTTTCCTTAGTCGTTTGTTTTAAATTGCACCTTAAACTCACGCACTACTGCCTGCACGGACCGTAGAAAATCGTCCATGCTCTAGGATCTCGTCGACCAGAGAGGGATGCCATAGAGTTCTTTGCATTCCATCTAGCAAAGCCCCTATTATGATCGAGTAAGTAAGAAGACATAAAGCGTATTCCAGAACCGTCTGAATGAGACCCTTCCGTAAGGCTAGGAAGAGGAGACTATTTTATTCTGGAATTCGAGTGGTTAGCAGACTTTATTCCATCAAGAAGGGAGTTCGGATTCCACACTTACCAGACTGTACGCTAGTGCAATAAAAAGGCGTTATTGAAAGTGCAATAAATTATTGTATTCAAGAAAGCAAGCACGGTTAGCCGTTGTTTTATTCGCAGAAAATTAGGGTTACATAAGGTTTCATTCTATACAGTTTCCAAAGTGAAACCCTATTCATGTCACATGAAAAGCCCCACTAGTTTCGGTTCGCCATTGCTTTTGCTATTGGAAATCAGGGTTACATAACGACTATTCGATGCAATACCCATAAAAATCAAATTTTCTTCATTCCATGTGAAAAATACCTGACTGTGAGGAGCAACCAGTGAAGAAAGCCACAGAGGTGGATCTGGTTGAAGGGCCCCGATCCGTCCACATCCTACATGTTAATCAGTACTACGCTAAACGTGTAGGAAAGACCATATCAATAAATGAAAAGTGAGTCTTGAATACATTCTTACTCTAATAGAAAAATCACTGCATATTCAACCACAAACATAAGTAACAACAAATGGTTTCATGGACTTGGGAACAATTAACAGATACATCTTGTTGGATTTCCATTGCGCAACTCTTTGTAATGAAGCATGTACCGACCGGTCTGAGTCAAAGGCCGAGTTCTGAGCTTTTAAAGTTCGTTTCGAATTTGTCAGACCACGATCCCTGGTCCCTTGTCGCCAGGTTTGTACGAAAAGACCCCGGATGGTGATTTTCAATGCGGTAGAGGGTTACGAAAGAGCGTAGTATTGCAGATTATATTGCCGCATAGACTATACTGAGGTAGAATATAATGGCGCACAGATTGCCAGGGATTGAGATTGAGCGATTAATTATAATATAATGGTGTAGAGATTGCCAAGCATTGAGATTGAGCGAATATTGATTTACATTGGTTTGATTATTACAAATATATTGAACCCGACATTAAATTATTTATGTCAACTGTTAAATTTTATAAACATTTACGCTCCACATCTCCCCCAGTTCTGCACTGGGCCGTATAGCCAGAGATGGAGAATTTAATCACTCAACCCCACGGCAACGAAAACATTTCGACCTATGTATGAACGGCAGCGATGGCAGATTTTAAACTTGAGTTTTCATCAATTTCAGACATCCACCATTGTCTTGATGCTAAATGGAACAAGGTACCTCAAAGATCAGATTTTAGGGATGTAAAACAGTCGTTTTGGTACTGAATGTGAAGTTTTCCAGCATCAAATTTAGAAAATAAATGCATTTTCCGATCCACCATGAACAATATATGCTTTCCGCTAATTTAATCAGGTTTTGTCTCCTTCAATTGCAATTAAACAGTGGAATTTCAAAGAAAAATGATGAGACGAGTACCTCCGAAATTTGATCGAGATACTAAAATCTTCCACTGGGCATCTGTTTAAAGGGAAATCCTGGGAATTAGAGACGACCTGGCCCTTTGTCTGGTGTTTTCGACTATTTTGAGAAAAAAGGCATTGACCAGCGAACGAGAAGGAAGCACATAATAATTCATAAGATTTGAGGAAGTGATAGCTTTAAACTCATAATGAATCCACTACGAGACTGCGCTTCGGCCCCTGCCTCCTCGTCTGCCCGTGAAATTTACATGTAGCAAAACCAGCTATAATACAAGTGTTTTATATTTGTAGCGCCAAGAAAATGAAGAAAAATTAAAAATTAAATTAAATTAAAAAGTTAGAAGCTCCGCCAGTAAAGGAGAGAGAAACGAACTCGGACTGATAGCTTTTATAGAGAAATTTGTAAACTCGATGAAAAATATATTCTACTAGTCACATTTGTCCATAAATAGTCCAAATATATAGTTTTGTACATCTAAATTATCTTCCAAGTGAATGGGTTCTTTAATATAGTAAAATAGTTCGAATATCTAGTTTTGTACATCTATATTATCTTCCAAGTGGGTTGTTTAATGTAATTATGGTTTTTATTTTTGTTGGGCAGGTTATATCATGTAAATTTGCTTTAATGAGATGATTAAATGAAAAGATCATTATTTTTACCATTTAAGTTTAATTTTTATAGAGTATGGTGTGTTGTTAATTTTAGTATGATTTTTTAAGGTATTAATATAGTAAAATTAGGCATGAGGATCTTATATTGAAATCAAGGTAAGAATAACTATAATGTTGAAGTGAATGTATGGTAAGAACAAATATAAAGATCATAGGTTGTTAATTGGGTGTAGTTTGATTCACAAGGCATAGAAGAGTGGGCAAATGGGTGTGTTAAGGCACTCTTTGTGTAATGGTCATCGGTTTGAAACCTTGTGGATGTCTTGCTTGACCAACCCTCAACTAGAGGTTATAGTGGTATCAATGGGAATCGACCTCGGGTCATGCAAGTACGAGACCTGCCTACTTGTCAATTCCTCTAGTTACCCAAAAAAAAATGGGTGTAGCTTGAGTGAAGGTGAGGAAAAGTCGATTTCCTTCCCACTTTGCAACATGTTTGCTCGTAGTGAACCAGTTGTTGATGAGCTATATATGAATTATTTATAAGTTGTTATTATGCCCTTGTGCCTTAAAGAATTTAAGGTTTACCCTAAGCAACATTGTAAAAATGAAGGGAAGTGCACAAAAAGTTTCAGGTAAATGTGTTACCTATAGGAGAATAAAATATAAAAATAAAAGAGAGAGAGAAAAAGAGAACCATAGGCTTAACTCAACACATGTTAAAATAGACACCCATTAGGAGACAAGTGTTAATTTTGAACTGACGTGATGGACATCCATGGCACCCTGGAATCCTTCACCCATAAGGGAGGTGCAAATTGATTTTTCTAACCTTTGATTACATAGGGATGGTCAATACCTCCAAGAAGTTGGCTTTGAAATGGTTGATGGAAACAGACAAGCAATCCATCATATACCCACAAGAACTAATGACGAATAATAATAATAATAATAATAATAAAACAAAAAACAACAACAACAACTCTTGAACTCTCCAAGCCTCTAAACAATTGGACTTTCAATTTTGTTCAGAATTATTACATAAGTATTGATGATCTTGATACTATAACAAATCATTTTTCCACAAAAAAAATTCTATTGTATTAGGTGTACGCCTCCTCCCACATTTACCTAATTTCACAAGCCTGCGAGGGTAAACATGAGACAAAGAGTTACTATGACATGACGCGACCTCGCAATTCCAATTAAGGAAGTGGGGCCTACAAACTCACCACATACTAACATCCTACAAGGACTACAATTCACTTAGAGGCTGAATAACCACCCCAGGTGACCAAACCCTAAGCTGGAACCCTTTTTCTCTGCTCTGTGCCCACAACTACACCATTGACATTGTTTCCATGCAGTTATGAGGCTATAACTGCGCGCACAAGATTGCCCCATGCAATTATGGCCTAAACTCTTCATTTCTAAGCATGCGGTCCTACGATTTGTGCCACCTTTTTAGGTTAACCTCCAAACCACTCCCCATAACTTCCTGTAATTTTCCATAATCATATTTAACATGAAAACGGAGCTAAACATTCAATCTCAAATCATAAACTTGACCTAGACTGCCTTGAACACACTAGATATTTCATCAAACACATGGTAAACACGTCATGAATGTATATATGATCATATTAGTCTGAGATTCATTTGAGAATCACTAAGAAGGCTTTATGCCCTCTCCACATAGTTGTAACAATACTTATTAGTCCACACTTTCACCAACTAATCAATAACTAAACAATCCATGATGAGAGCCATAGATGGTACATATCATATAACCATAAAATAATCAATATAGGAATCATGGGAACTTAGCGATAATATCACCAACATAATCACTACAAATATACATGAATCAAGGCAGAAGAATAGCTCTTATTAATATATGAAAATACCAACCAAGTCAAGGACTTCCACATATCACCTGACCATAGATTGGGCTAAACCAAATCTCTCTTTCAGTCAATCACCCCCGCGCCATATTCCAAGCATGAATGTGGGATCTCATAGAATAAACCAAGACAAAACCAACTGGGGCTTCCATAGGCCAAACCACCTCAACTCTTAACCATACTGATTCTTTGAAATGCTCACTTACAGCATGAAGAAATTCAAAGATTACTTGCATCTGCTATTAATATGCTATTATGAACTAAGTTCAACGAAATCAAGGACCACAATTTGTGCGAGAAAATACATTTAACATCTAAGATTCTTCACTGCCATTGCCAATATTCAGAAGGATTTGTTTCATGCTTTTATTGTTTATATGTAGTAGTTTTGATGAGATTTCAAATGGTGGCTGCAATTACCAATTTTCAGAGAGATTTGTCCCCGTTCTTTTATTTTTTATACGTAATAGATTCAACCAAATTTCAAATGTTTACTAAAACGAATAATCAAAGAAAGATGTCAAGCAAAAGGAACAATCACCTTTAATACCTAACAGGTATATGTATGCATCATAACTATATCTCTCTATGTGAGTGTCTAGGTTGAGAGCTAACATGGGCATGCTTACTAAATCCGATTAAGTAAATATAAGCATGTCAAAACCCATCATGAGCATAGAAGATGACTTGATTGAGGCGTTAGACTATGTTGGAACTTGAGTCCAACATGAGTTTAGAAGCGAAGGAGCTTCATTTGGCCAATTAATGCTTGAAAGTCGCTGAAGGGAAAAATTAGTATTTATAGCCACTTAAATGTAGTATTGAAGATAACTAAGCAATGCCCTCGCCATTGTGATAGGAATGAATATCAAAGAGACACTTAAAGCCAACATCAATTTATTAACACAACGAGATCTCTACCAATCGACAAGGGTTATTGCTAATAAAAAGGTTAATTGAATCAACCATCAAGAACATAATTGAACTGATGACCAACTAAAAATCTCTGAAAGGAAAGAGAAACTATATGGGAAGATAGAAAATTTTAAGAAAATAAATTTATCTTAAAGTTTAGAAACTTTGAAGAATATTATTAGTTTGAAATATTCAAATTGTAAAATGCTTATTAATAATTTTGTAAAAATTTCAAATTTCAAATTATTTTATATAAATGCTTATTAATAATTTTGTAAAAATTTCAAATTTCAAATTATTTTATATAAATCTCTACAAAATTTTAGCAAATTTTAAAGCAAAATAATTTCATACATAAAATTTAGACGAATCCATTAAAAAAAAAATAGAAATTAACACTTTTCCTTCTAAATTTCACCTTCAAATCACGCACTACTGCCCACACGAACGGTAGAAAATCGTCCATAGATTTCTTTGCATTCCATCCCGCAAAGCCAGTATTCTGATCGAGTAAGAAAGAAGAGAGCGCATTCCACAACCGTCTCAATCAGACCCGTCCGTAAGGCTAGGAAGAGGAGACTATTTTATTCTGGAATTCGAGCGGTTATCGGACTTTCTTCCATCAAGAAGGGAGTTCGGATTCCACACTCGCCAGACTGTACGCTAGTGCAATAAAAAAGTGTTATCTAAGTGCAATAAATTGTTGTATTCAAGAAAGCAAGCACGGTTAGCCGTTGTTTTATTTGCACAAAATTAGGGTAACATAAGGTTTCATTCTACGCCATTTCCAAAGTAAAACCCTATTCATGCCCTTTGATAAGCCCCACTAATTTCGGTTCGCTAGTGCTTTTGCTATTGGAAAATCAGGCTTACTAGTTTGTACATCTAAATTATCTTGTTTAATGTAATTATGGTTTTTATTTTTGTTTGGCTAGTTATATCATGTAAATTTGTTTTAATGAGATGATTAAACGAATATCGTTATTTTTTCCATTTAAGTTTATTTTTTTATTGATTATGATGTGTTACTAATTTTAGTATGATTTTTAAGGTATTAACATAGTAAAATTAGGCATAGGGATCTCATATTAAAGTTAAGGTAAGAATATTTATAATGTTGAAGTGAATGTATGGGAAGAACAAATATAAAGATCATATGTTGTTAATTGGGTGTAGTTTGATCCACAAGGTATAGAAGAGTGGGCAAATGGGTTTGTTAAGGCACTCCTTATGTAATGGTCATTGGTTCGAAACCTCGTGGGTGTCTTACTTGACCAACCCTCAACTAGAGGTTTTAGTGCTAGTAGTGGGAATCGACCCCATGTCATGCAAGTATGAGACCCGCCTAGTTGTCGATTCCTCCAGTCACCAAAAAAAAAAATAAGGTGTATCTTGAGCGAACATGAGGAAAAGTTGATATCTTTCCCACTTTGCGACATGTTTGCTTTTAGTGAATCAATTGTTGATGAGCTATATATGAATTATTTATAAGTTGTTAACATGGCCTTGTGCCTTGAAGAATTTAAGGTTTAATATAAGCACCATTGTCAAAATGAAGGGAAGTGCCCAAAAAGTTTCAGTAAAATGTGTTACCTAGAGGAGAATAAAATACAAAAATAAAGAGAGAGAGAAAAAGAGAACCCTAGACTTAAATCAACGCATGTTAAAATAGACACCCATTAGGGGACAAGTGTTAGTTTTGAACTGACATGATGGACATCCATGGCACCCTGTAATCCTTCACCCCTAAGGGAGGTGTAAATTGATTTTTCTAACCTTTGATTACATAGGGATGGTCAATACCTCCAAGAAGTTGGCTTTGAAATGGTTGATGGAAACACACAAGCAATCCATCATACACCCACAACAACTAATGACGAATGGAAAAAAAGCAACTCTTGAACTCTCCAAGCCTTTAAACAATTGGGCTTTCAATTTTGTTGAGAATTCTTACATAATTTTCAATGATCTTGATACTATAACAAATCATTTTTCTACATAAATTTTTCTATTGCGTCAAGTGTACGCCTCCTCCCACATTTACCCAATTTCACAAACCTGCTAGGGTAAACATGAGACAAAGAGTTACTATAACATGACCCGACCTACCAGTCGTAGTTAAGGAAGTGGGACATACAAACTGACCACATACTGACATCCTACAAGGACTGCAGGTCACTCAATGGTTGAACAACCACCCCATGTGACCAAACCTTGAGTTGGAACACTTTTTCTTTGCCCTGGGCCCACAACCGCACCCTTGACACTACTTCCATGCGGTTATGAGGTTATAACGCACTCACAGGTTTGCTCCCATGCAATTATGGCCTAAACTCTTTAGTTCTAAGCATGCAATCCTGGGATTTGTGCCACCTTTTCAGGCCAGCCTCCAAACCACTACCCAGTGTTAGTTTTTGTAGCATCGGATGTGTTCTAGCGTTGAAATTTTACGGAGAGGCTAGAATACAGGAGATCTCCAAAACCCATAAATCGTTTTTGGAAATTCCGCCTAAAAATGACTTAATTAGCTTACTAACCAGTTTTTAAATATTTCCTAAGTCTAAACTTATGGAATATGGTTAATTAATCAGAATTAATTAAGTCAAGGTGTGAATGTTCTAGAAACTCACACAGATCGACTTCAAGTTAATCGTAGCCATCGATTAAGATTTAATTTTGGTCGTTGGAGTCCCAACAGAGGATTATAAGAAGTTGATGGGCACTTCTACAATACACTTGAGCAGTTCGATTTCATAAGTAGATCGATTTGCTGAGTAGCAGCAGTCAGTTGCCAGTGAGTGAGGGGCAGAGACAATGATTCAGAGGAAATATTTTCCAGATCCGGAGAGGCAGCAACAAGTGATTTGACTTATCCCAGAGAGGCAACACTGAGGGGAAACACAATAGCTTCAATCAGGCAGTTCGATTTGGAGAGAAGAAAAAAATGTTCTTAGTTCCAGAGGTCGAGAAGGAGTCCCAGATAGCCGGAGAGACGATTTTCTTAGCTTCCAGAGGTAGAATGACTTCATCATAGCCTAGCCCAAAGAAATTCGTCCAGCCAGCTACGCAGAGCAGCGCAGAGGCTGACGTAGTGCTCTAGGAGGCCAAGTTTTTGATAGGGAAAGTATAGCCAGAGATTGCCTGTGGGAGAAGGGTAATTCCCTTCAGTATTTTGCTCAAATTTTCTTGTTGTTTGGATATCCAATTGGTTATCCATAGATGTACTCGGATTTCACAGCTGCAAAATAAATAAAACCCTCACCGTTGCACCAATTTTCCCAAATTAGGTTTTCCAGGGGACATTTATCCAAAAATAACAGTGTTATTTTATGTGTGTGTGCTAGCATTTCTTCCAACGTTTATTCTTCTGCAGTTTTATTTGTGTAGGCTGTAGTGTGAGTTATTTAGTGTTTATTGTAGGAAACTGTAAATAAATTGTTAAATTAAAATAACAATTAGGAGAATAATTTCCAGTTGTTGCAATAGGATTCGGGTTTCCAAATTTTCACACCCAAAACTTCTTGTAATTTTCTATAATCATATTTAACATGACAACGAAGCTGAACATTCAATCTCAAATAATAAACTTGACCTAGACTACCTAGAACACACTAGATATTTCATCAAACACATGGAAAACACGTAAGCTATAGGTCATGAATGTATATCTGAACATATTAGTATGAGATTCATCTTAGATTCACCGAAAAGGCTTTATGCCTTCTCCACATAGCTGCAACAACACTTATTAGTCCATAAATTCACCAATCAATCAATAACTAAACAAATCATGACGAGAGCCACAAATGGTACACAACATATAACCAGCATATAACCATAAAATAACCAGTATAGGAATCATGGCAACTCGTCCAAACTATCACCAACATAATCACTACAAATATATCTGAATCACAGTAGAAGAATAACTCTTATTAATATATGAAAATACCAACCAAGTTAGGGACTTTCACATATCACCTAGCCATAGATTGGGTTGAACCAAATCTCTCTTTCATCCAATCACACTCATGCGATATTCCATGCATGAATGTGGGATCTCATGGAATAAACCAAGACAAAACCAATTAGGGCTTCCATAGGCCAAACCATCTCAACTCTTAACCACAGTGATTCCACCTCTACGGTCAGACATCACTAACACCAACCAGATCGGTCTCTACCTAGGTTGTCCAGGGCTCCAAAGCATTTGTCCAACCCAGCTCTAGGGACTAGTAACTAAACCCACTAAGGGCTCCAGGCTAGGCTCCAAGACTAATAACTTAACCCAAGTTGTTCCAGGGCTTCCATAGCGTTTGTTCCAAACCACAGCCATAAGGAACATGAGCACCAATAAGAAAAACAATCAAGTGGAAAAACCCACAACACCATGGTTATCCAGGAAATGGCCAGGCAAGGCTAAAACCTTTATCAATACAGGTAAATATCCATGCCAACGACAACACATAACTGGAAAATCACATGCATATACCATGCATCCAAAAATAAGCAAGGAAATCACACATGCAACTTGTTACCTACCAAGAAATCCAGTTGTAATTGTTGATCCAATTGTTCCCTTGTGCTTTCTTGCTTTCCTTTGTCTTCTTTCTCCAATCCAAGTGAATACTATAGTGCTCCAAGAATTCTCTAAGTGTGTAATAGTATGAGAGAATGAGAGAATAGAAGAGAACTCAACCTAAAACTCACAAATAGGCTAGCAATTGATCCTCATAAGCCTCTTTATCATTGAGGCCTATATTTTCTTCATTTTCCTTCAATTTCCATCTCAAGCAAATCTTATCCCTTCGCCTTACTTTTCTCTTATTTTCATAAATAAATACCAATTAATGCCTCTTTGTCTTTGCCAATGCCTTTGTCAATTTCCACAACCATTAATAAATCTAAAGTGATACCCATTAGGATGTTTTTCCCACCATTCAGCTTGGAATACGTGTCCCATGACCTTGGTCTTATACTTTTTTACATGGAAAATCAACTAGGGGTTATTACAAACCCCTCCCCCTTAGGGGAACATTGCCCTAAGTGTTTTATGACTCCTATGACTAGCAAACCACTGAAAACAAAACATATTGCCCATGGAGCTTTATAACCCAACTCATTGCAGTATTTACAATGACCACTGCTGAATATATGACAAACATACCATTTACTAGAGCTTTATAACGCAACTCACTATGGTATTTACAATAACAACCATATATACACTCATGCACATTTGCTCTAACCAGCAAATAAAAAGATACAATGTCTGCATCAGTCAACAAGGGAATCCATAAGCTCACACCTCCATCCTCAAAGTAATACCAGGATTCGCCTCCTTCCTAGGAAGTCAAGAATCTACTACTAAAGTCAAACCTATATCTAATGTCCAGCGCTACGATCCTTGCACTCCTTGTTCTCTCAGTGAACAGTTGCTGACTCATTGTTCCAGGGCACACACCCAATGTGCTTTTGATTCCATCTAGCAATGATAATGAACAAAATAAAATCATTCACCGAACTTCTCTTTTTTGCTATACAATCCCTCAGGCAATCTGATCACCCCCTTTTGTGCAGTCTCACGCCTTCCAAGTTCTGTTGGCATCCCCTTCTCTGTAACACAGTCCCTTGGGCGACCCATCCCTTCGCAAGGTTTCCTCGCATCGGAAGGTCCAAAAACCAAGTCATATCCCTGCCCAAAGATCATCATACCGATCATAACATGCTCATGGAAATCAATGGACATTATTGGGTATTAGCATCCCAATGGCCCTGCTCCTAAATGATTTACCATCAGATTGTTGCATGTTCCAATTACTTTCACTGTTGTTGCTAACATTCTCTACCAGCCAATTCCAAGCACCCAACTGGGCCTTTTCAACCACCCAAACCAAGCATTTTCCATGGTTTCCTATACCAAGCACATAATTTCCATTAGATTCAAAAGGAATTGAAATAAATTCGAATCATACCACATTGGTAGCTTGTCAATAAGGTACACCTACAATTCTATTTACTTCCTGTCACAACAAGTCAAACTAGTTGTTTGATCAAATCATCATGTATAAACATATCACACCCGGTTAGCTCAAAACACAACCATCATAAATCAAAATCATAGATCATGTGTAACCATCATAAATCAGATTCATAGATCACATGCATAATAAAAACTGAAATAAAATATTGATATTTATCTTTCAAACAGTCATTTGCTTCTACCTTTGTTCTTTATCCTTTTCGTACACACACTAAATTAGTTTCCAAACCCAGTAAGCACCCAGTGCCTTATCTTATCTTCAATCACGTACACATACACACGGTGTACATCACACGCATACACCCACACATGTTGTACCACACAATACATACACCTACACCCGGTGTACAACACAATACATATACGTACACATAATACAACAAAATGAATACACATGTCACAATACAACGATTACACAATACCATATTTACACAACACAACATGTACGACATGTACACAACACTACATGTACACAACTCCACTTGCACATGTACACAACAACAATATTGCACATCCGAAGACCATGTTGTCTCTATCAAGCAACCTTGCTTCTAGTGTCTTTCCCACACCTTAGTGCATGCATCCACAATCAAAATTTTGGGTTTGTGGTTCTTTACACTATCCATGTTTGTCCCAGCATGTCATAGACCACACCGCTTTCATCCTACTGATGTATCCCTTGCATTATCTGCCATAGCATAAACATAGGCATAGTATAGGCACATAATACCAATTCATATCCACATGATAATAACCTAAATGATTTATTAGGGCTACTCTTCCCACTTGATACCTCGTAAAACCATGAACCTCTTCATGCCATTCCCCTGTATATGCAATCATTCCTCCACAAGTATGATCCATGACGACCCTGCCAGACAACGACATACATACATACATCTATACATATATAGACATCAGTAAAATCACGATCACAACATAATACTAGATATCATAAGGTCAAGGTTAACATAACTCCCTTTATCCATGCACAGCATTAGAACAACAATTCCATACATAGCCAAGGCATTTGACGCCTCAAATCCATTTACTTTACCTCTCTTGTTACCTTTCTCGTGACTATCCTGCCACTATCCATTTACCCCAATGGACCCAACTAATCCAACTAGTTGTCATATTCTTGCCTTCAGTTACCCTTATACATGCACCGGGGTTCATCCAGGTCTTACAATACCTGTTGGGTTTCATTCATCTCCCCTCGAACTCCATTAACTTTCCTCTTTCCCCGACCAATTCCAAAGACCCTCAAAACATAAAATGCAAGAACAAGAAACAATCAAGAAGAAAACCATGAAAACCAATAACAATATGACACCACAAACAAAGTGGCATGGTCATGCACCACACATAAACAAATTTGCAATTCAAGAACAAACAAATCATAAAACACCAAAAGCACAAAACTAGAAACATACACCATGACTCAACCCCATAGGTTCCCAATGATTCCAAGGGAAAGCTTAACCTGAGCCTTCTTCAAGATTTCATGGCAATCTCTTTTTCCATGCAATCCCCTACATCATACTGCCATAAACACACAATTGTTAGTGCATAAATAAACATAACAACATATAGGTTACCTTACCTTGTTGTTCCAAACATGTTGCCATGTAACTGAACACATACACATATAATCTCTCAAGGGACTCCAATTCCTTGACGAATCCAACCATAACTAGAAACCAACTGTTATACATGTCAAATACATGTTCATGAATATATCACATATCCACATAATGTCAAACAAAATCAAGGTTAAGAAGACTTCTGGTATTCATGCAAAACACTCATTCTTTTGAATTGTCGTTTCCAAACATAGCCAAAGTAATTCTCACCCAATTCCTTTCTTTTACCTTCTTCCTTGCTACAATTGAATTTTTTTAGGTGTTATCACATCACCCAATTGTTAGTTATATAAACAAATCAATTGTTACCTTGCCATGCTAATACCCAGCATGTTTCCTTGTAATTATTCACACATGTCAGTCACATGTTCCAAAGATCAAGACACATTTGGGCAAAAATTCCGATGGCGGAATCTGATGGAACGGATAAAATCGGAAAAAGTGTTGTAAGTTAAATGTTGTTGTTGTTGTTTTTTTTTCAATCTTGACAGTCGTCGAATATCCGACGGGTGTTCTTTTACCATTGAACATTCAACGCTTTATCCAATATGAAAATGTGTTATCCAATATCTGACAAATGACAATTAACCGTTGCATAATGTTCAATTCCACCATTAATGACTTTTTTCAGTGGACAACGTCTAATATGGGACCACTTTACGTGGAGTTTAACTAATTATAATAGATATAACATTAATATTATAATTATATATAATATTATATATATATATATATATATATATATATATATATATATATAGTTGCTATATATATTAGTTGTGATTATTTTGAAAGGTTTTAGTCTTATTTTGAGGTTAATTTTGAACAAATTGTCACTGAAAGTTTGGTGACAAAAAATGTCACATAACATTCTTTAAGGAGACCAAGGATACAAGAGATCGACATCAGGGGATTCTGAGGATTGAAAATGTTATTGCTCTTGTAGAAATTGCAAGGGTTTGAGGCTAATGATAATTCTAATCAAATCAACTAAAAATCATTGTAGAGACTATGGACACGCTCAAAGCGGACATGAATATCCTCCATTAATAAATTATTCATTATATGTCTTTGTATTGTAGATTGTTTTTGTAATTGTTTATATGTATGTTGTGTTTTAGGTTGTATGTATTTGTATTTTAAATTGTATTGTCTTTCTATTGTAAATGTATTTTATAATATTCTTTTGGGAGTTGTTTGACCCATGTTGTTATCTTGATGTGGAACATAAATATTATTTGATTATTTTTGCTAGGGTTGATTAAGGAGTTAGGTCGAGTGAGGAGTTAATTACTTGATGGGCTTAAGAATAAGAGCTTATTGTTTAAGGGTTTAGGGGTTAGGGGTTAAAGGCTTAGGGGTTAGGGATTTAAGGGCTTAGGGAAATGTGGTTAAGTATATTATGCACATAATTTAAAATATGGACATAGTGAATACATTTTTATAGGAAAGAAGAAAATGATTATATAATATATTGTTATAAAATTTTATAAGACAAAATAATAAATATAAAGATCATTAAACAATTAATTAAATAAAAATTGGATTAAAAATAAAATTATTATAAAGAAAGATGATTGGATAAAGATATAAGGAGTCTATTTTATTAATTTAGGTAAGATAGTAATTAATAAAAAACCATTTTTTATGAAAAATATTATATAAAAAAAAAAAAATTTACTTTATTTATTAAAAAGTTTAAATTTATAAACCACAATTTATTAAAATGTTATGTTCCTAACCACAATCTATTTCACTCATAAAAGAGACTCTTTCTCATTTTTTAAGGAAAAAAGTATGGGACACAAGCCTTGCACTTGGTGTTTCAAAATGTTTTAGGTGACAATGAACTTTTTAAGCTCAAGTGATATAGAGTGAAGAATTATCTATATAAAGTCTCTTTCTGTGATACGTAAAGGGTCTCATTAGTGTAAATTGTGAGAAAACTAATTGAAGTAATATCAAAGCTATAATAGTTCTAGCAAAAGGGTAGATTAATGAAATGTTTGATAAATCATCAATGGTTATTTTTTCCAAATTTATCTTACTTATTATCACTCATGCAAGGTAGAACATTCCATTTTGAATGTCCTTTGAAGTAGGCGCAATGTTTTTATTCTATAACATTCACTTACCACTAAGTACAAAGGAGTGAGTTTTTGACATTTTGGTCAAATCAAATAAGTAGTCAAAAAGAAATAATACCCCATTTTGTGTAGAAGGAGAGATATTTGACATCATGCCTTAGTAAAAAAGGGTTTCCTATAAAAAAATGTCTTTAGTGGGTTCCCTACCACTTGCCTAAAGAAAAAAGTGCACTTCCTTTATGCAAGCTTAAACAAGCATAGCACCATCCATCAAGACAATGTTTGTGCAATGTTCAACTCATGTCGACAGTCAAAGTGCACTTTTGTTGACATCCTCCCTCACTTTGGTTGTGTTTGTACTTCTATTTTGGTGAGTTTTCTCAACTATCGTCTTTTGCACACTTTCGCTTTCACAAGTGTCGCTTTCACATTCGCAACTGTCATTTTGGCTTGCTTTCACTTTAATAAGTGGCATTTTCATGTTATCTTCGCTCTGGCATGTGTCGCTTTCAAGGTCATTCACATGTGCAAGTGTCATTTTCATGTCTTCTTACAGTCGCAGGTGTCACTTTTAAGTATGTTCACCCCTATATGTGTTGCACCTTTGCACATCACTAGAGTTAATTTGGGTGCACTTCTTTGCATTAAACGCTCATACATATCATTAGAATATGTGTCAAACACACTCCCATAGCTCACACATGTTGATTGTTCCTAAATTTTTTCAACATAATCTTAAACATCTTGCTAAATTGCAAAAGCTTCATGATCACATTGATTTGTTGTATTTGTTTCTTGCTCTCACCCAAGCTCATGGTTGCTCACCCATCCTCCTAAGACTTTTAGCCTCTAAGTGAACTTAAGAAATAATATGACATTATAATGATGAATGCAAAATAAGATCAATATGTTTTTTAGTATGGTTGTGGCTATATATCTTACAATGCGTCTCACTTCCTACATGTCAAGAAAAGTAACAACTGTCTTGTATTTTTTCAACCTATTCTTAAATATCTTGATAAATTGCACAAACATCATCATCAATTTGTTGTATTTATTTCTTGGTCTCATCTAAGTTGCCTTTCTCTTTGTCTTTGTTGCCTTTATTTTCCTTATATATTATATTTGTAAAAGGTTGTTATATCAACATTTAAATATTTGCTATATATACTAATATTACTTTATTGATTGTAATTGTATAGTATGGTCCCCCTAGGGAATTGCTCGATGAGGAAGAGGTGGTTGTAGTACAAGCGCCTGTTCAAGAACATGGAGCGATTAATATTGAGGATCAAGCTAATGATCCTATGGAAGAAGATAATGATGTTGATAACATAGTTGAAGAAGATGGGACAAATAGATTGATCCAGGAGACATTTAATAATGTTGGAATGGATGATGATGGAAACCAGTATGATGACCATGCTTTTGATATACCTGTACTTGAGAGGGAAATTAAACCTCTTTATGAAGGCTCAAAAACATCTCTTCTCTTTGATGTATTGTTGTTGGTCAACTTAAAGGTGGTGAATGGTTTGTCAAACACATGTGTGACACAAATCCTAAGGTATGTAATATATTTTATGACATTTAGTACTATATACATGATAAAACAATTATTTTTTCCTTTATTTTTAATGTTGGTATGTTGATAATCCTTTAATTATTTTGTAACATTTGGATGCAATATGTACGATTAATATTGTTTAGTACATTAACCAATACTACTTTCTTTTTTGTTGTAGATTATTAGGTGAATCTTTGTTACCATTGTCAAATGTTTCACATCGTATGTATGGAGATTTACATGTCATTGTGAAAGATATTTGAATGGAGTATCAAGTTCATGCATGCCCTAATGATAATATTATATATTATAAAGGACATGTGTCGAAAGACAAATGCCCAAAATGTGATGAGAGTAGAAATCAAACCGATAAAGTAACAAAAAAGGTGTCTTACAAGGTTCTTCATTATATTCCCATAATTCCATGTCTGCGACAATTGTTCAGGTGCAAAAGCATAGCAAAACTTATGGATTACCATGCAACGAATAAAAGTGAAGATGGTGTTCTTCAAATGCCTGCAAATGGATTTGTGTTTAGGAATATAGAGGAAAAGTGGCTAGAGTTTAAAAGAGAACCTCGTAATCTTAGGCTTTCATTAGTAGATGATGGTGTCAATCCATTTGGAGAGCTGTTGTGGGGAAAAGTATCCAACACGGAATGACCCTATCCCACTCTAAGGGTGATAGTTCCTTAGCAACAGCAGAAGCAAAGCTATCTAAAGTTACTTCTTTATGACATGCAAGAGATGAAAGGAAGAGATCCACTTACCCATGTCTTGCGCAAATGGTCGATCCAATCTCCTCTATTTACCGCTTGCTCCCAGCTCCAAGTCTTCTCACGGGCCCAGCTACACGAGATCCTGCGAACAAGACAAGAAAGGGAAACTACAAGAAGCATGCATTCATAATTGATTCAAGGATTAGCATAAATCAAATACGCAAGTAAGACAATACACCATTGAAACACATGCGAATAGAAGAACCTCGAATGCTTTATTAATATAAGGAAGTAAGGTTCAGGTGGTGATACAACCGTGAGAGGTCCAATCCAGCATCACCTTCCCGACGGAAAGAAATCTCCTCTTCACCTCCCTCAAGCAATCACCCAATACTCACAACTGTAAACCAACATCAATTCTTTGCACAAAATTCCGGCCTCCAGATCCCATGGGATGAGATCCTTATATAGAGTTTTGGAGTGAAGATAAGTCAGCTTGATGTGTGACTTGTTGTCCTCTTCAACTCCAGTTGTTCTTCAGTCCTTGAGTCCACTCGGAGTTTCTACCTTCCACTTGGAGTTTTAGAACCTCTTTACTCATCATTAGGCGAATCTTCTGATCCAAGTGTCATTTTGGAAGCTTCCTGGGCACTGGCACATTGAGAAAAGATTCCTCCACATGTCAAAGTACGCCCAGCGCAGGTAGCCTTTGTTGCACTTGCTATGCAGCGCAGGTACACCATAGAGCTTTTGACATTCAGCGCAGATGCTTAGTGGAGCAGCTGCTTTGATCCAAAATTGACCTGTTTTTGAGTGTTTTTCAGTGGAGGACTAATCTGAAGTGCTGTGGTTTGCTGACCTTGTTCCTCTAGGGGTAGGAACAACATGTTTAGGGACTTTGGATCCCTCAGATTATTGACATTTCATGCTCGATGCTGTAAGGCACAAAAATGTCTATAACAGTTGCCCCCTAAAGTATGAGGTCGTTTATCGGGTGAAATGCTTTATTAGGAGGATCCAAAGTTCATTCAATCGTCGGGAGGTGACCTGTAACAAAATACAATACAATACATTATCTTTTCATACTTTCTTTTCATGATCTAGCTGATGCGGGCATTTCCCATGCTCAGCTTTATAAATACATTTGCTGTACATATCTATGTTTTTATCTCCTGAATATATATCGCAGCCCGGATGGATGAAACTAGATCCGGGGTCTTCAAACTTGTCCAACCTTCACTCTAGTACAAGTCGATCCATGTGAGAATTTCTTGAAGTCGAACATGGAAAGACATCGCTTGATTACCAGTCAATAATGTAAACTGTTAACAAGCGCGAGAGGAATCACCGATAATGATGATGACCCTCAAGGTACTGCAGCACAATTCACGTGGCGTGAATATAGGATCTGACGTCGAACACCACGCAAAGTCTCCCGGTCGAAGGTCATTAATGTATACCTATCGCCGGAAGTGAGAAACTTGCCATTGAGGCATGCAAGCTTCAAAGTACTGAGGGGGTGTTCCTAGATCAACTTCTTAGATAGTGAGCTGATGTCGACAAGAAGTGATCCGTCAAAGGAGGGCCTTAATGAATCCCACATCAGTGACACGGAACGGAGCCAGTGATGATGGTGAAAACGATCTGTGAAATATGATTCAGGGTGGCGGTCATGGAAGGACGAAAGATGATGTATGGTAGTGGATGGGACCCGGTTGACACTTTCTGAATGACATCTCTTGAACATATAACGACACTGATGTGATGGATCAGTAGCATTACCCCATGTATGGATGGTATGGCGAGACCATGGTGAAGGGACCGGTGAATGATAATAACCCAACCCGATATTTACGGAGGCAAAAGTGTCATGTTCAAGAGCGACTTGCTACCATTAAGCTTTGAGGTTCTTCCCAAATTTTCCCCAGTCATTTCTGACCAGTACCTCTTTATTTTTGTCAAGCTTGAGGAGGATAACATATGCTTGTTCTATAACCTGCCCTTCGGGCAAGCCCATCGCTATGTTTTAACGAGCTTAACGATAGGGAAACTCGTTCTCGTCTAAAGACAAGTTTGTCGCTATCTAATATTTTTAACGAGCCCAGCGACAAAGATAACTTGGTCCTTTTCATCTTTAGAGAGTCTGAAAAGGGTACATAAAGTGGACTCCAGGGGTCCTTTTTCGTCATCTAATCCCTTAAGTCCGAAAAAGTATAAAACAATACAGAAGGGATGAATGTTCGATATCTTTATCGAGCCGAACTAGACAAACACTCGATCTTTTTGTGCAATAATCCCTCAGGTCCAAAAAGATTAAAATCTAGAGGAGGGATAGCTCTTCCGGTCCTTTTAACGAGCTGGAAGGCCAAAACTCGGCAAACTTTTCATATTTTACGAGTCAGTGAAAAGAGCTCAAAGAAGACTCGTATTTTGAGGAACGAGTGATAAATAGGGATAGCAGCAGATTCCAGGTACAGGTTGGAATTTTCCAATCACGGCAGTGTCACAAGGATGGCTAGGTGAAATCACTCTTCGCAGCTGTTCCTCAAAATAGGTAAACAATCAAGTGGATGTGAATGATCGGCCAAATGAAAAGTGGAGGTGACGGTGCACAAACACGACCAAGGCTTTTATGGCTGATGAATTTACGGTCTCAAATGGTTATTTACCGGTTCATTTTTTCTGGATGAGCTTGAACTCTGGGGGAAGCTTGCTCACATGCTTATGTTTATTTTTTAACGAGCATGAAGTCCGCGTTAAAACTGCTCGGATCTTGCGTTTATTTTTTAACGAGCATGAACTTTGCCAAAACTGCTCGTTCTTTTGCATGCCCCCAACATCATAATAACGCATGTCAAAGGAGGGTGCCCCCCAAGCTTCATTGCATTCAACTTGGTGGTTGGAATGAAGGTTTACCTTTGAATTTTGAAAAGGGGATTTGTTTCATTTTTTAATGAGGTTGACACAATAAAAGAACTATCCTCATGATTCCTTGTTTCATTTTTTAACGAGGTTGACACGAGATAAGAACCGTCCTCGGGGCCCACTGTATTTACAGTATTTCCATTAGGGCGATGATCCATGCCGACAAAATATTTAGGAATCTTCCGAATCCGTTGGATATAGAAGATTCCATATTGTAGGTTTCCACTGTGGCCACTTCCGCCAGATTATTTGCAGGTGGCAGGGCAAAAGTACCCATTAAGGCAGGGTCTTTTAGGAGACCTACTCCAATATTTTGGAGCGATTGATTACTTTCATGGATCATTGTGCTGCTTCCCGTAACTTGAGAACTGTTGGGGAGAAATGTTTGTTGGTCGACGATTGTAATTTTTCCTTGAAAAGGAAATACAATCCTCCTGAAGTAGGTCGACACAACTGCGGCCATGGCATATATCCAAGGCCTTCCCAGTAGGATGTTGTAATCGAGGTTTCCGTCGATTACTTCAACATCAACTTCTACTGTTTTGCCCCCCAGTTCAACTTGCAAGTTACTTAAAATCCTGTATGGAGTGTATGATCGTCCATCAAATGCTTTTAATGTCGTTGACGATTTCGACAAGGGTGGTGAGCCTAAACTTTTCCAGCAACTCATCGACATAAGACATGTAGATGCCCCCTCATCAATAATTGTTCGGTGAACAGTTTTGTTGAGGGCTTTCACTTGAATAAGGAAAGCTAGTTGAGCTGGTAACTGAGGGTCATATCCTTTATGATCAAAGGCCACAAGATTGGAATCCATTGGGCCAATCCCACCTATGGCTGATAATAAAGCTTGCTCTTGGGAGGTGCAATTTTGCGCTACCTCAGGCGTCAACATAGCGGACGACGATTGAGCCAGGTCCTCTATTATATTATAATCCTGTGTTATTTTTTCACGAGGATTAAATGTCGATTTGTGTACTACTCCCTTTGGCGACTTTATTATTGGTTCAGGAACGATGGGTGGCACAACTTTGGTCAAAGTTGTTGTCAAATTACTAGGTTGTTTGTTTGCCTTGTTGTTCAACTGCTTTGGATTCCTGTGATCTTTATTCCTTGTCAAAGCATTATTCTGCTGCTTTGAGGTAGACAACATAAGCACTTGGGATCGGGAAGCATTTCGATTAGCAACCAGATTTTGGCCTGGGTTAGGAAACGGATCAGTCAATATTGCTGGGGTTTTCGAACTCTTAAAGAGCTTCTTAACTTCAGCTATATGTGGACAATCTTTCGTCCAATGATCCTCATCGCATATATGACACCCTGTCGGGGGTTTCCCTTTCCTTTTCTTTTTCTTCTTGCCCCCTGGTTGCTTCAGTTGTTTGCCCTTGTCGGTCGACATGGCATTTACTTCTGAGGCAAGAAGTTCCTCATTTGCATTTTGACTAGAAATTTTGCGTTTGCCAGTCACGCCATTACTGGCGTGAGAGTCAGTATTCGATTTAGGAGGGGGAGGAATTGAAAATTCAGGCCTAGGGGCGTCAAGTATTTTGTCGTAGAGCGTGCCAGACTGAGTATATACTAAGTCTAAATATTGAGCGCGAGCAATGACTTGCTCCTCTGTTACGACTCCTCCCTTGGCCACATCTTCCGTTATAGCCGGAAGTAACGACTTTATAAACCATTCAGCTAACAGCTGATCGGGAACGTAAGTTTTCACCATCCTACGACGACGACACCACTCATGTATATGATCAGATATGTGAGTAGCTGTCGTTTGTTTGAAGTTGGTCAGTATTTCGGTTCCTGTTTCATACCTGATTGGTAATTGAAAATGGGTTAAGAAAGTCGTGGCTAAGGAGCTAAAATTGTCGAAAGAGGCTCTTGGCAATTCAATATACCATTTAGCCGCTGGACCTGTCAATGTCCTCTGGAAGAGGCGAAGTCTTATCGAATCATCGTTTAGAGTGTTCGATGAATACCACAGATGAAATGTCATCACATGATTCGACGGGTCTTCACCTGGATTTCCATTGAATTTAGGAATGTCCGATGGAAGTTTATGCGGAATCGCTGGCCACCAAGGGGCATAAGCAATTGGATCATTCGTCAGCCGGTTTAGATCTGGTAATTCTAGAGTTGCTACAAAAGGCAACTGTTGGTTCAGGTTAGGCGAAGCATATCCAGGATAAGATGGTATCGCCTGAGCAATGGGTCTTTGCAGACCAGCATAATGCTGACAACTTTGACAAAGTTGATGGGCATAACCATTATAGCATGGTTGCCCATTACTTACAAAGACTTGTTGCTCAGGTCCTTGATATGATTGCTGGAATGGCGGTTGTTGAGATTGAACCAGCTCTGGTTGTTGGACCATTTGCTGTTGACCAATACTGGATGATTGACCAAGATGAGGAGTCACAGTACTTGTTTGAGCCTGAGTCGCTCCAGATAAGGAGGCACTACCCTGAGATTGTGATTGAGCCGCTGAGACAAGAGGTTGTTGTATTACAACAGGTAGCGCTTGTACTTGCGACGCATTCGCCATAGCAGGTGTGGTGGTAATATTCGACACAGGGTGTACTGGTTGCATTGAATATACAACTCCTGGTTGTTGGGGCAGTATTGGTACCCAACCACTGGATGTAATTCCAGTTTGACCTGATCCTTGTTGTAAACTCTCATATGGTTGTTCTCTAGGAGGGAACAATGAAAGAGCATACTGCCCTCCACATGGTGGAAATCCAGTACTTAAAGGGTAAATTGGCCTTTGAAGACACATTGGATCAATTTGTTGAGTTTCAACATAAGAAGTACCAGATGATAATCCGGATGAAGAAATAGGAACTAACCATATTGTCGTCCCTGATTGGACTCCGGCTTGTTGTTGACAATTTGCCGGGACAGATGGTATACCAGCGAACATCGTTGGAGTAGCAGCAGGAGGTTCTGCTGCTGCTGTGTCAGACGACACAGTCCTAGATGTCGACGGTTGTTCAGACATATCTAGTCTATCCAAAAGATTTCTTAGCGATTCTACAAGAACTTACGATGCCAAAAGACTAACTTCGAAGATCAACGCAGGAATAGGAGGTGATTATGTTCCGTTTAAAATGAATTTTATTATGACGACGCTTTTAGACACAACTTGCTTTTTCACTTTTTAAGAGTCGAGAAAAAGGTAAAGATGACTCTAGTCTCCTTCGATGTATTAACGAGCCCGAAGTGACAAATGCTCGGATGGACTTTTTCAGTTATAGAGTTTGAAAAAGGCCAAAAGAAACTACTCTGGAGTTCTAGGCAGAGGGTGTGCCAAACCTTTCGCGAAACCACAGAATACGTTTTACGGTACGAGTGGTCGATCTTCGTGAATGCTGTGTTCACTGCATCGCGATCAGTAGGGCGGCCGACACGACTTCCTATGGATAAAGGCTTTGTTCCTATAGGGGTCCCCCAATATACGCGACGGTACGCGGGGGCACAAGTCCGTATTAGTGCTATCGTCCCTCAGGAGGAATCACCCACCTTCTTAGAGATCGACGGTCACTATGTTTAACGACGCCGGAACACGTCTCTACCTAGACCTCTACTGTGTTTCGTTATGTTTCAAAGCGTTGTTAGATAAATTCAGTTCTTTTTAGGTTGATCTTGCTTAGCAGTTTGCCTTTATGGATCACCACGTGATGTATGATACAACTCCTAAATGCAGTCTAAGAATGATAAGCAAGCTTTTTCAATTCTTTCAACTTATGAAAATCTTAACTACTGAGGGAAAAGAAAGACATCATCTTTTCAAACAGATCATAGAGCACACACTGATGCACTTTTCCTAAATCGACATGCAAACTGTCAAAATGCACATGCACAATGCAAGTATTTCTTTTCTTCTTTCTTAATGTTGATGTATTACAAAAAGAAAGCTGTTGTACAATTTCGAATTCAATTTCAAGTGAAAGCAAACAAGTTTTTGTCCAATAATCAAAAGAACACCTTAAGATTCACTCGTTTCAACACAAGAAATACTGAAATTCGAACCATATAACGAAAGCAAATGTTCAAGCAGCTATGAACAGCAATAAACTAGCTCTTAGAATCACAACGACACTTTATCACAGGTCTAGATTCAAGAGGTCACAACAAGACTAGTTCACTTTCGCTACGAGAAACTGTGAATGAAAGCAAGAAATACAATAAGAACAATCACGGTTTCTTCATACAACTGAGGCGAAATGAAGGCAAAGAAAGGTAGTTTCAGCTGGGTATACAGGTTGACAACAGGCTGCAAAAACAATATTGAAAACTGGGCAACAGACAGTGGGGAATCCCAGTTGCACAAGGCAAACTGGATCAGCGCAGGTGCTGCACTGTCAATCTGACATGCAGCGCAGGTAGCCCCTTCGGGACCTGCATTGCAGCGCAGGTAGCCTTTGCTGCAGCTGCACTGAAGAGACAAATCTCGTCTCTCTCAGATTCCGGGTCACAGTTTGCTCAAAAATCAATGGTTTTTGGCCAAATCAGAGGCTATCAGCCAAGTATACACTAGAGGATGATTAAGGAAGATGAACACTATCACAAAGAGCTAAAAAGAGTCCTTGTGGATCAGCTCTTCAAATCATAAACATGCCCAGCACTGAGCTAGAGTAGCTGCCCTCTACTTTGCATTCGAAGGATTCGAATGCAGTTCGATTTGGTACTCCCTTTGTTTAGGAAATGAATAGCAAGAAACACAAGCTACCAACAAGACACGATCCCCAGTGGAGTTGCCAGTCTGTTGTGGGGAAAAGTATCCAACACGGAATGACCCTATCCCACTCTAAGGGTGATAGTTCCTTAGCAACAGCAGAAGCAAAGCTATCTAAAGTTACTTCTTTATGACATGCAAGAGATGAAAGGAAGAGATCCACTTACCGATGTCTTGCACAAATGGTCGATCCAATCTCCTCTATTTGCCGCTTGCTCCCAGCTCCAAGTCTTCTCACGGGCCCAGCTACACGAGATCCTGCGAACAAGACAAGAAAGGGAAACTACAAGAAGCATGCATTCATAATTGATTCAAGGATTAGCATAAATCAAATACGCAAGTAAGACAATACACCATTGAAACACATGCGAATAGAAGAACCTCGAATGCTTTATTAATATAAGGAAGTAAGGTTCAGGCGGTGATACAACCGTGAGAGGTCCAATCCAGCATCACCTTCCCGACGGAAAGAAATCTCCTCTTCACCTCCCTCAAGCAATCACCCAATACTCACAACTGTAAACCAACAACAATTCTTTGCACAAAATTCCGGCCTCCAGATCCCATGGGATGAGATCCTTATATAGAGTTTTGGAGTGAAGATAAGTCAGCTTGATGTGTGACTTGTTGTCCTTTTCAACTCCAGTTGTTCTTCAGTCCTTGAGTCCACTCGGAGTTTCTACCTTCCACTTGGAGTTTTAGAACCTCTTTACTCATCATTAGGCGAATCTTCTGATCCAAGTGTCATTTTGGAAGCTTCCTGGGCACTGGCACATTGAGAAAAGATTCCTCCACATGTCAAAGTACGCCCAGCGCAGGTAGCCTTTGTTGCACTTGCTATGCAGCGCAGGTACACCATAGAGCTTTTGACATTCAGCGCAGATGCTTAGTGGAGCAGCTGCTTTGATCCAAAATTGACCTGTTTTTGAGTGTTTTTCAGTGGAGGACTGATCTGAAGTGCTGTGGTTTGCTGACCTTGTTCCTCTAGGGGTAGGAACAACATGTTTAGGGACTTTGGATCCCTCAGATTATTGACATTTCATGCTCCATGCTGTAAGGCACAAAAATGTCTATAACAAGAGCCCATATCTACTTACTCGTTGTGGCCCATTTTTATTATCAACAATAACATTCCTTTGTGGAATTCAATAAAGAGGGATCACATAATGTTGAAATGATTGTTCCATGTATTAATTTGTTTAGAATATTTTTTTTTTTAACACAATAACATATCATTAGTATTGTTTGTTTTGTAATTATGTCCTATATTTTTTTGTTTACTCATATATGCTCAATTATGCCTTATAATTATGTATTTATTTATTTTTTACTCGTATATGTAGTAATTATGTCTTGTATGTTCAATCAACTAGGTAAGTACCAAGTCAAAGATATGAATGTATATTTCGAGCCTCTTATGGATGATTTAGTAGAGTTATGGAACAATGTCACTATATATGATATCTCTATACCAATAGATGCACAAAGGGAATTTGAATTCATGCAATGTTTGTATGGATAATTCACGACGCCCCAGGGCTAACACATTTATGTGGTATGTTATAATGTTACCCTACACTTTAATAGTGTTTAATTTTATGATGTTCATTTCATGTATGCTTTTTAAATTGTTTGACCTTCATTGTACAAACTTAAAATAATTGATATAAAAAGTATTTCGTCTCTTCAGGTCTTCAAACAAAGGGTAAATTTGCTTGTCCAGTTTGTGATCCTAAGATGAAATCTCGCCATTCGAGAAGCTTAGGAAAGGTGGTGTTTGATGAGTATAGGCACTTCCTTTCTAAGAACCATAGGTACTGAAGTATCGAAAAACATTTTTGAATGGAAAATAAGACACTGGAATAAGACCACGGAGAATGACACCTTGTGCATGGAAGTTGCAATATAATAGAGTCTCTCAAGGAATGGATTGAATTATCTATGTATCAATATACATGATATGTTTGGATTATATTATATTTTTATGGTATTTTTTTCACTGTACTAATTGATAGGTTATATTGTTGTTATAATACCTTTAATTATGATTCGCATTGTAGGTCGTCAAGGAATTAATAACAAGGCACTTCCATGAGGAATGAAAAGTTATCCCGAACAATTCAATAGACTCCCCTACTATGAGCACCTATAAATTGTTCATTTGTTTGATACAATGCACATCGAGAATGTTGGGTGTGTGTTATATTCTTTCCACGACTAGTCGCACATGTGGGGAGCTCACAAGGGGGGTGATAACCCCCCCTTGATCGTTGCGCTAGGAGCAGTAGGGGGGGTCAAAGGGGGGTTGAGGGATTTCAGGAAAAAAAATATTGGACCCTATATTAGGTGGGCGGACCTACCTATGGTTTTGTGCATGGGTTTTGCACATGGTTTTGGGCATGATGGTTTTCTGCCCATGGTATTTTCTAGATCTAGTCAAGGGAAATACGGTTATGTTCTAATACAGGGTTGATGGATTGGGGTTTATGAATGCTTCGACCTGTATATATATGTATTTTAACATTGAAAGGAACATAATGAAAAATCAATTTGGTAGTCTATAAGCGCTCTTCCATGGTTATCGACAGAGAAACAATGCAAGGATGTTAAAGAGGTTATTGAAAAAATTAAATTTCCAACTGGATTTTCTTCAAACACAAAGAATATCGTAACAAAGAAAAGTGAATTAGGTGGGGTAAAAACTCATGATTGGCATACATTCATTAAGGTAATTATTTTGGTGTATATATTCATACATTGGTGAAACATCTTGTTAATTAGTGTTTTTTTCTACTAATTTGGGAAAAAATAATGATTGATCACTATTTTTATTACAGTATGTTCTATCTCTATCTCTCCCATAAAACTTTAACAACAATGTCAAAAACGTTATATATGATCTTGGCAAATACATGAGCTAAGTGGTGATTTATGTGCAAAGTGTAATTTGTTCAATAAGTTGTTGTGTCACATATTTTTTACTGCATGTGTTTTACTTGTCATCGTGTACTATATACCTTTTTTGTTGAAACCTGTGATTTGCTTGCTTCATTTGTAGATGGTTTTCATCTAAATAAATCGAGAAAGAAAATATAAAGTATTGGAGGAAACAAATTCCTCGACTACTAGAGTAAATCCCAAATGCATCACTGATGGATGGTACTTACATGCAACATAAAATGTTGTGAGTAGTTTTAATTGGTATCAGTTTCCTTTTAATTGATACAAAAGATGCATTGGAAAGAAGAGTGCTTTAGATAGCCACATAATTTGTCCAAATTTGAGGATTATTAAAGAGGAGGAAGTATATGTTCAGGGGGTGCATATTGCATATGTCTAGTTCCTATAGCAGTAGCAAAAATTAGAAGGAGATACAAAGACACGCTTTTACTAATGTTTGATTCTTGCAGATGTCTTTGTCTATGTTGTTTGTAGTTGAGCTTGGATGACAGGCT
The DNA here is from genome assembly GCA_031772625.1 of Pinus tabuliformis. Taxonomy (NCBI): domain Eukaryota; kingdom Viridiplantae; phylum Streptophyta; class Pinopsida; order Pinales; family Pinaceae; genus Pinus; species Pinus tabuliformis. The sequence goes on along the minus strand of CM062808.1, from coordinate 957,517,605 downwards.
TCTAGTGCCCCATCATGAAGATATCATCCTTGAAGAGAAGTTTGCATAGAAGAATGCACATCAACAACTAGAGCCTTAGTTACTGATTGAAAGAAGAAGAAGAAGCAACTTGTAGCCCTTTTCCATTGATGTCAAAGGGGGAGAGTAAGTTGTGATGGCCCATACAGAGGAGAGAAATCCATCGGTGGCTCATGCTAGGAGAAGTGTGGAACTAGGCATGAGGATTTACCATCAATGTAGAGAAGTGATGAGGTGTTTCCATCAATTCCACAGGGGGATATTGTCGGACAGTTGGCATTACCTAGATGGCTAGTGGCAGAGAGTGTGTTGGCATTGATGTCAACAGCCATAGGGAGGGGCATTGTTTGATTACTAGTGACAGTAAGTGTGTTGGCACTGATGTCAACGACTAGCATGGATATTGGTGGCAGCAGATGTTGGCATTGATATGATTGGTGTGTCAAGATTAGGGGGGATTCCCATGGTTGCTGCAGTATTTTATAGAGAATCGTCATAGTAGCAGGCTTAGTGGAGAAGCCATAAAAAGACAAGTATGATGTTTGGGAGTCCTAGGATTTGGAGAAGATTATGTCTGAAGAGATCATCTTAAGTACTCCTGGAGATGGCATATTTGTATAGTGCTTGGAAATATATTTCCAAAGGTATATTGAAGTCTACAAATGGTCTCTTGGATAAAAAATTATCGATAGTCAAAATTTGGACCTCCAAAGTCAAAGTTACAATGCCAAAACTAGTTGGAGGGCCCTTTGGAGAAATTTTAGTTTGGTAGCCAGATAGAATTGGTAGAGCTGCTAACAAAGCCACTAAAGGAGAGTAGGGCAGAAGTGGGCAGAACATAGCTTCATGATTGGAGTGGAGGCCCCACTTAACAGCTCATCCCGACGACAATATCCCCGAAGGAGTACCCTAGAGGGTTCATTGAGTGCACAAAGAAGAAGATTGGGATGGGAACAATGGGAAAACGTAGTATAACAGTGCTCCAATGGGGAGTGTTATGGTTGGATGATTATGGAGCCCGCTTACAACTAATCCTACCAAAGAATTAGCCTAGAAGTTCATTAATGGTGTTGTTTTCACCTACTGCAAAATGTGTTTTCAGCTGTCAAAAGAGTGCAAAAGAGCATAGAAGTTTGCAGGAATCTTCCAAGACTCAAAAGGACTCAAAGTCTCAATCAGACCCTCTCCATTAGAAAGTTCTCTGAACAAGCTTTCCAACGACATGTAGAAGTAAAAAGACGAACTCCTAGATCAAAAGATATGGCCTTTTGAAGTTTCAAGGATTCAAGCCTTAGGAAAGAGAGAATATTAGAGGTTCGATATCGGAGGTCCAACAACAAGGCATATCAGCACATCGCATACCATAGGTCTGATATATCGGAATTCCAGCAGTATCGGAGATCGACGATCACCCACCATAGCACCCAGCACATCGGCGATCACACATCAAGGATCCAATGCATTGAGGCGGGCAGATCGACAAATTAAAATATCGCAACAATGGCAATCGACAATTAGAACTTTTGAAAGTACAACCTTTTAAAAGGTGCGATAAGGGAAATGTGTTGATAGTGTTAAATCGCTGGGGGACTCAATTTTTTTTTTTATAAAGGATTTCATTACAAATACAAGGGTAGACAAGTCCTTTTCTCTCTCCTCGAGTAGGACACGTGGTAGCATCTTGTTGGTCCTGATAAGATACACATGGCAGCATAGGATTGGCTTCGATATTGACACGTGGAAACACAAGATTGGCTCTGATAATGACGCATGGCGGCACAGGATTGGCTCCAAGAAGGACACGTGGCAGATGATGTCAGCATGACGTGGCAGTACAAAAGGACATGTGGCAGGCAGTTATGGTGTTTTGAGGGAGCCTATGGGGGTGAATCTGGGTGACATGTTTCACCATTCAAGAAGTGCCACGTGGTAACGATGACATCATAATCAGAGATCAACGATCGGAGAATGAGCATGTCACAACTCCCATTGTTATTTCCTCGATTGGAAATCACCGATGAGAGGGGCTCCGATATATTGGGTTAGCGCATGGTCTATAAGAAGTTAAAAAAAACCTTGGGTTCTAAGCAGTTTACAAAGGAAAAATAGCCCCCGAGCAAGAAAAAAATGCCTTAGTGCCTTAAGGCTAAGATCCAGGTCACATCCCTCAGTCCTATGATGAAGAAATTCTAAAAGGGGATAAAACAAAAAGGGCCAAAGGAGATCGGGACTTGATGTTTTGTAACGTTGTTAAGAGTAAAAGTCCTGACAAGACGAAGCTCTGGTATAACATATTTGGCATATTAGGCTTTGATAGTGTAATACAGGAAGTTTAGAGAGATGGATGAGTCAGAAGCTACGATTCCCGAGCAACACGGAGGCCACCACTATTAATCACTCCCAGATCTAGAAAGTGGGAAGTTCTAGTAGTTAAGGCGAAAGTGACGTGAACCGACTGAGTGACTAAAGAGGCAGTGTCGTGGCAGACACATGGCCTGATCAAAGGAAATTACAGGAATGACAGCGAGATATTTTACTCCATCATCATTCAATTACCCTTATTTATATTATTCTGTAATTTTTGTATTAAAAAAAATGGAATCAAATATGGTTGCAATGATTTGGGAGACAAATCCTTTGCACGCCGAGACAGCTAGTCAATCAAATAGCTGGAGCTCAGGCTAAGATATTTTTGTAATTGATTTAAAAGCTTCTTCTCTCCTTATAAAAAGGGGGAAGAAACACTTAACAGAGGTTTCAGAATTCTGCACTCGAGAGGTTCAAATTCTGTGGTTCCATTTTGGTTCTATTTACCTGTTCATGAGGGACTTGAGCGATACATTGTTGAATGTAAATGGAATGGTTATGTGGACTCATTTTGAAGGATTAATGAAACTCTTTGGTAATTCCAATCAAAGCAATGCGCAATATGTTTCCCCTTGTTTATCACTTCATGTATGTTTTTCTCCTCTGAAATAGTGTAATGAAGCTACTGGTATCACTCTCATTCATGGTTGTATATTTGTTGCTAAGTAGTAACGGTACTTGTGTTAACTACAAATTTACTTATGTACATGTAGTGTGCATAGATTTATTTAATGTTATTTGGTGACAAATGTACTTATGATGCATGGAGCTTGGGACCTTAATTAGCGCTCCACTCTTTCTGCATTTTCATCTCCTCACCCTTATGTATCTCTGTTGGATATTGTTGCCTAGGTTTATGTGCTATGTCCAACCCTCTGCATCGATTTCCCTCCTTTCCTTCTTCCTATTCACCTATACTACAACAACAATGTTAAACTGCCTGTTATTGTGTGTCAGCCACCAAAACAAGACATTCCTCTTTGAGATTATCCTGATTTACCCCCTATGTATTTAGATCCATGTATTTGCTTGAGTTTACCTTGATGAAGGAATATTGAACCAATCCCCTTGAATTATCTTTTCCCAATTACGTGACAATATGGAGTGCAACAATAATCCCTCAGATAATCTTCAAAATCACTCCTCTTTATAAGATGCCATAGGCACTGGTCTTATTTCAACCTGGAGGATATCTCTAGGAGGCTTCTATATCTTCTGAAGCACTTGTGCAATAGGTGATAGAAAAATCTACAACAGGTGCATAGAGGGAAAGAGTCGGGAGGAGGCTACCGGGTCATAATGGACCTGAAATGGAAATATGGCAGTCAATAACCAATGATAAACAGTTATGGTGGACCCCATTGGCAGCTAAGCCCGTAAGCTAGAGGAATTTTATGGTTGCAAAGGAAACACGATGGGAGAAAAGGCATCGGGACACATAATATAGACAAGTTGGTAGCGACAACATATTAGAGGGCGACAAGTGGTGTCAGCCTAGAGACACAAGGCCGAAGGTTTATTAACTAAGCATAAACAAAAGCATTTGGATAGAGAGAGCTTCGGCCTTAGCACTAACACTTGGTTATTTCACGTAGAAATAAGAACAAGGGCACAAAGAATATGATAAAAGGAATTTGGACTGCGAAGGGCGTAGAGCATCTTATCTCTTAAAGGCTTAGCCAACAGTCTCAAGTAGTGGTCCTATGGAAGAAAATCAAGTTAGCGCTAACGCGAAAGGGGATAAAGGCCAAAATGGTTTTTTGCAGCATTGTTTAATAAAATAAAAGAGGGGTTGAGGTAAGTTAATTTTGCAGAGAAGTTTTGACAAGTTCTGTGGGTCTATAGCACAATGCTTAGGCACTTGGATGAATGGGTTGGGAGTTGAGTAAATGTGCATAGCAAGGTTGGTGACTGGATTAATGGCGACTGCAGATTCTATCTCGAGCATAAGTAAGTCTCCTTTATTGTCACATGCACACCATGAGGAATTAAATGAAGAAAATGGCTTAGGGACACCATACCAGTGATTTTATGGGCTTTGATGGCGTGCTACAACTAAAGAAAAAAGGAGACACATATCTAAAGTACATTCTAAGATCTATGGGAATTTAAGAGGAATGGAGGACCCAGTTATTTATGTAGGAAAATATGTAATGGAGGTACTTCTTGAGTGTGCAAGTAAGGCTGAGATTTATTTCTCAGTATGAGAAGTCACTAAGATGCCCATTTTGTGATTTAATGTAACTGCGACAGTTGAGTGAACAAATCCCATTTCCAGAGTTTAATGTAGTTGCAATGGCCTTACACCTTGATGGAACAACAACATGGAGAGCCATGCAGAAACACACTTTTAGGCACTGTGTTGTAGAGACAACAGGGAAACTGAGACAACATCGACCATTTTGTAGTAGAGGAACAAAACCCAGGATTTCCATTGAGAAAACAGGGGGAAGCAACATAGTTGTGTGAGCTATGTGAAGAGCTTTGTGAGTGAGCACTGCTGAGGAGAAGGCCAAGTGTGCCTGGGCTACTAAGAAGAGGCTGAGAGTGCCTATACATAAGAAGAGGGCTGAGAGAAATTGTTGCAGAGTGGACAAAGTGTTGCGTGGGTTGAGTATGAGCAAAGTTTGTTGAGCAGAATAGAGGACCGAATACAGTGTGCCACTACAAAGTGAGTAGAGGATAGAGAAATCTAAAGAGAAGAATAAAGATCTGAAACAAGCCATAATGAGTGCCAAGGATAGTGAACATTAGTTCCTTATTGAGTGTGGGTTGGAGCCTACAAACTAGGGAGTTTGTGGTTCCATCTAGTGGGTATCTAAAGAAAGTTTGGGGGTTGGTGCCTCCTGCAAGTTAGTGCTTGCATAAATCCAAGGAGATGCAGGTCGGTGCTTGCAACAAGTCGATGAATTTGGTGCTTCAGTTGATGCTTCTGGTAGTTTGATTAGGTGTTTATAGAAGAATGGAGTTGGTGCTTCTGGTAAGTTGATCAGGTGTCTACGGAAGAAGGGAGTTGGTGGTTCCTACTAGTGGGTGCTAGCAAACAATCAAAGGGAGTTGGAACTTAAGGTGAGTGGTGGCTCACAAACAATTTGATGCAATAGTGTAGGTGCTTATTATTACATCAAATAACAAACAAGCTTTGGTGGTTTTTCTCCCGAAAGGGTTTCCATGTTAAACCTTTGTGTCCAATGTGTATGTTGCTCATGGTGCTTGTGGTCATGTGTTGATTTATGTTGATGCACATGAAATGTTGTTGATTTCTCACATGAATGATTACTAAGGTTTAATGTTAAATATTAACCTTAATACTGATTCACCCCCTCCCCTCAGTATTAACATTGTTTCCAACAAGGTATCATAGACTGGTTCCTTTAGGAATAACTTAACTGCTTGAAGGTAGATCAAAAGGAAACAATGGCTAATCAAACTTGCCTTACATGTGAAGGAGTTCCATTTTTAAATGGATTGGAAAATGAGCTCTAGAGGATTAGAATGGGAGCCTATTTGATGATCAAAAATGAAAATATTTGGTTTTATGTAGGGTATGGAGAGAAGAATAAACTTAATACATAAGCCAATGAGATGATCATGAAAGGGCTATCAAATTTAGATGCTAACAAAGTAAAGCACTGTGAGACAACAAAGGAAATGTTAGACAAATTACAATGTCTACATGGAGGAGAAAGCCACACAACAACAGAGGAGGTTGATGAACCTTGTTGCTTAGGCAGTGAACCTAAATCTATGAAGACTGGCGATAATGAGAAGAAGAGAAGGAAGAATAAGAAGAAGGCATCTCAGAGGAAAGATGCTCAAAACATTGAAGATCCTTATTCCAATAAGGAAGTTTCTACCCTTGACTGTCAAGTTAATGATGAAGAAGACTCATAAGAGAGGCCATGTTGCTCAGAAGGTATGTTATTGCTATGTGGTAAATGTAAAAGGATAGGTCATTTATCTTCTTGATGTTCATGTGAAGTTTATGAAGAAAATGGTAAAAATGCATCTAGTAGTGATGTAGATAGACCTATTGTTATGCTCTTGACATGTGAGAAATTCCAGAATACCATAAATGTGAAGAAATATAGCCCAAAACACAAAATAAAATGAGAAAAATAGCAAGTATTTTATTATTCATAAATAGATTCAATGTTCACTTGCCTCTTCGAGGGGGCAACCTCCAGCAAAGCAGATCTCGATTACAATAAGACTTGATGATCTTTCTTTTACTAACTAAGACTATTTATAGCTAATGACATCCAAAACCCCAACTACTAGTGGTCCCTTGCATAACATGGGTTAACCACTTTTTTTTTTTTTTTTGTAAGTAAGCTTTTATATTAACAAAAAACAAAATATAGTACAAAACTTCTGCTGAAGCAGATTACTGGCCGTTAAGTTGCAGGCCTTAGCCCATGATACCAGAAGAGAACAGATTGACTGATGACTAAAAAAGACATAATAACAGTAAACTGAGAACAGGCACACCACGCAGGGCGGCGATTAACAAGAGTGGACAACAGACAAAGACAGAGGAAACCTGGACAGAAGACATAATAACTCGCTGAGAGGAGGAAAGCAGGGGTGGCAAGCCTCGAGGCAAAAGAAGGCCATTAAGGACGAGGGGCCTGGTGGACTGCAAAGTCAGAGGCGCTTGAACATTTCCATGACCGGATTAGATCTTGACATGTAGATCTGCCCTGGCTTGGGCGAGTTGCCCTGCTGGTCTCCTGATGGTTCACCCTTCTGCATGTCGGAGGGCTTGTTGTCTTGCCCAATGGTTTGTTTTAGAAGCTTGATCAGCACAATGAGTTTCTTATCCATGGTATCGACTTGTTGGTGAATCGCGCTTAATTTGAATTCGCTGCTTTCCACCACCGCCATGTGGTCATGCGACATAGTTTCTGCAAATTGCTTAAGCTTACGCAGCTGCTCTGCGTGTTCACCTTGGACGTCCATAGCTTTGGTGAGGAGGGTCTTCATGCGCCAACTTTCCGCTTGAGTTCTTACGAACTGAGTGGCCCGAGTGCTGGGAGTTCCAGGGTCCTGGAGCCAGTCGACTTCTTTCCTGATTTGCTGATCAGAAAGCTTGCTTTCCTCGTCCTGGACAGTGGCTTCTAAGTCAATGATTTTGCGCTTGTTCCGTTGCGAGGTTCGCCTCTCAAACATCTCTCTTGCTTGCTGCAGATCATTGTTGGCGGATTTGTTGCGGCTGCTCTCCCCAGCCATGGTGTTACTATCTTGCCTAGCTTTATCCCGAGCACTGTTTGCAGAGTGAGGAAGAATGGTTTTGCTGCACACTGAGACAATGTTTATCGTTTGGCAATTGAGAGTGGTTAAATAACAAAATTCGGGGAGATTTCCGGTGTGTGATCGATTAACTTTGTGCAACTTGCACGTCAGATCACCATAATTGCTGCGTGATGGAGTTTTGGTTGGGTTGTGGAATAATTGAATCCGTCTACGGTCACCGCGCCCTGCTTGCTCCAAATTGTGCCAAGTGTCCCTTTCCCTTATAATGTTTCGGCGGCTCATATCACCACAGATTGTGACCCTGCACAAATCTTTGTCACCTGCTTCTGTCATGGTTGCCCTCATCCTGTGTGTCCTTCGCATCCTGCTGGAAATTAAAGGAACGCGCCTAGTCAGCCTGTTCATGCAATTATGGCATTGGGCTATTCGACCCTCCGGTCGGACTCCTCTGCCGTCACCATATCTAATCGTGAGAGTTGGATGCATTTTCCCCTTAATTGCTGGTTGTCAACCTGCTGCCAACAGCTGTCCCATATTTCGTTGGGGTGTTCAATCCCATGATTTGCCAAGTGGTCAGCAACCGCATTGGCATTTCGCCTTACCGCCTGAAAGATGAGGCCTTTCATTGCTCCTATCAGCTTGGCAATGTTGTCTGTGACCTTGGACAATCGCCAGTGTTTTGTGACTCTGTTGGCTGGCATTCCTCCATGGATTTTCCTGGCCACATTAATGGCTACCTCTGAATCTCCCTCAATTACTGCTTTGCTTGTTTGGTTAATTTGGAGGATTCTTAGCCCTTTTTCCAGAGCTGCAAATTCCATTTCATTATTTGTGCCTTCCCCAAGAGCTTTGCTGTAGATGTAAAGTATTTCTCCTTCATGGTTTCGGATGATTCCTCCAATGCCTGCTTGGTTGGGATTGCCTCTCGAGGCACCGTCAAAGTTTAGCTTTAAAAACCCTTCCGGCGGACGCTTCCAGCCCTTCGGCTCCGTGTTTAGGTTTTGTTGCTGCCCAATAGATCCCAGTTGTTGTTCGTTGAGCAGGTTGAAGGCTTTCAGAATTCGCTGGTCCTTGGCCGAAGGATGGTTATCAGGGTCTGCCTTGCATTTTACCAAGATTAATTGGCTCATGTTTTGGATTAAGGTGCTTTGCAGGTACTCTATATTTCTGTGCTCATTTTGAAAGATTTTGCGATTTCTTTCTTTCCATAAGGTCCAAGTTATGAAGCTTGGTAGAATTTTCCATATATTGTTGATTCTTATGTTGTTGGAGTACTTGCTAGGCCAATTCGTGGTGGTATTTTGAATGGATTCCCTGTCTCTATTTGTTTGCTGCAATATAGTTTCCATCCCTTGCCATAGGTGATCGACCCATTCACAGGTATTGAAAAGATGGTTCATGGTTTCTTCTGCTTGATTACACATAGGGCATATGGAGGGGCCTTCAAAACCTTTTTTGCGCAGGTTCTCCCATGTGAGAGTTTTTCTTCTCATGAGGAGCCATAAAAAGGTTTTTATTTTAGGCCAGAACATGGCATCCCAAACCTTGCTGCACCATTGTATCGCCTCCATTTGCTCCAAGAGTTCTAGCTGTTCTCTGGCCTCTTTGAGAGTGAAGTTACCGCTCCCTTTCATACCCCATCTCAGTATGTCGCTTTCTGTGGTCTTTCTGATAGTGCGATTGTTTATGCATTTCAGGAGGTCCTTTGTGTTGTTGTTTTCTTCAATTGGGTTCTCAGCATCCTGGAGAGCCCATTCTCTCCATTCCTGGTCGCGGCTGTTAGGGTTCCAGTAGTGGTGGACTGTAAATTTTCCCCTGTTCTGGCATTCTCTTTTGAACTCTTCTAGCTCTGGTTTTTCCAGCTTTGGGAGCTGCTGCCATGCGTCTTCCCAGAAGAGGGTCGTTTCCCCATTGCGGATCTCCCAGAAGCTGTGGTCCTGAACTAAGTTGCGGTTTCTTCTAGCTAAGTTCCATATTGGAGAACCCTCCGGTGTTTCCTGTATCCTGATTAGGTCCTGATCGTTGTAGTTAGGAGTGTATTTCTCCTTCCAGTGTCTGGCCCAAGGTAGGTTGGTTTCCTTCAGCCAGCGCCACCACAACTTGGCTCCACATGTCATATTGATGGTGTGGGGGTCAATTAAGCTTAAACCACCTGTTGCTTTCGAGGTGCATAGCTTGTTCCAGGCTACCAGTGCCCATTTCCTTTTTTCCGCATTGCCACTCCATAGAAAGGATCTTTGAATGTTTCTAATTTTCTGCAGGATACCGCTAGGGGCCGGCATGATGGATAGCAAATATTGCGGGATGGCCTGCAGTATTGCTTTGGTGAGGACAAGTCTCCCAGCAAAGTTAAGAGCCCTGTGAGTCCAATGCTTGCATTTTTTCTCCAGTTTCGCTAAGATGTTTTCCCAGTGAATTTTTTGCCAAGGCTTAGTAGTGAGAGGGGCTCCCAGATACTTAGATGGTAGAGTGCCTTTTCGGAAGCCAAGAATGCTGGAGAGATGGTTCTGGATGGCAGGATGAGTGTTAAAGAAGAAGATAGTCGATTTAGCATGGTTAATCTCCATGCCTGAAGCTTTGCTAAAGAGATGAAGAATGTTTTTGAAGGCCATAGCTTCTTTGACAGTTGGAGTGCCATGCAGCATTGTGTCATCGACAAACTGCTGGTGCGTTGTAGCAGGAATGGAGGGGAAAGGGTGTAAGCCTTTAAGCTTCCTTTCCTCTCTTGCTTTGCGAATGAGCCTGCTGAGCCCTTCCATGAGGATTACAAATAGGAAGGGGGAGAGAGGGTCTCCTTGTCGAATGCCTCGGGAGGGGGAGAAAGGAGCAGAGGGGGAGCCATTCACCAGAATGGAAAAATTGGTAGATTTGATCAGAGCAAGGATCCATTTGGTCCATTGCTTGTCAAAGCCAAAGGCATTTAGAGTGGCCTCCAAGTAATTCCAGTTGACCTTGTCAAATGCTTTGGAGAGATCTAGCTGCATCAGCATGCCTGGAAGTTTCCTTGTCTGCAGGGTGTGAACCATCTCCTGTGCTAAAAGGATGTTGTCTAGAATTTGCCTGCCTTCCACGTAACCTGACTGCTCTTCTGAGATTAAGTCAGGTAGAATAGGCTTAAGTCTGTTGGCTATGACTTTAGAAATGATTTTATATATCACATTGCAGAGAGCTATAGGTCGAAACTTATTAGGGGAATTGGCTTCTTCTTCCTTAGGGATTAGTGCGATGAAAGTGGAGTTCAGGGATTTGAGAATAGAGCCTGAACGTCTGGAGTCTTCGACAGCTTCCCATACCTCTGTTTTGATAGTTGGCCAACAAGCTTTGTAGAAGTTGATTGTAAAGCCATCAGGCCCCGGTGCCTTATCATTTGGCATACTTTTGACCGCGTCTTCCACCTCCTCCATTGAGACCTTTCTTAGCAGAGCAGAGTTTTGCTCAGAGGTTATGATGCTGGGTATAGCTTGAGTTAGTTCCTCTATGGCCTCGGATCTTTCTTCCTGCATTTCCTGAGCTATATGCTTTAAGTGCCTGGTGAGTAGCGTTGATATGTCCTTGTGGTTTTGAAGAGTTTCCCCTGCTTCATTTTTGAGCCTGAGGATTTTGTTTGCCCCCCTGTAGTCCAGCGTCGATCTGTGAAAAAACTTTGTATTTTGTTCTCCCTCCTTCAGCCATTGGATCCTTGATTTTTGTTTCCACAAAGTTTCTTCCTGTTGGCAGCGGAGTTGCCATTGCTGCATCAAAACCTTCTCCTGTTCTTTTGAGTCTTCTCTATAGTTCCCGGAAGCCCATTCTTTGTGAATTAGATTTAACTTACCTTCAATGATGTTCTTTTCCTAAAAGATGTTTCCAAACTCTGTTGTATTCCACTCTTTAATTCTGTTTTTGATGTGTTTTAGTTTGATTTGGAGCTTGAACATTTTGGTTCCTCTTAGATCGCCACCATTCCTTCAGCAGGTTTGCAAAGTCGGGATGAGTTAACCAGAACTTTTCAAATCTGAAGGGCTTGTTTCTAGGGGTGCATAGGATGGCTGCTTCCAAAGCTATAGGCCAGTGATCTGATCCTCCACTGGGAAGGATGTCAGAGTCCACTGTTGTTCCTTCGAGTAAGATACTTTCCGAGATCAGAAATCTATCCAGTCGGGAGGCAATCCTATTGTCTCCTCCTCTTCTGTTGTTCCAAGTGTAGGAACCATTTTTGGGGAGAATGTCTACTAGCTTGGCAGCTTCTATGAAATCAACAAAGAGTTATGTATCTTTGTTAAGCTTTCTGAGACCTCCTTTCTTCTCCAGTAGAGAGGTAATCATGTTAAAATCTCCCCCCATGATGATCTTAGAGGTTGGGTATCTTAACTTTAAATTCATAAGAGAATTAAGAAAAGAAAATTTGTCATCTAATCTTTGCGGTCCATAGACATTTATGCATAGGTAGGTTTCAGAGTTACCTGTTATTTGAACTTCTGTGGCAATAAACGATCGTGCAGCCTCCATTGAGATAATGTTTATTGCTCGGGTGTCCCAAAGTGTAGCTATGCCTCCTTCCCATCCTTGACTAGCTACATCTATATATTTGATAGGTTTGCCTAGCCTTTTGCTGATGTTCTCCATTTGGTTAGTGGCGCATTTGGTCTCCTATATGAACATAATATCTGGCTTTTCTTGTTGGAAATTTCTCTTGAGCAGTCTTTGCTTAGCTTGGCTGTTGAGCCCTCTTGCATTCCATGAAATGACTTTCATTGATAACTAAAAACTTATTGGTAGGACGGGAAGGCGTGAAGAGCCTTCATTTTTCCAGAGTTGATCATTAGAATCCCCAGATCGTGCAGCACCTCCCCACTGGTTCTTCTGCCTCTTCTTTTATTTTGCTTCCGGCCTGTTGGGTTAAGAGATATGCTCTTTGACTGATTACCTGTGCCTTTTGCAATTCCTAATCTTCTGTTTTGCCTATCTAGTTCCGCTTTTTGTCTTGCGATGAAGAGATCACTGATCTTCCTGATTTCTTCTTCCGGAATGTTGTCCAGCCCTTGGGTTTTCCAGTTTTTTTCCATGGCTGGGAGGTTGACTCCTTCCTTTTCTAGGACTGCATTGAGCTCTAAATCCTCACTACCTCCGTCGCTGGTTATCATATCAGTGTCTTCATCATGTTCGTCTTCGAACTCTTGCATTTGAACTTCTGTTCTGAGTATATTTTCCTCCCCGTCCTTAGTTGTGTGTTCTGGCTTGTTTTTTGGTGCTTCAATAAGTTTTGTTTCCCTATTAGTGCCTTCTGAATCTGTATCAGTTTCCAGAATGCTGAAGGTGTTACTGATGATGCCAGGTCCTGTCTCTGCTCTGTATATTCTTTTTCTGTTAGCTCTCTGTCTTATTTTTGGCTTTGTGAAGGCCTCGTTACTCTTTGCTGCTTGCTCTTGTTTGTGTTCGTCCCCTGTTCTGTTTAGAGGGCACTCTCTAACAAGGTGTCCATGTTCATGACACCTTCTGCAACGGAAGGGGATTTGTTCGTAGTCGATGGCTTGATAGTAATCCTCATCTCTGAATTCCAACCACAGACCTTCATGCAGGGCTCCTGAGACGTCCATCTCGACACAAATTCGTGCGCAGGAAGTATATCTTCGTTGCACCGTTGCTTCTGAAGCTTTAATGAAGGTTCCGAGCCGGTCTCCTATCTGCTTAAGCGTTGCCAGTCCCCAGTAGTCTATAGGAAGGGAGAATAGGCGGATCCACACTAGAACCTGTGTGAATGTCTCTTTTTCAAGTACAAAGTTTGCCTTCCAGGGTCTCATGTAGAGTCCAGCTGAGGCAAAGAAGTAAGGTCCACCATCGAAGACTCTATCCTTGTCTTCCAAGTTTGTAAAGACAACAGTAAAGAAGCCTTTTTCTCCAAGGTGGAGTTTAACATCACCTTTTGGTTTCCAGTGTTGTTTGATCCATTGGCAGAGTGTGCGTTCTGTTGGCCACAATCCCATAAATTTGCAAATAATTGCATGTTCCATCATGTGGTCTCTATAGGCCTGAATGTCCGGATCTGAGAAGACCACTCGAAGGGTTTCCTTTTTCTTTGGTTTGCATGCTCCTTGGGTTGCCTGTTTGGAGCCTGGGTTAGCAGTCTTTGCTTGCTCCTCTTCCTCTTGTGAGTGCTGCTCTGTTCCATTTTCTTTTTCGCCTTCTGTTTGGGTTATTATTGGTGTTGTGTTTCTTTGTTCTACTTCTAGTCTTTTGTCATTTTTCTCCTGTCCATTATTGGCTTTACCCGTCATCTTTGGGTTTTTTCTTGTCTCTTTCTGCAGCTGCTGTGTTCTTTCTCCACTGCTGCCGCTGCCATCCTTACGATCTCCATAACCATTGATTTTAAATCCTTCCTGCGTTTTCTGCTTTTGCATGACTGCCTGCTTGAAGGTTGGGGTCCCAGTGGACCGCTCGTTTACCATTTGTCGGGTCATTCCCCGACCTCTGAGAAGTAAATCTGCTAATCTGTCTCTTTGTGCTTCCAGAACTGTTGTTGACCCTGCAAGTTGCTGCCCCAAACCCTAGGTCTCGAACAGCGCTCGCAGCAATCCCCTTTCGCAGAATATGTTTTCCCGTGACTTGGAGTGTCTTAATAACCTATAAAATCACCATTTTTTCACGAGTTAACCACTTTATTTATTAACTATGGTCCATTTACAACTAACTGTGGTCCCTTTTCTCTAATCTCTAAATAACTATGACTATGACTTGACTCATTGGGCTTATTACATAAATAAAGGGGTTAGGTTTGGACCCTAACATGCCCTCCCCCATCAAAAGCAGCGTTGTCCTCAAGGTTGAAGTTGCAGAAACTACTGAAGAATAGTGGTTGGTTCCTAGGTCGCATCTTTTGGAAAGGTGTCTTTCCACTTGATGACGACTTCCTTGATCGTGCAGAAACAGAGATGTCTTTCATGTGTAACAAGGGCCTGTTCTGGTTGGAGCCAGAGTGAGCCTTCCTCATCCAATTAGGGCAAACTGCTTTGAATTCTGCAATTGTTCCCCACCACTTTCTTGAGCCATGATACATGGAAGACCAGATGGATTTTTGAAGTTGGTGGCAAGGCCAATTTGTAGGCGACTGCTCCAATGTGCTGAAGTATCTGATAAGGTCCATAGAATTTTGGTGCTAGTTTCTGGCAACCCTTTTCTTTGAGAGATGTTTGCTTATATGGTTGCAGTCGCAGGAATACTTGATCCCCTTCTTGAAATGTGCGCTCGAAATGATGTTGGCCTACTTGTTGCTTCATTCAATTTTGAGCTTGATGTATATTATCTTTGAGATGAGCTATCATAGCGGCATGATTATGTAGGAGTTGATCAACTACCTACACCATAGAACATCCAGGGATATAAGAAATAGGTGAAGGTGGGAGTTGGCCATACACTGCCTTGTACAGAGTCATCTTGGTGGCTTCATGATCTAGGTGGATATTGGTGGCCATGCGCCTATTCCACTTGGACCCCCACCATTGTTTCTTTCAGTCTTTCAGTTTCCTTAATTGTAGCACAATTTACTATTTTTGGCAGTTTTTTGAGTCCTGAACTTCCAAAGCCGTTTTGAGGTCCTAAACGACGTTTTTTTGGCAAAATTCAAATCTGGGTGATTTCATGGAAATTTCATTTTTAGTTTTATTCATCGAAGAGATCTTTCCGACGAGGTATCATGCATGTCAAACGAAGATAATATGACCAAGTTACGACGTGGGGAAGTTGGCTTCCCAACTAACCCCGATGGGGCCCATAAACTCTTGGTGTTACATCTCCTTGGGTTAGGGTTTTCTCTTATTGTTCAATAACAAAAAGGCCCTTGAGCCTCATTGTAATGCAGTCCAGAGGCATGTAGCCACCACATATCTTCTCAGAGATAAGCTACCATCGCCCGATCTAGTCTCATTTCCATTCTGTTTGTAAGCATATTTCATTGTTTGATATTAATGAAAGGAAGTGTTATTTATGCTGCATCTCTGTATTTATGGTTATATCTGTAATTTGTTGCATTCCTGTTTAAATTCGGATCACTTCATGATAGCTAGTATTATACAACCATTCAGCTAAAGGTAGCCACTATACCCATTGATGTTGCTTTTTTAAGTGAAGCACCTTAGATATGTCTCCAAACATTTGTTGACTGGTTCTGTTTGACCATCGGTTTGGGGATGATAGGCGGTACTTAGTTGGAGTTGCATGCGTTGTAGCTTGAAAATTTATTGCCAAAATTTGCTGGTGAAAGTGGGGTCACAATCAGACACAATGGAAGTCGGCATGCCATGCAGTTTGAAGATCTGGTCCGTGAAAGCTTGAGCCACCAAAGCAGGGGTAAATGGATGAGCTAGGGCACAAAAATGAGAATATTTAGAAATTTTGTCCACAACCACCATGATGACGGATTTGTTGCTCGACTTTGGGAAACCAGTGATGGAATCCATGGAATCATCCCTCTAGACAGAGGCAGGTAATGGAAATGGTTGTAAGGTTCCTGGTAACTTGATTGTGTCTCCTTTGTTTCATTGACACACATCACGTTCAGATAAAAAAGTAAGAATGTCATTTTTCATGCCATTCCAAAAGAAAGAACGACGAGCGCGAGCATAAGCCTTCTAAAAGCTTGAATGCCTTGCAGTTGGAGATGAGTGCAACTCTTCCAAAATGTGGGTTTTAAGGGTGGATGCCAGAGATATAACTACTCGATCCTTGTAGCAAAGAATATCATCCTTCCAAGAGTAGTCGGCTGAGGAATTAGGATCTTCTCTCAAGTTATTAATAAGTTGGGAGAGAGAGGGGTGTGAGAACCATTCCTTGCAGGCCTCTTCAATCCAATCTGGTATGGGAAGAGAGATTGATAGCAGGGTGCTTTCATCCTCAAATTGGCGCAATAAAGCATCGACTATTACATTGTCATTCCCTTTCTTGTAAATTATCTCATAGTCATATCCCAACATTTTTTCTAGCCATTTATTTTGTTGTGGTGATGATAGACGTTGCTCCAAAAAATATTTTAGGCTTTGATAGTCCACGCAGATTTGGAAACGTCGCCCCAACAAGTATGGTCCCTAGGTGTCTACTACATGTAATATGGCCATCATTTCTTTCTCATAGGTAGATTGACCCATATGTTTTCCACTCAGTTGTTGGCTGGTGAAGGCCAATGGTCGACCTTCCTGCATTAATACAACACCAATATCAGTACCTAAAGCATCACATTCAATCACAAAATATTTGGTGAACTCTGGTAGGGCCAATACGGGAGTGGAGCACATGACCTGTTTGAGAACCACGAATGCCTGCTGAGTTGCATCAATCCAGAGAAATGAATTTTTCTTGAGAAGATTAGTGAGGGGTCTAGGAATGCAACCATAATTGCGATAGTAGCCAGTGAGAACCAAGAATCCCCTCAAACTCTTCAAGGTTTTTGGTTGGAGCCAATCTTGCATTCCATGTATCTTTTTTGGATCAACCCTCACTCCTTCACAACCCACAATGTGTCCCAAATAATCGAATTCTTCCACGCCAAAAGAGAACTTGGACAATTTGACAAATAATTTGTGATTCCGGAGCAGTTACAAGATTAAGTCTACATGACGAAGATATTTGTCCTAGGTTAGGTTGTAGATGAGAATGTCATCAAAGAAGACGAGGACAAATTTTCGAAGATATGGTTTCAGCAGGTGGTTCATGAGGCTTTGAAAAGTAGATGGAGCATTACAGAGACCAAATGGCATGACCAAGAATTCATAATGGCCTTCATGAGTTCAGAAGGCAGTCTTGGGAATGTCTACTTCCTTCATGCATATTTGGTGATAGCCAGAGCGAAGATATAGCTTGGTAAAGAATTGAGCACCATATAGTTCATCAAGAAGATCATCAACAACCAGAATAGGAAATTTGTCTTTAACAGTGAGCTTGTTGAGGGCCCGAAAGTCTGGACACAGGCACCATTATCCATCTTCCTTTAGCACCTGACCACTGGTGATGAATACAAACTAATGTTGGGATGAATAACATCGGCTTCGAGGAGTTACTTGATGATTTTTTCAATTTCATTATTTTGGACGAAAGGATATTGGTATGGATGCACACTAGGTGGTTGGGCCCCGGGACCAAAGGGATGCTATGATCATGTTCACCTGTAGAAGGTGGAATCTCTTTAGGTTTGTCAAATACCTATTGGTGGCAGTCTAAGACCTGTTGCATCTCAGGATGAATATGAGGAGTAGTGGATTCAATGGCTTTGATGGCATTAAATTGGGCGATGAACCTTTTTCAAAAGCTTTTCCATTCGATGCAAGCTGATGATAATAGGAGCACCTTCTTGAAGTCCATGTAATGTATGAATATGGTTGTTCTGCTTAAAGCTCATATATTATAAATCCAATGTGATCAGGCCCGGTGTGCGAAGCCATTCAACACCCAAGACAATGTCACAACCACCCATTTCAATAGGAAACATGTGGGTCTTTAGGTGGTAGTCTCCCATCTAAAGTTTAATATTTTCACAACGACCTTCACATTTCAAGGTCACCCCATTAGTGATAAGGACTTGGAAATGATAGACTGCCCTCACAAAACAATGAACATCTTCAACAACTCGCTTATGGATAAAGTTACGAGTACTGCCACTATCAATCAATACTACTACTGGTCGATGTTTAAGAAAGCCTCATATTTTGAGAGTTTGAGGCGAAGAAATGCCCGCCAAAGTATGTAGTGAGATAACTGGTTCATCTAGCGTAGCTGTGAGATTATTGTCAGGATGGGTTTCCTTAAATTCATCCTCGGGTCCCCCAAGGGGTGGGGCTTCCTCAGATGAGTTGTTATCAGTAGCATCAATTTGAAAGAATTTTGGTTCCTTGCATTTATGCCCCAGGGAGTATTTGTCATCACAGTAGTAGCACAATCCTTGTTTTCTTCTTTCATCCATTTCTACTGGAGACACCTTTTGAACCTTAAGTGTTTGGGTAGGGCCCTGAGCCTGGGTGGGATGCCCCTTGGCTACGAAATTTGGATGAGTGGACTAGGCAGCTAAGGCGAGTTCCACCTCAACGGCCTTTTTGCAGGCATCCATCCACGTAGCTGGGTGGTGCATCCAGACATGGGATTGGATGGCTTCTTTGAGACCACTGATGAAACACTCCAAGTAGAAGTCATCTCCTAGACCGTCATTTCTTATGGCCAATGTCTCAAAGGTTGCAATGTAGTCTTTTACTGTGCCTGTCTGTTAGAGCTTAGTGAGATGGCCAAAAAATTAGATTCCTTGTCAAAGCGGTCACATAGAGATTTTGAGAGGATGTTCCAAGTTATGTTCTCGAGATAACATTTATGATGCCACTGCCACCATTGCCATCTCTCCTGGTCCAAGTAAAGGGCTCCCACATGTAGTTTAACATGATCTTCGTAGATATCATTAAGGGAGAAATATTGTTCCATTTGTGCTACCCATACTGCAGGATTAGAGCCATCAAATTTGTACATGTCTAACTTAGGTGGCCGAGGGTGGGAATGTTGGAGATTTCCATGGAAGAAAATATGATGGCTAGATTCTCCTTCATAGTGTTCATCAAGACTATGCTCCTCAAGATGAGGTCTCTGCATCATATTGGTGAGTTATGAAAGTTGTGAGGCAATTTGCTCCATATTTCCTTGGAACCCATCCAACCTTTTTTCAAGGCTCTCAATCTTCTCATAGGCCATGACTTGAGATTTGGTACCTACCATACACAAACCCTAGTCAATTACCTAAGAGTAGTCTTATTGGAAAGAGGGCGATCTCAGGAATCTATTGGCGGGGGTCACTTGAAGTCACTTCCAAAAAATTTGGGACCGTCGCAAAATTAAGGCTGAAAAGTGAATGGTACCACTGCAATCAGCTTGCCGTCCTGAATCTTATGGGCTAATTCTCTTGTAAGCATCCTAGGATTTACTCCTCGTTGATCAATACTGAAGTGGTTGAATTCGAGAAAACTTGATCCTACCCAATGTCCTACGGAAATAGGTCCCAGACTGTAGTAGCAACAAGCCTCACAACACAAATAGTCTGATCGACACTATGAAACCCCAACTGCTGAATGTGAGTTGCACGGTGGTGGAAGAAACCCAACTATTGGATCTGATTTGTACGACAACAACAAAACCCCAAATTGCTGGATCTGATTTGCACTGCGGCGACAAAACCCCAACTGCTAGATCTTATTTGGAAGATAAGGTAGTGGGCGATCTTCAGATAACAGAGGGAACTATGGTCACAAAGGAGTGACAGGTGCTACAGATTGCAATATACATAGGGGTCCAGCAATAGTACTCGACCCAAATCTTTCAGGGCAATAACTAAGGAGGATCGACCATACCCTTAATCGTACTACCTGACTACCCTATCGTATGTGCGAGTAATCTCCCCAAGTGTTGTTCTTAGTGTATTTTAGCAACAAGATGGTCGACAAATTATCTAAGGCTAGGTTTCAGGTGAGCCTATGAGGCTTCTGATATACCCAAGGGTAAGTTGAAGTGCAGTCCGTGCGCGGTTATGTCTAATGCGCTACTACTCTAAGGGGTACCCACAAGGGTTACAAGGGAGTCCAACAAGTGTGACCACCTCTTGTAGTTCCTGCTTGGATGCCTCCCTAAATATGCAGGTTTATGTGCTCAACGACAAATCTCGTGGCTTAAAGACGCAGAAACACGTCTCTAGCCTAAAAAAAATCTGTGAAAAGTGGAGGTACAACCGGCCCTGGAAAGTGCTCTGATACCACTTGTTATGCTTTTGACCTACGAGAAATTCCAGAATACCAGAAATGTAAAGAAATATAGCCCAGAACACATAATAAAATGAGAAAAACAACAAGTATTTTATTATTCAGAAATAGATTGAATGTTCACTTACCTCTTCGAGGGGGCAATCTCCAGCAGAGCAAATCTCGATTACAATAAGACTCGATGATCTTTCCTTTATAGGTAAATGACATCCAAAACCCTAACTACTAGTGGTCCCTTGCATAACACGGGTTAACCACTTTATTTATTAACTATGGCCCATTTACAACTAACTATGGTCCCTTTTCTCTAATGTGGGTCAACCACTTACAATTATTAATGTGAGCTTTATTTACTCTCTAACTAAATGTGACTATGACTGGGCCCATTGGGCTTATTACATAAATAAAGGGGTTAGGGTTGGACCCTAACACCTAATATAGTAGTAATAGAAAATGAGGTATCCTCTAAAGAAGAAGAGAGTATATCCCAAAAATAGAATAGGAGTACCCTTGGGAGTGATGAATATGGAATAGTCCTCAGACTTGTGGAAGATTCCATTGACACAGATAGGAATTTAGATCTCTGTGGTAGCTCAACTAGCACCTTTGATAGCGAAGAAAAGGATCTAGACCAAAAGATCTACTTTAGAAAGAAGTTGATCTCAACTCTAAAAGAGATCAAGGATATGTCAGAGGTTAATCTCAGCAAAAGGGGAAGTTGCAAGAATATGAGCTTGAGAATGATAAGTTGAGTAAAACAATTATTGAACTAAATACTCAACAAGAAGAAGCTAGTAAAGTGAGTGGAATGTTGACCAATAAGCTAAAGGAAAGAGAAGCTCATTATGAAAGACTATAAGCCAAAGTAGTCTCATTGAGACAAGACTTAGAAATGCCAAATAAACAATTGTCTCAATACCAAAATCTTGAGGACAACACAAAGGCTTTGAATGAGATGGTTGTTAAGCAGAGATCCCCGCTCATCAAGGTTGGTTTGGGTTTCAAAGAAGAATCAAGCTCCAAGAAGGAAAATATTCAAGGGTCAGTTATCCAAGTAAGGCTAGTTGGAAGTTCCAACAACAACAACAATAAGGAAACTAGCAGCAACAAGAAAAGAAGAGGCAACAACATAATGTTAAGCAACAACGAGGAGAAAAATAGAAGAGAGGCAAGTAGCAGCAAGAAAGAATGTAAGGTAGTAATGCAAATTTTCATGGAAGGCACTTGAAGAACCAACAAAGTTCCTTTCCTCCTTAAGGACAAAGTCCTCAAACAAAAGGTATCTTTAGTCGTCAAAAGCCCTTTTATGGATAATGTTTTTCTTGCAATAATTTTGGACATAAAGCCATAGACTGTAGATGGCATACAAGAAAACAAAATGCGTTGGGTACCAACAACCCAAGGATACACAAAGTGTCAAGGAGAAGGTATTTTGGTTGCGAGGGAACTCTGATAGGAATGTTGTCAAGCATATCAATCTTTTGGCTCCATTCCAAGCCCCATTGAATGTTAAATTTGTGGAAATTTTGGGTACAAGGAAATGGATTGAAAATATATTAGAACATAGCCCGCTTCATAGATGATGCAACAAAATAAGGCAAGTCGGTCGTTGAGGATGAGAATAAAAAAAAGAGAAAAGGATTATTAGTATGTCTTCAATGCTCTATGTAAAGGGGTCATGTTGAACAATGATGAGAAATCACTAAGGATTTGACTCTTCTCTAAAGAAAAATCAAAGAAAATTAGGAGCGATGATTCTCATATTCCTGTAGTAAAACTCTTTCTAAGTGCCAGTTGCAATGAGTGCAAGCTTCAGGTAAAGAAAGGAAGAAACAACCCAATTACCACTCTCTTGCAAACAAAGAAAAAAGGCAGAAAGAGGATTTGGGTGAAGAGAGAGGAATGAAAGGAGGAGTGCTCTCTAGCCATGCATAGTCAAGTGAGAATCTAAACAAGGGCAAGGAAGAAGCTAGAACGTATTGCTCCTATCAAGAATCGGCCATTGAAGGTTTGGAATAAAAGGGGTTGAGAACTGAGTGTATGCTGCTAAGAGCAGAGGGACGAGAGTGGCCGGGAAAAGAGAGTTGTTTTAGTATGGACAGAGAGAGTATGTTGTTGAGTATGAATGAAGGTTGTTGCGCAAAACAGACAGCCAATGGCAAAGGAGAACATAGACTTGAAATTAGGCAGAGCGGTTGCCAATTACAAATAGTAGAGATTGCCTTATTGAGTGTGGGTTGGAGCCTACATACAGGGAGTTGGTGCTTCCATCTTTGTGGGTATCTGAAGAAAGCTTGGGGGTTGGTGCCTCCTGTAAGTTGGTGCTTTCATAAATCCAAGGAGCTGCAAGTTTGTGCTTGCAACAAATCCATGAAGTTGGTGGTTATGGTAAGCTGATCAGGTGTTTACAGAAGAAGGGAGTTATTGCTTCCTGCTAGTGGGTGCTATCAAACAATCAAAGGGATTTGGTTATTCATGTGAGTAGTGCCTCACAAACAAACATTGATGTAATAGATTTTTTACTCTTATTTACAATGATCAAATAACAAACAAGATTTGTTGGTTTTTCTCCCAGAAGGGTTTCCAAGTTAAACCTTTGTGTCACAAATGTTTTCTGCTCATGATTCATGTGCTTGTGTTGATTCAAATGGTTGATGCTATGATTTGTTAATAGTTGCTCACTTAGAGAATGCCAAGTTTGAGTTTTGAATGAAAATTGGCATAAAAGTTTAAATTAGACTTAATAATGATTCACCCCCCCACCCAAGTATTAAACATTGTTTCCAACATTCCAATCATTAGACTAGATTCTTCTTTTTGGGAGGACCAATTTTGACCTTTGAAGAACTTTATTTTGACAAGGGAAAGTATATTTTTGAAGTGAAGTCCACAATGACACATTTGATCAGGTTGGACCTAAAGGGAGTTTGGACACCCCTAGAAGCCTATAAACACAATTCAAGTGACCCTCGTTTCAAAGGGTTTCCCCCTTGTGGGGTTTTTCCCTGGTCTTTGACCAAATAAGTGTCTCTTATTGATGTGTTGATTATCTCCTATTGTCATTACATTATTGTTCTATCTTGAGTTACTATTGATTGATGAAAGAGTTAATTACTATTGAAAATATTGCTAATTGAAAATTTGAATTGGGCTAAAGTAATTGAAACAACATAGAATAATGGTAAAAAGTAGCACATACCTATGAGGATATCATAAGATACTGTTGTGCCCTACAACAACCCCCCATTTCATAACATTTTCATTCACAAACAATTAACATATGAAATGGGTCCCTTTTAAAAATTTAATTGGCATTAATGAATTTGTTCAAAAAAGGTACGATAATCAAACGAATTTGTGAATGAGAGCCTTTTTGAATAAATATCAAGCAATTTTTGGTTAATGCGAAAAAGCAATCGCAAGATCGCATGACGCAATAACAAGAGAAACACATTTAAATATCACCTTGGTCCTTGCCGATGCGATATCGCTATCGGCGATCGGCGGTATTCAATGCACACACAAAAAGAGCACATATCTTACACCCCGATGCGATGTGATATCGGCAATCGGTTATCGGCGCTGCCTCTTGTGGAAAAACGCCTTAAGTTATAAGCCCCGACCCGATGCGATATCGCTATCGGTAGTCGGCGGAATCCCAAACACTTTCACAGGACGCGCAGGTCTTTTCCCCGATGCGATGTGATATCGCAATCGGAAGTCGGCAAATCATTTGACATACATCTGGTAATGTGCTCATGCGCTAATTCGATGCGATGTCGCAATCGGCATTCGCCAAAACAGCTCCCAAATGATAGTATCACTTACACCCCCAATGCGATGCGATGACGTGTAATGATGATTAGAGTTCTTAAAAGGTGATTGCTTCAAGCTTTTAAGTTATATTTAAATCCGGTTGATAAAGCACAGATTTCAAAATGTCGTTAAATGCAGGGATAAGGTAATGCATGCGTATTTAAAACTTTGCCCCTTCGATTTAACGAACATTTACGATTAGACCTTTAAAAATCTGTTGCACGCTTTAAGGGGTCATTCAGCCTAATAACGATGTAATGGTCATTTATGGAGCTGCAGGCCGTAAAATCACCATCATTGCATCTGCGGTGTCTTCTTAAATAATTAGATCCGCAACCCCTTTTAGAATTGATCTTGCCACGCTTCGAGTGATATATCTTTCCCGTTATGAATTGTCATTGTTATTTCCTCGTTACGATTTCTCTTGCATCTGTGTAGAGTTCAGCTGTCGACAGAAGCCTGAACATGATGGGGAAGAAGTTCAAGAAGGCTGCGGGTTCTACTGCAGCACCCGTCGCAGGTCAAGCTGCCACAGTTTCGAAGAAAAGCCTAATCTCAGATACTACATGCACCGGTCTTCCTAGCACTACATGGCAGGGTACATATAATCTGTTAGAAGCCGAGCAACCGGCGAAGACAGTGACAGAGGCTAGCGTGGATGAACAAAGGAAGTCTGATGCAACTCTCAAAGACTTGGCCGACTCCTTTTTGCACAGAATAGCAGCAAGAGAGCAGGTCCTACCTTTCACTGATGTGGTACGTTGGGCGATCGAGGAAATTCCTCTCACTGATAGAACTTTTCATACAAGGGATGGAAGGATTTTCGGGTCGTTCAAGCCTAATGACCTGAGGCAAATGTATCATTTGCCTGAACCGGAGCTAGTCTATAACAGAGCTTTTGTGGAGAAGTTCGCGAACGAGAATGAATCACCATCCGAACCCCTCCGAGATTGGAGGCAGAACCCAGCAAAACACAAGCATGAAAGTTCGGGTAAGTACTCCAATGCTTCTTTGGCTTCTCCCTATTTCTATGCGGGGATTATGATGTGTAGATTGTGGGGATTACATGACTCCGCTAATATCCATATTGACATGGTTCCCCTAATGGAAGCGGCTGTCAATAGTACAATTATGGATTGGGCCACTATTCTGTCTGATAAGTTGGTCATAGCTGTTCGTGAATTTAGAGCCAAAACCATAGTCAGCAAAAGGAAAATCCCACCGTTTTATTACTCTGCTTACATTATGGATACCCTGTGTTTTAATTCTGAGTTTCCTATCCTCGGATGGAGATGGACCACCCATGATCCAACACCCATCCATTTGTACCATCGGAAATTGTGGAAGTCCTCTTACAAGGACCATTTGTATCAAATTTGCAATGGTTTCATGATGCCCATTCACTATTCTATTTTCGACAGACCTATCCCAAGAATTTCTCATGAAGCTTCTTTTGACTTACCAGCCTTAGCAAATTGGTTCGGGGAAGAGCATTTCACCTATATTAGAGTTTTTGGAAGCAAAGCTAGGCCACACATTCTCCCTTTATACATCCTAGACAAACTGTTAGCCCGGGAAATCTGCTACCAGATTATGTCCGAGAGTGTCACACAAACTCTCAAAGAGGAGAAGAAAAGAGGTTGGCCCTCTTTTCCTTTAAGAATTGGAGTTTATACTTTACTTAACTACAAGCATGCAGAAAAAGAAGCAACAAAACTCCAAATGATATCTCTGGCCACTATCCCAAACAGACTCTATGATCCAAACAAGACTGCTTTCATTGCCCTGGAACAGGCCAAACTGTCAAAGATTGTCCATCAAGAAGACGTGTTTGATGACCTGTTCGTAGGTGCCGGTTCAATAAGCAAAACCAAACAGCTTGCTGCAGTAAGATACAATGATGTGGCGTTAACTGAGTTTAATAAACTTAGAGAGCAGAGGTTTCAAACTCTGCCTCTAGATTTATTATCCACAACCCCAGCATCTTCTTCAAGCGAGCCTAGTCGGCAGCAGATACGTTCACCTCCTGTTACAACTAAAGAACAGGATAAACATCAGGAGGAAAGGCAAAACAAGCTGCAGGCAGAAACAAGAGCAGTTAGAAAGGCAGCAAAAGGCACAGAAGGATCAAGAGCAAAGAAAGCAGAAAGAGATAGAGGAACAGAAGAAGAAGAAAGAAGAAGAGAAAGCAAAGAAAGAACGGGAAGATAGGCAGAAAAATGAATTGGAGGGGCAGCAGAGGGCAGAAAAAGAAAAAGAACGGAGCAAAGCCCACACAGAGCAACATGAGCAAACCTCCACTGATCCTGAATTGATTAAAGAATGGAACCAATTCGATTCCATTATCAGTGGTAAGGAAGCCTCCAAAGACTCAGACACCTCTAAAACAAGCAATGCTCCCGATATTACTTCTTCTCAGGTTCTAGAAAGAACCAGCGGCCCACCCATTTCACAGGATGTCGAGGTAATCACTCAAGACCCGTCCGATCAAGTTGATCTCCAGGTGGAAGAAATTCCTCCCCTGGATATTTTCTACAGCCCAAAGCATAGAGCCATTGTTAGGCACTCTAGGAAGAGACGAAGGCTTGATCAACCTTCTATTTCTCCTGAGCAAACAGTCACGGGCAATGTGGTCTGGAAAGGGGAATTAGACCCCTCCGATGATCTAACTAAGCTATCGCAATTCGCGGGAGCTTATTCGGCAGCAACTATCGACAAAGCATCAGAGGTAAGTCTTATGTTAAAGACTAAGGACCATGAAATTTATGCATTACAGGCAGAAGTAATTGAGGCGAAAAACAAGGCAGCACAGGTAGAAGAGCAGTTGCTGGCTCAACAGCAAGAAAACAATTTGTTAACCCAGCAGCTGCAAATCGAAAAACAGAGCGCAGTCCAGAGGCAGGATGAATTGTCAGAGACATTGGCACAATTGAGAACGGTGAATGAGCTGATAATGAAATCGAAAGATGAGCAAATAGATCAGCTATCGGCACAGCTCGAAAGCATCAAGGACGCCCAGAGTGTTAATGATTTCAGAGCAGAGGCAACTCGAATAAATGGCACATTAATATCTCAGATCAGGCTCTTATGCCGACAACTTACTGACGCTGAGTCATTATGCGAAACATCCACAGCAGTATGTCAGCAGATAGAGAAAGCCAGAAATGAGCTAGATCAGGCCGAAGATACCATATCCGAATATCTTGAGTGGCAAGATTCTGAAGAAGGGAAAGTGGCAAACTTGCCCCGAATTTATGAAGCGTACAAGGACATACTCTTCATGGAATGGAACACCCAGGTAATGAAAGCGGAAAGGGCGGCCTCAAGATGTAAAATGATTGCCAGCAACATGATCAATCTAGTCAACGACACACTCTATCTGGCAAACATGATCTCCCAGTGCACACCTGGAAGCATAACAACAACAAACATGCTTGAGCAGAGAAATTATCCTGATCTGGAGAAACAAGGAAGGTTAATCGCTGGAGTAAATACTTTAACCTCCGACGCATATTGGCTCTTTCTGATTAAACCACACTCTCAAAGGTCGGCCCTCAACTGTTTAACAGATGCCCTCCGATACCTGATTTCCGACATTCAGGATGCCACATATGATGCCCAACTAACTTCGCGTCTCAACACTCCACCAGAAGTAGAGCCAATGTTGGCGATATGTCAGCAAAGGAGTAAAGGCAAAGAGACCACCGAATGAAGCATCGCCGCCGACTGCCAGATCGCCAGAAAAGATGATGATATTTGTTAATGCCAATTTAGTAGCTTTTCAATTTTTTTAGATATTTAGATTAGCATAGTATTTATAGACCCTTTCATTGTTTTGGAAAGGGTCGTAAAATTTTGTAACAGACTTAAAAGCTGAAGTTTGCACTGCTGTGCTTCAGCCTATATTCTTTTGTGAAATTCAACCAATAGTTCTTAATTTAACGAGAAGGCTGTTATATTCAATTGTGCACTATTGTCTCTTGTTTGGAATGCTTTCTGGTTTGAAGGAAGAACTGCGACATAGCGATTGATACACTGGATTGTTGAGCAGCTTACATGGTACTTTTATCTGCATCTGCATTCTTTCTTTTATATGAATTGCTATGTTATTATCTTTGCTATTGTTGAATACATGTATGCGATATAACAACAAATCTTCATTTCATTTCACTATTGAATGTTTTGTGATTTATTATCTCTTTTAATCATGCGTGTGTCAATAATATAAATGAATAAGTGTAGTAATTCGCTATTATCGCTCTGCATAACTAATTATGCAGAGCAATCTTAAATGATTTAAACCTCTATGCTTTAGTGTTAGAGTCATCTATATGCCTGCCTTAAAGCATAGATTATCAAACGCTACGCTTTGAAAGATTGATAAGACCCCGGGATAGATTTTAGTTGTTATATTCTTGCTAATAGTTTAAGTCCATCGCTTACCGCTAGCTTAATTCAGAAGTCACTCATCCATCCCATTTATCTATATTTCTGGGAAACTGGTCCCATTATCCCCAGTCGGAGCCACTATTCCAAACGGAAAAGGAGCTGCACTAAGGTCCGGACCGGGTGGTTTCCCCAATGTTGTTGCAACGATTTTCGGGGCATCAACATTTTTGGCGCTAGAAGGAGGGCATCGACTGTGAATGGCAAGCAAACCCAAATCTGTAAGCCATTCTAAGAGTAATTCTCCCTCCAAATCCCCTCCTCCTTCTCAATCCCATGCTGGTTCTCCAGCACACAATCGAGAAGAAGGAGAATCAACCACCACTGCTCAATCCCATCATATCCCAGAACAGCTAAGTCTTGAATCTCCTGAAGTCCAGTCTCTAATCCATAAACTTCAGAGCTTCTCGATCTCACCACAGAAATCTGAGATATCAGAAAGCAGTGCGACTTCGCAGTTCAACCTCACTCATCCTCTTACCAGACTTCAGAGCGAAAAACTTGGCATTGAACCCACTGAGTTTCCTTTACCCAAAAGGAAAAAGTCAAAGAAAAATACTGAAGGATCTGATACTGGGGATTTTTCTTCCACATCCTCCATTTCATCTCCTCATCTGCAAAGTCAACCACCCACTCCTCCATTACATATTGTTGTTCACCAGGGAACAGAAGCCTCAATATCCCAATCTATTCACTCCTCATCTTCAACCCTTTCCAACACATCCGGAATCCCAGCAGTAGTCCCAACCACTGTTGCCATTATAATGGCAGATCCATGGACTAGGCCAGGAGCAGTCAACATGCCTGGACCATTGCATGATCTACCCAATGACCCCGAAAAATGGCTGCCTAAATTCAATCCAGACGATGGGATCCAGGCTGAAGAACACATCAACAACTTCATGTTAGCAGTTAACCTAAAAGGAGTGACAGAGCAAGATGTCGTAGTAAGACTTTTCCCTTACACTTTACAAGGATCAGCAGGATCCTGGTATTTTTCCTTACCCTCTGGTTCCATTACCAGTTGGAATACATGCCAAGAGCAGTTTCTCACCAAATATGGAGACGATAGGTCCTTAGCAACTTTAATAAATGACCTCTCCAATTTGAGAATAGAGCACAGGGAACCAATAAAGGAGTTTAATGCCAGATTTAATAAACTACTGAATAAAATCCCTACCGCTTCTAAACCAAGTGAACAAATCCGAAGCGAATGGTACATCACTGCCCTACCTGCCAACATAGCTATCTTTGTTGACAGGGCTGGCAAACCTACGTTAGCTGAAAATATGAAAGAAGCACTTGCCGTTGAAAAGCGCATCAATGCTCTTGAAAAGAAAGCTGCTCTAGAAGATAGAAAAGCTAAAAAAGTCTCGTTTAAAGAAGATTCCAAGAAGAAAACCCCGAAGGACCCATACGACATGGAAGGTTTACAAAAGGTCCTTAAAACATTGTCCAATGAAATGGTTGAGATTAAAAAGCAGGTGGCCGAAACTTCAAGCAAAAGACCATTTAGGACTTTTAAGAAAACCGAATCAAAGCCACCTAATGTTATATCTAACGTTGATTCGGACCAAGAAGAAGAGGAAGAGGAAACACCTTCACAGACCGATGATGAAGAAGAAGTAGCTGAATGCCACGGAATGTGGGATTTTATACTCCCAAACTCTGATATGGAGAATGAAGAAGAAGCCTTTCCGGTTACTACAAGAAGTAAAAGCACTCCTGAACCCGCCCAGGCAACTTCAAAGAAGAGGAGCGCAGGCGCTACTACAGCAAAGGAAAAAGTTTCCCCAAAAAGGTCACCTGTGGTAGTTCCTCAAAACCAGCCTTCAACTTCTAGTTCTCCTTCAACATCCAAGACTCTAGTGGTATCCGATTCAATGGAATATAACATTGTTGATGATATGAAGAAAACCAAGGCAAATATAACCATGTTTGAACTTAGTAAACTGAAACATCAGCAAAAGCTACTTCTCAAAGAATTAAATGCTGTTCCCTCTACTCCCCTTCCCAGTACAAGAGCTGCCAACGATCAAGGCCAGCCTCCCGCAGGTATGGTTGAAATTACCGATTCAGTCTTAATCAGAGATAAATCAAATTCTCACACTCCACCCTTCCTGCTCACTTATGAGATTTATAATAGAAACCTACACAATTGTTTAATAGATTCAGGGGCCTCATCTAATATAATGCCAGCTTCAGTTTGCTCTAAGCTGAACATTGAACCCCAGAAGTCTGCCATTCATATTGTACAGTTAGACAGAACCAAAGTGCAGGTTGTGGGTGAAATTAATTCCGTAACCATCAGGTTGTCTGCTGATCCTAGGGTTGTACAAAGAATAGATATTTTGATCGCCGATATACCTGAATTCTACGGCTTAATTCTGAGCAGAGATTGGTCCGAAAAACTGCATGGGTATATTTCCACTGATTGGTCACATATGTGGCTTCCCTACAAAGGCAAGCCTAATCAAATCAGGATTGATCGTGAGAAACATATGACCCACACAGTAACTGACTTCGAACAAGAAAACCAGCCTGTTGCGTTCAACAACAACATTTTGGGGAATTATTCGTCAGAATCATTCTTCGGCAACTTTGTTGCCCAACCTTCTCCTTTTTCAGTTAATCATTGTACATCTCAGATTGAGAATTTTTCACAAACAGATTTGTCTAGATGTTTTAATGATGATGAAAAAGCTGTAAATTTGTCTGTTAATATTCCTTTGTTTTGGTCTTTATATTTTGATGGCTCTAAGTCCAGCGAGGGCTCAGGAGCAGGTTGCATTTTGGTTAGTCCGCAAGGAGAAAAGACAATGCTGTCCTGTAGACTAGAATTTGAGTGCACCAATAATACAGCCGAATACGAAGCTTTGGTACAAGGATTATATAAGGCGATCGGCCTTAAAGTCCAATATCTTAAAGTGTTCGGTGATAGTGAGATCATTGTTAAGCAGGTAAGGAATGCAATCCATTGCCTCTCAAGCCACCTTAAGCATTATCAATCGCTAGTGCAAGATCTCACCTCACATTTTTCAGCGTTCAATATTTCCTCAATTCCTAGGTCACAGAATTCAGCAGCCGACTTACTAGCCAACGTAGCTTCCAAACTTCTGCCTTCTGAAGACTATAGCCTTGATAGATTTTCTGTAGAATTAATTTTTAGGCCTTCAGTTCCTAATAATATCACTAATTGGAGGGTTTTCAACCACGATGAGGATATCTTACAATTCTTAACCTCTGAAAAATCCTATGACAATCAAATCATTGAAGAAGATGAGCATGATTCCCAAATGAAAAGAACATCTCAAGAGAACGCGATCCCTAAGCCTGTGGTAAAGCTCGAAGACCTTTATGACATTAAAGACAGGTTCAAACCTGTAATTAATGCAAAACTCCAAAGCTCTACCTTAAGGTTTGAATTGATTAATTTGGGAACTGAGCAAGCTCCTCAAAATATCAACTTAGGATTAGGACTTTCTGTAGAAGAAAAGGAAGCATTTGTTAAACTGTTAAAGAAAAACAAACAGGTTTTTGCTTGGAAGTATGATGACCTCAAGACATATGACACATCTATCATCCAGCATACTATTCCTATGCTTCCCGATCAGAAGCCGATTCAGCAGAAGTTAAGGAAAATCCACCCAAATTTGGAGAGCCAGATAAAGTCGGAACTTAACAAGCTTTTAAAAGCCAAGATTATTTTTCCTGTCCGACATTCAAATTGGGTCTCTAATATGGTACCAGTCAGGAAGAAAAATGGCGACATCCGAATTTGTATCGATTTCAGAAACTTGAATAAAGCGAGCTTGAAAGATAACTTCCCATTGCCTACTATGGAGCAGATCCTCCAATCAGTAGCAGGATCTGAATTAATGTCCTTTCTTGATGGATTCTCAGGATATAACCAAGTTCTAGTTCATCCTGATGACCAACTCAAAACCACATTCAGAACAAAATGGGGAACATATGCATATCAAAAAATGCCTTTTGGACTCATAAATGCAGGAGCGACATTCCAGAGAGCTATGGATACAGCCTTTAGAGGGTTGATTAACCGAACAGTAGTCGTCTACCTTGATGATATTACTGTGTATTCTAAAAAGAGATTTAATCATTTGCATGACTTGAATCAGATTTTTCAGCGATGCAAAAGATATGGCATCTCTCTCAACCCAAAAAAGTCTTTCTTTGCTCTTGACCAGGGTAAGCTTTTAGGCTTTATTGTATCTAAAGATGGCATTTATGTAGATCCTGATCGGATTAAGGAAATTTCTGAAATCCCTTTTCCACACAACAAAAAAGCGATGCAGTCATTTTTGGGTCAGATTAATTTCGTCAAACGATTTGTTCCAGATTTTTCGCAGATAGTATTACCACTCCAGACGATGATTAAGAAAAATTCAACCTTCAGGTGGGGATCAGAAGAAAAACATGCTTTTGATGTTATCAAGCAATCAATAATCACTGCCCCAGCCTTGAATACTCCAAATTTTTCTAATCATTTTACGTTGTATACCATCGCATCCGACTTATCTTACGCTGCAGTACTCACGCAATTAAATGATGACAATTTGGAAGCGCCCATCTCCTTCTTTAGTTCAAACTTTCAGGGCGCCGAGTTAAATTATTCTGACGTTGAGAAACAAGCTTTTGCTGTGTTTAAGGCAGTCAAGCATTATCGACCCTTTCTTTTAAAAACCCATACTAAAGTAATAGTTCCTTTCCCGGCAGTCAGGCAACTATTAATTCAGAAAGAATTGGGTGAAAAAAGGGCAAACTGGGTCGCAGCGCTCCAAGAGTATGACCTAGAAATAAAGCCAGCAAAGATTGTTAAAGGCCAAGGTTTTTGCAGGATATTGGCAGGAGCATCTAACATTCCGGAATCAAGCGATACAGATCAAACCCAAGAAGTTAATCAGATAAGTGCTACAGATTCCGAATCTCAATATGCAGATTTAATCTTTTATTTAAAGAATGGTTATGCACCTCCAAATTTGTCTTACAAAAACAAAAGGGCCATTAGATTAAAAGCGAAAAATTTCTCGATTATTGATGATGTACTTTTCAAAAGAAATTATGATTCTGTTCTATTAAGATGTCTTGAAAAACCTGAGGCTCAAAAGGTTTTGCAGGAGCTACATGACGGACCGGCAGGAGGACATTTTGGAGCTGATACAACAGCTCATAAAGTTATTCATGCTGGTTACTATTGGCCTACTTTGTTTAAAGACGCTCACGAGTATGTAAGGAAATGTCTCAAATGCCAAACTTCTGGTGGAAGACAACAAAAACCAGCTTTCCCTTTGCAACCAGTCAACATTGAACAACCTTTTGAACAATGGGGATTGGACATCATTGGAGAAATCAATCCACCTTCTTCCAGGCAACATAAATATATCCTTACAGCCACCGATTACTTTACAAAGTGGGTAGAAGCAGTCCCGTTAAAGACAGCAAACTCTGAGGCTATCATTGAATTTATAGATCAGTTCATCATTACCAGGTTTGGTGTTCCAAACGCTCTTGTCTTTGATAATGCTTCTTATTTCTCAGGTAATGCAATCATTGATTTCGCTATCAAAAGAGGGTTTAAATTAAAGTATTCTGCTAATTACTACCCTCAGGGTAATGGCCTAGCAGAATCAACTAATAAAAACCTAATCAAAATTATTAAGCGAACAATCGAAGAGAATCATAGGAACTGGCATAAATCCTTAGTATTTGCATTATGGGCCGACAGGATAACACAGAAAGCCTCCATAGGAACCTCTCCGTTTAAACTTGTCTATGGAAAAGAAGCAATTATACCAACCAATCTTCTTCTTCCCTCTCTAGCCCTAGTGCAATTTATTGAGGAAACTCCTTCTTCCTCTATCCAGCTCAGATATGATCAAATTCTCAAACTTGAAGAGGAAAGGGAAAAGGCCAAGGTTACACACGCCAAACATCAGCAAGTCATTAAAGCAGCTTTTGATCTAGCCTCATCTAGTCCTAAACAATTCCAAGTCGGCGATCTAGTTCTGAAATGGGACAAAGCCCATGAAGACAAAGGTAAACACTCCAAGTTTCAGAAACTATGGCTTGGACCATTTCAGATCTGTGAAAAGATAGGCCATTCAACCTTTATACTGCAAGATTTATCAGGGATGAGAGATTCTCTCCCTGTTAATGGTCTGATCTTAAAGAAATTCTTTAATTGAGGAGGTAATCCCTTCTCCTTATAGTTTGATAGATTTTTATAGTTTGTAGGATTTGTAGAAAATAAGGGTGTAGGATATCCTCCATTGACCTTTTGCTGTAGTCAAAAGTTGTCTCGCTGGGGCACTATCAATATTTGCTTTTGGATAATAGAATCCTAAAACAAGAAAGATCATTTCTAGGAAATTAGATATCTTTTTATTTTGAGATCGCAGTCTTACTTTGTAAACTTCTCTCAAAACGTAAAAGTTCTATGAGTCATTGTGAGTCTTTTAAAAATTGGTCTCCAAAGGTTATCTATATAAAGATAGAAGCTAATCCATCTTCAGCATCTTTAACCCTTAATCTGTCATCCATTTACTCTCAAAGAGAAAATTGTTCATCCCATTCACTAAAGTTTATGATTACTCAGAGTGTAATTCTAAAATATAAAGATTAAAGATAAGAGGTCTTATTACAAGCCTGCTTACCGTGTTCATAGGAAAATAATTTAACTGACATTACCAAAACTGCATATCAAACAAGGTAATGGCTTGAAATTACAAGACAAGGGGTCTCATCACGAGCCAGCTTGTTCAGTTAGATTACTACCAGTGAATGGCATTGTCAACAGCTGGCCACCAAACCAGGACAATGGCTTTTTATCTTAAACAAAGAAGAAAAGAAAATGAAGTACAAAATATGCAAACATGTTTTGAATTCATTATGTTTAGTCACACTCTTAAGTGAATGGAACAATGGACAACAGCATGGTTAAAAGGTAACCCTGCCGAGACTATAAACGTTTGCTGGCAGCAGAGGCTCTACCTATGACAGAGGAGTTTACTTTAAAAGCTGATTTGGGAAAAGTTTTCTGTTTTACCATTATAAACCATTAAAGACCTGTTTTAAAACTTAGAATGCATTTATTTTCTTTACAAAAAGAGGAAGTCAACAGAAGAATTCTACTTTATTCAGAATCAATAGATATCTAGTTATATTAGAAATTTTCTTTCCCTTATAGAGATTCTATTTGAAAAAGTTTAAGTATTTTTATCAGTCCAGAGATAACTGGTTCTACCAACGAATCGCCAATTGTTGTGCCCTACAACAACCCCCCATTTCATAACATTTTCATTCACAAACAATTAACATATGAAATGGGTCCCTTTTAAAAATTTAATTGGCATTAATGAATTTGTTCAAAAAAGGTACGATAATCAAACGAATTTGTGAATGAGAGCCTTTTTGAATAAATATCAAGCAATTTTTGGTTAATGCGAAAAAGCAATCGCAAGATCGCATGACGCAATAACAAGAGAAACACATTTAAATATCACCTTGGTCCTTGCCGATGCGATATCGCTATCGGCGATCGGTGGTATTCAATGCACACACAAAAAGAACACATATCTTACACTCCGATGCGATGTGATATCGGCAATCGGTTATCGGCGCTGCCTCTTGTGGAAAAACGCCTTAAGTTATAAGCCCCGACCCGATGCGATATCGCTATCGGTAGTCGGCGGAATCCCAAACACTTTCACAGGACGCGCATGTCTTTTCCCCGATGCGATGTGATATCGCAATCGGAAGTCGGCAAATCATTTGACATACATCTGGTAATGTGCTCATGCGCTAATTCGATGCGATGTCGCAATCGGCATTCGCCAAAATAGCTCCCAAATGATAGTATCACTTACACCCCCAATGCGATGCGATGACGTGTAATGATGATTAGAGTTCTTAAAAGGTGATTGCTTCAAGATTTTAAGTTATATTTAAATCCGGTTGATAAAGCACAGATTTCAAAATGCCGTTAAATGCAGGGATAAGGTAATGCATGCATATTTAAAACTTTGCCCCTTCGATTTAACGAACATTTACGATTAGACCTTTAAAAATCTGTTGCACGCTTTAAGGGGTCATTCAGCCTAATAACGATGTAATGGTCATTTATGGAGCTGCAAGCCGTAAAATCACCATCATTGCATCTGCGGTGTCTTCTTAAATAATTAGATCCGCAGCCCCTTTTAGAATTGATCTTGCCACGCTTCGAGTGATATATCTTTCCCGTTATGAATTGTCATTGTTATTTCCTCGTTACGATTTCTCTTGCATTTGTGTAGAGTTCAGCTGTCGACAGAAGCCTGAACATGATGGGGAAGAAGTTCAAGAAGGCTGCGGGTTCTACTGCAGCACCCGTCGCAGGACAAGCCGCCACAGTTTCGAAGAAAGGCCTAATCTCAGATACTACATGCACCGGTCTTCCTAGCACTACATGGCAGGGTACATATAATCTGTTAGAAGCCGAGCAACCGGCGAAGACAGTGACAGAGGCTAGCGTGGATGAACAAAGGAAGTCTGATGCAACTCTCAAAGACTTGGCCGACTCCTTTTTGCACAGAATAGCAGCAAGAGAGCAGGTCCTACGTTTCACTGATGTGGTACGCTGGGCGATCGAGGAAATTCCTCTCACTGATAGAACTTTTCATACAAGGGATGGAAGGATTTTCGGGTCGTTCAAGCCTGATGACCTGAGGCAAATGTATCATTTGCCTAAACCGGAGCTAGTCTATAACAGAGCTTTTGTGGAGAAGTTCGCGAACGAGAATGAATCACCATCCGAACCCCTCTGAGATTGGAGGCAGAACCCAGCAAAACACAAGCATGAAAGTTCGGGTAAGTACTCCAATGCTTCTTTGGCTTCTCCCTATTGCTATGCGGGGATTATGATGTGTAGATTGTGGGGATTACATGACTCCGCTAATATCCATATTGACATGGTTCCCCTAATGGAAGCGGCTGTCAATAGTACAATTATGGATTGGGCCACTATTCTGTCTGATAAGTTGGTCATAGCTGTTCGTGAATTTAGAGCCAAAACCATAGTCAGCGAAAGGAAAATCCCACCGTTTTATTACTCTGCTTACATTATGGATACCCTGTGTTTTAATTCTGAGTTTCCTATCCTCGGATGGAGATGGACCACCCATGATCCAACACCCATCCATTTGTACCATCGGAAATTGTGGAAGTCCTCTTACAAGGACCATTTGTATCAAATTTGCAATGGTTTCATGATGCCCATTCACTATTCTATTTTCGACAGACCTATCCCAAGAATTTCTCATGAAGCTTCTTTTGACTTACCAGCCTTAGCAAATTGGTTCGGGGAAGAGCATTTCACCTATATTAGAGTTTTTGGAAGCAAAGCTAGGCCACACGTTCTCCCTTTATACATCCCAGACAAACTGTTAGCCCGGGAAATCTGCTACCAGATTATGTCCGAGAGTGTCACACAAACTCTCAAAGAGGAGAAGAAAAGAGGTTGGCCCTCTTTTCCTTTAAGAATTGGAGTTTATACTTTACTTAACTACAAGCATGCAGAAAAAGAAGCAACAAAACTCCAAATGATATCTCTGGCCACTATCCCAAACAGACTCTATGATCCAAACAAGACTGCTTTCATTGCCCTGGAACAGGCCAAACTGTCAAAGATTGTCCATCAAGAAGACGTGTTTGATGACCTGTTCGTAGGTGCCGGTTCAATAAGCCAAACCAAACAGCTTGCTGCAGTAAGATACAATGATGTGGCGTTAACTAAGTTTAATAAACTTAGAGAGCAGAGGTTGCAAACTCTGCCTCTAGATTTATTATCCACAACCCCAGCATCTTCTTCAAGCGAGCCTGGTCGGCAGCAGATACGTTCACCTCCTGTTACAACTAAAGAACAGGATAAACATCAGGAGGAAAGGCAAAACAAGCTGCAGGCAGAAAGGCAGAAACAGGAGCAGTTAGAAAGGCAGCAAAAGGCACAGAAGGATCAAGAGCAAAGAAAGCAGAAAGATATAGAGGAACAAAAGAAGAAGAAAGAAGAAGAGAAAGCAAAGAAAGAACGGGAAGATAGGCAGAAAAAGGAATTGGAGGAGCAGCAGAGGGCAGAAAAAGAAAAAGAACGGAGCAAAGCCCACACAGAGCAACATGAGCAAACCTCCACTGATCCTGAATTGATTAAAGAATGGAACCAATTCGATTCCATTATCAGTGGTAAGGAAGCCTCCAAAGACTCAGACACCTCTAAAACAAGCAATGCTCCCGATATTACTTCTTCTCAGGTTCTAGAAAGAACCAGCGGCCCACCCATTTCACAGGATGTCGAGGTAATCACTCAAGACCCGTCCGATCAAGTTGATCTCCAGGTGGAAGAAATTCCTCCCCTGGATATTTTCTACAGCCCAAAGCATAGAGCCATTGTTAGGCGCTCTAGGAAGAGATGAAGGCTTGATCAACCTTCTATTTCTCCTGAGCAAACAGTCACGGGCAATGTGGTCTGGAAAGGGGAATTGGACCCCTCCGATGATCTAACTAAGCTATCGCAATTCGCGGGAGCTTATTCGGCAGCAACTATCGACAAAGCATCAGAGGTAAGTCTTATGTTAAAGACTAAGGACCATGAAATTTATGCATTACAGGCAGAAGTAATTGAGGCGAAAAACAAGGCAGCACAGGTAGAAGAGCAGTTGCTGGCTCAACAGCAAGAAAACAATTTGTTAACCCAGTAGCTGCAAATCGAAAAACAGAGCGCAGTCCAGAGGCAGGATGAATTGTCAGAGACATTGGCACAGTTGAGAACGGTGAATGAGCTGATAATGAAATCGAAAGATGAGCAAATAGATCAGCTATCGGCACAGCTCGAAAGCATCAAGGACACCCAGAGTGTTAATGATTTCAGAGCAGAGGCAACTCGAATAAATGGCGCATTAATATCTCAGATCAGGCTCTTATGCCGACAACTTACTGACGCTGAGTCATTATGCGAAACATCCACAGCAGTATGTCAGCAGATAGAGAAAGCCAGAAATGAGCTAGATCAGGCCGAAGATACCATATCCGAATATCTTGAGTGGCAAGATTCTGAAGAAGGGAAAGTGGCAAACTTGCCCCGAATTTATGAAGCGTACAAGGACATACTCTTCATGGAATGGAACACCCAGGTAATGAAAGCGGAAAGGGCGGCCTCAAGATGTAAAATGATTGCCAACAACATGATCAATCTAGTCAACGACACACTCTATCTGGCAAACATGATCTCCCAGTGCACACCTGGAAGCATAACAACAGCAAACATGCTTGAGCAGAGAAATTATCCTGATCTGGAGAAACAAGGAAGGTTAATCGCTGGAGTAAATACTTTAACCTCCGACGCATACTGGCTCTTTCTGATTAAACCACACTCTCAAAGGTCGGCTCTCAACTGTTTAACAGATGCCCTCCGATACCTGATTTCCGACATTCAGGATGCCACATATGATGCCCAGCTAACTTCGCGTCTCAACACTCCACCAGAAGTAGAGCCAATGCTGGCGATATGTCAGCAAAGGAGTAAAGGCAAAGAGACAACCGAATGAAGCATCGCCGCCGACTGCCAGATCGCCAGAAAAGATGATGATATTTGTTAATGCCAATTTAGTAGCTTTTCAGTTTTTTTAGATATTTAGATTAGCATAGTATTTATAGACCCTTTCATTGTTTTGGAAAGGGTCGTAAAATTTTGTAACAGACTTAAAAGCTGAAGTTTGCACTACTGTGCTTCAGCCTATATTCTTTTGTGAAATTCGACCAATAGTTCTTAATTTAACGAGAAGGCTGTTATATTCAATTGTGCACTATTGTCTCTTGTTTGGAATGCTTTCTGATTTGAAGGAAGAACTGCGACATAGCGATTGATACACTGGATTGTTGAGCAGCTTACATGGTACTTTTATCTGCATCTGCATTCTTTCTTTTATATGAATTGCTATGTTATTATCTTTGCTATTGTTGAATACATGTATGCGATATAACAACAAATCTTCATTTCATTTCACTATTGAATGTTTTGTGATTTGTTATCTCTTTTAATCATGCGTGTGTCAATAATATAAATGAATAAGTGTAGTAATTCGCTATTATCGCTCTGCATAACTAATTATGCAGAGCAATCTTAAATGATTTAAACCTCTATGCTTTAGTGTTAGAGTCATCTATATGCCTGCCTTAAAGCATAGATTATCAAACGCTACGCTTTGAAAGATTGATAAGACCCCGGGATAGATTTTAGTTGTTATATTCTTGCTAATAGTTTAAGTCCATCGCTTACCGCTAGCTTAATTCAGAAGTCACTCATCCATCCCATTTATCTATATTTCTGGGAAACTGGTCCCATTATCCCCAGTCGGAGCCACTATTCCAAACGGAAAAGGAGCTGCACTAAGGTCCGGACCGGGTGGTTTCCCCAATGTTGTTGCAACGATTTTCGGGGCATCAACAGATACCAAGGGTACAATGTTGAAGCTTAGTGTGGTATTCATTTCATTAAGATTTACTGTGCATTTTTTGCTAATTTCCGTCATTTTTCTCTTACTTCTCAGTTTGTAATAACCCCAGGTTAAAAGTTCATGTAATAAAGTTAAAAAAGGAAAAAATAAGACCAAGGTCATGGGACATGTATTCCAAGCTGAATGTTGGGCAAAACATCCTAGTGGGTGTTCATTTTGGTTATTGTGGCTAAAGGGAAATTGGAAAAGGCATTGAAAAGGCAACGAGGCATTAATTGGTATTTTATTTACGAAATAAAGGAAAATAAGAAAACAAGAAGATGAAAGGTCATAGGTTGCATGTGAGGAGGAAATTGATGGAAAATTAGAGAAAATTGAAGAAAATAAAGGCCTCAATTATAAAAATTCTTATGAGGATCAGTTCAAATCCTTTTGTCGAGTTAGTTTTGGAGCTTTCTCTACTCTCTCTCTCTCATACTCTTTCACACATAGAGAATTCTTAGATCACTCTAGCATTGGAGAAAGGAAAGCAAGGATCGAGAAAGGAGGATTTGGATCAAGTTGCTACAATGGGGTTATCTTGAAGGTATCGAGTTGCATGTATGATTTCCTTGCTATTTTTGCATGCTGGTACATTCATGTGTGTATTTGGTTCTCTTGTTGTCATTGGCATGGGTTTTTCTAGGTGTGATAGTGGTTTCAGCCTTGCCTAGCCATTTCCAGATACCCATGGTGTGATGGGGTTCTTTTATTGGTTGAGCTTTGGATTGTTGGGTCATTTCAGAATCGAGTGAGGTGGTCTTAGGAAAATTCCCAAGGGCCTAGGAATCCATTGACCAGTTTTGGCAGGATTGTGGTAAAGCATGAGGGTGGAGACAAGTAATTCCTCAAGGTATTAGTGAAGAAATCCAGAGGCATTCAAGTTTGTTTAGGGCCTAGTGATCCCTTGACCGGTTTTGGAGAGATTGTGGTAAATCCTAATAGTGTTATGTGGAATCTATGACTGTGGAGGAAAGTATATTCCCTAGGCCTGGTGGACTGAACTAGAACAATCGAAAGACAAATGGATTAATGTTTTCCTTATAGTAAATAGATAACAGGATGATGCCTACCTGGAATATGTTGTATGCTTCACTCCTTCCTTGGATTGAATGCTCTAATCCTAGCTCTGATCATTATAGTTAGAACCTGCACAGTCAGATATCACAAGCCAACGATCCATGAAATCTATGCAACACCATATAATCACTTTATTCAATAGATCAACAAGGTATTGAAATATATGAAACCATAACATCATATATAGGAAAAAAAAGGACTCTTTGCATTAATAGAAATGGAGTGAGTTTGTTACATGTCGATTTGGGCACATCACTCCCGACGATCAAATCAGTGTAAATAGGGTCTATCAAACCCTAATTCAGTTGCTACATGCCCTAGACATGCCACCTCATTGAGTGCTTTCATCCATGAGAGTTTCTTGACTTCAAACCCTGCTCAAATGCTTCCTTGGGTCACCATCGCAACCTTGGTTAGGGGTAAGTGCTCTGTAGAGCAAGTAGCCCCATTCAAGGCTGCGTTGCAGAGCACCTAAGCCCACTCAAGCCTGCGCTGGGCGAGAATCCTCAAAATGTTCATTGGATCCTGAGCATATTCCTCCTTTCTAGAGCCTTCTAGAAGGAACCAAACTCCTATCCTCTCAATATGAGCTCGACTTAGGATAGCCTTGGATCATCTAATCCTCTATCCTCTCATCCCTTTGAACATGGAAACTAATAATCCAATTATGGAAATCCATTCAATGCCATATTAATGAAAAAACCACTTGCATTCATATATAAATTGGCCTCCCATCATAGAACCAAAAGAGCTTGGATATTATAGAGAAATATTGTTGGTTTAGAGACTTGAAATCATTATCAAGTAATGTTATGCTGCTGGATTGGTGTTACTATTGGTGTGACGAGGGCTTGGACTAAGCTGGATGAGTGACAGGAGATCGAACCACATTGGGTGTAACTTCTCCTTCTATCAATCAATAAAGTTTTTTGTTCCTTTTCCCATACTTTTGTCTATATCTATGATGAATGTATGTTCAAATGTTGTCAATTCCATTTTTTTACAATAAATAGATCATATGCTTTGGTTGTTGTCATTTTTGTTTATGTTGGCAGGGACCAATTGAGCAAATTCAGTTTGAGCGGGAGCAACGGGAGCAAATCAAAGGAGATCAAAGGAAGCGAAGGATCACAAGTAGGTTCTTTTATCTTATCTATTTATTATAGGAAAAGGTTAAACAACTTTACATCAGTTGTTCTAAGTGTAACTACCTACTTAGGGAAGATATACTTATCCGTAGGTATAAATTCCGCATAACAAATTGGTGACCATACTGGGGAACGACCATCATTCCTGGTAGTTATCCCTTGTCCTAGCAACACCGGTAGACTTTGCTTGGTTCATTTATCCATATTCAATCATTTTGAATCTTGTTTGGTCAAAATGTGTGCTTATTTGTGTGCTGATAGTGCTCTCAGGCATCAATGCACTGTTGTTTTTGACACAGTGCTCTGCAGAGCAGCCTTAGCCTAGAGACAGTGATCTATAATGCATTGTCTCACACTCAGGGCTGCCCTGGTCCCTGTCAAGCCATAAACCCATCTTCTTGCTTGATTTTTTTCCAAACTATTCCACATCTTGTTTGTTAAATGGTCAATGTTTCGAATCGTTGATTTCCTTTTAAATCCAAGTCAAATAAATCTCTAGTTTTTGCTAAGCTTCTCTTCCCTCTACCACCATAGACTCAACAATGGAACCATCAATTCTGAATGAGTCTTTGTTTCTGATCTCGTCATCTAACCCTTGGTATGGAGATATACTGATGTATCTCCAAACCCAAACTTTCCGGTCTGATACCTCTCGCTCGCAACAACGACGTATTTAATATCAAGCCAAAGATTATCTGATCATTGGCGACACCCTTTATTGTCGCGGTATCGATACGATTTTACGTAGGTGCCTCACACATGAGGAGGCCGAGAAAGTTCTAAATGATTGCCATTTTGGTGCTTGTGGTGGACATTTATCTGGTTATGCTACCACACAAAAAATTCTCCGTGCTGGTTACTTCTGGCCTACCATATTTAACGATTGCATTACTATTGTCAGAAGTTGTCATGCATGCCAGATTTTTGACCGTAAGACTCAATTACCACCTGCACCACTGCATCTTATCGTCGTTGTTGGACCATTTGAAAAATCTCGTTGATGATCCGTATGGATGATGCCGGGGGGCATGGGTATATTATTGTCATCGTTGACTATTTTATGAAATGGGCCAAGGCGATGCCTGCATTAAACAACAGTGGTGAGACAACTACACTTTTTTTCTTCAACCATGTGGTTGCACGATTTGGTGTACCATAAGCTATAGTTACAGATAATGGTTCGCATTTTTCAATCACATGATGACTGAATTAACTGCCAAGTTAGGACTCTCACATGATAGTTCTACTCCTTATTTTCCACAGGCTAATGGACAAGTTGAAGCCATCAACAAAGTCCTTAAGTGAATGCTTCAACGAATGATAGGAGTTCACAAACGAAACTGACATTTGATTCTGTACTCAGCTTTGTGGGTGATCCAAGATCTTTTGCTTATAGATGTATTAAAG
This sequence comes from Pinus tabuliformis, assembly GCA_031772625.1. Lineage (NCBI taxonomy): Eukaryota > Viridiplantae > Streptophyta > Pinopsida > Pinales > Pinaceae > Pinus > Pinus tabuliformis. The sequence continues at coordinate 957,472,773 of CM062808.1, read as the reverse complement.
AACTACATGCATAAATTGTAGCTTAACATAGAAAACTTAATGTGCACATGAGACAAGAGGAGAAACACATAAAGCATGAAAGAAGATAACAAGACTTGATAACGGAGTTCATCCGACTTGGACTACGTCTCCGGGCCCTGCTTGATTAATGGGAAGGCCTTCATTCATTAAGTGGCATAAGAAAGAAGAGTACAAGCATCAGTTACAAAAAGGATATTTATACCTCCATACTGGAAAATGGCCGAAAAATGTAGAACTCTGATGGAGAAACAGACAATTCCATTGTGTTCGTGGCATCGAGAAGTGCTAAAACCATATAAAATTTGTCAAATTCTGACAAAGTGAAATTTCGCCCCTCCTGCAAAATTCTGCCTCGAACTGCGTGCACCGCCTTCCTCAGCTGGGCGCGCTGACAAACTACGTTTAAGTATAACATGGGTGGTGGATTTCTCAATGAAGCTATTATAGTGTGTTGGTTGGAGATCTTTTTAATAGGGAGGACGTCGGGCGGTCAAACCCCGCCTCCTCCTTTTTTAATACATTGAATCTCTTTAAAATTTAAACAATATACGTAGGCCCGACCACTGTACCCACCTCGCAATGGTTGTGTATTAGATGCATTCCTTTGGCGTGGTTGGGTCCGTGCCCCAAGGGTCAGCCCACCACCCAACTCCCTTGTTAATTGCGCCATGGTTTCTGTGGTTGAGGGACTCGTGGACCCATGGTGTTCCGTGGTGTAGGGTGGCGGGGTCATGGCTGCCCACCCTGGTTTGTTTACATAGTTCCATGGGAGGGGCCAGGGGTCATGGCCCGCCCCTCCACTAATATAATATTGTTATGTGGTATCCATAAGGGGTAGCGGGGTTGGTGGCCTGCCACCCATTTTTTATATTTTATTTTATTTTATTTATTTATTATTATTTTAATTTAATCTAATTAATTAATTAATTTATTTTTATTTTTATTATTATTATTATTATTTTATTTTTTTTAATAAAACAAAAATGTGCCTTTTTGGAAATTCGGTTTTTGACCGAAGGGGTCTTCTTTAACAGGCAACAATTTCGCCTGGAATCTGGCCGGAGTTGGTTGGATTCTGTCCACCAGAAAAAGTCCAAATTGTGCCTCCATTAATCTTGCCCAGTCATCAAAAAGTCAACCCAACTTTGACTGCCTCTATCTTCTTCATCCGGACTCAGATTGGAGTGTCGTTTGCACCATTGGAATCAGGGCGACGAGCACTTCGATCTGATGTCAAGTTCATCACCTTTCCACCACTTTGAATTTTGAGCTTTTTCCATGCCATTGTGTTTGGAGATCCACCTAGATCAATCCTCCCCATTGAGGAGATTTTGGACCGCCAAAAGCTTTATCAGTCAATTAGCAAGTGAGGGAATTGTTCCCTCACTCTTTCTTTTTCTAGCCATTTTTCCTTGCTAGGGTGCATCCCCTTGAAACCAACTCGAAGGTATTCCACGTCTCCCCATTGTGAAGTCTTGGTTCTTCTATCAAGGATGATGTCTTCAGGTAACTCATCGAGATACTCTGGTGCAAAGTCATCAACTGTAGGGACTGTGCCCACCTCTTCGGTGTCCATGATCAATGGTGGCTCATACAACTTTAAGTTCTCCACATTCACTACGAAGTACATTTGCATATATATCGACAAATTGAGACGAAAGGCATTGTTTCCAATCTTCTCCAAGATGGTGAATGGACCATACTGGATTGGTCGCAACTTCTTCCCTTCTCCCTTCATCTTGTCCTTGTTGATATGGAACCACACTTTGTCGCCCACTTGAAATTGATGTTCGGCTCGGTGTTTGTCATGTTGAGCCTTGTAACGGGCTTGACTTTTCTCCAACTACTCCTGTATTGCTTAGTGAATCAACTAGATCCGCTGAATGAACTGCTGCGCTTTGTCCCTGTCATCACGTCCACTGGAGACATCTTCCCTTCCAAAGACCATATCAAAAGGGTCTTTTGGCAGGTATCCAAAACATGTATCAAATGGTGAACGATGAGTAGTTGCATGCACTGCTCGGTTGTAGGAACGGTGCACATATGGAAGATGCTCATCCCACAGCTTAGGATGTTTCCCACAATAGCCTCGCAACAAGTGTACCACGGTGCAACTGACAACCTCTGTCTGTCCGTCAGTGGATGAAATGCCGTGCTTCTTTTCAACTTGGTGTCCATCATCTTCCACAAGCTGGTCCAAAACTCTCCGAGAAAGCGAGAGTCCCGAGATAACACAATCGATGTGGGCAACTCAAAATGGACCCAAACATGCTGAAAGAAAAGAGGAGTAGTCTGCTCTGCAGTGATCTGCTTTTTACAAGGCATTAAAATACACATCTTACTAAAACTGTCAACAACAACATACAAATAGTCATGACTTTTCCTAGACAAAGGCAAACCTCCTACAAAATCCATCGACACACTTTCCCATGGATGATTCGGAATAGGGAGTGGTGTGTAGAACCTGAGCTTTCTATTAGAGGGCTTTGAAACAGAACACATCACACAACCCTTTACATAGCGAGTCATAATGTTCTTCATATGAGGCTAAAAAAAAAACTTTGTACATGACACAAAGTTTTTCAGTACCAAAATGACCAAACACAAGGGAGGTGTGGGCCTCCCGGATTACATGTACCCTTTCTCCAGTGGATATGCACAATTTGCCAAGGTGATACAACAGTTTCCCCTGGAAGTGATAGTTGTCCACTTGTGAACCATGGGTTAGTTTTGCATAAATCTCCTTAAAGTCATCATCGTTAGCATATTGTTCAACATAACTATCAAAAGATAATGAAGCATTATGCAAAATAATAGAAGTAGAAATAGGAGGGCGAGATAGCATATCGGCCACTTTGTTCCTAGTGCCCTTCTTATACTTTATTACCAGATGAAATTGCTGAAGAAAACCCATCCATCTGAAATGACGAGATTGCTGCAACTTGGTTTGTGACTGAAGATACTGCAAGGGCTGATGATCCGTATGGATGATGGTATCCTTGTCGATCAGGTAGTGTTTCCACTTTTTCATACCCTGGACCAAGGGATATAATTCCTTGTCATAAGTGGGATAGTTTATCACAGCCTGAGAGAACTTATCTGAATGGTAATATATTGGCTTCTTTTGCTGCATTAGTACAGCTCCCATGGCATATCTGCTGGCATCTGTTTTGATCTCGAATGGCTATTGGAGATTTGGTAAGGCCAAGACCGGTGCAGTGTTGATATTTTCTTTCAATGTTTTGAAGGACTTCTGCTGCTTTCCTCCCCATTGAAAGACTTGCTTTACACTTGTCAATGCGTGTAAAGGTGCTGCAATAATAGAGAAATTGGAAATAAATCTCCTCCAATACTATACTGCACCCAAAAATCTGCGAACCTCAGTTACACTAGTAGGCTTAGGCCAATTTACAATTGCTTCAACTTTAGAAGGATCAATTTTTAGCTGACCATGACCAACAATATGACCTAGGTAAACCAAAGAGGTTTTCCCAAACTCACACTTTGACAATTTTACATAGAGTTTTTCATTTTTCAATACATCAAACACTTTCTTCACATGACACACATGTTCATTCCAACTTTTACTAAAGATAAGAACATCATCTAGATAGACAAGAACAAAATCATCAATGAAAGGCCTAAAGAGATCATTGATGACCCTCATGAAAGTGGTTGGAGCTTTGCAAAGTCCGAATGGCATCACCATCCATTCAAACAACCCCTGTTTGGTCTTAAAGGCGGTTTCCACACATCCTGCTCTGCAATTTGGACCTGGTGATAACCACTACGCAAATCCAATTTGGTGAAATAGATAACATTCTTTAACTAATCTAATAAGTCATCAATGCGGGGAAGAGGGTAACGATTTTTCACTATGATTTTGTTTAGTGCTCGATAATCCATGCACATCCTCCATGTGCCATCTTTCTTCGGCACTAAGCCAATTGGTGAGCTAAATGGAGAAGTACTCGGTCTGATGACCCCTTGGTTCAATAGTTCCTACACCTTCTTTTTTATCCCCTCCATCTCAATGGTTGACATCCTGTACATGCCAATATTCGGTAACGGAGAGTCATGCTGCAAATGGATCTCATGTTGGATTTCCCTCTTCATAGGTAATCCCTTTGGTTCCTGAAACATCTCATCATAGTTAGAAATTAATTCACATAATTCCTTTTTATGCACATGATCAAAACCTTGGAAAGCATCAGATAATTCTGCATCTTTTCCCCTTACAATCATAAGCATGCAACCCTCACTGGAATTCACCAACCTCTTCATTTGTCTTGCACTTACAAGGCTGGCGTTGATTTTAGTTTGATGAGCCCTTACAATATATTCTACCCCATCTTTTGTGATTTGGTATTTGTTTTCATGACGGAAGAAGATTGCCTTTCTATCATATAGATATGGACTCGCTAACACCATGCCACAAATATCCAATGGTATCACATCAAGTTTTACCTCATCCACTAACTTAGAAGCAATCAAAAATTTAACCTTACACTGCTTAGTTACATTCAGTTTTGCTTTATCATGTATCCATCCAAGTGGGTAAGGTTTTGGATGCGGTTTGGTTTCCAAGCCTAGCTTCTTTACCAAGGACTCCGAAATTAAGTTTGCTTGGGAACCGGTATCAAATAGAGTTTCCACTTTTGTATGATTTATGATAACTCTAATATGAAATAGCTCAATTCTTTTTCGTTCATTAGGAAGAGACTCATCTACTGAACTAGTGCCTTCATGTGATTCAGAATTAACATGAGGTGTAAGAGTACCTTTTGTTCCTGCAGTTGTGATCAATGCTTCATCTCTGGAATCGAATCCAAGGTCTTGCTGCACAGTTGCCACTGTCTTTTGCTTGCCTTTTCCTCCATACTTATTTGGTCTCTTTTCCGGGTACTATTTCCAACAATGATCGTCGTCACGACCTTCCTTTTTGCAGTGATTGCAATAAGGTCTTTCTCCTTCATCTTTCTTAGTTGATGCCATCCTCTTCTCCTTTCCTTTTCCTTTCACTTTGAGTTTGCCATTTGGAGGTTTGAAAGGTGGTTTCTTGAAATGATCATCTCTTTCATTTTTGCCCCTGTTCTTAAGATGAATTTCCTTTACACTGGCGGAGTCAATAGTAGTTGGTTCAAACAATAATAATGAATGTCTAAGGTAACTATATTCAAACAATAATAATGAATGTCTAAGGTAACTATGTAATGATCCAATATACTTAGTTACTACTTCAGGTGAGTCAAGTGCAATGCCCAAATTAAGTGCCTGTTTTCTAAATTCCTCTGTAAAGCTTTGAAAATCCTGACCTCTGCCTTGCCTTAAGTATTGCCAACCCATTAAGGCTTTTTTCTTATAACCCAAGGGATAGAATTGTTCCTTTAATGCAGAAATGAAGTTAGGCCATGAGGAAAGAAAATTATCCACACTCTTACTGCTTTGCAATTTGCTCTCCCACCAAACGAGAGCAGTGCTACTTAGCCGAAGAGAAGCTAGCTGAATCTTTGCCTCGTCCTCATTGATCTGCTGAATCTTGTAGTAGATTTCAATCTGCCTAATCTAGTTATTAAGATTTTCTGCATTAATTTCACCGTTAAACATGGGAAGATCAAATTTGACATCTAATTTAAAGAAAGCTTTCTTAGATGCATCCTTTGAATTTATATGATGATGGTGATGAGAGGAAGAAGAACTTTCACTCGTAGAAGGAGAAGGAGGAGGTTCTTCTCCACTATTTCCATGCACTGAACCTTGTTCTTCTAGTTTTCTCTCTTCTGCTTTCTCCAGCCTTGATAGCAACTGAACAACATTTTCTGCCATTGAATAGAAGGTTTTGCGGAAATTTCGCTCCTCTTCAAGACGAGCCTCTTCATCTGCCATGTTTCTCCTTCGATGTGCACGCCCCGCTTCGGGATTGAAAGACTTTAGTTTCCCTTCGCCTCTTCGGAGCCTGTTTCTTGTTAGTATACAAACATGCAATTCACATCTAAAAAAAAGACATGCTCTGATACCACTTGATCCAAGATCTTTTGCTTATAGATGTATTAAAGAACTACATGCATAAATTGTAGCTTAACATAGAAAACTTAATATGCACATGAGACAAGAGGAGAAACACATAAAGCATGAAAGAAGACAACAAGACTTGATAACGGAGTTCATCCGACTTGGACTACGTCTCCGGGCCCTGCTTGATCAATGGGAAGGCATTCATTCATTAAGTGGCATAAGAAAGGAGTACAAGCATCAGTTACAAAAAGGAGTTTTATACCTCTATACTGAAAAATGGCCGAAAAATGTAGAACTCTGATGGAGAAATGGACAACACCATTGTGTTCGTGGCGTTGAGAAGTGCTGAAACCATATAAAATTTGTCAAATTATGACAAAGTGAAATTTCGCCCCTCCTGCAAAATTCTGCCTCGAATTGCGTGCACTGCCTTCCTCTGTTGGTCGCACTGAAAAACTGTATTTAAGTATAACATGGGTGGCAGATTTCTCAATGAAGTTATTATAGTGTGTTGGTTGGAGATCTGTTTAATAGGGAGGAGGTCGGGCGGTCAAACCTTGCCTCCTCCTTTTTTAATACATCGAATCTCTTTAAAATTTAAACATTATTTTTTATTTTTATTTTTTTAACTATGGGTTGGGTCGGGCCCACCCACCATACCCATCTCGCCATGGTTGTGCATTAGTTGCATTCCTTTGGCATGGTTGGGTCTGTGCCCCAAGGGCCGGCCCACCACCCAACTCCCTTATTAATTGCGCCATGGTTTCCATGGTTGAGGGACCTGTCGACCCGTGGTGTTTCGTGGTGTGGGGTGGCGGGGTCATGGCCGCCCACCCCGGTTTGTTTACATAGTTCCGTGGGAGGGGCCAGGGGTCATGGCCCGCCCCTCCACTAATATAATATTGTTATGTGGTATGCATAAGGGGTGGCGGGGTTGGTGGCCCGCCACCCTTTATATATATATATATATATATATATATATATATATATATATATATATATATATATATATAATAAAACAAAAATGTGCCTTTTTGGAAATTTAGTTTTTGACCGAAGGGGTCTTTTTAAACAGGCAACAATTTCGTCCAGAATCTGGCCGGAGTTGGCTGGATTTTGTCTGCCGGAAAAAGTCTAAATTATGCCTTCATTAATCCTGGCCAGTCATCAAAAAGTCAACCCAACTTTGACTACCTCTATCTTCTTCATCCGGACTCGGATTGGAGTGCCGTTCACACTGTTGGAATCAAGGAGACGAGCACTTTGATCTGATTTCAAGTTCATCGCCTTTCCACCACTTTGAATTTTGAGCTTTTTCCATGCCACTGTGTCTAGAGATCCACCTAGATTAGTGGGCTTACCGAACCTCAGTAAGAAACGCAACTGGATTCACACCTTTCCAATTGGTGTATGGTATTGAGGCAATCTTGCCAATACAATGTGAAATTTCATCTCTAAAACTCACAATTGACTTGTTACCTGACACTTTTGATGAGGAAGCACATTTCTTAGAACTCATCCATCTAGATGAAACACGCCATGAAACCACATTGGCCAACAAAGCACATAAGAAATGAATTAAGGTGCAATATGACCGCAATGTCAAGCCTTGCATATTCTCAGAAGGAGACCTTGTCTTGCTTTATGATCAGGAGGTCGATAAATTAAGAACAAGAAAATTTGAACCACTATGGATGGGCCCCTACATTGTCAAGCGTGTTTTGGAAAAAGGCACTTATGAGTTGGTTGATTATGATGGAATTCCATTGTTGCAGCCCCGAAACGGGATGTATCTTAAACATTACTATGCTTGATTGTGCGTAGTAAAAACACTATATATATGCTTTGATTGCATGTGTGTGTCACAATGTGACTTTTAAAGTTTTTATGTGGTTAGTAATCCGCTTTGCATTTGTTGCAGATGTCAGAATCTTTGGAACCATTTGTTGGTTATGCCGATGGTGCTAGTCATAGTATGTAGAACCTATCCTTTGCAGCATGGGCCATATTCACTCCAAGTGGTGAGTTAGTGAGTTTTCAAGGGATTTGTATCGATCGTTCTACAAACAATATCCCTGAGTATAACACATTGATCGAACTCATCTCTGATGCCATTTCACTTGGCAGTTACCAAATCATCATTAGGCTAGAATCACAACTTGTTGTATACAACTTACAAATGTTTATACCGTCCGAAATCCAACTATTCATCATATATTCCTTAGAGATTGCGTCTTGGAAAGACATTTTGATTACATTCAATATCAACACATTTCCAGGAACTTTAACACATTGACTGATTCGTTAGCGAATTACATGTTAAACATACATTTACGACATATGTAAAGAGTAAATTTTCAATTCACATCAATAGTTGAATAGGATTACACATAACCATACAAAAACACTGAAAGTAAAATAGATAGATGTTCAAAGTTTTTACAAGAATTTGTGTCCAAGACATAGGTAATCTGACCTCAAAACCTCAAAATGCGTACAGTAAATCATCCTAAGTAGATCTAATGATGCTCATGATAACAGGTCACTACCTGAGCTATCATGCGCAATAGCCTCATCCAATGGCTAGGTACCCCAATAGTATGGCACTATAGTCTCATCAGTAACCCCTCTATATGATGCTGCAACTCCGCTAGTGTCTCGGTCAGATCTAAATCCTGGAGAACTGCTTTTCCGACATTTCTCCCCATTGGTTCACCCATTTCATGTTGATGACCCATTGGTCGAACATTGCCAACATTTGTATACATGAGAACAATTTTAGTTTAGTCTTGGAAACATAAAAAACCACAAAGCATGTAAAAACTCAAAAAATCAAAAATACATGGTCAAAACAATTTACCTATATCACCCCATTGAGCACCCACTGATAATCTCAAATCTGGATCTCCACGAAAATCTATCCCTGCATATGGATGCTCCTCTATGACAATATGTTGTTGACAGAGCCAACTACAGAATGCAGTAGAAAATGTGATTGATGACTGACCAGCATGTCTAGCCATCAACTCTACCCATCTCTGATCCGTGGATGTCTAGGACCAGCTAAACTCAATGTCACATGCTGAGGTTGCATCAATGGAATTCTCTCCAAAGTAAAAGCGATCAAGATCGATCCATAGCTAAAATTTTTCGTCTTACCGCTTTTTACTTTAGTCAGCTGCTCTTTCATCAAAGAGAGTACTGCCTCACAACAGTTGAACATAGTTGGCTTGAGACACTCGAGCACATACTGCATGTATGATCTATTCGCGACATGAAGTGTCATGCTACCCGCCAAATTTGCGATAGTAAAGAGGATTGTTTGCAAGGGAAAATCACGAACATCCCTGATGTTTATCTTTCCATCTTTGCTAGGTTGTTTACCTGGATGAAAAAATTGTCGAATGTAGTCCGTTATTGATTCACCCCCATGGGTAGAACTTGAAAGAGAAATGGGGGCACCACATCTTGACAATCCTATGAGAAAGTAAATATCATCGATCAATATAGGGAGCACTTTGTCCCCTATGTGAAAAACCTATTCTATTGGATCCCATGAATGAACCAAGAACTGCAATAGTTCTAACTGTTGCCTCATCCCGGATAACCTGAAATATTTGAGTAACCCACAATCTCCAAGGGCCTCAACAATACCAGGATCAGTTAGGGAAACCATATCCTATTCTTCATGTTCTCGTTCATGCCATGTGATAGCCATTCTGATCCGATCAAAGTTTGAAATCACACCATAGGTTTAGTTAGGATCCATTTCATGCAAAAAACTGAAGAGATTTTGGGTAGAAATGATGAATCAAATTTCTAAACTGTGCCCAACGTACCCCTGATCTGTAGACAGTGCGGTGTAGAGCAGTTTCCCTTCTGTTTGACTGCTCTGCAGCGCAGTTTTCGATGCATAAGGGTGTGTTGATCCTAGGGTGTTATATATTTACCCTAGAGACCCAAAAAACCTAAAATTTTGCTTGAAATTGAAAAAGAATGACCTTAAATGAAAGAGAAGAGGTAGATCTCATACCTGGTCATGATGACACGAAGAATGATCCACAAAATCTCCCGCAATCAGCTGCTCAAGTTTGATGTAAAAAATTGGTTCGGAGCACAAAACTGAATGGTAAATGTCAAATGGTAAAATGACTTGGTAAATTCTTGTTTTGTGGTTATTTCACGTTCATGAAATGAATAAACTATAGTTTTTACCTATTTTTACCAATGAAACAGGTATGTTTAATCTGTTTGGTGGTTCTTTGAGCAGGTTTACTGTTGACATAGTGAATTTGGCGTGCATGATCATAAAATGTAATTTTGACCACAGAGCATACTTTTATCTCTTTCTTCGAGCTTTGTTAAACATCGGAAAAGGAACCCCCTAGAGTCCTCTTTTAGCTCTTTTTAGACTCTCAAAATATGAAAATATTGTTGGGTGCTTGTCCTTTTCAGCTCGTAAATGGATTGGAAATGACATCTACTCAGTATAAGTTTAACCCTTTTCTAGACTGAGATAGATTACTTACAAAAAATTAATACGTTGATCGAACATGGTCAATAGGTTCTCTCTTGTATTATTTTATGTTTTTTCGGACTTGAGAGACAAATTTACGAAAAAGAACTTGTGGAGTTTTCTTTTTGTCCCTTTTCAAACTCTCTAAACATGAAAATGACTGATTTCTCATTGTCGTTAAACTCGTTAAAGAATCAAATAGCGACAAACTTGTCCATCATGACAAGACCGAGTTTCACCTTCGCTAGACTTGTTAAAACATCACATAGCGATGGATTCACCTGAAGGGTAGAATTATACATCAAGCATATGTTATCCTCCTCAAGCTTGTTAAAAAAAATAAAGAGGTACTGGTCAGTAATGACTGGGGAAATGGGAAAAGGGATAAATCACTTTATGGTAGCAAGTCGCTCTTGAACATGACACTTTCACTTCATCTTTGTGACTATTTGGGTTGGGTTATCTGCTTGATGGTTATCATACCTATGGTCTATCACACCATCCATCACTTTGGTTTTGGGTCAATGCTTCCAATTCATTTAGTGTCACCGACATGTTCAAGAGAAGTCACTCAGTAAACTTCATCCTTTGCAATACTCATAAACCTTCATTTTCATGACCACCATTCCTGAACATTGTGTCGTCAGTCACATTCTATCTTCAAAATCATTACACTCGTTTCGTGTCATTGATGGGGGATACATCAAGGCCCTCCTGCGACGAGTCGCTTCTTGTCAACATCAACACATTATCTAAGAAGTTGACTTAGAAACACCCTTCTAGTACCTTGAGGCTTGCATACATCAATGGAATGTTTCTCAGTTCCGGTGATAGGCTGAAATCACACGCCTTCAACAGAAATACTTTGTATGGTGTTCGACATCAAAACATCTATTCACACGATGCAGAATGTACTGTAGTACCTTGAGAATCATTATCATTATTGGTGATTTTTCTCGTGTCTGTTAATAACTTACATCATTGGTTGGTAATCAGAAGATGTCTTCCCATGTTTGATTTCAGATCACATTTTCACATGGTTAGACTCGTACTTGAGAAAATGATTGGACGAGATAGAAGACCTCAGATCTAGTTTCATGCATCCGGGCTGCGATTTCAGGAGAGTACTAAATCATTTGTACGATGGATTTACACAGATGGTCATATTATCATGGGTCTATATCTGTAGACGACTATCTGATTTATGTAAATGTAATTAAAAGTTTATATGTTGATTATGGGTATGCCTTCCCTAAGCAATTCATGAAAAATTCAAAGATATCACGATATTATGTATTGTAATTGATGCAGGTCACCATCTGCTTCAGATCCTCCTCATCACATCATAAAGCATATCACTCAACATTATCATTTTTGACTTCATGCTTTAGGGGGCAACTGTTATAGGTCTATTTGGGCACATCACTCCCGACGATCAAATCAGTGTAAATAGGGTCTATCAAACCCTAATTCAGTTGATACATGCCACCTCATTGAGTGCTTTCATCCATGAGAGTTTCCTGACTTCAAACCCTGTTGAAGTGCTTCCTTGGGTCACCAGCGCACCCCTAGTCAGGGGTAAGTGCTCTGCAGAGCAGGTAGCCCCATTCAAGGCTGCGTTGCAGAGCACCTAAACCCACTTAATCCTGCACTGGGAGAGAATCCTCGAAATGTTCACTGGATCTTGAGCATATTCCTCCTTTCTAGAGTCTTCTAGAAGGAACCCAGCTCCTATCCTATCAAGATGAGCTTGATTTAGGATAGCCTTGGATCATGTAATCCTCCATCCTCTCATCCCTTTGAACATGGAAATAATTATCCAATTATGGAAAACCATTCGATGCCATATTAATGACAAAACCACTTGCATTCATCAATAAATTGGCCTCCCATCATAGAGCCAAAAGAGCTTGGATATTATAGAGAAATATTGTTGGTTTAGAGACTTGAAATCATTGTCAACTAATTTTATGTTGCTGGATTGATGTTGCTATTGGTGTGATGAGGCTTGGACTAAGCTAGATGAGTGACACGAGATCGAACCACATTGGGTGTAACTTCTCCTTTTATCAATCAATAAAGTTTTTTGTTCCTTTTCCCATACTTTTGTCTATATCTACGATGAATGTATGTTCAAATGTTGTTGATTCCATTTGTTTACAATAAATAGATCATATGCTTTGATTTTGTCGTCTTCTGTTTATGTTGGCAGGTACCAATTGAGCGAATTCAGTTTGAGCGGGAGCGACGGGAGAAACTCAAAGGAGATCCAAGGAAGCAAAGGATCACAAGTAGGTTCTTTTACTTATCTGTTTATTAGAGGAAAAGGTTAAACATCTTTACTTCAGTTGTTCTATGTGTAACTACCCACTTAGGGAATATATACTTATCCGTAGGTATAAATTCTGTATAACAGAGTTACAACCAAAAATAGGTGTTGATATTATAGAAGAGATCCTCCAAGTTGACTTGTCCTTCTGTTGCCACAAAATTCACCTCTAATCTCCCTTATGCATCGAAATATATCTCTCACATCAACAACATAAGGGTATAATCACTCTCCAAAATCCACCAACCACCAACCAAGTGCTTGTGGAATGAGGTAGATATATAGGAAGGAGAGGTAGCTCATGAATTCCTATGCATTTACCAAAATAAGCTTGAGATCCAAAAGTGATGGGAGGATGAGATTAAGGGATATGATGGTGATTTCTCCAAGGTGGGATAGGATAAGATTCAAGACTTTTGTATGAGGTAAATGGTTAAAACAGATCCTAGAAGCTTCTAGAATAGGAATCTTCGAGATTCTTTTTTGTTTTTCTAAATTTCTAGAATCAGTGCACCCCCAACACTAAGCAACCTGTTGGTGATCAACGTAGGTGCAGAATAGGGAAAAATGGTAGTCAACATTGGCTAGTAAGAGACCAGGGTGCGTTGGTCCTTAAAATTACTGAAACAAGGTGTTGTCATGCAGAAATTCAAGGCTTAGACAAATTCATGGTTAGGGCTTTGTGTAGGGAGGATGCCAAGGTGTTCAAAGGATTTGAATGATCCTGTTTGCAGGCCTATTAACCAGATGTGATAAAATGGCCTATAACAGATTGCCCCCTGAAGTGCAAACTTAGAAATTATAGCTAATGACTAAATTTCTTTACCTTGTGACAAGTCGAGATCAAGAACAACCAACGAGATCATCATTTGTTACAATACATTTACGTCATGACATCTTTGTTGAGGGAGGCATACCCATACTCAACACATAAGCTAACATTACATGTACAATGATAAGAAGATACGTCCACGGATGCAAAATGGTGAGCCATGACTTACATGTACAATGATAAGAAGATACGTCCACGGATGAAAAATGGTGAGCCATGACTGGATGATTATCTGTATGATCATAGTCATCATACATTGTGATCTTGTATTACTCCTGAAATCGCAGCTCGGATGGATGAAACTATATCCGGGGTCTTCTATGTCAATCACATGACTAACCAATGTACGAGTATAACCATGTGAATCAATGAGTTGAGGTCGAACATGGTAGACACCATCTGATTACCGACTAATGATGTAAGTTGTTAATAGAAGCAAGAGAAACTAGAGATGATGTTAATGGATCTCAAGGTACTGTAGTACAATCTGCATGGTGTGAATAAATGAGCAGATGTAGAACACTACATAGAATCGTTTGGTTACCAATGGATGTTTCTAAGTCAACTTCCTAGATAATGAGTTGATGTCGACAGGAAGCGCCTATCACAGGAGGGCCTTGATGTATCCCCCATCAACGACATGAAATGGGTATCATGATTTGAGACAAAATGATTAGAATGATGCTAATTGGGAATTGGATCAAGAAAGGCAAAAATGGAATGAAGGCTTAAGAGTATTGTAGCAGATATTAACTGAATGAATTCTCTTGAACACAATGGCGACAGTGAATGAAGTTGGCAACATAGACCCAAAACAAAAAAACAGAGGCTTTGAAACAGTATGATAAACCAAAAGACAAGCAAATTTACCAACCTATCAACCATAGATGTGAAGTGGAAGAGTGTCGTTTTCAAGAGCGACTCGCTGCCATTAACAAATGGAGTACCCTATTTTCCCAATTTCCCCAACCATACTGGTCATTACCTCTTTATTTTTTAACAAGCTTGAGGAGGATAAAATATGCTTGATCTGTAAGTTCATCCTTCGGATGAATCCCTCTGAGTATGTTTAATGAACCCAGATAAGGAGTGGTTCAGTCTCGTCATGATTGACGATTCCATCGTTGCTTGATTTTTTTATGAGTCCATTGATGGTGAAAACTCTACATCTTTTTCATGTTTAGAGACTTTGAAAAAGAGGTGGAAAAGAAAACTCAATATTTTTCTTTTCATAGATAGTCCCTTAGGTCCGAAAAGGCATAAAATAATACCCAAGAGAACCTCTTAGCCATGTTCGACTAAGGTATTCCTTTTTCGTAAGTAGTCTATCTCAGTCTGGAAAAGGGTTAAACTTATATTGAGTAGATGTCTTTTCATTTACTTTAACGAGTTTGAAAAGACAAGTGCTCGATAATCTTTTCATATTTTGGGAGTCTGAAAAGAGTTGAAAGAGAACTCCTCCTGGAGGAACGAGTGGTATCAAAGGTAGACACTGGTTTCGGTCATGATAGAACTGCTCAAAACACGTGAAGGTCAAGAGGTTGGATAATAAGACCACTCATCGCAGCAGTTCCCCAGGTAAGGGTAAAAAACCAAGTGAAAGTGTATGATCGGCTAAGCAGATGGTGATGATGGAATGAGAAAACCAAGGCTCATCTGGAAAACAAACATGCTAATAAAAATGGCAATCACGAGCGGTAAGATGAGAATGGTTTCAATTTTTACACAAGCTTGAAAAATGGGAAACTATGCTTGAGAGTAATTGAATATGGTTTCATTTTTTCACAAGCTTGAAACATGAGAAAAAATATGCTTGAGAGTGGTTTCATTTTTACACAAGCTTGAAACAAAGAAAAAAAAATGCTTGAAACAAGATTGCATGCCCCCAACATAATGCCTCAATTTGAGGTACATAACCCCCAAGCTTCATTTCATTCACCTAAGTAGACTATTGGTGCCTAATAGGTGGATGGAATGAAGGTTCATTTACAAGATCAAGTGAAAGATTCGATTGGGAATTTACAAGATCTAGTCAAAGACTCGAATTGGAAGGGGATATGTTTCATTTTTTAACGAGCTTGACACAATAAAATGAACTCTACTCTAAGAAAATTGTTTCATTTTTTAACGAGCCTTACACAATAAAATGAACCATGCTTAGGGACCTTGTTTCATTTTTTAAGGAGCTTGACACAAGACAAGGAACTCTGCTTTAGAAGTTTGTTTCATTTTTTAACGATCTTGACATAAGAAAAAGAACTCTACTCAAACACCTTGTTTCATTTTTTAATGAGCTTGACACAAGAAAAAGAACTCTGCTTAGAGGACCTTTGATTCAGACTTGAAAGAAACCATAGCTTCCAAGAGGTTCTCATCAAATGGAAGAACAATGCTTTGGAAGGGATACATATCAAAGGATCCAATGGAAAGATCAGGCTCCAATGCCCCCAGTAAATGATTTACCACATCACCTACTAGATCTAAGTTGAAATAAGTTGAGAAGACAGTGAAAGGCTCATCTTCATTAGTAGGTATGTGAATGGGATAGGTTGCCACATAATTAACCTATGCGGGGAAGATACCACTTGTACATTTGGAACGCTTAGGGAAGTAGGATGATGGGAAGTCAACTTAGGACTAACAAATGAAAGTTGATCGATAGCCACAATCCTTCCATCATGCGGGAAGCACATCACTTGAAATAATGTGGATACAACAACATTCATAGCAAAAACATAGTCTCACCCAAGAGAAAATTGAAGTCCAAAGGGCCCATGACAACCATAACATCAATACATACAATTTTTCCTCTCAAGGTAATAGGAAATTGATGAAGGATCCCTAAGGGTTGACTAGTTGTTGTGTTAAAAGTTAACGGATTTGTAGCGGCGGACACAAGCTGTGGGGAACCCAAATCTTGCCAAGCAGTGGAGGATAAAATACTAATAGAAGCTCCCTCATCTATAACAATGTGATGGATGTTCTTATCATAAGCCTTTACCATGATCTTAAAAGGCATGTAAGAAGGGATACAAGGTTCTGTCAACCGAATCCAATCAAAGGCATTGACCTATTTCCTTGGAGGGGGTTTCGTGGGAATGAGAGACATGCCCCCTTGTCTGGTAGAATCATAAGAAACAAGAAGAACTTGAGCGGTATAATTTGTACTCTCTATGGGAAAAGTATGATCGAATGAAGGTGGAATCGAGTCAACCATTTTCTCAACCAATGGTTGGTTGGGAATGGACTCATGGGATCCACGTTTAGAGAGAGTGGGATTGAATGGATTCAAATTTTGATCAATCACTTTATCAACTAGTGGAGTATTGGGATAAAGCTTTCAATAACCAACAAGAAGACGAGGCTGGGAAGCTATATGGTTTTCCAACACTTTTTAGGCTTCATCCATACAAGGACAAAGGTGAATATGATGATTCCCTTCACATAACCTACATGGAAAGTTAACTTTACCCTTTTTCCCACAGACCTTACTGTCACTAGTTGATTTTTTATCACCAACATGATCTCCAAAGGCTAACGTGAGCTTGTAGATCACACTTCTAATATCTTAGGAATACCAGGACAGTCTCTAAGAAGGTGGTCATCCTTACATAAATTGCAATGGAATTTAGCTTTGCAGGGCTGATTGGAAGGTTTCTCCATACTAGTTGCAATGGTTGCTTGGTTGCCCCCCTACTTATTCTTCTTCTTCTTCTTATCCACCTCGTTACTAACTTTGAGGCTTTCACTTGATGAAAATGAAGAAGACCAAATAGGCAAAGAAGGCAAAGGGTCAACTTTAGGATCAACTTGAGGTTTATATTTTTCAGTCGGAGGAGAATCTAATTGAGGAGTATTTTGGACATTTAGAACCATAGTAGTCGAAAACAACCAAACTGGAAAACTAATGGTAAATCCGGGGAGGGACAACGTTTCCATATAAGGAGCACCAATATTTCCAAAAGAATGAAAAGGACCAGGATTCTCGTCAGAGGGGTCTCTTTGATTGGTAGACTTAGGAACTTTTGCCATTAGTTTCAACCTAATATCTACTAAGGAGTTGTTCCATGGGGAGGATTTTATTTCGCGGTCAATTAATTGATTTGAGAAATTAACAACACAAAATAAAACAAAGGGGTAAACTAGGGAAAATATTTACCAAGCAACCATGAACTGTATTATACACCTTGGAGAACCAAGGTCTTAAGGTATGTGCAGGCAATCTCCCTGAATGTTGTGTTTGGTGTATCATGGTGTACAAGGTGGTTGACTCGGTTACCTATGGGCAAGGATAACAACCTTCAGGGGACTTCCAAAATGTACTCGATGGTACGTGGAAGTGCATTCGTAGTAGTGTTGTCTAATGTGTAACCCTTCAATGAGAGTGTTCCCATATACTTTATGTGCATGGAGAACTGTCCAATATACCCAAATGTATGTGGAGAACGATCCTATACACTCATGTATGTGGAACAAGATTTCACCCCCGGGATATAATGATGGCAAACAACGACAACTGCTACTTTTAAAGACGTCGGAACACATCTCTAGCCTATACCTCTAAGTGTGTCATTAAGTTTCAAATGCTCCTTAGGTTAAATGAGTGAATTTTAGAGTTTATCTTGAATTAGGTTTCGATTTCAAGGCTCAAAACTCGTTGTCACCTGAACACACCTATAATGAAACTAATATGATAAAAATAAATCTTTTCATTTTCCTTTTAACAATAAAAGGCCTAACTAGGTAAGGGAAGAATAAATCAATCAACAATGCAACAAACAAATGATGCAACAATCAATCTCTATAACTTCACTTTTCTAATCAAAACCAAATCCCTATATGCAATGCATGAAGCATAATATTTTTTCTTTTGGATTCCACTTAATTTCAGATGAAAACAAAGATATTTGTTGAATCATTGATAAAAGAAACTATTAAGAACAATGAATAAAACACCAATTCTTTCAAGCACTCAATGATCAAACAATTCAATTTTCTAATGACCTAATGACAAGAATGGAGGTAAATCTAAAAAAATTCTTATCTAAGGCATTCAAAACCAAAAGCAAACAAGATGGAGGCTTATGAGAGACCAAGACACACTCAAGGACACAAGGAGTGCCTACTGGAACAAAGTTAATCAGAGAGCAAATCACAAAAAGGCAATTTTTTGTATCAAAGCGGGATCATAACAGGTGCTGAAAGGGCTAGGTTACATTTCAACCCAGGTGCAGAGAAGGATAGGGTGCATTGCAATGCATTGTCTCTAGACCATAGAGTGTGGTGATAAAGGAAATCCAAGTTTTGACACAAAAATTGCAAGTAAATCTCAATGAAATGTCTCCCTAGGTCTATTCAGGATTGAGTGAGACAGTAAAGGTCTGAAGAAGAGGTAAGACAATCAAAATGGAAAAAGAAACCACCAAGGGAATACGCCATTCCTCAGTATGGTCAAAAAAAATTTATGCGGAATCTACGACTATGGATAGAATTATCTTCCCCAGGCCTGGTGGACTAACCTAGAACAATAGAAAGACAAAGGGACTAATGTATTCCTTAAAGCAAATAGATAACAGGATGAAGCTTACCTAAAATCTGTCGTATGATTCACTATTTCCTTGGCTTGAATGCTCCAATCCTAGCTCTGATCGCTATAATTAGAACCTGCATATTTAGATAACATAAGCCAACGATCCAAAAATATGTGAAACATCATCTAATCACTTTATTCAATAGATCAACATGGTATTAAAATGTATGAAATGATAACATCATATATATGAAAACAAAGTACTCTTTGCATTAATAGAAATGGAGTGAGTTACAACCAAAAATAGGTGTTGATCTTGTAGAAGATATCCTCCAAGTTGACTTGTCCTTCCCTTGCCACAAAGTGCACCTCTAATCACCCCAATGCATGGAAAGATATCTCTCACATCAGTAGCATAAGGGTAGAATCACTCTCCAAAATCCAACAACCACCAACTAGGTGCTTAAGGAATGAGGTAAATATATAGGAAGGAGAGGTACTTCATGAATTCTTATCCATTTACCAATCTAAGCTTGAGATCCAAAAGTGATGGGAGGATGAGATCAAGTGATAAGATGGTGATTTATCCAAGGTGGGATATGATAGGATTCGAGAATTTTATCTAAGATAAATGGTTACAATAGATCCTGGAAGCTTCTGGAAGAGGAAGCTTCGGGATTCTTTTTCTTTTCCCGAATTTCTAGAATCATCGCACCCCCAACACTAAGAAACCTACTAGTGACCAATGCAGGTGCAGTGTAGGGTAAACTGGTAGTCAACGCTGGCCAGTAAGAGACCAGGGTGTTTTGGTCCTTAAAATCACTGAAACAAGGTGTTTTCAGGCAGAAACTCAGGGCTATGACAGAGTCATACTTAGGGCTTTGTGTAGGGAGGATGACAAAGTGTTCAAAGGATGTGAATGATCCCGTTTGCAGACCTATTGACCATATGTGACAAAATGGCCTATAACATGTATGCTTTTGTCTAGGCCTGGGAATCCCTTGATCGATAATGGTGGGATTGCGGTAAAACCTAGTTGTGTAGGTGCTTGTTTCGGGCATAGGAGTCCCTTGACTAGTTCTGGAGGGATTGCGATAAAGCCTAAGGAAGCCTAATTGTTTTGTTGTGAGTCCACATTCATGCTTGCAATATAGCATGAGGGTGATTAATTGAAAGAAATATTTGGTTCAACTCAGTTTATGGTTGGGTTGTACGTGGAAGTCCCTAACTTCGTTGGATTTTGCATATGTTAATAAGAGATATTTCCTCGTGTTTTATGAGTAAATGTACTTGTTATGATGTGGATTTGATGGTTGTTCTATCATTGTTATTACTATGGTAATATGATGGTTATAAGCAGGGTTTTATGACAGATTCTAGTTATGGATCTTATCATGTTTTGATTGGTAAATGATTGGTTATTGAATGCACAACCTAATAGATGTTATTACATCTATTGTGAGAGGTCATTAGACCTTCTTGATGTTTCTCAAATAAGTACCAAACCCCTATGTTTAAATATGCATTCATGACCTTTAGATTACATGTTCATAATGTGTTTGACAAAATGTCTGTCATGGTTAGGTCTGGATAGGTCAAGTTATTGACAAAGTTTTGTATTTATGGCTTTTCCTTGTGTCATTCATCATTCCGGACATTTCTATCAAGTTTTGGGCAGAGGTTTGAATACTAGCCTTGAAAAAGTGGCTCAGATTCTAGGGTCGCATGCTTATAATTGGGAAATATAAATTGCAGTCATTGGGAGGAAGGGTTATCCATGCATTTGGAGGGTCACAACCATTGGATTGTCTTGTTATGGAAGCGACTATGAGTTCAGATCACTAAAAACTCAAGTTAGCTAAGGGTTTGAGCACTTGGAGTGGTTTTTTAGCTCTTGTGGGTCGTGTAGCTCCTAAGGAAGGCCAGTAAGGTTTCGTTTTGTCGACTCCATTTCCTTAATGTGATATAGGTGGCCGAGTCATATCATAGTAGCCCTTACCTCATGTTTACCCTGTCAGGTCAGTGAAAGTGGGTAGATATGGGAGGGGTGGTTACAGAATGGTATCAGAGCAAGGTTCGATACTTGGACTAAATGGGCGGGATGTGTTTGTCGTGCATGCATGTTAGTTGTATATGTGGTTGTTATGCATGCATTGTGATGGTTATGGTTGTCATGCATGAGGTCATGGTATGCAGTTGGTATTATGATGCATGAGGTTGATATATTGATATGATTATGTATATACATGTATCATGTTAATCTGGACTGATTTTGTAGACGAGATAGCCTCCCGTAAACTTCATTGAGGTATGTTGATTATGTTTATATTTAGGTTGTTAAGAAATTTACTGCATAACATAAATAATTACTGAGAGGAATAAATATAAAAAATAACCAGCAACAAGCATAAACACATAAATACAAATGTTTATCCGGGAAAACCCAAATCTAGGGAAAAACCCAACCTAATAAGATCTCATTAGCATTGGCCAAAAACCTAGCCAATCCGACCAAGTGAGCCTTCACCGCTCACCTCCAGGTCTTACATTACAATGAAGTCCTTCCAGCCTTTTATAAGCTCCATTACACATAATACCACAGGCATAATACCATGGGTGTACAATACCATGTGCCCCAAAATCAAAATCATCACTGTTTACCTGACAACTATCCTAATCAAGTTTAAGTCAATTTACCTAACAAAACTTTACTTGGGGTTCCTTGACTAACTCCAACGAAACCTGCTAAGTGAGATAATCCCACTCACTCTAGCTCGTACCCCCCTCAGAGTTTTTACTCGGGGTATTGTTAACCTGACATCCCCATTATCACCTAGGTCTAACCTAGACTTTACCGGTGATCACCGAGGGGTACACATGCCATACCAGGTCTTACAGTAGTATGCCCATTTACATGCAATAATTTTGACTTCATTTTTTTTTTTTTTGTTTATTACTACTACGATTCTGATCCATCCTGTCTCAATTTGATTTGCTCAAAAACTTCTATCAAACCGCTCCAACTGCAAGCCTAACGAGAACCTCGTATATTCCAGCACCAGTGGCCTCACGTAGTAGAAAACGAATAATTTTCGAAGCCGCATGAACAATTTTCTTCTGCTGACCTTCTTTAAATAGCTGCATGAATCTCGAACAATTTGTCAACATGTTCCAAACCGGTAAATATCGCAAATGCACTGCAATCCCTGGCAGTTACAACACTATCTTCCGCACATTCTCCTCGAGGTTCTTCCGCGTACGATTGTTCCACCATTATTTTCAAACCTAGATCTGTAAAAAGGCTGCATTGATCTCATTAGGCACTATAAACCCCTGGCATCAAAGAATCCCTTTGAAGCCAATATCTGGCTCTGATACCAATTATTAAGAAATTTACTGCATAACATAAATAATTACTGAGAGGAATAAATATAAAAAATAACCAACAACAAGCATAAACACAAATGTTTATCTGGGAAAACCCCAAATTCGGGGAAAAACCCAACCTAATAAGATCTCATTAGCATTGGCCAAAAACCTGGCCAATCCGACCAAGTGAGCCTTCACCGCTCACCTCCAGGTCTTGCATTACAATGAAGTCCTTCCAGCCTTTTATAAGCTCCATTACATATAATACCACGGGAAGAATACCATGGGTGCACAATACCATGTGCCCTAAAACCATCACTGTTTAACCTGGTCAACTTTGACTCTATCCTGAGTCAAGTTTACCTAACATGGGTATATGACATGGTATGTTTGCACGAAGAAGAAAATCAGAGATGATTAGCAAAATGGTGGATTACAGTTCGCAAGAATCATCTTACAGACCAGATGAGAATCCAAGAGATGAGTACTCTCTGGACCTAGCAAACACATTGAGAAGCTTGAAGGAAGAGATAAGAAGTTGCAAAGCATATAATGATAGAATCATTCAGTCATAGGAAAGACTTTCCAGGGCATATGAGAAATAAGCAGAGGTCAATGCAGTCATCCTTTAGAGCTTGTTAGATTTGCATAGACATGGACAACCATGGATCAATTATGGACATGAGGAAAAGACTAATAGAGCATATGGTAGCAGGTCTCATGGTGGGCATAGGACATACAAGTATTACACAGTCAAAGATAGCAGGTTCTTAGATACACCTTATAGGAGCAGGCAGTGGACATGGGTTCTACTTTAGTTCTAGTTTAGACAGGTATCATGGTCATCATTGTTATCATCCTTATAGGAGGAGTGACAAGGGGTATTTGTCGATGAGTTCAAGAAATCCAAGCCACCTACGTTTAATGTATACTTGAAGAAACCATAATATGCAGAGGCATGATTTCTTGGGATGAAGAAGTTATTTGAGCTACATGATTACACAGAGAACATGATGGCCATGATACCTATTTTTAGTGTCAAATGGAAAGTAGACATCTGGTGGGAATATGTTAAGCATGTCAAAGACATCAAGACAGAGGAGTTGAGTTGGCATGAATTCAATATACTTTTCAGGAAGAAGTACTTGTCAGAGAGGTACGATGACAGTAAATCCAAGGAGTTCTACAAGCTAAAGATGGGATTGTTGACAAATGAGGAGTATACGACTAGGTTCTTGGAGTTATTGAGGTATGTACCATATCTTAAGGATGAGAAGGCAAAAGTTTAGAGATTTTTTAGTTGATTACCATTAGCATTTAAGGATCATATTGAGTATGATGAGCCTCGATCACTGGAAGAAGTCATTGGGAAGCTGAAGCGATGTTATGAGCAATCAAAGTGTAAGACTAAATCTAAGCAAGGTTGGAAAGGGAATGAAAATATTAAAGGTAAATGGCTACTGAAGCAAACAAGAACTCAAGATGCAGGTGGGAAAGAGAATGTTGTTCCTTATAAGAAGTTTAATGCAATTGAGAAGGGACATGGGTCTCAACCTGGAGAGCAACAAAATATAGGTGATGGTAGGAGACAGTTGCAGTGTTGGATATGTGGCAAGGGGCATCTCAAGAATGCTTTTCTATTGTATCATGGTGGTAGGTCTCATATCTATAGTGCTCAGGAGGCGCAAGAAGTTGGGGATGTTAGACAAAGCATTCCTCGGATCTATGCAGCATTAGATAACAGGTAGACAAACCACCAGGAATTTATTATCGAGATGGATAGTAAGATTTGTGATCAAGTTATTTGTATTTTGATTGACCCTAGATCTAATTATAGTTATGTTAGCCCTGGCCTAACAGATAAGTGTGGTGTGAGAAAATAAGTGCATGCAAAGTCTTGGTTGGTGCAGTTGGCTACATGTTTAAGAAAATAGTTCATCATTGGGTAAGAGCTTGTGCATTTGAGTTGAATGGTATGCCTAAATCAATGCATCTGAATGTACTTCCATTGGGATCATACAATATTCTTTTGGGTATGGATTGGTTGTATCTTCACATGACTAAGGTGGATTGTTATGAAAATTCTATTGAGTGCTTGGACGAAAATGGAGAATAAAGAATCTTACAGGGTAAGAAGAAGGAAACATTAGTTAGAATGGTTGCAGCTATGTAGGAAAAGCACAGTCGTAGGAAAGGGTATGTATTATTTGCAATGCATATTTCCAATGATAAAGGTAAGGATGTTGAGAATCCAAAATTCTTGAAGAGGTATTTGGTTTTACAACAGTTGAGGATGTATTTTCAGCAGAGATTTTAGAGTTTCCGCCTCACAGGGAAGTGGACTTTTCTATTGTGTTGGTACCAAGGGAAACACCAACATCAAAGGCATCGTACATGATGAGCACACTAGAGTTAGTGAAATTGAAGTTACAGTTGAAGGACATGTTTGACAAGAGATACATCAGGACAAGTGTATCATCGTGGGGTGCACTAATGTTGTTTAAGAAGAAGAAGGATGGTACTCTTAGGGTGTGTATTGATTATATGAAGTTGAAGAAGGTAACCATCAAGAGCATGTATCTATTGTCGAGGATAAATGACTTGTTTTATTAGTTAAAGGGGGCAATAATGTTCTCGAAGATTAATTCGAGATTAAGATATCATCAGGTACACATCAAAGAAGAGGACATTTACAAGACTGCTTTCCGTACCAGGTATGGGAATTATGAGTTTGTTGAAGTTCCTTTTGGTCTAACTAATGCTCCAACTACTTTCATGTGTTTGATGAATAGTGTGTTTTGTCCTTATCTGGAAATTTTTTTGATTGTATTCATTGATGATATATTGATATATTCTAAGAATAAGGAAGAGCATGTCTAACACTTAGCAACAATATTGAGATTGATAAGAGAGAATCAATTGTATGCAAAGAATAGTAAATGCATTTTCTTTCAGATAGAGGTACATTACTTGGGAGATGTTGTTTCCAAGGAAGGCATAACAATGGATCCAAAAAAAATTAGAGCTATTATGGAATGGGCAGCTCTTAGGAATGTGGATGAGGTTAGATCATTCACGGGGATAACAGATTATTAAAGGCGGTTAATCAGGAACTTCTCATGGATTTCCTATCCTATTACATCACTGAAGAGGAAAGGAAAGAAATTTGAATGGATGGAGGAATGTGTAGCTAGTTTTGAGCAATTGAATTAGTTGCTTACAAACGCTCCAGTTCTAAATATTGTAGATCCAGATAAAGAGTTTGTGGTATGTACATATGCTTGTAAGAGATGACTTGGTGGAGTCCTAATGCAGGAGGGACAAGTGGTATGTTACGAGTCAAGTAAATTGAATGAGTATGAGCATAATTATGTGACACATGATCTTGATTTGGCAGCGATCATTCATGCATTGAAGATGTGGAGGCAATATCTTCTTGGTAGGAGGTTTGTGTTGATGAGTGATCACAGTGGGTTGACGTATTTGTTTGACCAACTAAATTTGAATGTCAATTTTTTTGTCTTTTTCTTTAAGCTGGAAAAAGAATAAAAGAATGTTATAGTATAGTGGAAAGAACGAGTGTTAGTGAGACAGATGATCTAGTTCCTGGTATGGGAACATTCCTATGCTCAATGCAGGGAGTTGAAGCTGGTCAAGGACACACAAAGGGATGTTCCTTCCACGAGTCTGAGGGTGTGTCAAGTTGCAGAAGCTAAGGGATTGCAAGTTTGATTTTTGCAAAAGACATGGTCAAAAAGTGGCTTAAACACGAGTCCAGGTGAAGTCGGCTCAAGGCCAAAAGGTGCAAATGGTGAAAATGCAATGCAGTAGTACAACTCAACACAAAGGATCCTCTAGGGTATAAGGCCAAAATGAAGCGAAGAAGCAAAGAGAAACGAGTCTTCAATGCGCAAGTCATGGCAGGATTAGAGAGGACTCCCGAGCCTACTCAATGAAACAACATGGGTAACCAATGTCAGTGAGGTGCTAACTACGATGCCCATGTAAAGGATGGCTCTACCATCGTGTCATGATTTAAAAATTGGCGAGTGAACATGGCTTACTAACCATAACATGATGGGATCGACCCTATGGCAAGTGTATCGACAAATGGAGGCTAGTATGAAAAATGAAACGAAAAAATGGTTTCCCTAACCTATATGCCAGTGAGTAAATGATACCTGCCATGACAGGTCAACAGCCATGGAGCCGATGTGAAATTTCCGAAAAAGCGTCCAAAATGTCCTGAAAAAACAACCTATTCCTGACAATCCAAGCTCACAAGTTAAAAGATTCATGAGATGAAAAAAATCAAGTTTTGAAAAAATTTGACATTTTCAAAGCTTATAAAATGACTTTTTGACTCACCATTTGTACCATTTGTGTTGAGAGCAAAAGCTGTGGAGAAAAAGAGAGAAAACTTGCCCCCCAAAGAATTGGACCATTCAAATTGTATAAAAATCATCAGGTAACCCCCAATCCTAGCTTGCATTACTTTATGATTGTTTTTAGAAATTTTTATTGAGATTTCACCGTAGGAATTTATGAAAAAAATTCCAACACGGCATATACGCGGGTTGGATATTATAAACCCGCGTACATGCAGGCCCTACACACGACTGTGTATGAAAGGGACCCGCGTATACGCGGTTTGAAATTTAAACACAAAAAACTAATGGTTGGAAATCAATTTTCTTTCAGGATGACAATCACCTGGAGAGAGAGGGAGCATACTACCATTGATAATGAAGTTATGAATGATCAGCAGGCCTTAGATGCATTGAGGGGATGCGGTTTATTAAAAATTTTCAAAATGCCAAATATGAAGGCCAACACCCACTTGCTTGAAATGTTAATCCACTATTGGAGTATCGAAGATGATGCTTTTATGATTGATCAAATGCCTTTGAGGATAGAGGTAGAAGATATTTACTTTATCATTGGTCTCTCTTGGAGAGGAGAAGTTGTACATTCAACTGGCCGAACACGAGGTAGTCTTTCAGTGGAAGACTACGTGCATATATATTGTCCGGGGCATCCTGAGAAAATTGGAAGCCAAATTCCAATCAAACATGTAGAGAGTTTGTCCCTGAGGATCTTACTGTTCACCATAGCCAGGATAAACGGATCAGCCTCATTGCACCAAGCGTCACGACTATCCATGAGCTTGGTCGTGGAGTGTCTCACTACAGTTTTTGATTGGTGTACACCTCTTCTTACTAACATGAAGAGCCAGTTGTCCTCCATTCAGAAAGGACAGACCAAAAATTTTGGATACGGGACCATTTTGTGCTCCTTCTTCTTCGAGAAGGTTCCAGGGCTACGTCCCAAAGTATCAGTTTTTATCAGTAGCCCCCAAGATCCTCTTATGGGCAAGTGGGATGACCTGATGAAACGCCTTAGAGGTGGAGACGTGCCCAGGACTGCTTTCGATGATGAGTTCTTCTCCTAGTGGGAACAACAAATCAGCGTTGTGGATGACTATCCCTATGCTAGCATGGATTTCAGAGGAGATCCGGACTTGGTGCTACCACCAAATGCCGCATGGGGAGAGATAGGTAACCATTTTTTAAGTTTTATCAATTTTTAAGATTTTTATTCTTTTTAAATATGAAAATGAACTTAAAGTTATTTTTTATGGGATTAAAATACTGACATAATGGTCATGTTCCAAATGTGGGTCCGGTACGACCAAATGGATTTCCGTGGCACAGGCATCGCAGAAGAGGTGCCAAAGAGGCAGCTGCAGAGAGAGAGAGGGTCCTATATGCAGTCCAACAAAACTTGGTGAGATTGACTCATCGGGTACCGATGGAGGCCATAGAAGATCTACCTAAGGATATGCAGCGCCACATGGTAGGAATGCCACGCGACTAGGTTTGCCTTTTTCGGCGTGTGGCCAAAGCAGTAGTTACCTACTTAGCCGCTCATCCTAAGCCGGGTCATTAGATATATTGGACATGATTATGGGCATTTAGTCCCGATTTTGTATATTATTTTTGAAACACTTTATGTACACACGGGCGATTTTATGATATATATATATATATATATATATAGTTCTAGATTTTTGATGTTTGTTTTTATCTTGATGAATGAATGATATGCCAATATAATGCTTGATTAGCGATAGAATCCGCTAATGAATTGTCAGATCGTGGAATGTGCAAATAAGTAATAAAAACAAATGATCTTTGCAACACCCTCACTCTCAAAAATTGGCGATATAAATAAGGATCCCGAACCCGATAAATGTTATTCAATTGTGACACTACCAGCTGTGAGTCAAGATACACTACCAATGAATCAATTCCATAAGAAATAGCTTCGGATAGTAAATTAATGACGACAGTATATTCGGCAATATTATTTGACGCAGAACCAATACATACTCCCCTTGACACCATCAACTGACCAGATGGATAATAAATCACCCAAGCTGCGGAAGCGAGATTCCGAGTGTGCCGACTAGCACCATCGACAAATCCGAAATAGACCAAGTCATCCATCAACACCTGCCAAATCAAATCAAAAAAGTGTCGATATCACAAAAAACTCTCGATAGAATATGTACAAAAATACAAAATATACAAAGAAGCCATTTGCTCGGTCGTAACCTAAGCAAAGTACTCCTTGAGGTAGAGCCCATTTTGGGGCTCCGCCAACTTGTTCCCTTCAAAATCGACTAATTCATAAACCCCTTTTCCTAAAAATCATTTCACTATGAAGGGACCATACCACATAGACTTGAATTTGCTTGTCCCCAGGGCGTCTTTATCTTGGTCGTAGACCAAGACAAGGTCGCCTTCAAAAAAGACTCGAGGACAGAAAGCTTTATAGTACTGAGTTTTAACCCTTTTCTTATGAGCCTCATTGATTATGGTGGCATCTCGACACTTCTCATCGAGATGTTCCAAATGAAGGAAGCACTCTTCAAGACTAGAGGTCTCGGGAAGGAGCTCAACAGCCAGCTTAAGGGATGGAATTTTGCACTCAACAGGAAAAATAGGTTCCAGCTCATAAACTAACAGAAAAGGTGTAAAACCGGTGGTAGTCTTTACCGAGGTTCGCTATGCCCAGAGAGCCGGATACAACATGAGATTCCAATTGGAGCGATTTTTGTCAATTGTCCTTTGCAGGATCGTCTTGAGGGACTTATTCACGACTTCAATTTGCCCATTGGCCTAAGGATAATACGGAGACAAATGCTCCTACCGGAAGCCCAATTTAAGAGCCAATTCGGTCATCAGTTGGTTTTGGAAATGACTGCCATGATCAGTGACAATCTCTCTCGGGATACCGAAACGAGAAATAATATGATTGAAGAGGAGAAATGTCGTTGTTTCACTATCATTTTTATAAGTGGGCATGGCCTCAACCCACTTCGTAAAGTAGTCTACGACCACTATAATGTACTTGTGATTCGCAACTAAAGGCAGATTATAAGTAGTAAAGTCAATACCCCACTTTGTAAAAGGACCGATAGTGATAACAGGGAAAAGAGGAGCTGGATGCGCGCGCATCTTTCGAGTATAAACTTGACAAAGGTGGCAATGTTTGACCGCTTCAATACAATCTTTGAAAATCAAAGGCCAAAAGTAGCCAGCACGTAATATTTTCTGGGCTGTAGCAAGCCCTGAAAGATTACCACCACAAGCTCCACTATGGCAATCATTAAGCACAGACTTTGCTTCCTCTAAGGTTAAACAACGCCTAAGGACTGAATCAACCCCTCGGTGATATAATGTATCACCAATGATGAAATAGTTCTTAGCTAGGTTACGTAATTTTCGACGTTCATCCTTGGAGAAAGCGGGAGGGAACTTCGAAGTCTGGAGATAGATTATGATATCTCCATACCAGGGATCTTGTGAAGAGATGAGGAACAGATGTTCATCAGGGAAACTTTCCTCATAAAAAATATCTTCTCCACAAGGCAGCTCAAAAATTAATTTCGCAAAAACCAATGATTTCTTAGACTTGGCCGACAAGAACTCGAGATCGAATTCTTGTAAAATAACAATCCATCGATTGTATTTGCCCCCAATCACTCGCCTACTAAGGACAAATTGGAAAGGATTGACCGCCACTAAGACAAATGTTTTGCGTAGAAGAATATAATGGCGAAGCCGCTGGACAGCATGGATAACTGCCAAGGCTAATTTCTCAACAGGATAATAGCATAGTTCAGGGCCTACCAAGCCTTGACTCAAGTAGTAAATCACATGCTCCGTGAGAGCATCATCTTCCTGAACCAGAACCATACTTATGGTTGATTCTGCGGCTGAAAGATATAAAAGGAAATCTCTACCATAATTTGGTGGACTCAAAAGCGGGGCAGAGATTAATGCCTGCTGTTATAGACATTTTTGTGCCTCGCGTCAAAGAGCATGGAATGTCAATAATTACAGGGATCCTCAGTCCCTAAATATGTTGTTCTTACCCCTAAAAGAACAAGGTCATCAAACAACAGCACTTCCAATCAGTTCTCCACCTGAAAACACTTCAAAACAGGCTTATTTTGGATCATGTCAGCTGCTTAACTGAGCATCTGCGCTGTATTGCAACTGTCCCACTCTGTACCTGCGCTGGAAGTCAAAAACCATGAAGGCTACCTGCGCTAGGCGAGATTGGCCAAGTGGCACAGTCATCCTGCAAGGTGTCAATTGCCCAGGAAGCTTCCAAAATGACACTTGGTTCATGAGATTCGCCCTGTGATGAGTAAGAGGTACTTGATCACCATGTGTAAGCAAGGATCTCCAAGTGGACACACGAACTGAAGATTAACTGAAGATGGAGAGGACACTAGTCAGCTATATGCCAGCCTCCAGCTGACTCATCCTTTCCTCTTCCCTCCTATATATAGAGCTCTTCTATGAGGTCTAGGGAGGCTGGAATTTTGTATAAGCAAGGAGGTGCTGTTGGTATACTGCCAGGATTATTGGGTGATTGTTTTACTAGAGGTGAAGAAGAGAGTTCTTGCTGCCGAGGAGGTGCTGCTGGATTGGGGCCAACATCATTGGTTGTAACTTCCTCTGGAACCCTATTACTTTCTATCAATAAAGTTTGCATGTTCTTCTATATACTTGTTTTACATAGATGCTTTTGTGTTTACATGTATATTTGATGCAACCTAATCCATGCTTCAATTATGATTGCTTGTATCTCGTAGTTTGCTCCCTTTTGTTGTGCAGATTCTGTGTGTAGCTGGATCGGCTTGGAGAGTAAAGAGCTGGGAACGGGATACAAAGCGAGAAGGACAAGGATCGACTAAGCGCAAGACACCAGGTTGGTTGATCCTCTTTCTATTCTCTCTGTGCTTTCATAAAGATGAACATGAAAACTTTGTCATTCAGTTGTTGCTAAAGTCTGTCACCTTTAGAAAGGGTTAGTGTCATCCGTATCGGATACTTTTCCCCACAACACCTGCTTCAAGGCATCAAAAGATCATTGTGCAAAGTCGTCCCATAAAAATGGAACTCCTTTCCTGAGCAAACGCAAAAATCCTTTACTTATCTTAGCATAATTCGCTATAAACAATCTCAAGAAATTTGCCTTCCCCTGAAGACTTTGAAGTTGTCGGATCGAAGACGGGGGAGGCAATTGAATTATTGCCTCTACCTTGAAGGGATCAACTCGAATCCCTTCAATTGAAACAATGAAACCTAACAACCAACTAGATGTAACCGCAAAAACGCACTTATTTGGATTCAACCAGATCTTGTAAAATTGACATCTCTCAAAAACCAACCGAAGGTGGCTAGGATGATCAATTCTCTTTCGAGAACGAGTAGCTAAATCATCCAAGTATGCTTCGATGACATGCTTGATGTCGTGGAAAGCATATGACATGGCCCGCTGAAACGTGGCTCCAGCATTTTTAAGACCAAAAGGCATATTTTTGTATGCAAAGGTACCCCAGGGACATATGAAAGCTGTCTTATGCTGGTCTTCTGGACGGATAGATATCTGATTATAACCGGAGAATCCATCCATGAAGGAAAAAATCTCATTACCCGCACATTCATCAACTATATGATCAATAAACGGTGTGGGGTAATTATCTTTTGGACAAGCTTTGTTCAAATCCCTAAAGTCAATGCACACTCGGATCATTCTTTTTTTTTATCAACCGGGACTGGATTAGAAACCCAATTCGTTAGAGGAACGGGGTATATGAAACCCGCCTTGAGCAACTTTTCTACTTCAACTTTAATAGTTGCTGCTTTCCTAGGATTGACTGGTCGAAGCTTTTGACGAATCGGCTTAGCGTTTTCATACGTCTTGATCTCATGTTGAACGATGGATGGATCAATACCAGGCATTTCTTCATAAGACCAAGCAAATACATCCCAAAACTCTTTAAAGAGGTCGGTGTAAATTTGAATCTCTTCAAGGGAACACTTGGCTCCGATGAAGACATTTTCTATCACATTAGGGTTCCTAGAGATGTTTATCGGTATGGTTTTTGAAATGACTGACATATTACCTTCAGCACAGATGTGTGCTGGAGCCAAAGGGTTTGAAACCGTACAAACATCGCTAGTAAGCAGATTGGAGAACCTGGATTCAACTTCCTGCAATGGGGGAAGAAAGTATGAACGATTTTGTAAATCTTCCTAAGGTCGATCTACACCTGCCATTGCTTCTAAGATTGCTTCCTCAGATGGTAAGACCGTATCTAAGCAATCCATAGCAGAAGTAGAGTCAAGGGTCCAAGTTGGGGCCACATCACCATCTAACTCTTCCTCTGAAAAAGGAGTAGGATGGTCATTTGCAGAGTTAATGATAGACTGATATCTAAGCTCTGCTGCAGACATAGGGAATTCCATTCCACCGACTTGTCCTTCATCTAATGTGGTTGTAGGCGAAGGCAAGGTCCAAGGGTCTGAAAAATAACGAGTCTGTAAGAACTCTTCCCGTGAAGACTCTTTGGAGGACGAAATGGCATTGATTCTAGCTATAGGAGTGGGAAGATCAAATGTACCCATCAATGAATAATACATCCCAACTCCTAGATTCTTGACAGGTTGACGGGTGTTATCCACCAGCGGAACAGTAGAATCCGAAGTTGCTCGAGGGACAACTGGAGAATAATCCAATTGATCAACCTTAACAATTTTCCCCTCATGAGAAAAACAAAGGACTCGAAACAGAGTTGAAACGACGGCATCCATTTCATAAATCCGATTCTGTCCTAAGAGGAGATTGTAATCTAGGTTGGCATCAACGATTTCTACTTCGATATTAACGAACTTTCCTCCAACACATATAGGAAAGGTTGGGATAATCCCATGTGGCGTATGAGAATGCCCGTCAAATGTTGTCAAGAGAGTGGGTGAAGGAACGGCCAAAGGCGATCCAATGGCCTTCTGACATGACATAGACATTACACATGTGGAAGCTCGCTCATCTATAACTATTCGAAAAATATTAGTTTTCTGGTAACTAGACTTTATTTGAAAATCCATATGATGAGGAAGTCTCTTTTTGACATTGAGCATGTCAAAAGTGAGCACTAAATAATTGTTTGGATCAACTGCCCCGATCACTGAAAGAAAAGCACTTCATTGAGCTGGACACGACTGGAGTACCTCTAAAGCAAACATAGTGCATGGAATTTGAGCTAGATCTTATGCAATGGAGTAGTTCTGGGTTACCCTAGCATTAGGGTTGATAGTCACGTGTTTGGTGGAACCTTTTGGTATCTGAGGTATAGACTCGACAGAGGGTCGCTCAATATGAAGTGGATCCGTGGTTCCAGGAACAAATTTATCCTTGGATATTTCAGCTTCACCATAATCACGTGAGCGTGTAGCCACATTGATGTGAGAACCCATCATGAAAACATTTTGAGGAATTGTCCCCGTCCTGGTTGCCCCCTGCAGAGGTACCAGGGTTTGAATTCGCACTAGCAAGCAACTACTGCCCTTGGGGGAAAGCATTAGTTAAGACAGCTTGGGACCTGTAAGACCCTTGCTGCACTAACAAGCGTTGAGCATCTTGAATTTTTGGGCAGAGATGAGTCAAATGGTCTCCACTGCATAACTTGCACGGAAACTTAACTTTCTTCTTGGACTCTTTTCCACCTTCACCAGCATTATTGTCAGGTTTGTTTGCATTACTCTTCCCATCCTGATTCTTCTTTTTACCTCGTCCCTTATTCTTCCCATGGGAATTTTGATTTCCTTTGGGGTTAGAAGCCTGAACGGTGTTTACGGAAGAAGGTTGAGAAGGTGTAGGAGTAGACGGTGCAACCTGATTGGAAGAAGCAGTTTGTATAGACCACTGCTACAATTGGCTCAGAAGGTTCATCGCGTTCGCATCAATCGATCCAACAATACCATCAGCATGCGGGCCTGGCTTCAGTTTGGCTATATCAACCGTGGATCTAGGAGCATCATGCAAGATCTTCTGAAGAGTCCCAAACTAAGAATATATTAGTTCTAATTGTTGGGCGTGAAAGATAGCATGCTCTTTGGAATAAAATCTGGACATAGAAACATCCTCGGAGATCTCAGGTTGTAATGATTTTAAAAACCATTCGAGACGGAATTCAGGTGGAATTTCGGCTTTAATGAGCCTCTTTCTTCGTCTTCATTCTTGGATATGATCTGAAATGTGAGTAGCCGTGTCCTGATGAAAATTGGCCAAAATTTCAGTTCCGACTTCGTAACGGACAGGCAACTAAAAATGGTTTAAGAAAATGTTAGCCAAATCGGCGAAAGATGTAAAGGTGCCCCCTGGCAACTCTATATGCCACTTAGCTGCATTCCCAATTAAGGTGCGCTGAAGTAGTCTCAACCTAATCGAATCATCGATTAGGGAGTTAGATGAGCACCATAGATGGAACGTGGTTACATGGTCGCCCGGGTCTTCACCACTCTTCCCTTCGAAATTTCGAAACATCCGATGGAAGTTTGGTTGGGACCAGAGGCCAAGCCGGATTGTATCTGATTGGATCGTTCGTCAACTTAGTCAAGTCTGGAAGATTAAGCGTGGCCAGAAAAGGAAGTCTCAGAGGACCTTGGGGATTCCACCCAAATTGGGCGGGGTTCCCGAAAGTCTGAAAAGAATGACCTAGATTTGAAAGGCACCTGGTTGCCTGAAGTAACTGATAGAACCTACTGAACCAAAAGGTGAACCTTGTGGTCCAACAAAACTCAGAGTTTGACCAACTCCAGCCGAAAAACCTTTGTAACCGGAAAAGTTTCCCCCTAACGAATTATTGTAAGGAGCTTACAGCCCCCGGTAAGGGTTCCAAGCATTAGCTAAGGGTGAAAAACTTCGAAATGAATTAACTGAGGAATACGACACATTCTCTTGTTGGCCGTAAAACTGATTCCCAGTTCCTATCCCACTAACTACAGGGTTTTTCCAACTCTGAAAAGGATTAGTACCTTGACCTGTGAAAGGAAAAGGCATAGACCCTACCATCGGATTGGAATGTGGTATATGACCACTTCCAAAGGGGAAACCCTGAAAAGAAGCCGATCCACTCATCATGGACATGGAGGCAGTTAATGGTACACTTAATGGAACTGAAGGAATACCTTGAGAGGGCATTCCAAAAGGGAAGAATCCAAAACTGGATGCATTAGCTTGGGAACTTCCACTCGTCAACGGAATGGAAGTAGACCCAAACAAGGATGTGCTCGCAGTAGACCCAAATAAAGATGTAGAAGGGATGGAAATAGTTCCTCCCCTTGTACTGATATAGGAGTCAGCATACTCGCAGCACTCGTGGTGGATGCCATGCTTCCAGCAGTGGTCATCGAAGGGATTTATGTGTGTGGACCTGGCTTTGAAGGCTTGTGTGTCGGAGTTCCGACGTATAACAATACGTCCAGATGATCTGAAGGGAGAGGAGAACTTGGAGCCGTAATTGACTCTGAGAGCTCTTCTACCTCAATATTATCTTCCAACTGGAAGAGTACTCAAGAAAGAACTGGTGGGTTCCTCTCTAACTCTGTGGTAGTACCAGGTCTACCTTGTACACTGATGCTCCCAAGTGGAGGATCAATAGCTGATGTGCCCGCTGCCACTGGTTGAAAACCACTGGCATAATCGCTCCTATGCCTTCTAGGAGAAGGCTATGGACTCGCAGGTGAAAGCCCACGAAGTCTACGGGATTGTCTAAGTGATTGGTCAGCCACTTTGAATTATTTTAATAAGATCTACTTAAAGACTCAAGAAAATTGAAATCTAGGCCGACTAGGAGCATAGAACACACACTAAAAAATGTCCCTAAATAATTCAGCAATCAAACAAATTCCAAGTATTTCCGCTCCGGGTGATTAGGACCAGACACCAAAATACAAGAAAGTGAATAAAAAGGGCCTTTCGAAAATACACTAGGGTAATTACGCCCCAAGTCTACTAGCGAAGGTATCAGAGGTAGTTACGCTGACCTCCAAACAAAACCTTTGCCAGTGCAAGCCCCCAAGCTTTGCAAGGGTGCCCTCCAGAAGTACCGTTGAACGTGATGCAACGTCAACCTCGTGTGCCACAGGATTTCCCTCCGCAGCCACCTGTGTAGATCCCTAGGATTGGCAACTAAAGACACCAACTCGTATCAAAAGCCGGGTAGAACAGTCGTGAGGTAAGATCCGACAAGTAAGAGAGGGGGTATCTATCGTCCTTATCTTCACAAACCCTCATGCTTAACTCCTAGTCATGAAGCTTTCCCGATCTCCCTAACACTATTGGATTTCACTCTTTATTCAGACTTCTATGTTTCAAAATTTAGAGTGGCCTTGGAGAGTTTACTCTCCTCTCGCCTAATACAAGGCCCTAAATAAACCTAAAACTTTTTGGTGTATATTGATTGACAATATAAAAAGTTCTAGTTTATTTTATTAAGCGCCTGATTTTAAGTGGTTGTTCTTTTTAAGTCAAAGGGACAATATGGAAGTGAAATTGATGCTGTTCTTATGACACAAAAGAAATTAATGAAAAACTAACTTATATGCAATGCACTTCTTTGTTCTTCGATGAAAAGAAACTTCTATTAGGGTTCTAAGAAACTTCTATAAAGCAAAAACTTTTTTCCTTTTCTTTTCTTATAGCAGACTTCACATTCACAAAAAGTAAAAAACTATTCATGCTTCAATAATGCAAAACCCTAATGCAAAGTGTACAAGATTTTGCAAAATTCTAGATTACTCTAAAAAAGAAATGAAAGCAATTTGTTTAGAAGCCAACTTAAGTGTTTGAAAGGAATAAAATTTTGAACACAAAATCTTTCCCAAAACAAGAAGGACTAATCAAAAAGATCACAAATCACTCTCAAAAACCAAAAGAAACCAAACTCAAATTTGGCAAAGAAAGCAAAAACAATGTTTTTGAAGGACTTTTCTTTTTCAAGAAACAATAAAAACAACTTTTCAAAAGCGCTCCAAATGCCACCAAAGACTTAAAGACCGAAAGAAAATCACAAGGAAACTTTGCAAGTTATCAATTCAACACGAATGAAAACTTGAACAAAATAAGTGTTTCAACTTGCACTAAACGATCTGAAAATATCAAAAAGAGATTTGAGAAAAGTGATCAAGAAATCAGGAAAGGCACACTTTCAAATTCATCAACAAGAAACATTCGAAAAGCAAGAAAAAGTGAATGGCCACAAAATTGACGGGAAGTAAAGCAAACAAACCATAAAAATGAAGTTTGACACAAAGATTGCAGACAATCTTCTGTTCCGGAAGACCAGAATGAACAAGAACCTCTATAAGAAGCCTTGTGTGCTCAAACACAAATCATAAAACTCACTGTAAAGCAAACTGAGGCCAAAATTTTTTCAAAGCAGGAGAGAATTTGTAACAGTAAGCTCACTGACAAATTAAATTCTAAAAATAGAAACTGACCACTCAGAAACCACACAGACCAAGAAACAAATCTTTCTAAAAAGAAAGATTTGAAAAAATCATGCCAAAAATTGTATACGTGACTGTGTCTCTAGACAGTTGCGTGTACACGTGCTTCTGCCAAAAGAAACTCACGTATATGCCATTTCAATTTACAGAAACAAGCGTGTGTACGCTTCTGTAAACAAACAAAGGTGCGTATATGAAGTTTTACAAGAACAATAAAAAATTAGGCTTGATGAAAAAGATCAGACTTGAAGTCTGAGTTCCTACAGGAGCAGGCAGTACAGTGACAGCAAGCAAACTAAGAACTGAGCCCTGATTGGCACTAAATAACCCAAACTAGGAATAACAAGATTGTTATCCCCAGCGGAGTCGCCAATTCTGTTGAGGGAATAAGTCCCCTAGGGCTTTGGGTCAGAACCCTAGCAGAGCAGGAGTAATCTACAGCAAGAAACAAGCATTCAACTCAGGCAACATGCTTAAACAAACTAACTATGCGAGGATGAACATACCTGGATGTCCTTCATTTGGGTAGTTCCAGCCAGGGTTCAAACCCTCTGCAACTCCTAATGATCTTCAAACCTGCAAATCAGCCAATTCGAATACACATAGCAGCATATAGATAAAGCATCGTAGTGAAATCAACTTTATATCATATAAGTAGATGGTTAGTTATACATTCAAATAGTCATTCATATATAACCATAACAATAACATCAGATGCATAAACAAAGTTGATATCAGGAACAAGACAGTGTTTCTTTTTATTGTAGAAAACTATAATAAAAACATGGAAAGAGTTCACCTGAGTCTTCCTCTTCCGGCTCCAAGTGGAACCATCCTCCAGGTCCGTCCAGTCCCAGTCTTCAACAACCTCCTTCCATAACGAATACCATGATATCTCCAAGCATATGAGAGAACATCAAAACTCAAGGAAACAAGGGTTTCCTGAACTTGGGGAAGTGCTTGAAGCACAGGGATTCTTCAGAGTTGATGGGGATAATCTCAGTATAGTAATTCTATCATTTCTCTCCTCCTTAAGGCTTTCCCATTGAATTCTTTTTATACTTCTCCCAAATTAGTTTTTTAGTTGGGAGAGAGTTGGGAACAGTGGGGCCATGAGCACTAATAGGTAATCATCAGTTAAAACCCGCGATCTCCACCCATAGTTAGGGAAATTTATTTTTTTTAAGTGTTTTAACACATACGTGGGTTGGGTATAGACTGACCCACGTGTACATGCTTTTAACACAAGGCAAAGTAGTGTACAGGGAGTAAAACACTGTTTTTAAAATATTTGGACCAAGTCTGGAAGGAGGGGTTGCCCTAGGCCATAAACCAAGCATTACAAATACAAAGGGTGATATTTGGAGCTATAATAATGTGGAATGTACTTCACCACAAAGCACCTACGGGAGAGAATTTAAAGAAGTGATCCTTCCATCGCTCTACTTGGTGCATACTATGGCGACAGGCCTTTGAATCCATCGAGCATATTTTCCTCCTTTGCCCCACCATTATGGAATTTTGCTCCCTGATCCTCTCCTCCCTCTCTATCACCTTTCGATGGAAGGGGAACTCCATCCTTGAAGCCTAGAAAACATGGTGGACTTTGGCCCAGCCTCCTAAAGCTAGAAATCTCCCTCTATTGGTATGTTGGGCTATCTGGTTGACCCT
The DNA here is from genome assembly GCA_031772625.1 of Pinus tabuliformis. NCBI lineage: Eukaryota > Viridiplantae > Streptophyta > Pinopsida > Pinales > Pinaceae > Pinus > Pinus tabuliformis. Next base: position 957,432,615 of record CM062808.1, on the reverse strand, counting down.
GAATAAATCCATTTTCAATGATATCGAACTGCACTAGACACATGCCTCTGCACATGTAATATCCATTTATTCCAATATTCCTGATGATGAGCGACCTGCTCCCCTATGTACCATTACCTTTGAAGTTATTGACAGAAGCATACCTTGGGCCTAATTTGATAGATCTGCCCAAGTACAGGGTTGTGGGGGGGGAGGGTACTATTAAACCTATCAGAGAACCACTCCTTTAAAATTCAGATGGGAGTGGGAAATGGCACTAATAAATTTGCAGAATTGATCACACTTGGGCATCTTTTGCACTTTGCTTTAGATAAAGAGTGTAGGCACATTCAAATATTTGGTGACACCAAGATCATTATTAATTGGTTCAACAGTACATCTATCTGCCATGCACACACACTCATGAATATATTAGATGGTGCATGACTTTTGAAATCTCAATTTGGTTTCATCGTTTGTCATCACATCTACAGAGAACGGAACCAGATTTCCGATCAGCTATCCAAGGAGGCCGTGATCCATCCTCGGGACCTATGGTTGATCCAGAAATAAAGGGGAATGGACTTCTATCAGTACTACCATCATCCATACATCGATCAAAGAATACAGGGACCTGACAGGGCCTGATTTCATGACTTTTTGAGCTACTGCCAGTACTTTTTTCACAGAACAATATTATGTATATATTTATTTTTTTGGACATGTAATTATGCACATACTACCAGTATACCCTATGGGGTTTTTTGTATAAGAAACATCTTAAGGTGGTTTGCCACAACTTATAGCATATGCTTCTTCAAGCATATACAATATGTAATTTTCAAACATTAATGGAAATTACGATTTTTCCTTGGGGGAAAAAAGTAACGACTATATTAAATGGCTAGTTTTTAAAAAATAATATTTAAATTATGATATTAGTTTATTAATTTATTAAAAACAAATATTAATAAGTAACGGTTAGAGTCGGTCTAGTAGCCCTCCATCAGCGATCAAAGCTCTTTGCATTTGCATAATTAGGTGTCTCATCAGTGTCTTGCATTCCATTAGGCATGCCATAACCCTGATGGAGGAGCTGGTGTCTTTATTCCCCTCTTGGCACTGCTGGATCAATTTGTTTCAGTCATTAAACTTTTCCAAGGTTACTTGTCTTGTCTTGAGGTCAAAATTTCTAGGTCTATGGTTGAGGTCAAATTTGTTTTCAAGGTCATGTCTCTGAAGGTCAATAAGTGCCCAGCAAGCCAGAGGGATGATTTTCAAAGTGTTTCTTCGAAAAATTTCATCTTGTACAGTTAATTTTCACATTGGATTTAAAAAACCCTGTTTTAAAAGCCAAGGACATTTCTCAAAATTTTGTAAAAATTGTAAAAATCCAAAATGATTCAAAGGACAGCATGTAACCCTGGCTCCCTTGTCAAGATCCCTCAGATGCTATCCCTGCAAAAAATTATCAAAGAAAAGCATCAAATCAATCAATTTCAGGACAAAAGGAAACCAAAAAAGTCAAGTTTATAAAGTGTCATGGAAAAACATTATAAAGTGGGTTATGACATGAAATTAATTCAAACAAGACTATAAAAGCCCTAATCTCCCTCCATCAAGCCTCATTATGCATCCAAGTGATAGAGCAACTGATTGCAAGAGAGTTTGAGTGAAGTTTGTGAGTTGGGAAGGCGCGCGACCCGTCAAACCAGGCGCGCGACCCGTCAGGCACCCTCCGCCAGTGTTAATTTACAGCGCGCGCGACCCGTTGGGTGAGGCGCGCGACCCATCAGCGCTCTCTCTGCAAAACCGCCAGCAAATTTTCCAAGGAGCCACAAATTGCTAAATTGTGCAAGGTAGGCCCTCCATCATAAAAAATTATTGCTTGTTACAGTTCAAGAAGGTCATGATTATATTTGTAAAGGTCTCCATTTGCAAGTAGAAGTCTCTATTATGCTTTGGCTTGAAGTTGTAAAAATTGCTAGGGTTTATTATGCTGTTTTAAGGTATCCCCTTGTTATCAGTTTTGTATCCCCTTGTTATCATTTTTTCCCCATTTCCCATTTCTTTTTCCTTGTCTTTCTATGTAAATTTCCCTTGCAAAATTGGTAAAAAGCCCTAAACCCTACCCCTCTTCCCTAAGAAATAAAAATCAAACCCTAACCCTACCTCTCATAATATCCATGTAAATAAATTTATATAATGATGCATATGCAATGATTTTTCCCTAAAATCCCTGTTTTATATATTATTATTCCCATTTTCCCTTTAAAGTATCCCTCCCCTAACATTCCCCTCGTGCTCCTTGTCCCCTTGAAACAGCATTTTAATCAGCATTTTACAAAGCAAAAACAGCAGTACATTTAGCCACTTTGCTCCTAAAACAATGTCAGAAACCGAAACCAATTATGAGCAAAGTGATGACCATGCATAAGCTTCAGAGTTTGAGGAACAGAGGAGGCCTCACAAGGGTGGAAAGGGCGGTCATCATAGGAGAGAGGAGCCCACCTCTTTGACCGATTTGCAGGCTTGTCCAATGGCAGTATCATGTTTCCGTTATATGTCTTGTTATGAGTTTTGTGAGAGGATCTCTCGGATTCAGCATCACAGGGAGTTGGCTCACTTATTTGTTTTGCATTTGCATGATGGACATGTGAACCTTGTTGGGGTGGATTTTACATTGACATCCGAGATGATTGCTCAAGCCACAGGGATACCGAATGTCGGAGAGGTGTGGAACAAGCGCAGGATGTTGGACAGTGTTTAGTTTGAGCCTTTCATTAGACCTGCATTCATGAGACATTTGACGGGTGTATTTCCCTTCAGATTTTTTAGGAGTGAGTATGCTCCCATGATGAGGCTTATCATGCTCTTTTTCACCTGTGAGGGCAGATTTTCACAGATATATTCGTACCATATTCGCCTGATGATGCATTTCACACGGGTACGGATGATGAACATCCCTGTTTTCATGTGCCAGAACATTGAGAGGATGGTGCCCTTGATGCAGAGGAAGAGCCCAGCACAGCAATATAGGAGCCTCTATCATTACGGTTTGATTCATCTTGTGGTCAGACATCAGTTGGCTCAGTAGGGCATCACATGGGAGGAGTTCATCTCTCATGAGTTCTTTACAGCACCACCACCACATCCGGAGATTGTTCATGAGGAGGGAGGACCATCACAGCAGCATGATATCCCCGGGACTAGCCATGTCAGCTCTTCTCCATTGGTCACTTATCAGAGAGGCCACAGGGCCTTATTTGCAGCAGCTAGGCGAGTATTTTCTCCACACCAGGTGGAAGGGGTCTCGCCTTCTTCATCAGCACCACGAGTGTTATCTCCACACCAGGTGGAAGGGGCCTCGTCTCCGACAGCAGCACAGGTATCAGAGAGGGGCAAACAGCCCAGGATTGATGAGGGGCCATCAGGTGTTCCAGATATAGAGCTTGTTGATCTTGATATCAGTTCTCCTAGCCTAGAGTCAAAGGAGATCATTCAGCACCTTAGAGCTGAAAATGATGCATTGCAGAAGAGATTAGAAGGGGCACAGTGGACGATCACCTATTTAGAGCAGCGCAACAAGCAGTTGGAGGATGAGCAAACTCTTGATGAGTTGTGGAGGATTCGTAGTGACCACAACTTGAATCGAAGAAGACCCGGTGATTTAGTACCGGTTGAGAGAGAGTCTATGCTTATCCGGCTCAATGCTCATTTAGAGAGGCTGTTGGCTAAGGCCAACCAAGATAAGAAATTGCTGAGAAACATGAAGAATCATTATTGGGCACAGATGCACGTGTGCAAGGCAAAGATGAAGGTGCTCCAAAGGCGGTTGGTCAAAGCACAAAAACGGAGAAAAAGGCCCGATCCCTTCCACATCTTGGCCGAGGCTTCCTTGAAGGAGCATGGCACTAAATAGCTCAGCCCCAGCACAAATTCCAAGAAATTTTGAGCATTTTGGGTGATTTTTGGTTTTTAAGGCAAAAAACAGGTTTTTCCGGTTGACGGGTCTCACCCCCCGCGCGACCCTTTCACTTGGAAACTCTATTTTCAAAAAACTCAGCATTTCTAGATTTGGCATGAAAAGTTACACATGCTCACCCATTTCCAAGAGATTTTATGAAGTTTTGGGCCTCCTGAAAGTCAAAAAAGAAGCAAAAAATGACTTTCTGCCACATTTTTGACACACAGAAAGCAGTCTTGGGAGATTGCAATTTTGGAGGGGCAAATGACAACCAAATTCAGAAATTCCAGTTGGGTTGGAAAGTAGACTCACAGACCTTTCCAACAAGCCTACTCTTGCCTCATTTGGACACCTGATAGTGCACCAAAAGTGCTCTAAAAGGCGCGCAACCCGTCAGGATTTGGCGCGCGACCCGTCAGGCAAATTGCTCAGGATTTCAGCCTACAGCTCAGCAAAACGCAGTTTTGACTGTGTTTGACTTTTTGGAGTTGATTTTTATCTTTCTTGTTGTAAATGATGTAAATTTATGACACTTTTACACTTATGTATCTCTTCTGGAAGATTCATTCATGAGATAGGTGAAAATTAAATGAATGAATTGGTTTCCTAGTTTATAGAGGCAAGTTGTTTTGACTGCCTAGATTTTAGTGCTTAGTTTAGAATTGGTTGAAACAGCTCCTAGAAGGATGAGCTCGACCCCTAGAGGCAAGGAAAGGTGTTAGCTTGCCTATATTATGTATTTTCTTAGTCATTTTCAGAGGTTGGAAGGTTGGACTCTTGAGGGAGAAGCTCTGATTGTATTACTCACTGTATCTCTGCAATTTTTGGCAAAGGAAGACCAGGGTTTTGCAGTCCTTTTTGGGATTCTTGTGGTCACATGTATTGATGGTGTGTTTCTATTTGTACTTGTAAGTGTGTTATGTGAATCATTTCCTTACTTTTCCTTCTGCACATTAGGCAAATGAAGTGTTAAAGTAGAACTCATGACTGTCATGCTCTGCTTTTAAGTTTGCTTAATATCAATGTTTTCGACTGTTTAAAGGGAATTCAAGGTTATTGCTTGCTCTCTTTAACTCCTCACCGGTCATTCTCATCCATCCATCTCTATTAAAGGCATCAATACTGTTTCTTACCTCGCCCCAAAGAACCCCCTGCAAAAACTGTGTCCAATCCCCGCACCTAAAATTGCCATTTCCCCAATTTTCCACCAAAAACCCTAAAAATCTCAAATCAACCCTTTTGATCAGTTTACTAGCCTAAAATCAGTGTTACCCTATTGGTTATCTCGCCCATTGAAGATCTTTATCGAGATAGACCGGAGAGAGCCCTCTCCTGCCCTGTAGGGCTAGCTACGAGGCTAAGTGGTTTGATGTTGCCTTGAGGTTTACCTTTCTCAGCCTGAGGTGAAATTTCAAGCGCTAACACTACCAGTATACCCTACGAGGTTTTTTGTATAAGAAACATCTTAAGGTGGTTTGCCACAACTTATAGCATATGCTTCTTCAAGCATATACAATATGTAATTTTCAAACATTAATGGAAATTACGATTTTTCCTTGGGGGAAAAAAGTAACGGCTATATTAAATGGCTAGTTTTTAAAAAATAATATTTAAATTATGATATTAGTTTATTAATTTATTAAAAACAAATATTAATAAGTAACGGTTATATTAAACGGCTAGTTTTTGAAAAATAATATTTAAATTAATTTATTAAAATCAAATATTATTAAAAAAACTAACAAGAATCAAAAAATCAAAGTCAAACTCCAAACAAGGAGGGAAGTCAAAAATTATAAAAAGGAGTCAAGGCCCTAATGGAGACAAGATCATTTAATAAATAAAAATAATTAATGGAAATAAAATAAACTAAATTAAAAATAATTAATGGAAAATAAATAAAATAAAACAAAAATATACACAAGTCAAAAGAAATATATATATATATATATAATTTTTTAGGTATCTTTTTGAGATTTTGTTTGTTTGTTTGTTTATCTATGTAGGATATTGGTGTCTTTTTTATAGTATTTGTTGTTGATTTATTCTTCGTTAGAGTTTATTTTCTTGATCCTTCGTGTTTTCTTAAGTATTTTATCATCTGATTCGTTGTTACCTCCTTTTAGTATTTTTCTTATTTGTTTAATGGGCTCAACCCCATATTTTGTTGTTGAACCTGTTTATCTATTGATTGCTTTTCTTTGTATATCTATAGATATATAGATATATATATATATTTGACTTGTGTATATTTTTGTTTTATTTATTTATTTTCAGTTATTTATTTTTAATTTAGTTTATTTTATTTCCATTAATTATTTTTATTTATTAAATGATCTTGTCTCAATTAGGGTCTTGACTCTTTTTTATAATTTTTGACTTTCCTCCTTGTTTGGAGTTTGACTTTGATTTTTTTTTAATAAATTAATTTAAATATTATTTTTCAAAAACTAGCCATTTAATATAGTCGTTACTTATTAATATTTGTTTTTAATAAATTAATAAACCAATATCATAATTTAAATATTATTTTTCAAAAATTAAGCGTTTAATATAGTCATTACTTAATAATATTTGTTTTTAATATATTAATAAATTAATATCATAATTTAAATATTATAGTTCAAATATAGTCATTACTTGAAATTTTGGTTTCTACATTGCTCTTTATTTCAGCCTTTGCCATGGTCTGCCTCTTCATCTTGTCCTGATGATGAACCACACTCGTTGGTTTGAAACGTGTCGGCCAAAAATTTCTCTTATGTGATTTCTATTGAAAGACTTTGCTTAATTCATTATGGATCACAAAAGCTTGAATACAGAAATTTTATCCTTACCAACCCCATATGGAAATCTGAGGTGTTTAGTGAAATGCTTATAAATCAATGTCATAACTGGAAAATTACCATCATCACCTCAAGATGAGTTGAGTATTATTTCTCCTTTCTTTCGCTGACCATTTTTATGTAGCAATCCCATATACAAAAGTACACTATGAAGTATACTCTTTTCCCTTTCTTTCCTTGAAAAAGTGAGCTTTATCCTTAACAACTCCATATACAAACATATAATGTGATGTGTTTTAGCATAATTTTCGAGACTAACTATAGCACTTGAAATATCATTGTTGTAACCTCTAACCAATCTCAATACTCTTCCCAATAATATTGACAACCAATATGAAACAATTAAAAGGATAAGATGTTAAATCTAATATCTTATTCTCAATTCCCAATCACCCATCCCTCTAAAACTCAAAAACCCAATGACCATCACAAAAATTGTAAATCAACTAGTAATAACATAAAATATTAATCACTGAAACATTGTAGGAAAGGGAAAGTTTTAATCTTCCCATCTCCTTTTCCCTCACATCTCTTACTATATCTTGCAAAACAACACAAGAAGGAAGGATTTGAACCTATTAAAATAGCAAGAATAGATGAGAAATGAGATTTTATGGTCGCAAAATAAACTTTGAGAAGAAACAATGTACTCAACTAGTCAAAAATGTTGTAACCAAAGGTTAAGATGGGTGAGGAAGTAGATGGTCTTTAGGTGGAATCAATTAATCTACCATTATACAGAAAACCAAAAAAAAAAAAAAGGTATATTGAAAGTCTAGTGAATAATCCTAAACCCATCATGCAATGTATCAAAAACCCTAATTGCCATTGTAAAATGGGATAAATCCATAAAACAAAATGCAAAAATAACGAAGATTGACCAAAACCTATTTAAAAAAAAAAACATTTATGTAAAGATCGAAACTACAAGTTAAGTTTGCCAAACACAATAAATTTTTATATTGCATGAGTAATTTACAAGTTGTATTTACAAATCTTTCTTGCCCCTCCCTTGAAATGGAGTAGATTGGAGTTGTGGGGGATAACTACTAAAATTTATATTAAGAAGATGATCCTCGATTGAGATACACATGGTGAGGACTTAATATTAAATTCAATCACTTAGAATATAGAACTTGTTCTAATAATGTATTCATGACAAGTAACACGAATAAACCCACAAATGGCAAATCAATCAGAGTAGATTATCTCAAGAAAACCAAAAAATGTATCAAGAAAATCCTTGCATGTACCCATACACAACTATAACTAGGGCGACAATTGTGTAGTGGAAAAGATCAAAACTATGCACATGAAAATTTGATGTTAACAACTTTGACTATCGTGCATCTCATCTAGAAAGAATGGTTTCAAAATCAATTAAATTTTGAGAGGCCTCAACTAGTCGTTAAATAAAATTAATAAACATGTATAATGGTTTCTCTTGAATTGTTCTCATGTAATCAAAGTAGTGTTCTACTATGTTGTGGATCCATCTACTATTATTTTTTGAATCTACTTTCCCATGCTTCATATTGTTCTCTTTAAAACCCCATTCCTTCTATGTTTATGTTTTCCTTCTTTAGTGGCTCCACTTATATTTGCATTATTGTCATTGATTTACATGCGAGTGATCCCATGCCAAGCTCTCCACCTATCAACCCTTAGATTTTCCTTCATTTAAGCATCAAATTGCATGTTGTATGTCCCATTTTCCTTCATGTCAAACCTTTTGTGTGACAACCGTAACATCCCTCTATCCCATTGTTCCTTACCATCCATTCCCTCTTCTTTTGCACCGAACTCTGTAGTTATCAACCCTTGTATTCCTTTTCACAACATCATGCAATTTACCTACTATACAACTTATTTCATCTCATACCAAGACCTCTACTAAAAGTCTCCCATATATGTCAAGTATATTTTATTGATTATATTTAAAAGCTTAATTTTGTTGATGGTAAACCGACTAAACCATCAACTATGATTACGGGGCCTCGCCCCTAGGGAATCGAAGAGAGTTGAGCATGTGATCAACAACAACTAGCAACAATATCAAAGAACTTCATATCTGGCTCTAGACCACTTGAGCTAACCCTTGGGGCTCTATATATATATATATATATAATTTTGATAATAAAGGTGCAACATGTGCAATTGTTGTAATTATGGTGAGATTGTTGATACTAGGGTAGCTTTAATTATATTATCTATGGTTAATATTAGTCATCATGATACATATGAGCATGCAAACCAATATAACTAGCCTTGTATAATAAGGATCAAATGAACTCAAACGTCTAAAAACCATAAAAATGGCCACAACTAATAACTCCCATACAGGAGAGGAGCATGATGATCAAAATTTTAGCTTGAATTTTCATCAAAACAAACAGTCCAAATTGAAAATAGATAAAAACCTGAAAAACTTTTGAGATCTAATTTATATAATAAACATTTTATATTATATTTACTTTTATATTAAATATATAATTTATTGTTTTTTTGAGTACACCTCAAAATCAACGTTAATGGGTATTTAACATAAGGTCATCATGGATTGATGAAAAAGGTCATTTATCAATAGGTTTTTTGGAGCTCTACAACCTTAATGGTCACACGGCCATGAGGTAGGTGGTGTAGAAAACCACGTATACAGCCAGAAAGAGGCACTGAAACCAAGAGATTACAGCAATGACAGAGGAAGATAGGAGGGGAGAGATCCCCTCCTATAGAGATGCAGCGGCAGGAGAAGGAACGAGCAATAGCAAACTGGACGAGGAAACGAAGACACAAGGACCTATCCTCGGAGCAAGATGGCAGGCAGGAAGTAGAAGCAAATGCTTACTGTGTGTAGTGGAAAAACCGAGATTCATTATTCCCATGAATAAACTCAAGCACTATAGAAGCTATATGAAGGACCACGCATTAATATGCAAGTTTATCGGTGTATGGTCGTCAGAAAAGGACCTAACCAGATGGATACAACAGAAATGGCAACCCCGAGGCCACATAGAGTTGAAGCTGGGCGCACGAGGCTTCTTTACGGTAATTTTCTCAAACCTGCAAGATAAAGAAAGAGTGTTTGAAAACGGTCCATATTTTCATAATAATGCAGGTTTATTCATGTGGTACTGGGAGGAGTGTTACAACCCTGATAAAGAGAAATTCCTAGCAGCTCTGGTTTGGGTAAGACTGTTTGGATTACCAATGGACTTTTGGGATCCTGAGATTCTGGAAGGAATAGGAAATACCATAGGAAGCTTTGTTAAAATAGTTGAATCAACAAAGAAGGGAAGATACACTTCTTATGCAAGAATCTGTGTCTATATGAACATAGCCGACCCGATTCCGGGGGCAGTGGAGCTAGAATACCATGAGGAGGTGTGGCAGCAAGCGCTGGACTATGAGCACATCCCTTTCAGATGCAGAAAGTGTCACGAATATGGGCACCTTTTCAAGGAGTGTCCTCTTAATATAGAAGAGGAAGAACGGAGAAGCAAGCAACAGAGGAAATATCAAGAAGATAATGAAGGGTTTCAGGAGATAAAATACAAAAAAAGAACCACAAAGGAAAACCCCAAGGAAGGAAGAAAGGAACAACCAGCCAAAACAAATAAGGCAAATAGATTTGAAATTCTACAGGTAGAAGAAGAGGACAAAGAAATCCAAATAATGGACTATCAGGAAGAGAAAGAATAGGAGGGTAGCCCAAGCCAAGGCGCAAAAAATACAAAGAGGAAAACACAAAGTGAAACAACGGAAAAGGCAGGAAAGGAAAAGGGGGAGAATCCAGAAAGTGAAGTAATGGAAATCGATACCAGTAAAGGGGAAGATCCAACGTCGGAAGAAGAAATCCTGAGGAAACTGTTATGCCCCTATACCAATAGGTGTCATATATCATGATTGACTTGATGAGTTATGTAATATGTTCATACATTTACTTTTTGCAAAGGTTTTCCATATTTTCCAAAAAATCAAAAAATTTAAAAAATGTAAAGAGGGTATACCCTAAAAGAAAGATCAAAGGGTGAAAAGAATAAAAGATGGTCAAAAAAATCAAAGAAAATGAACCCCAACAAAAATAAAGACCAAGGAAAGTGTGCAATTCTAAATGCCACTACTATTTACTTTTATGTATAATAAACATTGTGTGCAACTTGTAACCTATGCCACAATCCATGGTAACCAAACAATTTAATCTTGGTTATTCCATGTTTTCAATTTCATGTTTTAGAGATAGAGAATAAAAATCTGACCAAACTATCTAATCTTGGCAGATGAGTAGATAGGTAGAGTGAATAAAAAGAGCTCAACAGTTTAATCTGAGCCCTTGGATGTAATAAGTGTATAATTAGATGGATATCACTATGTAAAAGAAAAGAAAGTGTGATGAGGGTTTGCCAGTTTAAGTGCACCCTAATAAAGAAGTAAAAATTCTAGGTTAAGTAGGTAGGGTAAGTAGATGATTCGTTGCAGAATAATGTGTGATGAATGGTCAAGTTAAAGGCTTAAATATTTTTGCTTTCATCACTTGGACAAAGCATGGATGACAATGAAGACAACATATCATGAAATCAAAGTCAAACTAATTAATCTCCTCACTCATTTTCCTTAAAAATTCACTAAATTCCCCTAAGTGCTAAAGGCACCTATAAACAAGTTAGGGGGGCTCAGAGCAATTCTTTGACTTTTGGAGGGACCGAACCCTCGGCCCAATAATTTGAAATGCCTAAAGCACTTAAATCCCCTTCATCAATATTCACACCTTCATAAAGTCACCCGTTCCCTTTATAAAGCTTTTCCTAAGTAAAATCCTATTTTACTTATGAAAACTAAAAACATTCTATCTACATGAAACCCTCATATATCATTAGCCTAAGGTATAAGTGTTGTATGATGAAATGCATTTTCAGAAAAACATTAAACTTAGCGCTTTCCCATTCATTTGGTCATATTAACCACTAATGTTATTATTATGTAATTCTCGAATAAAACAACATTACCCACACCTGTATTATTATATTATATAAAACCCCAAATTTTTACATATCCCGCCCCTTTGGTTAAAATATAACCATAATACATCATTAAATGGGAATTAATTAGTTAATCCGTAACTTCTTAAGAGCCTCGACCCCCGCCACATTAACGAATGATTAATTAACCCCCACGGTTAATTAATAGCTTTCCCGACCAATCCTGCTCCCAATATGATTAAAAAATCTTTAATTATATTGGGCCCGCCCTCATTAAACTCTTGTCAGCCGTTCGATCAAGCCTCCCAGATCCAACGATTGTCGTGCATATTGCACGACCCTTCACGATCGAATGTTAGCATGCAATCGCGGAGCAGTTTTGTGAACAATGCCCTTGCCACGCGTCATTCATCCTATGGTATCGCGCTGACAAGCCCAAATACTGCCCCCCCTCCAATAGCGGTGCGATAGAAACCGCTTACCGCCTTCTACTAAACAACAAAATGTCTCATCATTCAGTTGCCACCAATTGTCATTTTCATTTACCCGCCAATACCAACCATTTACCCGTTTAAACACAAAAACCCCAGTTTTGCTCGTTTTTACCTGATTGTGCAGTGAAACCCTATGTAACTCATCTGCGCCACCTGAAGCCTCTGTTAACCGATTCGAGCATGGTTACCTCCCGAAAAGCATTTTGGACTCACTCCACACACCTCTCAAGCTCAAATGAAGCCTTTTCGACCTCCCCTGCAAACCAATGCTTTCTTAACAAATTGTTTTGTTTTACAGGTGATCAGAAGACCACATCCTTGGATAAATAGTCTTAATACTATTCATAAGACCTGTTTACTCCAAGAGTGTTATCAAATCTATTCAAACAGAGATGGAAGATAAAACATATAGTTGAAAGACAAACAGAGGAAACATGGAATTAAAAAGATTTACTGTTCAAATAGACAGTAAAAACCTAAACTACACATGGAAGGTAAAAAGGACACAGTAAAGAACAGTCAAAGTGTATCAGGGTTAAAGAGTATTAGATTGAAGACCAAGTCAAGTAAATTAGCTAGCATGAAGATAAACAACAAAGAAGACAGTTACAAAGCATAGCATACAAATTCATGTCAAAGTGAAGACAGATGAAAAAACAAAGTTGTAAAAGTAAAAAGTAAACAGTAAACAGTAAAAGTAAACATGAAGACATTGAGGGTTAAACAAATATGAAAACACTTTCACCAGCTACAATGAAGTTTATCCAAAGTAAAAGTGAAAAACAGTCAAAAAAAGTTTAAGTTTAAAAGATGAAATTAGAGCAAAAAAGGTACATTCTTCAGAAATTTCTTGTTTCAGTCATAGTTTGGAAGAAACTATTGTGGGCAATCCAAGAAGTATTTCGATAAACAGGAGGAGGTTTTTGTTCCTCACAGTCCAATCTACAAAAACCTATCTCACGTTTTACATAGGTATTACCAAGAGAGATATAAGTACATGTATTCACAACCTATTTTTCAGTTTGTGCACAGTCTTGTTTTTGACATCCTTTTGCAAAGAATATTGTGAACATCTGGAGATGAATTTTTGGAAACTGAGAGAGGTTTATCTCAAAAATATTCTTATCTACAAAAACCTCTTTCACTTTCTACATATCTATCACGGAATGAGATATAAAAACGTATCATTGGACCCTAAGTTTGCATAATTTATGGGGTAGAATGCACAAAGGAAGGATGCAGTTAGTGACTGGGATGCCTCATCATCAACTAAGAGTTGCTATCAAATTTGAATTTCTCTTCTTTTGTCACCATAAATCCATAAAAATAGTGCCAAATAGATTCATTAGTTTTGAATGTCCTTTATTTAAGTTCTATTAATGTAAACAATTAGAGATATTTGTGAAACTAATCTTGATATTTTTTCAAGATATTTCAGTTTAGAATTAGCATAAATACCTCCATTTGAAGTATTTTGTGGTGGATTCTATAACATTTCTGTAACTCTATGCTATCAAGCTAAGAAAGCTTTTGTACTCAAGTCTAGATTTTTGTTGGAAAAGGAATAAAAGCTGAGGACATTTCATCAGATTCATGTGCAGTCTAATTGCAAATAAGTATTCTATCCTTGTGATTTATGTGTTTTCTACATGTTTCAATGTTTCATGCATCTCAATCTAAATGGTAAAATAGTCAAAGTGTATCATAACTAGCTTTATTTCTCTATGTTATCAACAATATGACATTTACATGTTTTCTTCTAAACTATTTTGGTAAAGGAATTCTTAATTGTTCCTCTATCCCTGTAGTTTTCTCTAATAAGTCCCTGGTATAGGATTCTTAATTGCTTTATGTTGGTTGACCTATCTTCCCCTCTTATTTCTAATCCTAACTTGAGGATTCTTAATTTCCCTCTTGTTTTGAAACGAAATATCATCCTTTCAAGCCCTAAATTTGTTTTTACTCTATTATCCTGCCTGTTGGACTCATACCTCAACAATTTGACTTAATCCAGTGAATTATCCCTGATTACCTCCATACCCCAATGGCCTGAAGCCTAGTTTACCCATTTGTTTCATAATTCCACCACTCTCAAACAAAAGAAGCTTGAACATTAATAACTAGCCTAATACCACACCAAAACAAAGCTAAATTATAAAGAGAGAGCCCTCTCTGAGTACAAATTGGCTAGATTCTGTACTTAAAAGTTGGTTTGTGGTTACCTCGGACCCCTTTCCCTCTTCTTACAACTTCTGGGAAAATCTGAGTGATAACATAATGGCGACTTCACTGGGGATCCGAATAATTTGTTTGTTACTATTGTTTACTTTATAAGCTACAAACGGAGCCTAAAGTTAGCCAGGTAGCCTTTGAACTGCTCTTGCTTTACAATTGAATAAGTAAATGAATGTTGCTTCAGTCTATCTCAGGTCTAGTTTATGGATTGAACATCTGGTTTCAAATACTTGATCAGTTCCTCTTGTCAAATAAGTCTTTGAGAAAGTTCAAATCCCATATCTAAAGCCTCTTAAAGAAATCATAGAAGTTGTTTTGAAAATTCATAAAAAAGCAAAATAATGTACTCAAAATTTGGTTTCCTGGAGAACTAACTTTTTCTTTAGAATTTTTTTACAGCTTTAGATCTGATCTATGATGGTGGACAGGGATCAGACACACAAAGGTTAAAATCATCCACCTGGCGACTCCAAAATCAATTTCACAATCAAGACTCCACTGGAGAAATGAACTTGCAAGAACTGTGTGAAAAGATCAGGCTTTGAGCTTGGATTGTTATCCAAGACATTATGTTCTTTCTCATTGATAAAGTTTTTCAATGTATATTGTATTTTAGAGATGATTTTAGATTAATTTTTTTTTATTTTCCTTTGAAAAATATAGATATAATGTCTCCTTACACATTTGAATAGCAGTCTTCTAATTGTTATGAAGATCATTTTCCAATTAAGGAGAATCAAAAAATTAAGACTAATCATACAATCCCTGTACATATTCCAATACCTCATAAAGTTCCTGATAGATATAAACCACTCATTTTGCCTCCTACACTCCATGATTTCCCTAACGATTATCCCAAGTATCTCCCTAGGTTTGATGGAGAGAATGGTATCACTGCCCAAAAACATATTCAAGCTTTTGAAGATTATATTAACTTATTTGAATTAGATGAAGAGGATGTCAGTATTAGGCTTTTTGCTTTTTCTTTGCAAGACAAAGTCAAGAGTTGGTTCAAAACCCTACCTGAGGCAAGCATCTCAAATCTCGAGCAGTTTCTCAAACTCTTCCTTGATATATGGATAATTAAAGTCAATCTTCTTGTGATCATAGAAGAATATAATCAGTTAAAGAGACAACCAGATGAAACAATACAACAATTTTCAGATAGATTTAATCAAGCCTATTATTCAATACCATTAAATATAAGACCTCCCCCTGATTCAACTCTTTTGCATTACCCAAGAGCATTTGATTTAGAGATATAATTTCATCTAAGAGAAAGAATCCCCTCAACAATGGAACAAATGCAGAACATGGCAGTAGATGTAGAAGTTAATCTGCAAATTAGAAGAGAAAATTTGAAAGTAGAAAAAGACGAAAAACTCGACATTTTGATAAAGAAAACAAAGGAAATGATTCATAAGATCACAATGAAAGTTGAATGTTTTGTTCAAAATAGCCATGACATATTTGTTTCACAAAAGGAAGAGGTTGACAACCATGAACAAATTCCTGTTAATTTCAACTACCATAAATCTGAAGATAGAGTTATAGAGCAATATGTGGAGGAGCATCTCCTGATCTAATGTGTATGTTTGATGACATTACTTCTTTTGATGATTTTCCCAAATATGATAAGTATAATGATAATTATGTTCTTCAAATCCAAACTAACTTTACAGAGCAATCAAAGGCTAGTTTGGGGAATAAGGAAGTTCAGGTTCAGCAGGTTGAAAATAGTGATTAGCTTGTTCATTTCAGCTATGAGAATGAGGAGGAAAGTGTAGAAAATTTTGAAATCATTGAAGGAACTTTACCATTTTGTTTTGATTCATTTCAGTTTATCAGAGATAACTATCATGCAATTAGAAATCAAATGTCAACAAGTCTTGATATTAATTATCTAGGGGGCAATAAAATCCTTGTTCAAGACTTCTCATATCTAGATTTGTAGCCCCAAAATGCCATTGAATGTCAGGTTGCAGAAGAAGACTTGGAAGCTGGAACATATGATCAAATGATCCAAGATGGTTCCCTGCCTCTTTATTTTGAATCATTTCAATTTTTAAAGGAAATGTGGTATAAATTTTTTAAAGAAAAGGAGGAGCAGCTTGCATAAATCTATGAAGTTCCATTTGAACCTATATGTAATAAGTTGCAGCAATCCTTCCAAGTTTTTTATGATCCAATAGCTGATAGGTTGGATGATGGATGCAATCAGAATTTCTCTCCATTAACAGACTATGAGAGTCAAAATCAAGATGATAATAGTTTCACCATACAGACACTACAATCAGTAGAAACATCATCACAAAGAGCAGTTGAAAACATGCAGAGTGATAAAGATAAAAGTGATATTTTAGATGGCATGTACGCCATACACAATAGATATACAGTTGTTTGAATCAGGTCAAGAAAAGTGTATATATTTTACAAGATCCTTTTGTACAGTTTCTAGATTCAACAAAGGAGATTAGGAATTTCCTTATCTTCTCAAAGGTTAACAAAGCTATATTTGATTGCAAGATCTCAATTTTAAACACCAACAAGCACAAGAAACAAAGGTCACCAATATATATGATGCTTGACTGGTTGCATTGTTTGTTTCATTTTACCTAACCAACAGTTCGAAAGCTAATTAGAGTAAGTAGGTAGGATTTCAGTTTGATTTAATTCAGTTTTTAGTAGATTATGAAATAAATCCTTAAATATTTGAATCCAATCAAAAGGCCCTAAGGTCTTGATGATTTATTAATTTGGTTTGAAGGTTGCAGCACCTTTTAGTTTCAGGTCAGATCTCAAGTTGTGCAGGAAAAGGTTAAAAAGAATTTTGATAAAAGGACCAAGGCTAAAAATTCCTACCTAAGTTACAAGGTGCTCAAGTGGGATTCAAGAAGGAAGAATAAAGGTTTGGTGTTGATTGGATGGTAAAATTGTGAAGTTGAAGCCCGAAGAGAAGGCCCTAAGCTTCAGAAGTATTACTGTCATACATACAATAAAGCAACAAGCAGAAAAAGCATTTCATAGTGCAGTCAAAATCATTCAGAGGCCATCTGATCTGCTGTTCTTGACTTTCCACCAGGAAAAGCCATCCCCAAGTGGAGCCAATGTTATGCCCCTATACCAATAGGTGTCATATATCATGATTGACTTGATGAGTTATGTAATAAGTTCATACCTTTACTTGTTGCAAAGGTTTTCCATATTTGTCAAAAAATCAAAAACTTTAAAAAATGTAAAGAGAGTATACCCTAAAAGAAAGATCAAAGGGTGAAAAGAATAAAAGATGGTCAAAAAATCAAAGAAAATGAACCCCAACAAAAAGAAAGACCAAGGAAAGTGTGCAAATCTAAATGCCACTACTATTTACTTTTATGTATAATAAAGATTGTGTGCAACTTGTAACCTATGCGACAATCCATGGTAACCAAACAATTCAATCTTGGTTATTCCATGTTTTCAATTTCATGTTTTAGAGATAGAGAATAAAAATATGACCAAACTGTTTAATCTTGGCAGATGAGTAGATAGGTAGAATGAATAAAAAGAGCTCAACAGTTTAATCTAAGCCCTTAGATGTAATAAGTGTAGAATTAGATGGATATCACTATGTAAAAGAAAAGAAAGTGTGATGAGGGTTTGCCTATTTAAGTGCACCCTAATAAAGAAGTAAAAATGCTAGGTTAAGTAGGTAGGGTAAGTAGATGATTGGTTGCAAAATAATGTGTGATGAATGGTCAAGTTAAAGGATTAAATCTTTTCGCTTTCATCACTTGGACAAAGCATGGATGACAATGAAGACAACATATCATGAAATCAAAGTCAAACTAATTAATCTCCTCACTCATTTTTCCCTAAAAATTCACTAAATTCCCCTAAGTGCTAAAGGCACCTATAAACAAGTTAGGGGGGCTCAGAGCATTTCTCTGACTTTTGGAGGGACCGGACCCTCGGCCCAATAATTTGAAATACCTAAAGCACTTAAATCCCCTTCATCAATATTCACCCCTTCATAAGGTCACTCGTTCCCTTTATAAAGTTTTTCCTAAGTAAAATCCTATTTTACTTATGAAAACTAAAAACATTCTATCTACATGAAACCCTCATATATCATTAGCCTAAGGTATAAGTGTTGTATGATGAAATGCATTTTCAGAAAAATATTGAACTTAGCGCTTTCCCATTCATTTGGTCATATTAACCACTAATGTTATTATTATGTAATTCTCGAATAAAACAACATTACCCACGCCCATATTATTATATTATACAAAACCCGAAATTTTACATATCCCGCCCCTTGGTGAAAATATAACCATAATACATCATTAAATGGGAATTAATTAGTTAATCTATAACTTATTAAGAGCCCCGACCCCCACCACATTAACAAAGGATTAATTAACCCCCACGGTTAATTAATAGCTTTCCCGACCAATCCCGTCGCTCCCAATATGATTAAAAAATCTTTAATTATATTGGGCCCGCCCTCATTAAACTCCCGTCACCTCGCATCCCCGTCAGTCGTTCGATCAAGCCTCCCAGATCCGACGATTGTCGTGCATATTGCACGGCCCTTCGTGACCGAATGTTAGCGTGCGATCGCGGAGCGGTTTTGTGAACAATGCCCTTGCCACACGTCATTCATCCTATGGTATCGCGCAGATAAGCCCAAATACTGCCCCCCCCCCCCTCATAGCGGTGCGATAGAAACCACTTACCGCCTTCTACTAAACGACAAAATGTCTCATCATTCAGTTTCCACCAATTGTCATTTTCATTTACCCGCCAATACCAACCATTTACCCATTTAAACACAAAAACCCCAGTTTTGCTCGTTTTCACTTGATTGTGCAGTAAAACCCTATGTAACCCATCTGCACCACCTGAAGCCTCTGTTAACCGATTCGAGCATGGTTTACCTCCCGAAAAGCATTCTGGACTCACTCCACAGACCTCTTAAGCTCAAATGAAACCTTTTTGACCTCCCCTGCAAACCAATGCTTTCTTAACAATTTGTTTTGTTTTACAGGTGATCAGAAGACCACATCCTTGGATAAACAATCTTAATACTAGTCATAAGACCTATTTACTCCAAGAGTGTTATCAAATCTATTCAAATAGAGATGGAAGATAAAACATACAATTGAAAGACAAGCAGAGGAAACATGGAATTAAAAAGATTTACTGTTCAAACAGACAGTAAAAACCTAAACTACACATGGAAGATAAAAAGGACACAGTAAAAAACAGTCAAAGTGTATCAGGGTTAAAGAGTATTAGATTGAAGACCAAGTCAAGTAAATCAGCTAGCATGAAGATAAACAACAAAGAAGACAATTACAAAGCATAGCATACAAATTCATGTCAAAGTGAAGACATATGAAAAAACAGAGCGGTAAAAGTAAAAAGTAAACAGTAAACAATAAAAGTAAACATGAAGACATTGAGGATTAAACAAATATGAAAACACTTTCACCAACTACAATGAATTTTATCCAAAGTAAAAGTGAAAAACAGTCAAAAAAAGTTGAAGGTTAAAAGATGAAATTAGAGCAAAAATGGTACGTTCTTCAGAAATTTCCTATTTAAGTCATACATTTGCAGAAACTATTGTGGGCAATCCAAGAAGTATTTCAAGAAACTGGAGAAGGTTTTTGTTCCTAACAGTCTAATCTACAAAACTTATCTCACTTTTTACATAGGTATTACCAAGTGGGATATAAGTACATGTCTTCACAACCTATTTTTTAGTTTGGGCACAGTCCTGTTTTTGACATCTTTTTGCAAAGAATATTGTGAACAGCTGGAGATTAAATTTTGGAAACTGAGAGAGGTTTATCTCAAAAATATTCTTATATACAAAAACCTCTTTCACTTTTTACATATCTATCACGGATTGAGATATACAAGTGTATCATTGGACCCCAAGTTTGCAGAATTTTTGGGGCAGAATGCACAAAGGAAGGATGCAATTAGTGACAGGGATGCCTCATCATCAAGTAAGAGTTGCTATCAAATTCGACTTTCTCTTATTTTTTCACCATAAATCCATAAACATAGTGCCAAATAGATTCATTAGTTTTGAATTTCCTTTATTTAAGTTCTATTAATGTAAACAGTTTCAGATATTTGTGAAACTAATCTTTATATTTTTTCAAGATATTTCAGTTTAGAATTAGTATAAATACTTCTCCATTTGAAGTATTTTGTAGTGGATTCTAAAACATTTATGTAACTCTATGCTATCAAGCTAAGAAAGATTTTGTACTCAAGTCTGGATTTTTGCTGGAAAAGGAATAAAAGTTGAGGACATTTCATCAGATTCATGTGCAGTCTAATTGCAAATAAGTATTCTATCCTTGTGATTTACGTGTTTTCTACATGTTTCAATGTTTCATGCATCTCAATCTAAATGGTAAAATAGTCAAAGTGTATCAGAACTAGCTTTATTGCTCTCTGTTATCAACAGTATGCCATTTACATGTTTTCTTCTAAACTATTTCGGTAAAGGAATTCTTAATTGCTCCTCTATCCCCGTAGTTTTCTCTAATAAGTCCCTGGTATAGGATTCTTAATTGCCTTATGCTGGTTGACCTATCTTCCCCTCTTCTTTCTAATCCTAACTTGAGGATTCTTAATTGCCCTCTTGTTTTGAAAAGAAATATCATCCTTTCAAGCCCTGAATTTGTTTTTACTCTGTTATCCTGCCTGTTGGACTCATACCTCAACAATTTGACTTAATCCAGTGAATTATCCCTGATTGACTCCATAGCCCAATGGCCTGAAGCCTAGTTTACCCATTTGTTTCAGAATTCCACCACTCTCAAACAAAACAACCTTGAACATTAATAACTAGCCTAATACCACACCAAAACAAAGCTAAATTATAAAGAGAGAGCCCTCTCTGAGTACAGATTGGCTAGATTCTGTACTTAAAAGTTGGTTTGTGGTTACCTCGGACCCCTTTCCCTCTTCTTAAAACTTCTGGGAAAATGTGAGTGATAACAGAAACTTCTAGACAAATGGAGACACTTGGACAAAAGGTTCATCCCAAAAGAGGATAAAAAATTATACAAGGAAACCTTTCAAAAATATAAGGAAAAAAAAGATCAAGGAAAGACAGAAATGACTAAGCAACTAGGCATCCAACCAAAAAACACACAAGACCAACAAAGTAAAGCGAAAGGAGGAAAAAAAGAGGCAGGAGGAATATCCAGGAATCAATACAGATCATGGGGGAAATGCTAGTAAACACTGGAAGAGTAGTACCGCTTTCAGCGGTTTTCCACCAAACAAACCCAACCGCCCAATGATAATTACATCCTGGAACATATGGGGACTTAACAGCAAAGGTAAATAGAGATACCTAGCAGAAAGGATAAAAAGAGAAAAACCCCAAATTATGTTGTTACAGGAAATAAAAATAACATGGGGGGGAATGGAGGAGATATTAACTAAAATCAAACCTACATATGAATGCATGACAATTGATGCAAAAGGCAGTGTGGGGGGAATTGCAATTTTATGGAACCCCGCAGAAGTTACAGTCGACTACTGGATAGGAATGAAAAGGATTCTTACTAGGAGATTCCGACTTATAGGCCATAGAGACTGGTTCTTGGTCTCGGCAATTTATGGACCTCATATACCAGTGGAAAGAGGAAACTTCCTCCTCCAACTGCAACAGTTAGGAAACCTGCACACAGAAAAGTTGTGGCTGATAGCCGACGACTTTAATATGACAACCTCAAAAGAGGAAAAGAAAGGGGGATTGCAAAGAGAAGAGCCAGACATGGAAAGATTCAGGGACATACAGTCAGAACTAAAAATGATAGACATACATACCATTAATGGAAAATTCACTTGGAACAACCGCAGAGGAGGAAGCAAGCAAATAGCTTCCAGGCTTGACAGGTTTCTAGCAACAGAACATTTCATAGGGAAAGACATTTTCTATGAAGCAACAATTCTACCATGTCAAGGATCAGACCATTGGCCCATAAAACTAGAAATCGCCATGAACCATCAAAATCAGAACAGACCCTTCAGGTTCGAAGCTTTCTGGTTGCGAGATCCAACCTTCATAGAAAAATGGAGCAATGGTGGAAGAACAATGAGATTGAAATAAAAGGAAGAAACAAGATGCATACCCTACAGCTAAGATTAAAGGATCTCAAAGGAAAAATAAAGAAGTGGAATAGAGAGGAATTTGGACATATTCAAAAAGACCAAGAAAAGCTTCAGACAGAAATGAAAAGAATACAACAGAAAATCATAGAAGACGGGAGAACAGAGGAACTAGCAGAGGAAGAAGGAGTGGTACTAAACAGGTTGGAGGAAAGAAGAAAACAGGAGGAAATTTTATGGAGACAAAAGTCAAGAATACAATGGCTGAAAGAGGGGGAGAGAAACACAAAATTCTTCCACAAGGCCATGCAACAGCATAGACAACAGAATAGAATATTCTCTCTAAAAGATAATCAAGGCAACAGGTTAACTCAGAAAGAGGAGATGGAGAGTCTGCTGATACAACACTTCAAAGGAATCCTGACCGAGACGCAAAGCAATAGAGAGGAAGATATAGCAAAAATAAGTCAATATATACCCAGAAGGGTGAATCGAGAACAGAACATGGCACTCCTAAGGGTGATAACTGAGAAAGAAGTAGAAGAGACAATGAAGACAATGGCAAAGAACAAAGCCCCAGGACCAGACGGGTACACCTCGAAATTCTTCCAAGCCACCTGGAGCTTCATGAGGCAAGACATTGTAAATGCAGTGGAAGAATCTAGATGCACGAAAAGAATGCACCCAGCTTGGAATGCAACCTTCCTCGCCCTGATTCCGAAGACGGAAAAGGCTGAAGAACCTCAAGGTTTCAGACCGATAGCATTATGTAATGTAATTTACAAAATCCTAGCCACTATAATGGTGAATAGACTAAAATCTATCCTTCCAGAACTGATTTCAGAGGAACAGACAGGGTTCGTGAAAGGGAGACAAATAGTGGATGGAATCATAGTTGCTCAAGAAGCGATCCATTCACTGAAGAACTCAAGACACAAGGGAATGATGATCAAACTTGACCTAGCTAAAGCATATGATAGGCTAAGCTGGGAATATCTCCAGAAAATCCTAAAAGCTTATGGGTTCGATGACAGATGGATAGAATGGGTAATGTCTATGATCACCACGCCAATTATGTCCATAATGCTAAACGGGACACCTACAAAAACCTTTAACCCGTCCAGAGGACTCAGACAGGGGGACCCTCTCTCCCCGTTCCTATTCATAATAGCTGCTGATGGTCTGGGAAGACTAATAAAAGCAAGAGTGAATAGTGGGAAGCTAAAAGGCCTCAGACTGTGGGGAGAAGAACTACCCCTAACACATCAACAATTCGTAGACGACGTCATGATGTATGGACAAGCCAATCTCAAAGAAGCAAAGCAATTAATGGAAATCCTCAAGGATTTTACAAAAGCAACAGGTACAGAGATAAATAAAGACAAAACAGAAATCTACTTCTTCAACACTCCAATGACTTCCCAATCATTCCTAGCTAGAACCATGGGTTTTCGAACAGGGAAGTTCCCCACTAAATATCTAGGCATCCAGCTAAGTGATAAGCAAAACAGAATTGCTAACTGGGGAGGTTTGATGGGAAAGATACAAAGACGAATGGATAACTGGACTTTCAGGGCTCTGAACACCCCGAGTCGCCTCATTCTCCTCAAGTCAGTCCTCCAATCAATGCCAATTTATCAAATGACCAGTCAAGCTATACCAAAAGCAATATGCCAAAAAATGGTGGAAATCTTCAAAAAATTCCTATGGCAAGGGACAAACAAAGCTAAAAAGTGGGCACTGTTATCATGGAAATGGTTGAGCAAAACATTAACAGAAGGAGGATTAGGGCTACGAGATCCATATATCCTAAATCAGGTAATGGGGGAAAATTGTGGTGGAGATGGATACAAAGAGGAGACGATTTGTGGAAAAAGTTGTGGGAGAAGAAATATGAGATGGCCAGATCCCCTGAAGAAAAATTGAGAAGCCAATCGAAAAAGAAAGGTTTTGCAATTTGGAACCTAGTGAGATCAAATAGGGACCTGATAAGAGAACATAGTTTCTGGGAAATCAGGGAGGATGACAAAGCAAACTTCTGGAATGAGGCATGGCAACAGAGAGGAAATTTCCAACAACCTCAACTCCAAGAAATTTACCAATTTACCACCCAATTGGAGGAAGACGCGGTACAAAACTATTGGCTCCTTGAAAGGGAAGGAAACTAGAGAAAATGGAAAACGCAAGAAGACTGGCAAGAAGCACCAGAAACAGAACAATGGGAAAACTACAAAAAGGATATGGAGATAAGGAAAATAACAGTTAAAGAAGGGACAGACATCATAATATGGGGAAAACGAATTAAAGGAATGTTTATGATAGCAGAAGGATACTACATAAAAACTAGTAGCACTAGCAATCCTGAAACAAAAAAATGGGATAGAATCTGGAAAATGAAAACTTGGCCAAAGATAGCATTATTTACCTAGATAATGTCCCACGAGCGAGCTTTAACCTGGGACCAGCTGAGAAGGAAGGGGACGCAAGGTCTGTCGCGTTGCGTTCTCTGCCAGGAACAAGAAGAAACGATGGAACACCTGACTAACTCCTGTCGAGTCAGCAATATCCTGTGGCGACACCACCAACAACTTTTCGAGATTAGCGACAGAGATACAAGCAGTATAAAATTAACAGTAGAAAACTGGAGGAGTAAACCATACCAAAATGCAGTCCTGAATAGAGCCTGGAATCTCTCCATAGGGTTCACCCTGTGGAACATATGGAAAGAAAGGAATCGGTTGATTTTTAAGGATGAAGGCAAAGCAACGAAGGATATATGGAACCAAACAGTCCAGAACATAAGAGAAACTATAATCCTAGAAAAGTGGAACGATGAAGACTGGAAAGCAGACCAAATAGAGACATGAATTCTGAACCATTTGCAACTAAAAATAAGTATCACAGACATGGCTGCAAGGAAATATAAGGCCAAAGAAGCAGGAGAAAATGAGCACTACAGGAATCTGCAGCAGGGATTCACAAAATTGAATTTTGACGGAGCGGCAAAAGGAAACCCAGGGGAGGCAGGCATAGGAGGAATATTCAGGGATGACAGAGGAAGAACACTAAGGGTATATGCAATGGACTGTGGAAATGCATCAAATAATGAGGCAAAATTCCATGCGCTGAACAGGGGGATAGAAATAGCCATCCGAGAGGGGTATCAAAAACTCCAAATAGAAGGAGATTCGAAGCTCGTGATAGACATACTCAAACAATTACAGCACGGAGCATCAGCAGAGAAGCTGAGTCGCAGCTGGCGGACCGCATGGATAATCAAAGAGATAAGCCAACTGTTGAGAAGGATAGCTTACATACTACCTTCCCATGTGAGAAGAAAGGGGAATGCAACTGCTGATTCCCTAATGAACTGGGGATGCAGGAAGGGAGACCGGCGACTAGACGCAAGCGGGGTAGAGCTAAACCAAAAGGAGGAAATGGCGCAGCTAATAAAACTTGTAGAAAAAGATAGGAATATGAGCGATCATCTAGAGAATTCAGAAAGAAAAGACCAGAGCAGATAGGGAAAAGGATAAATGCAAGAAAGGACAGGGGAGGAATAGGACAGGGGAAGTCCGGTGATCGGCAGGATGACGGAGGAGGGTAGAGGAAGGACAAACCCCGAGAGTATGGGGGATGAGCCAGAAAGGAATGTTAGAGGAGAGGGCAGGACAAAGAAATCGAAGACGGGCAGTGGAATAAAGACAAGTGGCAGAGCAGAGTTAGAAATCCTACGGCAAGAGCAGCCGGGAGAGGAAAGAAGTTAATGCAGGACAACGGTGGACAGGACATGAGGGCAGCATCCCAAGGCAGGAGGGAAGGGATGCGTGCCGAGGAAAAAACAGGACAACTGGCAGTAAAAACAAGAGCTGGGAATGAAAAAGAAATAAAGCTTAAGGAAAAGTGGAAAGAGGCATTATGCATGCAGACGAGAACGAAGAAAGGTGATGAGAAAGGAAGAGGAGGCAACAAGAAGACGCAGAAGGTGGAAGAAAGGTGAAGCTTGGTAAGCGGGTATGTGATACCTCTGGCCCTAAATCCTGAAAGCTTAAATTGTTTGAGAAGTAGGTTAGGATTGTAGTACGGTAAGAAAACGTCGTATCGTTATTTCAATCGCGATAGCAATCTCAATGGAATGAAAGAAAACAAACCCGAAGAGATCTCGTCTGCTCTAGACAGAGAGAAGTATAGGAGAGGTGGAGAACCTAATAAGAACAAGGGCATACCTTAACAAAATTTCAACAATTCCAACCTTAGAATATGGGTCCTGGCAAGACTCATTGGAGGGAAAGGCAGAATGCCTGCAGCCCCGAGAGAAGTAAGTTGGGAAAGGAAAACCCAGAGCTCCTGGGAGATGGCATTGCATCCTAGGGGGAGGGTAGAGAAAAAAGCTAGCAGAAACCCTGCTGACAAGCCTGAGAAAATTGGGTTAAGGGGAGGCCTTTTTTGCCTAAATCTAACCAAGGGCGAGGCCCCGGGAGAGAAGAGGCAAAAAAAGCAGGAGTGGAATTCCTGCATGGGCTGGGAAAAGAAACGTAACCATTGTTACCCCATGATCCGAAGATTTAAAAAGTCGGAGCCAAATTCAGTTGGGTAGGAAACCAGACGCTGGGAAACACAAGAAGGAGGGTGAGGGGAAAACCCAAGGAAAATGATATAAACCTATATAATATGGCTGACATATGCTTTGATTCTATGATAGGTCTAGCAACAGAATAGGGAAAGCACATGGAACAGGTCAAGGAGAAAAAGTTTAAAGGCTTTAATCGCCAAGCTGAAAGCAGAATGGCTCCTAGGAGAAGCAAGAGGACAGTGAAGAAAGACGAAGGAACAAGCAGCCAAGGAAAGAAAAGAGGCAGGAAGCAAGATGGAGACCACATAAAGATGATCATTGATTCCTACATGGAAGGAAACCCAAAGGAAGTCAAGGACCAGATTAATAGCTGGGAGCGAGATCTAAGAGACAATCTTAGATACAGAGACATACCCATGGAGGAATGGGAAAGAATGGTGCAAGACCCCGGGACAACGAATGGAAGACAATCCCTGTTCAAAAAGACCCTGCACCAGTACTGGATCATGAAAAATGTCGTGGCACGGGCCATGACCCTCCACCACGAGCACATGGAAGGAGAAGTATTTGACAAACAGGAAGACAGAAAGGAGAAGGACCCTGTCCGAGCTGAACTTCTCAAGGAAATAGCAACCATACAGATACAGACTTACCGGAACAATCTTGCCCTGGGAAGGATTGAACAGACCCTGACAGCGATAAAGTGGAAACTGGAACAGAGATGCGAGATGCCAGGCTCCAGTGCAAAGGCACCAGCTCCGATAGTATCCTCAGATGAGGATTAATCAAGTGAACCAGAATGTTTTGATTTTTGAATTTTGAATTTGATGAAGAAAACAAGTATGTTTATTTTGATCTTTAGAGATAGCAGTAGAGATAGTCAACATTGAAACAGTGGATGGATTGCTATGAACTTATTCAATTTTTGGACTGGATTTAAAGTTGACCGATGGTCACCTGATTTCCTTCGGGCAGGTGACTACTCGGAGCAAATGGATGTAAAAAACTTTTGAAATTAGCTAATACATAGAGACCTGCCAAGTTTACGAAATAAATAAATAAATAAATCAATGTTAATGATTCATTGGGTTTAAAATCCTCTGAAAACTATTTATCTTTATGAATTATATCACTATAGTCTTCATCATTATAATTATATCACTATGTAAAATAAAGAAGTTTTAACTTAGTTGGAGCACTCTAACATTCACTTGGATTTTGAGAAAGCAAGCAAGGAAAACAAGGAAGCGTAAGGCGATAGTTGGATAAAAAACTACAGTAGGCTTACTTTGCAGGTAATAGGTTGCAAAAGTGATCTCCTTGATGATTTTGGATGCATGGTATATGCATGTGGTTCCTTGGTTATGTGTTTTCATTGGCATGGAGATTTTGCTGGATTGACAATGGTTTCAAATTTTCCTTGCCATTTCCTGGATAAACATGGTGTTGTGGGTTCCCCACTTGTTTTTCTGACTAGTTCTCATATTCCCTATGGCTATGGGTTGGAACAAACGCTCTGGAGTGCTAAAACAACTTGTGTTGAGTTACTAGTTCCTGGAACCTGCAGGTTGGGACAAATTCTCTAGTGCCTTATGGGTTGAGTTACTAGTCCCTAGAGCCACGGGTTGGAACAAATTCTCTGGAGCCATGAATTAGGTGTGGGTTTAGTTACTAGTTCATGGAGCCCTGGACAACTTAGGTAAAGACCAATCTAGTCGATGTTAGTGATTTTTGGACTGTATAGGTGTGTTCACTATGGTTGAGGGTTGAGGTGGTATGGCCTCTAGAAGCCCTGGCTGGTTTTGTTTTGTTTTTAACCCATGTGATCCCACATTCATGCTTGGAATATGGCGTGAGGGTGATTGGCTAAAAGAGAGATTGGGTTAAGCCCAATCTAAGGTCAAGGTGTACGTGGAAGTCCTAGACTTGGTTGGAATTTTCATACGTTAATATGAGCTATTTTCCTATTGTGATCTATGAACAATTGTACTGGTTATCATGTTGACAATATGGCTGATTTGTTATGATCTCTATTATGGTTATATGCTAGTTATATACCTAGTTATATGATGTGCTCTAGTTATGGCTCTTGTTCATGATTTGTTAAGTTACTGGATGGTTGATGAATACATGGGTTAACAAGTGTTGTTACAACTTGTTATAGAGGGATTGGAGCCTTCTTAGTGATTCTTAGATGAAAGTCAAAAGTTTATGATCATATATGCATTCATGACTTGTAGCTTTCATGTTTACCATATGTTTGATGAAATGCTTGTTGTGTACTAGGTAAGTCTTGGTCAATATATTGTTCAAGTTTGAATGTTTGACATTTTTGTCATCTTAATCACGATTCTGAAAAGTTACAAGTAGTGGTATGGAGGATTTCCTGAAAAAGTGGCATAGATTTCGCGACCGTATGCTCTGAACTAGGGATTTTGGGTCATAACCACTCGTAGTCAGGCTTGTGTGTGCGGTTATAGCCTTCCAACCACATGCATAAAGTGTCAAGGGTGCGTTTGGGGTGTAAAGCTAATGAAAATGAGTTTCATCTTAGGGATTGATAGCTTGGGGTGGTTTACAGGCTCCCGAGTGGTTTGCAGTCCTTGTGGGATGTCAGTTGTCGGCCCCACTTCCATAACTGGAACTTGGAGGTTGGGTCATATCATAGTGACACTCATCTCATGTTTATGGTGGAGAGATTTTAAACGTGGGTAGATTTATGAGGGGTGGCTATAGGGAGTTCAACCTCCCATGTATTATAGCACAACATCTATTTGAAGCTATACAAAAATGCCACAAAAAATGGCAAACCATCTGATACATCGTGGCCTCTGTGCCAAAGAATCAACATAAAACAAAAGAGGGAAACTAATATGCTGCTCATCACTGGTAGAGTCTGAAATGTTAGTCACTAATAGTGAGAGGCACCTAACCTACTCTGCACCAAAAGAAGAGATTCGCAGCTCTCCACTAGATGCCTGAAAATCCGCTAGAGAAACTACATGATCCCCAACTTATCTCTGAGAGTAGATAAGTGTTGGGACTCAGAAATGTCATATTTTCATCCACCTTTTTCTTCACTATTCCTTACATTTCATCATCCAATTAACCTTTTATCATATCATTTTCATAAATACATTTGGGTTTCACCTTCTTATTTTCCATTTTATTCATTTTTGTATTACAAGTGAATTTATGATTAAATATTAGAAAATATACATATTTTTATATATATCTCAAGAATATGTGAGTTTTGTGATATGTAGGAAATATGTGAAGAATTAATATCTCCTCCACCATATTAAGGAGATAATTATGCAAGCCTATTCCTAAGGAGAAAATCATGGAGGATTTGGTTGGCATATCTTATCCAAGATATGTGAGAGATTTGTGGAGGATTCAAAGGGATCATATTTTGTAATAATGGGAAAGTAGTTAAAAA
Source organism: Pinus tabuliformis (assembly GCA_031772625.1). Classification (NCBI taxonomy): domain Eukaryota; kingdom Viridiplantae; phylum Streptophyta; class Pinopsida; order Pinales; family Pinaceae; genus Pinus; species Pinus tabuliformis. The sequence continues at coordinate 957,401,970 of CM062808.1, read as the reverse complement.
TGGTTGTGAGATTTATGGAACTAAACAGAGATTAGTGGATGATCATTATGAGTTTGTTACTCATCCCATTGTATAAATAGGAGTACAATCTCCTCCATTTGTAATCTGGAAGTTTTTGTAATCTTAGAATTTTGGAGTATGTAATCTTAGAAGCTTAGAGTTGTAATCTTAGAGTTGGTTTGTAATGAAGATTTTGAAATAAAGGATCATACTTCAATTTTGCTTCTACATCTGAGTCTCCATTGAAGTGGTGTGCTGGTGGAGTTATGGAGGGCCCCAATGGTCTCACTTGCATGCTTATTTGTTTATAATTTATTTTATGTTTTTGTTTGATTTCAGATTTCAAGTTTTGTTAAATGTTCTAATATTGGAAGAGTCTTATTTGAAGGTGTTCTTGTAAGAGAACCGTAAGATCTCATACAATTATTAGATGTAGGTTTATTTCATTTTAGCTTTTAATTTCTAATTAGATGATCTAATTTTGGAAGAGATCTTGTAGAATATGTTCTTGTAAGAGAATCATAGATCTCAAACAATTGTTAGATCTAGGCTTGATTAGTTATTGAAAGAGATCTTAATAAATATGTTCCTGTAAGGGGACTTTAAGATCTTGGACAAATTAGGAATCTTTCTAGATCTATATATTTTAGATAAGCACTTCTAAGTTTACCTTCCCGGGTTGACATTAAATTAAACTCTAATTTGCATCCGCATTTTAGACCACACATTTTGGCACTGTTGCCGGGGAAGTGCAACTAGAAGGATTTAGTAATTATTTCATGCATTTGTTTTAATGGGCTAATTTGTGGAACTTGGTGACAACATGTTCATAAAGGAGTTCAAAGTTTGGAGCATTCTTTTTTTTCATTTTCGCACATAGATAATTTAAATTTAGTTTTTATTTTAAACCCCCCATTTCTCACTAATCCATTTATGAATGAGGGCTTTGACAATGTTGAACAGGTACTTCTTGGAGAGCAAGGACAATAACCTTGAGCCAACTCTAAGACAGGATTCTCACATACTTGCAAAACATAATGTAAAATTTTTAAATTTTGATGTGAGCATGTTCGAATTTTTAGTCTGTAGATGGCTTCTTTTACTTAGAAAATAAAACAGCTTTTAAGTTAATATAGAATAGATTAGAAAAATAAAAATGAGATCTCATTAGAAGTCATTAGAAGTCGTTATCATTAGAATTTTTTAGTTTTGTTTTCAAAAAATAAATCATCATGAATAAATTCAGTGGCACATCTTTGCATTTCTATGTCTTGTTTTTGTATCACGGATGAGCCAGGAGCTTGATTATCAGAAACCTTTGTCTTTCGAGAGTCTAAATGCCCCCGTGACATTGCAAAAAGAGTGTAGATAATGCAAGGTTTTGTCGCAGATCTTAATTGTGTTTTATCCATCCACGCTAACCTGCATAAATAAAAAAAGAAAAATCAAGAGATTAGTATGCTCTCTTCCCGCACTTCGTGCGATCTGGAAGATCAGAAAATCTATTGATTTATTTCAAATAAACATACTCTTGCTGGAGAACTAATCTCCAATGCGACAATAAAGAATTTTGTGAATGAGTGAAAAATCATCTTAATTTTTTTTTATAGATAAAACTTAGTCTTTTTAAATTTTAGTTTTTTTAAAAAAATAATAAAAAATAAAAAAATTCCCACATAGTGATAAAAAAAATTGGATTTGACTTATCCTGGAGAGATTTGGCATTTGCATTATCTTCTCCTAATTCTTCTAGACAAAAAGCCAGATTTTTCATTGATTCTAGAGGATTTTGTGTGTTTTTTTTAGGATATTGGAAAAAAAATCCATTTTAGTGTTAGTTTAGAAATTTTTTGTATTAATTTTTAATAGACTTTGTTTTTGTTGATTTCTTTCTTCAAAAAAAATTTAAAAAAATACCAAATAAAAAAAATTTTGATTTTTTAATTTTGTTATTAAAAAAAAAAATTGAATTTCATTCTTTTGTTTTTTTATTTAAAAAATAAAAAATAAAAAATTTCTCACAAAATTCATGCAGGTTTGAAAATAAATAATGGAACACTTGGAAACAAATTTCAAACATTTGGAGGATTCTATAAATGATGATTATCTTGTTTCAATAGCTTCAAGTTGGCATTAAATATTCATGTTGAATGCTTTTATATCACATACTAATATGCAGAACACAACAGATCTTTCTAATGCCAATCTTTTTGTCGAGCATCTTTCATCTGACACAAACAGGGAGTATTACTTTTCATGGTTATTTTAAGAATAGATTGATTTTAAGATCATGATTAAGTCAATTTCAACACTTTGATTGTCCTTAATATGTTTTATTTGGTATGAAATTTTTGCGTAAGAATCATGAAGGAAATGGCCATTTCTTCTTGAACACACTTATGTTTTCTTTCTGCCAAGTTTTTTTATAGGCTACAGGATAAGCAAGTGACCATAAGGAGATTACATTGTGACGACAATTGGTCTTCCAAAGACTACAATTCATGAAAATTCTAAAGACAAATCCAACTCCACAACCACTACCTTGCACCTCCCTTTTTGGAAGCAGATTTTGAATTCCACCAATTGTAAATCCATAAAGCATGACATTTCCATATCCATTTTTCACAGCAAGAGTTCATCTTCATACACCATGCATTTCCTTACATCCATTTTTGGACGCTCGAAGGAGCTAATTCTTCACTGCACATTTCATGACATTTTCCACTACACAACGATCCTTTTGTGTCATGATTACTCCCTTTTTCCTTCCAAACGCCTAGACCATCCCTATGTTGCAGCCATCTTCCATTACCTTATCTTTCACGACTTCATGGACGCCTATTATTCTGAATCACATACATTCCTTTATCCTTTTCAGTTTATTTTTTCCTTCTAGTTTTCCTTTTGAATAAAACTCATTCCCTTTCCATGATTACATTGCCTTGTTTTCCTCGCCATGTTGATCCACACTGCTTGTCCACGAGTTATTTCCATTTATAGTCCTACCAAATCTTTTTGTACAAACTTGCGTTGACTGATGTGGGATTCCTTAAGGCCCACCTTTCAACAAGTCTTGCCCCATCGACATCAGCACCTTATCTGGGAAATAGACTAGAGTTCCTTTTGAGTACCTAGAGGCTTGCATGCCTTAATGGCAAGTTCTCTCACTGGCGATCATGGGAATACATCAATGTCCCTTGATCTTCAGATCTTGCAAGTGGCTCGACCTCAACACATCCATTCGCACTTCGCAAGATGTACTCGGGTACCTTGGCACTCATTGACATCAATGGTGAGTTGCCTCGCATTGGTTAACGACATACATCAATGGTCGGTAATCCAATGATTTCTATTCATGCTCGACATCGACAAATTCTTTCGCATGATTAGAATTGTACCAAGAAGTTTAGTAGCAGGTGAAGACTATACACTTTTTCACGACTCCCTCAGTAGTTATAGCAGCATGAATTCTGATCTATGAGAGTACCACAATTCCACTTTCAGCATTTATCTTTTCCATGATTCAGCATCAGCAGTTCAGATTCCTTCATTTCCCAGGATCCAGTAACAACAACATCAGTCACATTTTCCTGATCTAGCAACAGCTACATTCCTCTTGCATAGTTCTTCATTCTTGGGTAAGTAGAGGTATGTTGTTTTCTAATCTTTAATCATGCAATTCCTTATATGCTAACTTGAATATTTTGGAAAATTCCCTCACCATGCTACATTTCCTTTCATGAGCCATGTCAAGTTGCATGAGGACATGCAACCAATTCAGTTGAGGGGGGGGGGAGAACTATATTCACTTCCATGATTCCATTTCTTCACCACACTACATATTCACTTCCATGATTCCATTTCTTCACCACTATCACTCCATTTTTTCTCATTTACCATTCACCAACATTTATTTTCCAATGATACTTTGTTGCACTTTGCTTCATACGCAATATTGACATGCTTCATTAATATTACAAAAGGGTTTTCTTATGCAAATTGATAGCTTATGATTTCCAGTGAGTGTTTACATTATTATTGAAGAAAAGAGAACAGAAAACGAAATGAATGTTGTTAACACAAGAACCAACATTCTTTGTATTCATGGTTGTCACACAAGAACCAACCATAAGAAAATGTAAGTTGTTACTCATGTCTTTCACATATCCTGGAAACATTCATTATTAAAGACATCATCAGGTAAAGCGAAAGTTGTTCAAGATGCCAAATGTTCTGAAAGAGACCCATGCATGGTTGCATGAGGACATGAAACAAGTTCAGTTGGGGAGGATTTTGGGACTCAGAAATGTCATATTTTCATCCACCTTTTTCTTCACTATTCCTTACATTTCATCATCCCATTAACCTTTTATCATATCATTTTCATAAATACATTTGGGTTTCACCTTCTTATTTAGTAGTTAAAAATGGTTGCGAGATTTATGGAACTAAAGAGAGATTAATGGATGATCATTATGAGTTTGTTACTCATCCCATTGTATAAATAGGAGTACAATCTCCTCCATTTGTAATCTGGAAGTTTTTGTAATCTTAGAATTTTGGGGTATGTAATCTTAGAAGCTTAGAGTTGTAATCTTAGAGTTCGTTTGTAATGAAGATTTTTAAATAAAGGATCATATTTCAATTTTGCTTCTACATCTGAGTCTCCATTGAAGTGGTGTGCTTGTGGAGTTATGGAGGGCCCCCATGGCCTCACTTGCATGCTTATTTGTTTATAATTTACTTTATGTTTTTGTTTGTGTGGTCTAAAATGCGGATGCAAATTAGAGTTTAATTTAATGTCAACCCGGGAAGGTAAACTTAGAAGTGCTTATCTAAAATATATACATCTAGAAAGATTCCTAATTTGTCCAAGATCTTAAAGTCCCCTTACAACAACATATTCATTAAGATCTCTTTCAATAACTAATCAAACTTAGATCTAACAATTGTTTGAGATCTATGATTCTCTTATAAGAACATATTCTACAAGATCTCTTCCAACATTAGAACATATAATAAGAAATTAAAAGCTAAAATGAAATAAACCTAGATCTAATCATTGTATGAGATCTTATGGTTCTTTTACAAAAACACTTTCAAATAAAATCCTTCCAATATTATAACATTTAATAAAACTTGAAAGCTGAAAACAAACAAAAACATAAAGTAAATTATAAACAAATAAGCATGCAAGTGAGGCCATGGGGGCCCTCCATAACTCCACCAGCACACCACTTCAATGGAGACTCAGATGTAGAAGCAAAATTGAAGTATGATCCTTTATTTCAAAATCTTCATTACAAACCAACTCTAAGATTACAACTCTAAGCTTCTAAGATTACATACTCCAAAATTCTAAGATTACAAAAACTTCCAAATTACAAATGGAGGAGATTGTACTCCTATTTATACAATGGGATGAGTAACAAACTCATAGTGATCATCCACTAATCTCTCTTTAGTTCCATAAATCTCGCAACCATTTTTAACTACTTTCCCATTATTACAAAATATGATCCCACAAATCTCTCAAGCATTTTTAACTACTTTCCCATTATTACAAAATATGATCCCTTTGAATCCTCCATAAATCTCTCACATATCTTGGATAAGATATGCCAACCAAATCCTCCATGATCTTCTCCTTAGGAATTGGATAAGATATGCCAACCAAATCCTCCATGATTTTCTCCTTAGGAATAGGATAAGATATGCCAACCAAATTCTCCATGATTTTCTCCTTAGGAATAGGCTTGCATAATTATCTCCTTAATATGGTGGAGGAGACATTAATTCTTCACATATTTCCTACACATCACAAAACTCACATATTCTTGAGATATATATAAAAATATGTATCTTTTCTAATATTTAATCATAAATTCACTTGTAATACAAAAATGAATAAAATGGAAAATAAGAAGGTGAAACCCAAATGTATTTATGAAAATGATATGATAAAAGGTTAATGGGATGATGAAATGTAAGGAATAGTGAAGAAAAAGGTGGGTGAAAATATGACATTTCTGAGTCCCAACATCCTCCCCAACTAAACTTGTTGCATGTCCTCATGCAACCATGCATGGGTCTCTTTAAGAACATTTGGTATCTTGAACAACTTTGGCTTTACATGATGATGTCTTTAATAATGAATGTTTCCAGGATATGTGAAAGACATGAGTAACAACTTACATTTTCTTATGGTTGGTTCTTGTGTGACAACCATGAATACAAAAAATGTTGGTTCTTGTGTTAACAACATTCATTTCGTTTTCTGTTCTCTTTTCTTCAATAATAATGTAAACACTCACTGGAAATCATAAGCTATCAATGTGCATAAGAAAGCCCTTTTGTAATATTAATGAAGCATGCCAATATTACGTATGAAGCAAAGTGCAACAAAGTATCATTGGAAAATAAATGTTGGTGAATGGTAAATGAGAAAAAATGGAGTGATAGTGGTGAAGAAATGGAATCATGGAAGTGAATATGTAGTGTGGTGAAGAAATGGAATCATGGAAGTGAATATAGTTCCCCCCACCCCCCCCCCACCCTCAACTGAATTGGTTGCATGTCCTCATGCAACTTGGCATGGCTCATGAAAGGAAATGTAGCATGGTGAGGGAATTTTCCAAAATATTCAAGTTAGCATATAAGGAATTGCATGATTAAAGATTAGAAAACAAAATACCTCTACTTACCCAAGAATGATGAACTATGCAAGAGGAATGTAGCTACTGATGTTGCTGCTGGATCGGGAAAATGTGACTGATGTTGTTGTTACTGGATCCTGGGAAATGAAGGAATCTGAACTGCTGATGCTGAATCATGGAAAAGATAAATGCTGAAAGTGGAACTGTGGTACTCTCATAAATCAGAATTCATGCTGCTGTAACTGCTGAGGGAGTCATGAAAAAGTGTATAGTCTTCACCTGCTACTAAACTTCTTGGTACAATTCTAATCATGCGAAAGAATGTGTCGATGTCGAGCATGAATAGAAATCACTGGATTACCAGCCATTGATGTATGTAGTTAACCAATGCGAGGCAACTCACCATTGATGTCAATGAGTGCCAAGGTACCCGGGTACATCTTGCGAAGTGAGAATGGATGTGTTGAGGTCGAGCCACTTGCAAGATCTGAAGATCAAGGGACATTGATGTATTCCCATGATCGTCAGCAAGAGAACTTGCCATTAAGGCATGCAAGCCTCTAGGTACTCAAAAGGAACTCTAGTCTATTTCCCAGATAAGGTGCTGATGTCGATGGGGCAAGACTTGTTGAAAGGTGGGCCTTAAGGAATCCCACATCAGTCAACGCGAGTTTGTACAAAAAGATTTGGTAGGACTATAAATGGAAAGAACTCATGGACAAGTAGTGTGGATCAGCATGGCGAGGAAAACAAGGCAATGTAATCATGGAAAGGGAATGAGTTTTATTCAAAAGGAAGTAATCATGACGCAAAAGGATCGTTGTGTAGTGGAAAATGTCATGATATGTGCAATGAAGAATTAGCTCCTTCAAGCGTCCAAAAATGGATGTAAGGAAATGCATGGTGTATGAAGATGAACTCTTGCTGTGAAAAATGGATATGGAAATGTCATCCTTTATGGATTTGCAATTGGTGGAATTCAAAATCTGCTTCACAAAGGGAGGTGCAAGGTAGTGGTTGTGGAGTTGGATTTTTCATGAATTGTAGTCTTTGGAAGACCAATTGTCGTCACATTGTAATCTCCTTATGATCACTTGATTATCCTATAACCTGTAAAAAAAAATTGGCAGAAAGAAAACATAAGTGTGTTCAAGAAGAAATGGCCATTTCCTTCATGATTCTTACGCAAAAGTTTCATACCAAATAAAACATATTAAGGACAATCAAAGTGTTGAAATTGATTTAATAATGATATTAAAATCAATCCATTCTTAAAATAACCATGAAAAGTAATACTCCCTGTTTGGGTCAGATGAAATATACTCGGCAAAAAGATTGGCATTAGAAAGATTTGTTGTGGTCTGGATATTAGTATGTGATATAAAAGCATTCAACAGAAATATGTTATGCCAACTTGAAGCTATATCATCATTTATAGAATCCTCCAAATGTTTGATAAATCGATCCTCAAAATTTGTTTCCACGTGTTCCATTTTTTTTATTTTTTTTCAAACCTGCATGAATTTTGTAAAATTTTATTTATTATTATTTATTTTTTTATTTTTTTATATAAAAAAATAAAAGAATGAAAGTCAATTTTTTTTTTAATAACAAAAATAAAAAATCAATTTTTTTTTAATAATAATAATAATAATATATATATATATATATTATGTGGGATTTTTTTTTTAATTATTTTTAAAAAAATTAAAATTTAAAAAGACTAAGTTTTATCTAATTTTTTTTTAAGATGATTTTTCACTCATTCACAAAATGCTTTATTGTTATATCGCAGATCAATTTTCCAGCAAAAGTATTTTTATTTGAAATAAATTAATAGATTTTCTGATCTTCGAGATCGCATGAAGCGCGGGAAGAGATCGTACTAATCTCTTGATTTTTTTTTATTTATGCAGGTTAGCGTGGATGGATAAAACACAATTAAGATATGTGACAAAACCTTGCATTATCTACACTCTTTCTGCAATGTCACGGGGGCATTTAGACTCTCGGAAGATAAGGTTTCCGATAATCAAGCTCTTCGCTCATCCGTGATATAGAAACAAGACATGGAAATGCAAAGATGTGCCACTGAATTTATTCATGATGATTTATTTTTTGAAAACAAAACTAAAAACTTCTAATGACTTCTAATGAGATCTCATTTTTATTTTTCTAATCTATTCTACATTAAATTAAAAGATGTTTTATTTTCTAAGTAAAAGCATGCTTCCAGTGAAGCCATCTATGGACTAAAAATTCGAACATGCTCACATCAAAATTTAAAAATTTTACATTATGTTTTGCAAGTATGTGAGAATCCTGTCTTAGAGTTGGCTCAAGGTTATTGTCCTTGCTCTCCAAGAAGTACCTGTTCAACATTGTCAAAGCCCTCATCCGTAGATGGATTAGTGAGAAATGGGGGGTTTAAAATAAAAACTGAATTTAAATTATCTATATGCGAAAATGAAAAAAAGGAATGCTCCAAACTTTGAACTCCTTTATGAACCTGTTGTCACCAAGTTCCACAAATTAGCCCATTAAAACAAATGCATGAAATAATTACTAAATCCTTCTAGTTGCACTTCCCCGGCAACGACGCCAAAATGTGTGGTCTAAAATGCGGATGCAAATTAGAGTTTAATTTAATGTCAACCCGGGAAGGTAAACTTAGAAGTGCTTATCTAAAATATATACATCTAGAAAGATTCATAATTTGTCCAAGATCTTAAAGTCCCCTTACAACAACATATTCATTAAAATCTCTTTCAATAACTAATCAAACTTAGATCTGACAATTGTTTGAGATCTATGATTCTCTTACAAGAACATATTCTACAAGATCTCTTCCAACATTAGAACATCTAATAAGAAATTAAAAGCTGAAATGAAATAAACCTAGATCTAATCATTGTATGAGATCTTATGGTTCTTTTACAAAAATATTTTCAAATAAGATCCTTCCAATATTAGAACATTTAATAAAACTTGAAAGCTGAAATCAAACAAAAACATAAAGTAAATTATAAACAAATAAGCATGCAAGTGAGGCCATGGGGGCCCTCCATAACTCCACCAGCACACCACTTCAATGGAGACTCAGATGTAGAAGCAAAATTGAAGTATGATCCTTTATTTCAAAATCTTCATTACAAACCAACTCTAAGATTACAACTCTAAGCTTCTAAGATTACATACTCCAAAATTCTAAGATTACAAAAACTTCCAGATTACAAATGGAGGAGATTGTACTCCTATTTATACAATGGGATGAGTAACAAACTCATAATGATCATCCACTAATCTCTCTTTAGTTCCATAAATCTCGCAACCATTTTTAACTACTTTCCCATTATTACAAAATATGATTCCACAAATCTCTCAAGAATTTTTAACTACTTTCCCATTATTACAAAATATGATCCCTTTGAATCCTCCATAAATCTCTCACATATCTTGGATAAGATATGCCAATCAAATCCTCCATGATCTTCTCCTTAGGAATTGGATAAGATATGCCAACCAAATCCTCCATGATTTTCTCCTTAGGAATAGGATAAGATATGCCAACCATTTGAATCCTATTATTACTACTTTAGGAATAAATTTGCATAAATGTGTGACAATTATGACTTGATGTACATGCATGTTTTTTTGTGACTAGGTTGAGCCTAGGCTAAGGCTAGCCCCTTTATGGGATGGAAGAAGACCGATCCACCCATGATGGGGTGCTTATCACTAGGATTGTGTGAGGCTCGGTTGATCTTGGATGCCCCTAGGGAAATTTAATTCCCTCGAAGTGGCTTCCATCCTCAACCCATCTCCATGAGGTTTGAATCTATGACCTGGTAGGGACTAAACCCTGTGCAAACCAACTAGTTTACACCTCATGGGTTGACGTACATGGATGTTAAAGAAACCAACACATAGTTTTGTAATGTTTGTATCCATTTTTTAAAATTAACTTCAATGATTATAATCATTTAATAAGTAGTCTCTTTAAATTATGCACAACTTAATTGACGTGCTTTTATTATTTAAGCTTTCCCTTATTTAGGGGGATAGCATTGTGTGTGGTTCCTTGGGCCATCACAACTGTTATGAGGAAATCGTAAGTAGATGAACCATAATGATTGAAAATTCATAGGTAATCATTTAAGGTTGTGAGAACATGATTGCTAACAAGAAAGAAAATATGTTGAACCTTGAAATTTGGATGGTTAAAATTAAAATGAAACAACCATCCTATGGTGTACTCAGTGCATGATCACTATAAGGAAAATAACCTCTAACGGAGGTTTTTGTGGAAGCCCTTATAAAAATAGCCCAAAAATTTGTTTGTAGTGGAGGTCACTAGTGGAGTTGGGCAGGCGGATTGTTTTAGCAGATGTTTTTAACAGTCTATCTATAATACACTAACGCACCGATGCGCTACTATATCTAGACTCATCGGTGCTTAATAGCATATAGTGCACCATGGCAGAGCTATTTTTTATAATAAAAAAATAAAAAAGAATGGTGCACTAGGTACATAAGGTGCACCAGTGCATATACTACTTATAGCACTGGAAAAGGGTTAAATTTAAAAACAAAAAATGCCAGTTCTAAAATTCATTTTTCCCAGTTCAGTGCTATACTCTCATGAAGCCTCGGTGCTAAACCCATATATGAACTCCTTGGTGCATAAACAATATGGTTCTCCATAGTGGGGTTTGTAATTTAAAAATAATGGTGCACTTCTTATATTATACGCATCGGTGTCGTTATTTGAACTAAAGGCCCTGATGCTTAATATAAAATGGTGCACCTTTGCAAGGCTATTTTTTATACAAATAAAAACAACGGTGAGATACATATATAAGGTGCACCGGTGTGTATACTGTTCAATAGCACCAGACAAGGGTTAAAAAAAATGATGGCTGTAAAATTCATTTTCACCATTTCAGTGTTATTCTCTCATGAAGCACCAGTGCAATAATTGTTTACGAAAGCCCTGGTGCATAAACAACGTCATGCATCATGGCAGGGTTTTTAATTTTAAAAATGTCAGTGCACTTCTTAAATAATACGCATCGGTGTCGTTAATAGAACTGTACAACCTAGTGCTTAATATACAATAGTGCACAATAGAAGGGTTATTTTTTATAAAAATAAGAAACAACAGTGCTATGAGTAGAACAGGCACACCGCTATGTACACTACTCAATAGTGTTGGACAAGGGTTAAATTTTTAAAAAATGTTGGTCGTAAAATCCATTTTCACCATTTCGGTGCTATAGTGTCATGATGTTGAAAAATGCAGCAAGAAATTCTCAATTTGATTTTGCCTTGATTAAATTGAGAAAATTTGAATTTCCACATCAACAGAAAACTTGGATGCAGTTAACTTGTGTGACATGGCTTGTGTCACCTAGTTTACTTAGTAAATTCAAGTTGGAGGAGTTAGAGTTCAGTTAAGCATGTTTGGTTTCTAATTTGTAGCAATCAAAGTTAGTTATCTCAAGTTGTTTTCAATTAAACTAGTTCCAACATTTGGAGGAACTAGTGGAAGGTTAGTTGTGCAGTGGAACTTCATTCAAACTCAATGATCATCTAGTTAACTGTTCAATCAGCCAAAAATAGCTAGTGGATGCAGAGAATTTGAGTTCCCCAGTTGTGGTGGAGATTCCAAGGTAGTGTAACATCAGTTGTAGACTATTCTGGAGTGTACATGTGTTGCATGCAACCTGATGATCAACCTGAGGAATTGTGGAATCCATTTTGGAGAAATTCCTAAATAATAGGGGCCTAATTTCTCAAGGAATTGCACAAGGGAATAGGGGCTCAAGTAGAGGCAAAATTTGATTAGTTTTGGGTCAGAGCTTCTTAGTGAGGAGAGATAGGTTATTCACTTGCAAGGTGTGCTCAGTTGAGCAAAGTAATTGTAATACATCTCTATTCATCATATTAATGCAAGCAGTCATTGGGGTTTTGAGAAGTTTGCTTTGCCTGAGAAAAATACTATTTGCATGTGTGTGATTTCTTATTACATGTCTAGAATTTTGTTCTAGATTGTCAATTACTTTCCACATAGCAGTAGAGTTGGTTTGTGTCTAGTGATTTTGATTAAAACTTCATGAGCAATTGCAAATCTACACCATAATTTCTACATGGTATCATAGCAGGATTCACATTAGAGCAGGAATTTCGAAATTGTTTCTCAGGAAGTTCAAATTTGGAGTTTAGTGCAGAAGGATTTCTTCAAAGCTGAGAAGATGGCCTTCAATGGACAAAGGATATAGTATGCCTTGTAAGGAACCTTTAATTTTGTTGCATGGAAGGATTGCATGGAGGCAGTATTGGATGACAATTGCTAGAATACATCAAGACAGATGTTGCAAGACCACCAGAATCTAATGCTTGGAACCTTGTTTAGTGGAATAGAGATGTAGCCAAGATGAGGAGAATAATCTTGGAGGGATTATGGGATCACATTGTCTCAACTCTCCACGGAAAAGAAACTTTGTTCGTAATGTGGAAAGCATTGACAGAATTATTCAAGAATAATAGTGACCATAGGAAGCTAGTGCTCAAGGATAAACTTTGAAGTATCAAGATGCAGAAGAATGACACTATTCCATAGTATCTGAGCAAGTTCACACAATGTCATGATGAACTTGGCGGGGTCAGTGTTAATGTCCTTGAAGAAGACTTGGTAAGCCTATCCCTTTTGGGCCTTCCCAAGAGTTGGCATAACTATCAAGATTCGGTGAATGAGAGGGAGAAACTACCGAATTGGGAGCGCTTATGGTCTGATTTGGTATAGGAGGAAATAAGGCAGAATACCAAATATGGGACTTCATCCAAAGGTGAGGATGAAGAAAAATTTGCATTGGATGGAAAGGCAAAGAAGGGAAAAGGGAAGAAATCCCAATCCAAACCAGAATCTAATAAAGGGGGGAAAGAAGAAATATTTGTCCAAAATTAAATGCTTCCATTCTCATGAATTTGGGCAATATGCCATGAAGTGTCCACACAAAAAGGAAAGCAAGAAGACCTTAGGAGGAGCGGCAGGTGAAGCCTTGGCTTCATAGTTCGAGCTTGACTTTACCCTTATCGCATGCATGTTCAGCACCGTGATAGGGAGCGTGTGGTACTTGGACTCAGGTGCATCATTCCACATGATAGGGTGTAGATACTTTTCCAGTGATCTGGAAGAAAAAATTTCCCGATGCACATCAAGATGGGGGTCGACAGAAGGTATAACACAACCAAGATTGGTACAGTCACCGTTCATAGGGAGTCGATCTCACCCCTCAGGCTCAAGGATGCCATGTTTATTCTAGGCCTTAAGAAAAATCTCTGTTGTAGTTTTGGAAGACCATGGTTATGATGTGATCTTCAACAAAGGAAAGGCAATCCTTAAGACACATGGCCACAGAACAGGTGAAGTAGATTGAGATTCGTGTGAAGAACATGTATAAGCTAGATGTGGAAGATTGTGTTTCATAAAGCGCAAAGGCGAGGAAGGTGCACAGCCGTGATGTCGGTGAACTTTCGCACAGAAGACTTGGCCATTTCCATCATGGTGCCTTGAATATTATGCAGCAAATAACCACAAGCCTCCCCAAAGAAGAACTTGAGTAGCAATATATATGCAAAGGATGCACATTTAGGAAGTACACAAAATCCACATTCCATTATTAGGACAAAAAAGCACATGTAGTACATGAAAGGATCCCCTCTGATGTCTATGGACCTTTCTCAACAACCTCCACTGCCAGACACAAATATTTTATCATTTTTATTGATGACTTCTCACGAAAATGTTGGATATTCTTCATGCAGAATAAATATGAGACATTCTCCATGTTCATAGAATTCAAGGCATTGGTTGAGAAATAAACCGGCAAGAAGTTGAAGGCTCTCAGGTGCAATAATGGAAGTGAGTATGTGTCAAATGAATTAAAAAAATTATGTGCAAAAGAAGGCATTCGACGAGAGTTGACATCACCCCACAACCCATAGCAAAATTGGGTGGCTGAGAGAAAGAATCATAGCATTGTGGGAGCAGTGAGGGCGATGTTGCATGACCAAGGCCTACCTCTACATTTTTGGGCCAAGGCATGCAACACAATAGTTTATTTACAAAATGAGGGTCCTCGTCGGATTCCAGGCATGATTACATTGGAGGAGGCTTTCTCAGGGATAAAGTTGGATGTGTTGCACTTCAGGATTTTTTGAGCCCTTGTTTACTGATGTGTCTCTAAAGAATCAAGTAAGAATCTAGAGTCGACAAAAAAATTGGGGGTATTTGTGGGTTACATAGAAAATCCACACAATTACCGTGTGTACTTGCCATCCCTCAAGATGATAATTGTGTGAAGGGATGTAAAATTTGATGAGGTGCTCTCTTGAGAGGGAGATTCAGATCCCACCAGAAGAGGAGATTTTAGCTCAAAAGGAATAACCTCGGGAAGTTGTGGAGCAGCCACAAATTAAGGAGCGGAGAGTGGAGACAACCACTCAAGTAGAACCATCTAAAGAATCCAGAAAAAGGACTTTGGAAGCTAAGAAACTTGTGCAATATGCGAGGGAGAATGTAGGTGCTCATTTGAATCAGCATAGGCAAAGAACGTCACCAGATCGATACACTAGCTACATGGATCTAATGACTGAGCTTGTAGAGACTAAGTCATCCTCTTTCGAGGATGTAGTAGAGAAACCTAAATGGGTTGATGCAATGGTGGAGGAATACGAATCCATTGTAAAGAATAGTGTTTGGGAAGTGGTCCCAAGACCAGCGAATAAATCAATTGTGGGTTCAAGATTGATCTTCAAGGTTAAGCATGCAGCAGACTGAAGCATAAATAAGTATAAGGCCATATTTGTGGCCAAGGGGAACTCTTAAGTTGAGGGGATTGACTATGAGGATACCTTTTCTCCTATAGCAAGGTACTCATCCATTAGATCAATTCTTTCTATGGTTGAGCAGATGGGGTGGAAGATCCACTGGATGGATGTAAAAACAGCATTCCTCAATGGAGTTATTGAGGAGGAGGTGTACATAGAGAAAACATAAGGCTTTGAGACTTTTTATCGAGAGTCTCATGTGTGCAGACTCAAGCGAGCATTGTACAATCTCAAACAAGCACCCTGTGTTTAGTACACCAGGATCGATAGTTATCTCACCGGTTTGGGCTTCACCAAAAGAAAAGCATATGCAAACCTATATCATATCTTGGTAGAAGCTAAATTGCTCATTATTGTCTCATATGATGATGATTTGATTTTAACTGGTGATGAGTAGTTGATCAGATCGTGCAAGGAGGACTTTGAAAGGGAGTTTGAAAGGACATGGGTCTCATGCACTACTTTCTCAAGTTGGAAGTATGGAAAGGCAATGGGGAACTGTTTGCCTCTCGAGGCAAGTATGCAAATGTGATACTACAGAGGTTCTGCATCAAGAGTTTCAAACCCATGGAGACACCTCTAGAAACCAACTAGAGGAAGGAGGATTCCACTTCAGGTGAGGAAGTGGATGCTACCATTTATCAAAAGCCAATGGGTTCACTCGTGTATCTTGCGAACACACAACCAGATAAGTGCTATGCAGTTAACCAACTGAGCCAAGCTATGGTTAGACCAGAAAAATTATTTTGGAATGCAATCAAGCATGTTTTGTAGTACCTCAGAGGCACTACCCATTTTGGACTATGGTAAAAATAGACAGAGGGAGTGAATTTGTGTGGCTTCACAGATGCAGATTGTGCAGGGAGTCCATCACATCGAAAGAGTAAATCAGGTGGAATTTTCAGTGTTTGGTCTGCAGTGGTTTCCTAGTACACCAGGATGCAAATATATGTGGCGCTCTGCTCGGAAAAATCAAAATACATGGTTGCAAGTCAAGCAACATGTGAGGCAATTTGGATGAGAAAGATACTTATTGTTTTGTTTGGTCAAATGATGGATCCAACTGTGATCTATTGTAATAATTAGAGTTGCATCAAGCTCTTTGAGAATCCTCTATTTCATGGTCAATCTAAGCATATAGATATCTGGTATAACCATATACGGGACTGTGTGCAGAGATGGATAATGTTGCTACAATACATTCTGACAGAGGAATAAGATGCTGACATTTTGAAAAAAGCCTTGTCAAGAGGGATGTTTGAGTTCCACAGGTGTAGTATAGGATTGGTTGATAATCCCTTTATTACTGAGAGGGAGTGTTGAAAAATGCAGCAAGAAATTCTCAATTTGATTTTGCCTTGATTAAATTGAGAAAATTTGAATTTCCACATTAGCAGACAACTTGGATGCAGTTAACTTGTGTGACATGGCTTGTGTCACCCAGTTTACTCATTAAATTCAAGTTGGAGGAGTTAGAGTTCAGTTAAGCATGTTTGATTTATAATATGTAGTAATCAAAGTCAGTTATCTCAAGTTGTTTTCAGTTAAACTAGTTCCAACTTTTGAAGGAACTAGTGGAAGGTCAGTTGTGCAGTGGGACTTCATTTAAACTCAGTGATCTTCAAGTTAATTGATCGATCAACCCAAAATAGTTAGTGCATGCAGATAATTCGAGTTCCCCAGTTGTGGTGGAGATTCTAAGGTAGTGTAACATTTGTTGTAGACTATTTCAGAGTGTACATGTGTTGCATGCAACCAGATGATCAACCTGAGGAACTACGCAATCCATTTAGGAGAAATTCCTAAATAATAGGGGCCTATTTTCTCAAGGAACTGTGCAAGGAAATAGGAGCCCACGTAGAGGCAAAATTTGACTAAGTTTGGGTCTGAGCTTCTGAGTGAGCAGAGAAATAGGTTATTCACTTGCAACGTGTGCTCATTTGAGAAAAGCAATTGTAATACATCTCTATTCATCATATTAATGCAACCAGGCATTGGGGTTTTTAGAAGTTTTCTTTCCCCGGGGAAAATACTATTTGCATGTGTGTGATTTCTTATTGCATGTCTAATATTTGTGTTCTAAATTGTGAATTACTTTCCGCAAAGCAGTAGAGTAGGTTTGTGTCTTGTGATTTTGATTAAAACTTCACGAGTAGTTATAAATATACATCGTAATTTATACACATGAAGCATCGATGCTATCCCTATTTATGAAATCCTCGGTGCGTAAACAACATGGTGCACGTGGAAGAGTTTTTAATTTGCAAATGGCAGTGTGCTTCGTATAAAATAAACATCGGTGCAATTAATTGAATTGTATGACTGATGCTTAACAGAGAATAGTGCACTATGGCAGGGTTATTTTTTATAAAACTAAAAACAATGATGTGTTGAGTAATTCAAGCAACTAGGTGTGTATATTAATCGATAGCATTGGTGCATAAACAACATGATGCATCATGGGAAGGTTTTTAATTTAAAAAAAACATTGGTGTGTTACTCATATTACAAGCACCGATGACATTAATAGAACTATACATCTTGATGCTTAATAGACAATGGTGCATTTTTCAAGGGTTATTATTTTTAAAAGTTAAAATAACGGTGCGCTAAGTAACTATGGAGCACTGGTTCATATATTACTCGATAGCACTGGACTAGTGTTAAATTTAAAAAAAAATTGGTCGTAAAATTCATTTTCACCATTTCGGTGCTATACTCCCACGAAGCCTCGATGCTTTGACCGTTTTTTGAACGCCCTGGTATGTATACAACATGGTGCACCGTTGCAGGATTTTTAATTTAAAAATAGAGGTGCGCTAGGTGAGTCCGAAGCACCGGTGCGTATACTACTCGATAGCATCGGACAAGGGTTAAATTTAAAAAAATGTCAGTTGTAAAATTCAATTTCACCATTTCGGTGCTATACTCCCATGAAGCATCAATGTTATTTCTTTTTCTGAATAACACAATGTGTATAAAACATGGTGCACGATGGAAAGGTTTTTAATTTAAAATTAGTGGTGCTCTTCCTACATAGCCGATATCGGTATTGTTAATAGAACAATATGCCCCAGTGCTTAATAGACAATGTTGCACCGTTGGAGGGTTATTTTTTAGAAAGATAAAAAAATCAATGGTGCACTAAGTAAATAGGATGCCCCCTATGTATACTACTTGATAGCACCGAAAAAAGGGTTAAATTTAGAAAAATGTCAGTCGTAAAAGCAATGTTCACCATTTCGGTGCTATACTCCCACGAAGCATTGATGTTATTCCTATTTTGAAATGCCCGGGTGCGTAAGTAACATGGTGCATTGTGACAGGGTTTTTAATTTTAAAAAAGGCAGTGTGCTTCGTACATAATCTGCGTCGATGCATTGGCTACTTGAGCACACCGTAACAAGGTAAAAAAAAATATCAGTTGTAAAATTCATTTTTACCATTTGCATTGTTGTAGAGCTCTCAAGCACTGGTGCTAATTTTTCCTCTATGAAGCACCTTGTCATTAGTGCTTCCCTCACCATCCTTTCGTCCGTTGCTCACTACATGCCTTTCAAAATTTTGTCAAACGGTGGTCAAATTTGATTTTTTTTATTACGTGGAAACCATGCCTCCTCAATGACCAAATGTCCAAGTAATGTCTATGTTTCTTGCTAAGTTAAATTTTTATCGTAGTAGAATTGAAAATTAAGTAAAAAAATCATTGTTTTTAAATTATTTTTCCCTGCATGGCGCATTTGAGAGGTTCGGCTCGCACAGTCACTGCAAATCGATGTGTAAATTTAATGCATAATTTTTTAATATTATGCGGTGCATTTGGTAAATGAAAATGCACCCGTCTGTAAAGTTCCATGGTGCACAACTTTTAAAAAAATTATTTTTTTAGGTGGTGTGTCGAATAACGAATTGAAAGTGTCAATAACTGGTGCATAAGATCAACGCACAGGGAAGCTAAGTTCAAGGATGGACCGCCATAAAAATTATTATTTTTTCTGGTGGTGCGTATGGTAAAAGTAACTTCTCAGTGCGTTTATTTTTACTAAACACACAACATAATATTAAAAAAAATATAGCTCTATGTGTTTGTTAACCTGAACATTCCAGTGCGGTGTGTTGACATAAAATCAACACACCAATGTGAAATGTTATGTTGTCACATTGCATTAAAAAAATAAAAATAACTAATGTTATGTATGTATGTGCACCAAAAGCAGTGTGTCAAGTTGATGTGCGTTCCTGTTTTTTTGGCGAACCAAGGTTGAACTTTTCTTTAATTGAAAGTTATAAATCCATATTTATAAAAACATTTTTCATTTAATAAAAAAAAATGTTTTATGTTTGAGGTTTATTTATTTTATATGTCAATCATGCAGAGACATCAACTGAGAGAGGAGCGACAACAACAGGAGCAAAGGGTTGACCAATACAATGTGGTACGAGAGTGGGAGGCATGGGAGAGGGAGAGAGATTTGTACTATCACCCTATTACTACAGTGACCCAAGGCCTCTTGAGGAATGTAGGCCTCCTTAAGTATTATGAGGATACTACATCCCTAAAGGGGCACTCTGGGTTGTTGGTGCAACTGATCTGTCAGTGTGATGTCCACCGACATGCTTTCCATGTCAGTCCTGACATGTGGTACCAGCCCACTGAGGAGGATATCTATTTTATCACTTGCCTACCCAGTTGGGGAGGATTTTCCCCAGTTTCCTAATGTCCCCCTTGGTGTTGCATTAGAGAGTTAGCTTATTGTGTGGTCTAAAATGCAGATGCAAATTAGAGTTTAATTTAATGTCAACCCGGGAAGGTAAACTTAGAAGTGCTTATCTAAAATATATAGATCCAGAAAGATTCCTAATTTGTCCAAGATCTTAAAGTCCCCTTACAGGAACATATTCATTAAGATCTCTTTCAATAACTAATCAAGCCTAGATCTAACAATTGTTTGAGATCTATGATTCTCTTACAAGAACATATTCTACAAGATCTCTTCCAAAATTAGATCATCTAATTAGAAATTAAAAGCTGAAATGAAATAAACCTACATCTACTAATTGTATGAGATCTTACGGTTCTCTTACAAGAACACCTTCAAATAAGACTCTTCCAATATTAGAACATTTAACAAAACTTGAAAGCTGAAATCAAACAAAAACATAAAATAAATTATAAACAAATAAGCATGCAAGTGAGGCCATGGGGGCCCTCCATAACTCCACCAGCACACCACTTCAATGGAGACTCAGATGTAGAAGCAAAATTGAAGTATGATCCTTTATTTCAAAATCTTCATTACAAACCAACTCTAAGATTACAACTCTAAGCTTCTAAGATTACATACTCCAAAATTCTAAGATTACAAAAACTTCCAGATTACAAATGGAGGAGATTGTACTCCTATTTATACAATGGGATGAGTAACAAACTCATAATGATCATCCACTAATCTCTCTTTAGTTCCATAAATCTCGCAACCATTTTTAACTACTTTCCCATTATTACAAAATATGATCCCTTTGAATCCTCCACAAATCTCTCACATATCTTGGATAAGATATGCCAACCAAATCCTCCATGATTTTCTCCTTAGGAATAGGATAAGATATGCCAACCAAATCCTCCATGATTTTCTCCTTGGGAATAGGATAAGATATGCCAACCAAATTCTCCATGATTTTCTCCTTAGGAATAGGCTTGCATAATTATCTCCTTAATATGGTGGAGGAGATATTAATTCTTCACATATTTCCTACACATCACAAAACTCACATATTCTTGAGATATATATAAAAATATGTATATTTTCTAATATTTAATCATAAATTCACTTGTAATACAAAAATGAATAAAATGGAAAATAAGAAGGTGAAACCCAAATGTATTTATGAAAATGATATGATAAAAGGTTAATGGGATGATGAAATGTAAGGAATAGTGAAGAAAAAGGTGGATGAAAAAGGTGGAATGATGCACCTGAGTCCAAGTACCACACGCTCCCTATCACGGTGCTAAACATGCATGCGATAAGGGTAAAGTCAAGCTCGAACTATGAAGCCAAGGCTTCACCTGCCGCTCCTCCTAAGGTCTTCTTGCTTTCCTTTTTGTGTGGACACTTCATGGCATATTGCCCAAATTCATGAGAATGGAAGCATTTAATTTTGGACAAATATTTCTTCTTTCCCCCCTTTATTAGATTCTAGTTTGGATTGGGATTTCTTCCCTTTTCCCTTCTTTGCCTTTCCATCCAATGCAAATTTTTCTTCATCCTCACCTTTGGATGAAGTCCCATATTTGGTATTCTGCCTTATTTCCTCCTATACCAAATCAGACTATAAGCGCTCCCAATTCGGTAGTTTCTCCCTCTCATTCACCGAATCTTGATAGTTATGCCAACTCTTGGGAAGGCCCAAAAGGGATAGGCTTACCAAGTCTTCTTCAAGGACATTAACACTGACCCCTCCAGGTTCATCATGACATTGTGTGAACTAGCTCAGATACTATGGAATAGTGTCATTCTTCTGCATCTTGATACTTCAAAGTTTTTCCTTGAGCACTAGCTTCCTATGGTCACTATTATTCTTGAATAATTCTCTCATTGCTTTCCACATTACGAACAAAGTTTCTTTTCCGTGGAGAGTTGAGACAATGTGATCCCATAATCCCTCCAAGATTATTCTCCTCATCTTGGCTACATCTCTATTCCACTAAACAAGGTTCCAAGCATTAGATTCTGGTGGTCTTGCAACATCTGTCTTGATGTATTCTAGCAATTGTCATCCAATACTGCCTCCATGCAATCCTTCCATGCAACAAAATTAAAGGTTCCTTACAAGGCATACTATATCCTTTGTCCATTGAAGGCCATCTTCTCAGCTTTGAAGAAATCCTTCTGCACTAAACTCCAAATTTGAACCTCCTGAGAAACAATTTCGAAATTCCTGCTCTAATGTGAATCCTGCTATGATACCATGTAGAAATTATGGTGTAGATTTGCAATTGCTCATGAAGTTTTAATCAAAATCACTAGACACAAACCAACTCTACTGCTATGTGGAAAGTAATTGACAATCTAGAACAAAATTCTAGACATGTAATAAGAAATCACACACATGCAAATAGTATTTTTCTCAGGCAAAGCAAACTTCTCAAAACCCCAATGACTGCTTGCATTAATATGATGAATAGAGATGTATTACAATTACTTTGCTCAACTGATCACACCTTGCAAGTGAATAACCTATCTCTCCTCACTAAGAAGCTCTGACCCAAAACTAATCAAATTTTGCCTCTACTTGAGCCCCTATTCCCTTGTGCAATTCCTTGAGAAATTAGGCCCCTATTATTTAGGAATTTCTCCAAAATGGATTCCACAATTCCTCAGGTTGATCATCAGGTTGCATGCAACACATGTACACTCCAGAATAGTCTACAACTGATGTTACACTACCTTGGAATCTCCACCACAACTGGGGAACTCAAATTCTCTGCATCCACTAGCTATTTTTGGCTGATTGAACAATTAACTAGATGATCACTGAGTTTGAATGAAGTTCCACTGCACAACTAACCTTCCACTAGTTCCTCCAAATGTTGGAACTAGTTTAATTGAAAACAACTTGAGATAACTAACTTTGATTGCTACAAATTAGAAACCAAACATGCTTAACTGAACTCTAACTCCTCCAACTTGAATGTACTAAGTAAACTAGGTGACACAAGCCATGTCACACAAGTTAACTGCATCCAAGTTTTCTGTTGATGTGGAAATTCAAATTTTCTCAATTTAATCAAGGCAAAATCAAATTGAGATTTTCTTGCTGCATTTTTCAACATCATGACACTATAGCACCGAAATGGTGAAAATGGATTTTACGACCAACATTTTTTAAAAATTTAACCCTTGTCCAACACTATTGAGTAGTGTACATAGCGGTGTGCCTGTTCTACTCATAGCACTGTTGTTTCTTATTTTTATAAAAAATAACCCTTCTATTGTGCACTATTGTATATTAAGCACTAGGTTGTACAGTTCTATTAACGACACCGATGCGTATTATTTAAGAAGTGCACTGACATTTTTAAAATTAAAAACCCTGCCATGATGCACGACGTTGTTTATGCACCAGGGCTTTCGTAAACAATTATTGCACTGGTGCTTCATGAGAGAATAACACTGAAATGGTGAAAATGAATTTTACAGCCATCATTTTTTTTAACCCTTGTCTGGTGCTATTGAACAGTATACACACCGGTGCACCTTATATATGTATCTCACCGTTGTTTTTATTTGTATAAAAAATAGCCTTGCAAAGGTGCACCATTTTATATTAAGCATCAGGGCCTTTAGTTCAAATAACGACACCGATGCGTATAATATAAGAAGTGCACCATTATTTTTAAATTACAAACCCCACTATGGAGAACCATATTGTTTATGCACCAAGGAGTTCATATATGGGTTTAGCACCGAGGCTTCATGAGAGTATAGCACTGAACTGGGAAAAATGAATTTTAGAACTGGCATTTTTTGTTTTTAAATTTAACCCTTTTCCAGTGCTATAAGTAGTATATGCACTGGTGCACCTTATGTACCTAGTGCACCATTCTTTTTTATTTTTTTATTATAAAAAATAGCTCTGCCATGGTGCACTATATGCTATTAAGCACCGATGAGTCTAGATATAGTAGCGCATCGGTGCGTTAGTGTATTATAGATAGACTGTTAAAAACATATGCTAAAACAATCCGCCTGCCCAACTCCACTAGTGACCTCCACTACAAACAAATTTTTGGGCTATTTTTATAAGGGCTTCCACAAAAACCTCCGTTAGAGGTTATTTTCCTTATAGTGATCATGCACTGAGTACACCATAGGATGGTTGTTTCATTTTAATTTTAACCATCCAAATTTCAAGGTTCAACATATTTTCTTTCTTGTTAGCAATCATGTTCTCACAACCTTAAATGATTACCTATGAATTTTCAATCATTATGGTTCATCTACTTACGATTTCCTCATAACAGTTGTGATGGCCCAAGGAACCACACACAATGCTATCCCCCTAAATAAGGGAAAGCTTAAATAATAAAAGCACGTCAATTAAGTTGTGCATAATTTAAAGAGACTACTTATTAAATGATTATAATCATTGAAGTTAATTTTAAAAAATGGATACAAACATTACAAAACTATGTGTTGGTTTCTTTAACATCCATGTACATCAACCCATGAGGTGTAAACTAGTTGGTTTGCACAGGGTTTAGTCCCTACCAGGTCATAGATTCAAACCTCATGGAGATGGGTTGAGGATGGAAGCCACTTCGAGGGAATTAAATTTCCCTAGGGGCATCCAAGATCAACCGAGCCTCACACAATCCTAGTGATAAGCACCCCATCATGGGTGGATCGGTCTTCTTCCATCCCATAAAGGGGCTAGCCTTAGCCTAGGCTCAACCTAGTCACAAAAAAACATGCATGTACATCAAGTCATAATTGTCACACATTTATGCAAATTTATTCCTAAAGTAGTAATAATAGGATTCAAATGGTTGGCATATCTTATCCTATTCCTAAGGAGAAAATCATGGAGGATTTGGTTGGCATATCTTATCCAATTCCTAAGGAGAAGATCATGGAGGATTTGATTGGCATATCTTATCCAAGATATGTGAGAGATTTATGGAGGATTCAAAGGGATCATATTTTGTAATAATGGGAAAGTAGTTAAAAATTCTTGAGAGATTTGTGGGATCATATTTTGTAATAATGGGAAAGTAGTTAAAAATGGTTGCGAGATTTATGGAACTAAAGAGAGATTAGTGGATGATCATTATGAGTTTGTTACTCATCCCATTGTATAAATAGGAGTACAATCTCCTCCATTTGTAATCTGGAAGTTTTTGTAATCTTAGAATTTTGGAGTATGTAATCTTAGAAGCTTAGAGTTGTAATCTTAGAGTTGGTTTGTAATGAAGATTTTGAAATAAAGGATCATACTTCAATTTTGCTTCTACATCTGAGTCTCCATTGAAGTGGTGTGCTGGTGGAGTTATGGAGGGCCCCCATGGCCTCACTTGCATGCTTATTTGTTTATAATTTACTTTATGTTTTTGTTTGATTTCAGCTTTCAAGTTTTATTAAATGTTCTAATATTGGAAGGATCTTATTTGAAAGTGTTTTTGTAAAAGAACCATAAGATCTCATACAATGATTAGATCTAGGTTTATTTCATTTCAGCTTTTAATTTCTTATTAGATGTTCTAATGTTGGAAGAGATCTTGTAGAATATGTTCTTGTAAGAGAATCATAGATCTCAAACAATTGTTAGATCTAAGTTTGATTAGTTATTGAAAGAGATCTTAATGAATATGTTGTTGTAAGGGGACTTTAAGATCTTGGACAAATTAGGAATCTTTCTAGATCTATATATTTTAGATAAGCACTTCTAAGTTTACCTTCCCGGGTTGACATTAAATTAAACTCTAATTTGCATCCGCATTTTAGACCACACATTTTGGCGTCGTTGCCGGGGAAGTGCAACTAGAAGGATTTAGTAATTATTTCATGCATTTGTTTTAATGGGCTAATTTGTGGAACTTGGTGACAACAGGTTCATAAAGGAGTTCAAAGTTTGGAGCATTCTTTTTTTTCATTTTCGCACATAGATAATTTAAATTCAGTTTTTATTTTAAACCCCCCATTTCTCACTAATCCATCTACGGATGAGGGCTTTGACAATGTTGAACAGGTACTTCTTGGAGAGCAAGGACAATAACCTTGAGCCAACTCTAAGACAGGATTCTCACATACTTGCAAAACATAATGTAAAATTTTTAAATCTTGATGTGAGCATGTTCGAATTTTTAGTCCATAGATGGCTTCACTGGAAGCATGCTTTTACTTAGAAAATAAAACATCTTTTAATTTAATGTAGAATAGATTAGAAAAATAAAAATGAGATCTCATTAGAAGTCATTAGAAGTTTTTAGTTTTGTTTTCAAAAAATAAATCATCATGAATAAATTCAGTGGCACATCTTTGCATTTCCATGTCTTGTTTCTATATCACGGATGAGCGAAGAGCTTGATTATCGGAAACCTTATCTTCCGAGAGTCTAAATGCCCCCGTGACATTGCAGAAAGAGTGTAGATAATGCAAGGTTTTGTCACATATCTTAATTGTGTTTTATCCATCCACGCTAACCTGCATAAATAAAAAAAATCAAGAGATTAGTACGATCTCTTCCCGCGCTTCATGCGATCTCGAAGATCAGAAAATCTATTAATTTATTTCAAATAAAAATACTTTTGCTGGAAAATTGATCTGCGATATAACAATAAAGCATTTTGTGAATGAGTGAAAAATCATCTTAAAAAAAAATTAGATAAAACTTAGTCTTTTTAAATTTTAATTTTTTTAAAAATAATTAAAAAAAAAATCCCACATAATATATATATATATATATATATATTATTATTAAAAAAAAATTGATTTTTTATTTTTGTTATTAAAAAAAAAATTGACTTTCATTCTTTTATTTTTTTATATAAAAAAATAAAAAAATAAATAATAATAAATAAAATTTTTCAAAATTCATGCAGGTTTGAAAAAAAATAAAAAAAATGGAACACGTGGAAACAAATTTTGAGGATCGATTTATCAAACATTTGGAGGATTCTATAAATGATGATATAGCTTC
The DNA here is from genome assembly GCA_031772625.1 of Pinus tabuliformis. Taxonomy (NCBI): domain Eukaryota; kingdom Viridiplantae; phylum Streptophyta; class Pinopsida; order Pinales; family Pinaceae; genus Pinus; species Pinus tabuliformis. Next base: position 957,374,719 of record CM062808.1, on the reverse strand, counting down.
AAGTTGGCATAACATATTTCTGTTGAATGCTTTTATATCACATACTAATATCCAGACCACAACAAATCTTTCTAATGCCAATCTTTTTGCCGAGTATATTTCATCTGACCCAAACAGGGAGTATTACTTTTCATGGTTATTTTAAGAATGGATTGATTTTAATATCATTATTAAATCAATTTCAACACTTTGATTGTCCTTAATATGTTTTATTTGGTATGAAACTTTTGCGTAAGAATCATGAAGGAAATGGCCATTTCTTCTTGAACACACTTATGTTTTCTTTCTGCCAATTTTTTTTTACAGGTTATAGGATAATCAAGTGATCATAAGGAGATTACATTGTGACGAAAATTGGTCTTCCAAAGACTACAATTCATGAAAAATCCAACTCCACAACCACTACCTTGCACCTCCCTTTGTGAAGCAGATTTTGAATTCCACCAATTGCAAATCCATAAAGGATGACATTTCCATATCCATTTTTCACAGCAAGAGTTCATCTTCATACACCATGCATTTCCTTACATCCATTTTTGGACGCTTGAAGGAGCTAATTCTTCATTGCACATATCATGACATTTTCCACTACACAACGATCCTTTTGCGTCATGATTACTTCCTTTTGAATAAAACTCATTCCCTTTCCATGATTACATTGCCTTGTTTTCCTCGCCATGCTGATCCACACTACTTGTCCATGAGTTCTTTCCATTTATAGTCCTACCAAATCTTTTTGTACAAACTCGCGTTGACTGATGTGGGATTCCTTAAGGCCCACCTTTCAACAAGTCTTGCCCCATCGACATCAGCACCTTATCTGGGAAATAGACTAGAGTTCCTTTTGAGTACCTAGAGGCTTGCATGCCTTAATGGCAAGTTCTCTTGCTGACGATCATGGGAATACATCAATGTCCCTTGATCTTCAGATCTTGCAAGTGGCTCGACCTCAACACATCCATTCTCACTTCGCAAGATGTACCCGGGTACCTTGGCACTCATTGACATCAATGGTGAGTTGCCTCGCATTGGTTAACTACATACATCAATGGCTGGTAATCCAGTGATTTCTATTCATGCTCGACATCGACACATTCTTTCGCATGATTAGAATTGTACCAAGAAGTCTAGTAGCAGGTGAAGACTATACACTTTTTCATGACTCCCTCAGCAGTTACAGCAGCATGAATTCTGATTTATGAGAGTACCACAGTTCCACTTTCAGCATTTATCTTTTCCATGATTCAGCATCAGCAGTTCAGATTCCTTCATTTCCCAGGATCCAGTAACAACAACATCAGTCACATTTTCCCGATCCAGCAGCAACAGCAGTAGCTACATTCCTCTTGCATAGTTCATCATTCTTGGGTAAGTAGAGGTATTTTGTTTTCTAATCTTTAATCATGCAATTCCTTATATGCTAACTTGAATATTTTGGAAAATTCCCTCACCATGCTACATTTCCTTTCATGAGCCATGTCAAGTTGCATGAGGACATGCAACCAATTCAGTTGAGGGGGGGGGGGGGGGGGGGGGGAACTATATTCACTTCCATGATTCCATTTCTTCACCACACTACATATTCACTTCCATGATTCCATTTCTTCACCACTATCACTCCATTTTTTCTCATTTACCATTCACCAACATTTATTTTCCAATGATACTTTGTTGCACTTTGCTTCATACGTAATATTGGCATGCTTCATTAATATTACAAAAGGGCTTTCTTATGCACATTGATAGCTTATGATTTCCAGTGAGTGTTTACATTATTATTGAAGAAAAGAGAACAGAAAACGAAATGAATGTTGTTAACACAAGAACCAACATTTTTTGTATTCATGGTTGTCACACAAGAACCAACCATAAGAAAATGTAAGTTGTTACTCATGTCTTTCACATATCCTGGAAACATTCATTATTAAAGACATCATCATGTAAAGCCAAAGTTGTTCAAGATGCCAAATGTTCTTAAAGAGACCCATGCATGGTTGCATGAGGACATGCAACAAGTTTAGTTGGGGAGGATGTTGGGACTCAGAAATGTCATATTTTCACCCACCTTTTTCTTCACTATTCCTTACATTTCATCATCCCATTAACCTTTTATCATATCATTTTCATAAATACATTTGGGTTTCACCTTCTTATTTTCCATTTTATTCATTTTTGTATTACAAGTGAATTTATGATTAAATATTAGAAAAGATACATATTTTTATATATATCTCAAGAATATGTGAGTTTTGTGATGTGTAGGAAATATGTGAAGAATTAATATCTCCTCCACCATATTAAGGAGATAATTATGCAAGCCTATTCCTAAGGAGAAAATCATGGAGAATTTGGTTGGCATATCTTATCCTATTCCTAAGGAGAAAATCATGGAGGATTTGGTTGGCATATCTTATCCAATTCCTAAGGAGAAGATCATGGAGGATTTGGTTGGCATATCTTATCCAAGATATGTGAGAGATTTATGGAGGATTCAAAGGGATCATATTTTGTAATAATGGGAAAGTAGTTAAAAATGCTTGAGAGATTTGTGGGATCATATTTTGTAATAATGGGAAAGTAGTTAAAAATGGTTGCGAGATTTATGGAACTAAAGAGAGATTAGTGGATGATCACTATGAGTTTGTTACTCATCCCATTGTATAAATAGGAGTACAATCTCCTCCATTTGTAATTTGGAAGTTTTTGTAATCTTAGAATTTTGGAGTATGTAATCTTAGAAGCTTAGAGTTGTAATCTTAGAGTTGGTTTGTAATGAAGATTTTGAAATAAAGGATCATACTTCAATTTTGCTTCTACATCTGAGTCTCCATTGAAGTGGTGTGCTGGTGGAGTTATGGAGGGCCCCCATGGCCTCACTTGCATGCTTATTTGTTTATAATTTACTTTATGTTTTTGTTTGTTTTCAGCTTTCAAGTTTTATTAAATGTTATAATATTGGAAGGATTTTATTTGAAAGTGTTTTTGTAAAAGAACCATAAGATCTCATACAATGATTAGATCTAGGTTTATTTCATTTCAGCTTTTAATTTCTTATTATATGTTCTAATGTTGGAAGAGATCTTGTAGAATATGTTCTTATAAGAGAATCATAGATCTCAAACAATTGTTAGATCTAAGTTTGATTAGTTATTGAAAGAGATCTTAATGAATATGTTGTTGTAAGGGGACTTTAAGATCTTGGACAAATTAGGAATCTTTCTAGATGTATATATTTTAGATAAGCACTTCTAAGTTTACCTTCCCGGGTTGACATTAAATTAAACTCTAATTTGCATCCGCATTTTAGACCACACAAACAAAAACATAAAGTAAATTATAAACAAATAAGCATGCAAGTGAGGCCATGGGGGCCCTCCATAACTCCACAAGCACACCACTTCAATGGAGACTCAGATGTAGAAGCAAAATTGAAATATGATCCTTTATTTAAAAATCTTCATTACAAACGAACTCTAAGATTACAACTCTAAGCTTCTAAGATTACATACCCCAAAATTCTAAGATTACAAAAACTTCCAGATTACAAATGGAGGAGATTGTACTCCTATTTATACAATGGGATGAGTAACAAACTCATAATGATCATCCATTAATCTCTCTTTAGTTCCATAAATCTCGCAACCATTTTTAACTACTAAATAAGAAGGTGAAACCCAAATGTATTTATGAAAATGATATGATAAAAGGTTAATGGGATGATGAAATGTAAGGAATAGTGAAGAAAAAGGTGGATGAAAATATGACATTTCTGAGTCCCAAAATCCTCCCCAACTGAACTTGTTTCATGTCCTCATGCAACCATGCATGGGTCTCTTTAAGAACATTTGGCATCTTGAACAACTTTCGCTTTACCTGATGATGTCTTTAATAATGAATGTTTCCAGGATATGTGAAAGACATGAGTAACAACTTACATTTTCTTATGGTTGGTTCTTGTGTGACAACCATGAATACAAAGAATGTTGGTTCTTGTGTTAACAACATTCATTTCGTTTTCTGTTCTCTTTTCTTCAATAATAATGTAAACACTCACTGGAAATCATAAGCTATCAATTTGCATAAGAAAACCCTTTTGTAATATTAATGAAGCATGTCAATATTGTGTATGAAGCAAAGTGCAACAAAGTATCATTGGAAAATAAATGTTGGTGAATGGTAAATGAGAAAAAATGGAGTGATAGTGGTGAAGAAATGGAATCATGGAAGTGAATATGTAGTGTGGTGAAGAAATGGAATCATGGAAGTGAATATAGTTCTCCCCCCCCCCCTCAACTGAATTGGTTGCATGTCCTCATGCAACTTGACATGGCTCATGAAAGGAAATGTAGCATGGTGAGGGAATTTTCCAAAATATTCAAGTTAGCATATAAGGAATTGCATGATTAAAGATTAGAAAACAACATACCTCTACTTACCCAAGAATGATGAACTATGCAAGAGGAATGTAGCTGTTGCTGCTGTTGCTAGATCAGGAAAATGTGACTGATGTTGTTGTTACTGGATCCTGGGAAATGAAGGAATCTGAACTGCTGATGCTGAATCATGGAAAAGATAAATGCTGAAAGTGGAATTGTGGTACTCTCATAGATCAGAATTCATGCTGCTATAACTACTGAGGGAGTCGTGAAAAAGTGTATAGTCTTCACCTGCTACTAAACTTCTTGGTACAATTCTAATCATGCGAAAGAATGTGTCGATGTCGAGCATGAATAGAAATCATTGGATTACCGACCATTGATGTATGTCGTTAACCAATGCGAGGCAACTCACCATTGATGTCAATGAGTGCCAAGGTACCCGAGTACATCTTGCGAAGTGCGAATGGATGTGTTGAGGTCGAGCCACTTGCAAGATCTGAAGATCAAGGGACATTGATGTATTCCCATGATCGCCAGTGAGAGAACTTGCCATTAAGGCATGCAAGCCTCTAGGTACTCAAAAGGAACTCTAGTCTATTTCCCAGATAAGGTGCTGATGTCGATGGGGCAAGACTTGTTGAAAGGTGGGCCTTAAGGAATCCCACATCAGTCAACGCAAGTTTGTACAAAAAGATTTGGTAGGACTATAAATGGAAATAACTCATGGACAAGCAGTGTGGATCAACATGGCGAGGAAAACAAGGCAATGTAATCATGGAAAGGGAATGAGTTTTATTCAAAAGGAAAACTAGAAGGAAAAAATAAACTGAAAAGGATAAAGGAATGTATGTGATTCAGAATAATAGGCGTGCATGAAGTCGTGAAAGATAAGGTAATGGAAGATGGCTGCAACATAGGGATGGTCTAGGCGTTTGGAAGGAAAAAGGGAGTAATCATGACACAAAAGGATCGTTGTGTAGTGGAAAATGTCATGATATGTGCAGTGAAGAATTAGCTCCTTCGAGCGTCCAAAAATGGATGTAAGGAAATGCATGGTGTATGAAGATGAACTCTTGCTGTGAAAAATGGATATGGAAATGTCATGCTTTATGGATTTACAATTGGTGGAATTCAAAATCTGCTTCCAAAAAGGGAGGTGCAAGGTAGTGGTTGTGGAGTTGGATTTGTCTTTAGAATTTTCATGAATTGTAGTCTTTGGAAGACCAATTGTCGTCACAATGTAATCTCCTTATGATCACTTGCTTATCCTGTAGCCTATAAAAAAACTTGGCAGAAAGAAAACATAAGTGTGTTCAAGAAGAAATGGCCATTTCCTTCATGATTCTTACGCAAAAATTTCATACCAAATAAAACATATTAAGGACAATCAAAGTGTTGAAATTGACTTAATCATGATCTTAAAATCAATCTATTCTTAAAATAACCATGAAAAGTAATACTCCCTGTTTGTGTCAGATGAAAGATGCTCGACAAAAAGATTGGCATTAGAAAGATCTGTTGTGTTCTGCATATTAGTATGTGATATAAAAGCATTCAACATGAATATTTAATGCCAACTTGAAGCTATTGAAACAAGATAATCATCATTTATAGAATCCTCCAAATGTTCGAAATTTGTTTCCAAGTGTTCCATTATTTATTTTCAAACCTGCATGAATTTTGTGAGAAATTTTTTATTTTTTATTTTTTAAATAAAAAAACAAAAGAATGAAATTCAAATTTTTTTTTTAATAACAAAATTAAAAAATCAAAATTTTTTTTATTTGGTATTTTTTTTAATTTTTTTTGAAGAAAGAAATCAACAAAAACAAAGTCTATTAAAAATTAATACAAAAAATTTCTAAACTAACACTAAAATGGATTTTTTTTCCAATATCCTAAAAAAAACACACAAAATCCTCTAGAATCAATGAAAAATCTGGCTTTTTGTCTAGAAAAATTAGGAGAAGATAATGCAAATGCCAAATCTCTCCAGGATAAGTCAAATCCAATTTTTTTTATCACTATGTGGGAATTTTTTTATTTTTTATTATTTTTTTAAAAAAACTAAAATTTAAAAAGACTAAGTTTTATCTATAAAAAAAAATTAAGATGATTTTTCACTCATTCACAAAATTCTTTATTGTCGCATTGGAGATTAGTTCTCCAGCAAGAGTATGTTTATTTGAAATAAACCAATAGATTTTCTGATCTTCCAGATCGCATGAAGTGCGGGAAGAGAGCATACTAATCTCTTGATTTTTCTTTTTTTATTTATGCAGGTTAGCGTGGATGGATAAAACACAATTAAGATCTGCGACAAAACCTTGCATTATCTACACTCTTTTTGCAATGTCACGGGGGCATTTAGACTCTCGAAAGACAAAGGTTTCTGATAATCAAGCTCCTGGCTCATCCGTGATACAAAAACAAGACATAGAAATGCAAAGATGTGCCACTGAATTTATTCATGATGATTTATTTTTTGAAAACAAAACTAAAAAATTCTAATGATAATGACTTCTAATGAGATCTCATTTTTATTTTTCTAATCTATTCTATATTAACTTAAAAGCTGTTTTATTTTCTAAGTAAAAGAAGCCATCTACAGACTAAAAATTCGAACATGCTCACATCAAAATTTAAAAATTTTACATTATGTTTTGCAAGTATGTGAGAATCCTGTCTTAGAGTTGGCTCAAGGTTATTGTCCTTGCTCTCCAAGAAGTACCTGTTCAACATTGTCAAAGCCCTCATTCATAAATGGATTAGTGAGAAATGGGGGGTTTAAAATAAAAACTAAATTTAAATTATCTATGTGCGAAAATGAAAAAAAAGAATGCTCCAAACTTTGAACTCCTTTATGAACATGTTGTCACCAAGTTCCACAAATTAGCCCATTAAAACAAATGCATGAAATAATTACTAAATCCTTCTAGTTGCACTTCCCCGGCAACAGTGCCAAAATGTGTGGTCTAAAATGCGGATGCAAATTAGAGTTTAATTTAATGTCAACCCGGGAAGGTAAACTTAGAAGTGCTTATCTAAAATATATAGATCTAGAAAGATTCCTAATTTGTCCAAGATCTTAAAGTCCCCTTACAGGAACATATTTATTAAGATCTCTTTCAATAACTAATCAAGCCTAGATCTAACAATTGTTTGAGATCTATGATTCTCTTACAAGAACATATTCTACAAGATCTCTTCCAAAATTAGATCATCTAATTAGAAATTAAAAGCTAAAATGAAATAAACCTACATCTAATAATTGTATGAGATCTTACGGTTCTCTTACAAGAACACCTTCAAATAAGACTCTTCCAATATTAGAACATTTAACAAAACTTGAAATCTGAAATCAAACAAAAACATAAAATAAATTATAAACAAATAAGCATGCAAGTGAGGCCATTGGGGCCCTCCATAACTCCACCAGCACACCACTTCAATGGAGACTCAGATGTAGAAGCAAAATTGAAGTATGATCCTTTATTTCAAAATCTTCATTACAAACCAACTCTAAGATTACAACTCTAAGCTTCTAAGATTACATACTCCAAAATTCTAAGATTACAAATGGAGGAGATTGTACTCCTATTTATACAATGGGATGAGTAACAAACTCATAATGATCATCCACTAATCTCTGTTTAGTTCCATAAATCTCACAACCATTTTTAACTACTTTCCCATTATTACAAAATATGATCCCTTTGAATCCTCCACAAATCTCTCACATATCTTGGATAAGATATGCCAACCAAATCCTCCATGATTTTCTCCTTAGGAATAGGCTTGCATAATTATCTCCTTAATATGGTGGAGGAGATATTAATTCTTCACATATTTCCTACATATCACAAAACTCACATATTCTTGAGATATATATAAAAATATGTATATTTTCTAATATTTAATCATAAATTCACTTGTAATACAAAAATGAATAAAATGGAAAATAAGAAGGTGAAACCCAAATGTATTTATGAAAATGATATGATAAAAGGTTAATTGGATGATGAAATGTAAGGAATAGTGAAGAAAAAGGTGGATGAAAATATGACATTTCTGAGTCCCAACACTTATCTACTCTCAGAGATAAGTTGGGGATCATGTAGTTTCTCTAGCGGATTTTCAGGCATCTAGTGGAGAGCTGCGAATCTCTTCTTTTGGTGCAGAGTAGGTTAGGTGCCTCTCACTATTAGTGACTAACATTTCAGACTCTACCAGTGATGAGCAACATATTAGTTTCCCTCTTTTGTTTTATGTTGATTCTTTGGCACAGAGGCCACGATGTATCAGATGGTTTGCCATTTTTTGTGGCATTTTTGTATAGCTTCAAATAGATGTTGTGCTATAATACATGGGAGGTTGAACTCCCTATAGCCACCCCTCATAAATCTACCCACGTTTAAAATCTCTCCACCATAAACATGAGATGAGTGTCACTATGATATGACCCAACCTCCAAGTTCCAGTTATGGAAGTGGGGCCGACAACTGACATCCCACAAGGACTGCAAACCACTCGGGAGCCTGTAAACCACCCCAAGCTATCAATCCCTAAGATGAAACTCATTTTCATTAGCTTTACACCCCAAACGCACCCTTGACACTTTATGCATGTGGTTGGAAGGCTATAACCGCACACACAAGCTTGACTACGAGTGGTTATGACCCAAAATTCCTAGTTCAGAGCATACGGTCACGAAATCTATGCCACTTTTTCAGGAAATCCTCCATACCACTACTTGTAACTTTTCAGAATCGTGATTAAGATGACAAAAATGTCAAACATTCAAACTTGAACAATATATTGACCAAGACTTACCTAGTACACAACAAGCATTTCATCAAACATATGGTAAACATGAAAGCTACAAGTCATGAATGCATATATGATCATAAACTTTTGACTTTCATCTAAGAATCACTAAGAAGGCTCCAATCCCTCTATAACAAGTTGTAACAACACTTGTTAACCCATGTATTCATCAACCATCCAGTAACTTAACAAATCATGAACAAGAGCCATAACTAGAGCACATCATATAACTAGGTATATAACTAGCATATAACCATAATAGAGATCATAACAAATCAGCCATATTGTCAACATGATAACCAGTACAATTGTTCATAGATCACAATAGGAAAATAGCTCATATTAACGTATGAAAATTCCAACCAAGTCTAGGACTTCCACGTACACCTTGACCTTAGATTGGGCTTAACCCAATCTCTCTTTTAGCCAATCACCCTCACGCCATATTCCAAGCATGAATGTGGGATCACATGGGTTAAAAACAAAACAAAACCAGCCAGGGCTTCTAGAGGCCATACCACCTCAACCCTCAACCATAGTGAACACACCTATACAGTCCAAAAATCACTAACATCGACTAGATTGGTCTTTACCTAAGTTGTCCAAGGCTCCATGAACTAGTAACTAAACCCACACCTAATTCATGGCTCCAGAGAATTTGTTCCAACCCGTGGCTCTAGGGACTAGTAACTCAACCCATAAGGCTCTAGAGAATTTGTCCCAACCTGCAGGTTCCAGGAACTAGTAACTCAACACAAGTTGTTTTAGCACTCCAGAGCGTTTGTTCCAACCCATAGCCATAGGGAATATGAGAACTAGTCAGAAAAACAAGTGGGGAACCCACAACACCATGTTTATCCAGGAAATGGCAAGGAAAATTTGAAACCATTGTCAATCCAGCAAAATCTCCATGCCAATGAAAACACATAACCAAGGAACCACATGCATATACCATGCATCCAAAATCATCAAGGAGATCACTTTTGCAACCTATTACCTGCAAAGTAAGCCTACTGTAGTTTTTTATCCAACTATCGCCTTACGCTTCCTTGTTTTCCTTGCTTGCTTTCTCAAAATCCAAGTGAATGTTAGAGTGCTCCAAGAATGCTCTAAGTGTGCAATAGTGTATGAGAGCCAAATGCGAAACTGACAAAAGTCGTAATGACCAAAAGCCAAGACAAAATCTGTGAATTGTTCTTTGATGCCTTTTTATTATTGATGTCTCATTTTCTTCATTTTCTCCTATTTTCCTTTATCTTTTATAATTAAAATCCAATTATGGTCTCTTTTCCTTTTCCAATTTCCATAGCCATTATAAATCCACAAGTGATGCCCACTAAAGTGTTTTCCCAACATCCAACTTAGAATATGTGTCCCGTGACTTTGGTTTTATTTTATTTACATGGAAAATCAACCAGGGATTGTTACAAACCCCTTCCCCTTGGGGGAACACCGTCCTTGATGTTTAATGAAACTTATAACCAGTAAACATGTTTCCCATGGAGCTTTATAACACAGCTCAATGCAACATTTACATCATACCAAATTGTTGAAACGATGAACACCATACTGCTTATTGGAGCTTTATAACACAACTCATTGCAATATTTACAATAAACATATGCATATATAAATATAAAAGAAACACATATGATCAACCAACAAATAAAGAAGGATACAAAGCCCGCATTTGATCATTCATCTTCCATGTAGCTTCATCGGGCCCAAAGTGATTCCATTGCACTTTAAATTGCTCTATTGCTCTGTTCTGAAGCATGAGTTGTTTCCATTGCAAAATGCACTAAGGTTCTTACTCTAATTCCACCTAAAATACAAACCAATCAATCACATGATCAACATCATAGACATATCTCTTAAGTAATGAAACATGGAAAACATCATGGACTTCCACTGTTGGTGGCAGTACAAGTTGGTAGGCCACTGGTCCAATCCTCTCAAGGATCTGAAAAAGGCCCAGAATACCAAGGTGCTATCTTGGCACATGACCCAATCCTTAATGAGCTCCTCTTGGGCTTGATGCACAAGTACACATGCTCCCCAACCTGAAACTCCTTGAATGCTCTATGTTGATCTATATAACTCTTCTACATGTCATGTGATGCCTTCAAATTTCTTCTAATAACCTGTATCTCCTATTCCATCTCAACCAACATATTCGGTCCAACTAGTACCATGTTCACTGGATCACTCTAGTTGATAGGAGTATTGCAACTCTGCCCATAAAGAGCCTCAAAGAGACTCGTCCTCAATGATTCATGATACTCATTGTTATATGCAAACTCTATGAGTGGAATATACTCCTTCCACTTTCGTTATTGAAGCATGACATACATCCTCATCATGTCTTCAAGATTCTTGTTCACCCTATTTGTCTGTATATCTGTCTACGGATGAAAATGGAACCACCACAAACTCATAATGCCCATACTTGGTAAGGAATGTGGTCTTGTAGATATCATTCTTTGATGTGCACCTGATGATATCACGGTCTTAGATTAATCTTTGAGAATATTGTTGCTCCCTTCAATTGATCAAACAAGTCATCAATGGAACCACTTTAATAATACCAAATGGAACCACCACAAACTCATAATGCCCATACTTGGTAAGGAATGTGGTCTTGTAGATATTTTCTTCTTTGATGTGCACCTGATAATATCATGGTCTTAGATCAATCTTTGAGAATACTATTTCTCCCCTCAATTGATCAAACAAGTCATCAATATGCGACAATGGATACATATTCTTGATCATCACCTTGTTCAACTGCATGTAGTCAATGCACAATCTAAGAGTGGTGTCCTTCTTCTTTGCAAACAATATTGGTGCACCCCAAGGTGACACACTTGGCCATATGTATCCCTTATGAAGCATCTACTTAAGCTGCAAATTTAATTCCACCAACTTCAGAGTACTCATCCTGTAAGGTGCCTTCGATGTTGGTGTTGCTCCTGACATCAACTTAATAGAAAAATACACCTCTCTATGAGGAGGCAACTATGAAATATTTGTAGGAAACACATCCTGAAACTACTGTGAAATAGGATACTTCTTCAAAATTTCATAATCCTCAACATCCTTCCCCTTGTCACTGGAAATATGAATTTCAAAAAATACACATCCCTTTCTGCAACCACGCTTTGCGTGCATAGATGTAACCATTTTCACTGATGTAGGATTCTTCTTTCCCTTCAATATTCTCCTTTCCCCATCATCATCAAAACACTCAATAGCCTTATCATAACAATCTACCTTAGTCCTGTGAATGAGCAACAAATCCATGCCCAAAAGCATATTGTATGATCCTAAAGGAAGCACATTCAGATGTGTTGATGTAGGCATACCATTCAGCTTAAATGCACAAGATCTTACCAATGATGAACTGTTCTCTTGGTCCCTGTAGCCAACTGCACTAACCAAGATTTTCATGCACTTCTTTATTCAAGCAACACTTATCCACCAGGTCAATACTGATATAATTATAGCTAGATCCAGGATCAATCAAAATGGAAACAACTTTTCCACAAAGCTTACTTCCATCTCAATAATAGATGCCTGATGACCAACCTACCTATTACCACCGCTACATAAATTCGAGGAACACTCTGCTCAACATATCTAATTATCTGTGCCTCCTGAGCACTATAAATATGAGGCCTACCACCTTGGTGTGATGGACAATCTCTCCTCCGATTCTCTCCACCACAAGTCCAACACTGCAAAGGCTTCCTGCCATCACCCTTATTCTTCTCCTCAGATTGAAATCCATGTCCTCTATCAATTGCATTGAAATTATTGTACGATGTTACATTCTACTTATCACCTACATCTTGAGGCCTTCCTTGCTTCTTAGCCCACTTTCTTGTAGTTTTATCACTACCTTTTCAATCCATCTTAGGCTAAGACTTGCGCCTTGACTTCTCGTAGAAATACTTCAACTTCTCGATGACTTCATCCAATGACTGAGGTTCATCATACTCAAACCAATATTTAAATTCTAAAGGCAACCCACTAATAAGCCTTTAGACCTTTGTCTTCTCATCCTTAACATATGACACATGCCTCAACAACTCCAAAAACTTAGTCGTGTACTCTTCATCTATCATAGAACTTGTCTTCAACTCATAAAATTCTTTGGCCTTTCCATCATAATATCTCTTGGACAAGTACTTCTTCCTGAGGAGTATTTTAAACTCATGCCAACTCAGCTCCTCTACCCCGATGCCTCTAACACGCTTCACATCTTCCCACCAAATATCTTCTCTTCCCTTGATACTGAAGATCACTATCTTCGCTTTCATATTCTCTGAATAATCATGAAATTCGAAGAACTTACTCATCCCAAGTAGACATGCTTCTACATCTTTTAGTTTCTTCACATCCCCATCAAAAGTAGGAGGCTTGGCTTTATTGAACTCCTCTGGAAAATACTGCTTCTCACTCCTCCTATAAGGATGTTGGTGGTAGTGACGATGATGTATCTCATAACCAAAACGAGAATTAAATCCATGAGTAATACCTCTCTTGTTAGGTGTATCCAACCAACTGCCAACATTGACTATATCATCCATGTCTAACATGTATCCTAATTGATACCTGCTACCATATGCCCCACTAGTCCTTTCCTCATGTCCATGACTGATCCTCAGTTGTCCCTGCTTCTACAAATTTGAAAGGCTCTGAAGGATGACTGCATTAACCTTTACTTGCTTTTCCTAAGCTTTGACAAGTCTTTCCTATGGCCCAATCAACCTATTATTGTCTGCCTTGCAACTTCTAATCTTTGCCTTCAAAATTATCAATGTATCTTCTATATTAGGAGAATACTCATCTCCTTGTTGCTCAATTGATTTGTAAGGAGAGTCACATGAACTGTAATCCACCATTATGCTCGTCATCTCTAATCTTCTATCTCCTGCAAACATGCCATGTTAGATAAACCAAATATAGACATAATCAAAATCATACCTCTATGAAGTTTAGGGGAGGCTTTCTTGTCTGCACAATCAATCGATATTAGCAAAATATATATACATAATGACACCAACCTATCAACATCTCAGCCTCATAACACACCAACGTCATCATGATGACACAAATTGCAATAATGACCACCACGATGCATGTATGACCTACTATGCATGATAACCATAACAATCATAATGCATGCACAAAAAACACTTTGAAAAATAACATGCATGTATAAAAATCACATCCACACCATATAGTCCAGGTGTTTGAACCTGGAAGCTCTGATATCAATCTGTGGTATCAAATATCACCCAAAGAGAACAGAACCCGGTCTGATACCAATTTGTAACCACCCCTCCCACATCTACCTGCTTTTACAAGCTCTCTAGGGTAAACATGAGATGAGCGTCATTATGATTTGACCTGACCTCCAAGTTCCACTTGTGGAATTGGGGTCGACAAACAACAACAAACTAACATCCCATAGGGACTACAGACCACTCAAGAGCATGCAAACCACTCCAGGTGATCAATCCCTGAGTTGGAACTCATTTTTACTAGGTTTACACCCAAATCGCACCCTTGACACTCTGTGCATGCAATTGGAAGTCTATAACTGCATGCACAAGCCTAGATGCTAGTGATTATGACCCAAAATCCCTAGTTCAGAGCACGCGGTCTCGAAATCTATGCCACTTTTTCAGGAAAGCCTCCAGACCACTACCCATAACTACCTGTAACTTTCTATAATCATGATTAAGATGACAACAATCCAAACATTCAAACTTGAACAAGATCTTGACCAGGTCTTGCCCAGTACACGACATACATTTCGTCAAGCATATGGTAAACATGAAAGTTGCTCGTCATGAATGCATATCTTATCATAAACTTTTGAATTTCATCTAAGAATCACCAAGAAGGCTCCAAGCCCTCTCTAACTAGTTGGAACAACACTTGTTAGCCCATGCATTCATCAACCAGCTAGTCACTTCTAAAATCATGAACCAGAGCCATAACTAAAGAACAACATATAACTAGGTATATAACTAGCATATAGCCAAAAAGAGATCATAAGAAATCATCCATAATGTCAACATGATAACCAATACAAGTTCTCATAGATCACACTAGGAAAATAACGCATATTAACATATTAAAATGCAACCAAATCAGGGACTTCCACGTACCACCCGATAATATATTGGGTTGAACCAAATCTCTCTTTCAACCAATCATCCCTGCACCATATTCCAAGAATGGATGTGGGATCATATGGGTTAAACCAAAATAAAACCAACTAGGGATTCTAGAGGTCATACCACCTCAACCCTCAACCACAATGATCTCACTTATACAGTTCAGAAATCATTAACATCAACCAGATCAGTCTCTACCCAAGTTGTCCAGGGCTCCAGATCATTTATTCCAAATTGTAGCTCCAGGGACTAGTAAATCAACCCACGAGGCTCTAGTGCATTTGTCCCAACTTGCAGGCTTCAGGAACTAGTAACTCAACCCAAGTTATTCCAGGTCTCTAGAGCATTTGTTCCAATCCACAGCCATAGGAAACCTGAGAACCAATCAGAAAAAACAAGTGGGAAACCCATAACACCATGATTATCTAGGAAATGGCAAGGCAAGGCTGAAACCACTATCAATCCAGGAAAATCTCCATACTAATTGCAGCACATAAGAAAGGAACCACGTACATATACCATGCATCCAAAATCAGCAAGGAGATCACACATGCAACCCGTTACTTGCAAAGTAAGTGTGTTTTAGTTGCTTATCCATTTGTCTCCTTATGCTTCCTTGTTTTCCTTGATTTCTTTCTCAACATCCAAGTGAATGCTAGAGTGCTCCAAGCATGCTCCAATAATGCTCTAAGTGTTCAAGAGTGTATGTGGGACAAATGCGAAAATGACAAAAGTCGTAATGACCAAAAGCTAAGCCAAAATCTGTGAACTATTTATCTCGTGCCTTTTTATTATTGATGTCTCTTTTTTCTTCATTTTTCCTCTAATTTCCCTTGCATGCAAATTTGTGTCTCTTCACCTTCCTTTTCTCCTATTTTCATTTATTTTTCATAATTAAATGTGAATTATTATCTCTTTGCTTTTGCTAATTTCCATAGCCATTATTAATCCACAAGTGATGCACACTACAGTGTTTGTCGATAATTCAGCTTGGAATACGCGTCCCATGACCTTGGTTTTAATTAATTTATTTACATGGTAAATCAACCGGGGGTTGTTATACTTCCCTTTTGCTTCAAAGTTGTTTTGTTTATTTTTTAAAAGGTTTCTGGATATGAGGCCTACTTTTGACCGTCGCCCTCCTAGGCCGATGATAGGTATAGATGCACATGTGGGGCAAGATGATTCCCAAGAGGGGCCAACTGGAGTATCTGACCAGGATTTCCATTGACGCACTGGGGCTACTAGCCAGTGAGGCCGACCACATGTTCGTCATGGTGTTGTGTCCTCACGCGGTGATGGATTAGGGACAGTATCCCAGCATCCACTTCACACAAAATGAGCTAGAAGATGATAAAGATAATATTATTGTTTTCTTTAAATTAATCTAGTTTCATTTTATTGTTTTAATTAATTAGAATGAAATTTGTTCTAGCACGTTCTTTAACTTGTTTTATTAATTTGTTTAATGAAATTGTCTAATTATTGTTGTGTATTATATATTTTGTAGATATTGGCACATTCGTTAGGGACATGCCTCCCCCCCACCAGATGCAGATGTGGAGATGGTCGAGGTCACGACGGGTGAGGGTCATCCTCGGATGCAGATACTCACAGGCACGCGACCACGTAGCCTTGATATTAGATTTAGAATGGATTGGGTGAATAACTCTCAATACTTTTGGTTGAGGAGGGAGTCTACGCTGCGATGGTTTGACACATCAGGGTAGATCCTAGGATTCCAGAGCTCTGGAGGGACTTTCCACGTGATATAATGAGTCTTATGCGTCATATCATCAAAGTTATCAGGCTACTGACAGCGAGGAGGGACGACCATGCAGATACAAAGTCTTCACCCAGTACTACCCTATCGGATGATGATCAAGGTGGTGATCCTTTTGGTAGTACTCCACCTCCTCCTCCTTCACCTCATCCACTGCCTATTTCTCCTGAGAGAGCAAATCAGCCACCTCCTATTTTGACTCTAGAGGCAGTTGACCATCCATTGTCTTTTGCTACGTATATTGTCAGGTCATGTTAGATATGTTCATTTAATGTGCTTGCAGATATATGTGTATGTTATAGTAATTATTTGACATGAGATGTATATTTGAGGATGTGTGTGGTGATGATGTTAGGAAATGTTTGTTTTTTGTTGGATGTGAACATGATGATGATGCCATGTTAGATTATTAGATTTGTGTGCTAGTTAATGGCATTTATATGTGTTAAAGGTGTATATAATTAGATGATTTTAGTGAATTTGAATGTGTATTTTAGATGATGTTTATGTTTGTTAGATGATTATCATCACGATGTTTATTTTTATGAAATGATATTTATTATAGATTATGTATTGTTGAACTTATATCAAAATTTTATATATGAAATTACATGCAAAACGACTTACTTTAAATAAAAATGCAAATATATTTTTATAAATTACAACGTTAATATGGTTGAAACTATAATTATAAAATTACCATGATTCATTTTCTATTGTATAGATAGTTCATACATATTCATTTTAGTTAAATTCTTATTCAAACAAGGGTTGTGAGTAACATAGTCCTTGCTTATAGAAAACATAGACATAAAAATAAATGTTTATAAAACATGTCTAAAAAATAGTCACTACAAAACAAAATCAATTTTACACACAATTAAATTGTACAAACCTCTAAACAAAACTACCTTTCTAGTCAAGTGTAGAAATAAAAAAGTTGTGACATATACTTATAATACAAGAGTTGCACAATATATAATTAATTGCAAACCTATACTTATAATATTATTACTATTATCCAATTTTAAGGTCACGGTCAAGCCAAACACCAAATTGGTATATGAGACCCCCTTGTTTGTGGGACAAGGGACCCACCTCTGTGTAATGATTTGACTACTAAGTCTACGAAGGCATACATACTTCACCCCCCTCCGGTTTTGAACCTATGACCTCTTTGGAGGAAGCACATGCTCTTAACCATTAGGCCCACTCAAGTTGTATAAGAATTAGACAATATCTAAGTAATCTTTGCAATTAATTTTAAAAACGTATATTGCAACATGTATATTATAATGTGTAATCATTAAATAAAAATTTCAAAATATTTATAATAAAATTAAAATATATAATTGATTGGTCTATAAAATCAACTATAATTAAAAAAAAATGTTCATAAAATATTAGATTATAAAAATAACATTACAATTAATTTGATTTTATAAATTTATTAAGTTAGAGTTTATTTATTAATAGTTATGAATGAAGCATCATTAAAAAAAAATATTTATTAATTACAATTATTATTTAAAATATATTTTTAAATTAATGTGTATTTTTAAATTTTAATTATATATATTTTTTAATTTCTAATGTTTAAATTAATAAATAAGAAAATGCAATAAAGAAACTATTATCAATAACATTTATATAAAAAATATAAAAGTAATCTTTGAAGTTTATTTATAAATCATGTTAAATTTAAAAAACTTAAGTTAGATTTTTTTATAATTAAATTAGATTTAATATAACTGAAAAAAATATATTTTAATAAAATTTAATTTATCATTAAAGCTATGAGAGTTTCAAGCAATTTATATTTAATATTTACAGCAACTCTTACCAATTTAAGTTTAAACTCAATATCTTACCAATTTAAATTTAATAACTTAACAATTATATGTAATGTCAACAAGACGAATAAAAAACACTATAATTAGTATGAGATATTGTTAAATGTAATGATGGTGATGATGATGCCTATTAAATTATTAGATTTGTGTGCTAAGTAATGACGTTTATATGTGCTAGAGGTATATATAATTAGATGATGTTAGTGAATTTCAATGTGTATTTTAGATGATGTTTATGTTTGTTAGATGGTTATCATCATGATATATTTTTATGAAATGATATATATTTATTATTAGATTATATATTGGAGAACTTATATAAAAAATTTACAAATAAAAAATACAAAAACATTTTTATAAATTACAAAGTTTAATATGGTTGAAACTATAATTGTAAAATTACCATAAATATTTGTCTGTTGTATAGATAGTTCATACATATTCATTCTAACTAAATTCTTTTCCAAAAAACAATTACATATGAATAATCAAAAAATAGTTACATATGAATAAATGTTATTTTCCGTCGTACTATGTACTCTTTTTTGAATAGACTCTTCTACCCTAAAAATTCCGATTATAAAAGTGTTATGATCTCCAACCATAAGCATTTTATTGGCCCTAAAATTTTATGGATGTAAATCTTCCTATATTTGTTGTTTTTGTCATTATTTCGTAACTTCATTGCTATCAAATTTTAAATTACTTCATTAACTGTGGTTTTAGTCAACATTTGGGGCATAATTTAAATATTTCCAAAAGCAATGATAAAAGTATGTAAACTAACAAACAACTAAGTTGAAAACCAAACTATCGCAAAATTCAAATGAAACTTATCACAAACTTAGAATTAAACAAATATGTTAAAAATTTATTTTTTAAATTATAAATTACACAGTTGGAAATACTTAGTTTTAAGTGTAAAAATGTTTCTACTGGTAAAAAAAAAAAAAAAAAAACCATGTAAAAATGTTTGTGAATCTTACCAATGATATAAATACCAATAAGACGAATAAAAAAATATCATTGTTGGGTAGGGGTCCCCTAGGTCTAAGTTTTGTCTGGGTCATGTAAAGACTCTGGATTTTGAGGAGCGGAGCACGATTAGCGCAGCGTTCTAAGAGTCAAAGGGGCTTTAGGGTGGGTCAAAGCCCCTTCTTTTCTAAAAGGGTGGGATTACTTAGAGGATTTTGAACTCCACCCATGGTTTGCAGACCATGGCATTGTAAGGGTAAAAGCATATATAAAGGGATGTTTTTGCAAGTCTAAGGCATGTATTGAAAGGAAAAAAACACTTTTGAGTTTGTTTTTGCAAGGTCTTTTTGTAGTCAGGCGAAGGGGAAGGCTCCTGCAACTGTGCGCGAAGACCTTGGTAAGTTTGCAGCTGAGTGTGCAGGTCCTACAACTGTGTGCGCAAGGTCAGAAAGATTGTATTTGAAAAGACTTAACTAATAAATAATATTTTTTTAGCATAAATCTGTGTATTTTTGTATGTTCACATAATTTCTATGGTTTAGCCTATTTATGGTTCGTTTATATATTTCTTCTGCAAATTGCATCGTGAAGGTTCAGATATTGTTTTATATGATGAATAATACATGTTAGAATAATTTCATGTAGTTCGTTAATTTGTTAAAGTAGAAAACGATGTTTGATTGTGAAAATAAGGTTAAGGGTTTGTGAAGGTCGGATTAAGCCCTAAATTGTTAAGAACTGTACAACCACACTGCATAGTCCCTTTGGATGCAGAAACCTAGTTCTAACATCCCCCAATATTGCCTTGGGTGAGACTGTGGTCTGCGCAAGTAGGTTGTTACTGAAAGGGCCGGTGGTATAGGGTTTTGTTGGTTAGTGCATCTAACTCTTAACCTGGGTCTAAGCCCCTGAAGCCAACAAATGGATCCGTTGTCGGGACCGGGAACTATCTAAGGGATGTGTGATGTGGTATTTGACTAGAAAAGAGATCCAAATTTTGGTAGATCGGATGTTGCACGAATTTGCAGCTCACGAAAGAAGAGATTCGTGCTAGTCGAAAGAAATGTGGTTATAGAGGTATATCTATACAAAATAGCACAAGATCTTTTTAGCATCATTGGCTAGCGAGTTGCACGAGTGGCTTTCAAAGCTAGCGGACAACGAACCCACTTAGAAACACGATGATCCTATTGTGTGGACCCTAGAGCTGATTAAGCAACTTAAGGAGTCTGAATATAAGGTCGCAAGAGTTGTTGATTACTGGGTTGATAGTATCCTCGAAGGCTTTATCATTGAGATTGCAATTGACACAACACTATCCTATAGTGAGGTTGAGCGCAGATTTTTCAAATGTCTGCGAGGTAAGTATCTGAATTCGTTGAAGTTCTGGATTAAAATGATGTTATGTGAAAAAGGTGTTATGCCTATAAATTGATGTTTAAAAGAGGCCAAACTGGATCTACGCGAAGCGACAAAAGATTCAAAGTCAATTCTGACAATTATATTGAGGGTGAGTACAGTCCAATATTGGGTGAATCAGAAAACGCAGAAGAAAGGAGAAACCCTAGTACACCTAGAGGTGTGGTGCAGTCTAAAACTCAAGGCACTTCTGGGATTCCGCACCCATCCAGTCCACCTCCACCTCCACTATTCAACATGGCTAACGCGACGAAGATGCATGTCTTTAAGGGTCATGGATCAGAGGACCCTGATCGATTTTGGTTTATCGCAGAAGCTGTGTGGAAAGCACAACAAATCAATTACTACAATATGAAGAAAGCATAGCTTGCCACAGCGCTACAGGAAAACTCGTTGTCTTGGTATATCAAGTATAGTACGGAGAACCCAGCTGCTTCACTAGCTGCGACGAAGAATGCATTAAATGTGGAGTTTAAGAAGCCCAAGTCGCAGCCACAGTGTATTACAAAAATAAAAGAGATTAAACAAGTTGTCAATGAAACTTCTTGGGACATATATCAAAGGTTAAAATGTTTGATGGGACAAGCCAACTTCTAGATCTTTTAAGAATTACACAAAGAGTGGTATATAGATGCGTTATTTCCACACCTCAAATTACCACTATCATAGCAAAATATTGGGATGCAACCGTAAGCATTATAAATCGCGATGAAATTAGAAGCTACGCCAGTATAAGACACCCACATAGGGGTTCAACAGATACAGTCCCAGTTGGCAAGTTTGCATATGGAGTTACAAGACCTGAAGAAAGGAAAGGACGTTCGGTCTGAGATGCGCTCAGAAGTATGGTGCCTAAAGTGTAAGATGAAAGGTCACTATAAGGACCAATGTCCGGTATACCCTAATTATTTGGTTGGCGAAGGTCCCAATCTTTTGAATCCAGAGCCTGGTGTTGGACCCAGTACCGGACCAAGTGTATGGTGTAGTATTTGCCGAGTTGCAGTCCAGCACCCGACTGATCACAGTTATTTTCTATAGAAATGCGTGCAATCGCTGCAACAATTATTTTGTAAGTTTTGTCGATTAATAGGACATGATGAGAGCCATTGTCGCAGCTATGACTTGATGATAAATCGAACCCCGACATATAGGATGCAAGTTGAAGGTTGCACGCACGAAGAGAATGGTTCACCTGCATTCGTGGAGGATTTCAAGGTCAAGGACGTGGTTGCAAAGGAGGCGTTGGACGAGGAAGGGGTCAGATCATATGCTATAATTGTGGTGAAGCTAAACATTATGCGCGAGATTGTCAGAATCCCACTCACCCTTCATGTCAATATTGTAGACAGTTTGACCATGTGATAGAAGATTGCCCTGTTTTAATGACTAAGATGCAGGAAAAGAAGAATCAGCAACATGTGCAAAATATATAGATGATGTGATACGAACCACGTGAGGATGATCCAAGAGTTAATATAGTGACACGAAGTGGTGCAACTACCGAAGAAGATATGGCAGAAGGTAAGAAGCCTGAAGCAGATACATGGGTTAGGAAAGCAGGAGAAAAGAGTATTGGATTCGATCTGTAGAAGGAAAAAGGCCACTTTCTTGGAGGCAAATAAGAGTTTCATGGACATAGGAGCTTTGACATAAAAGATGTAGATGCAACTAGTACCAAAGAAGAATACTCCCGAAGTAGATACTACGACAAAGAACCCTGATTCGACTGTTCTGAAGAGCTTCTGCAAACATGTATGAAGTTGTTAAGGGACCAGAAAGCAGTAGAAGGGTTGCAAGAATTGATCGACAACTGTGCCAGTAAAGAAAAACCACAACCTGAACAATGCGCAGTAAATAAGGTCAACAAGAATAAGAAGAGGATTGGCCGGGAAATGTGAATAACCATACAGATTGGCGAATTCGAAATGAATCAAGTAATTATGGACTTGGGATCATATGCAAATTTGTTACCGAAGTAGACTTGGGAATGGATGGGGCAACCAAAGCTGCAATGGTCACCTATTCAGCTGCACATGGCGAATCAACAGAATATTATCCTGATGGGACGGTTACAAGGCGTTATGGTGGATATTGAAGGAGTAAGAGTGAGGGCAGACTTCGAAGTCATCGAGATTGTGAACGATAGTAATCCATATCCAGCTTTGCTCATAATCGATTGGGCTTTTCATATGGACACCATAATCAATCTAAAAAGGAGGAGTATGGTATTTGAAAAGAATGGTACCAGGGTCGTTGTTCTTTAGATCCCTCTAAAGGAGCGCAATATATAGAACATGTTCGCGAAGAATATGGTGATGACAATATTGACCACAGCTGTAAGTTAATTGCGCACGATGAGGATTGGATCAACCACACCGCAGATGGACAAATAAGTTGGGAGAAGGATAGTTCATGTCATTCAGACTCGGATGAAGAATTGGAGAACTGGTAGAACTGGCTACATGAAGTTTCTACTCTGCACTGTAATAGAATGACAAAATCTCTTCGCTGCATATCAACTAAGGTACGTAACTTACCATATTATGATGGGATAGGTGATGTCAGCATATTTCTGGATAAATTTGAAAGGGATGTACCAAAAGAACAACGATTTCAGGCCTTGGATCTGGCTTTGAGGGCTACACCTGCACGTTGGTGGGGTACACATAAGGATAATATAGGAGATTGGCGAGAGTATCAGCAATTGATGAGGCTCAGGTTTGGTCCTACAAACACAAGAATCACAGAGAAGTACAATGGAAAATATGATCCTCGAAATCATTTGTCTCGTTGGACTAAGGCATGGGGCAAAGAACCTCGACCAGAATGGGTACATGTATTTGTTCACACTTTGGATGTGATACCAATGAATTGGTATCTTGAAATGGAGTTGCACCATGGTACTGTCGATTGGAACGCTATGAAGGAAAGTTTTATTTTGACCTTTAGCTTTGAGAGTGGCTTTCAGTGTATCAATGATTCTCTTCAAGAAATTAAAGCAACCATTTTCCAAACACCTAAGGAGCCAATGACTTGGGTACAACCCGACTAGAACACACAGTTGAAGCACGCATTAGAGTGTTATAATATGACCACTGAGGAAAGAAAGGAAGATCTGTGCAACATTAATATTTCTGAGTCAGAAGGAAAACGTGAAGTGGCAGGCCCAGATGCTAAAATACCTGATGTAACACAGTTGGTTAAGATGCGGCAAGTCAACATAGGCTCAGAGGCAGAGCCCAAGCTTGAGTGCATAGGAGATTACTAGGATGAAGATATTGTAGGAAAGGTCACCGAGTTACTACATGAGTATAAGGAGTTGTTCCCAACGAAGTTTACGGAGTTAAAATGGATTATGGGAGACCTAGGCGTCATGAAAATCAATTTAAAGTTGAACGTGAAGCCTGTAAAACAACGACTGTATAGGATCAACCCAAAGTATAAAGAGAAGGTAAAGGAGGAACTTGAAAAGATGGTTGCAGCTGACATAACCGAATCGGTGGAAGAATCTGACTGGGTAAGCCCCGTGGTAGTACAAGACAAAAAGGCTAAGGGAGAAATAAGGATATGTGTCGACTTAAAGAAGTTGAATGACGCATGCATACATGACCCGTTCCCAACATCATTCACAGATGAAGTTTTGGAAAATGTAGGAGGACAGGAGGCCTACTCCTTTACAGATGGATTTTATGGGTACCATCAGATTAAGATATCATCAGAAGATAGGCGTAAGACCACCTTTGCCATTGAATGGGGATCCTTTCAATATACATTCATGTCATTTGGTTTGAAGAATGCACCGACGATATTCTCCAGAGTTGTCGTCATAACGTTTAAAGAATTAATTCACAAGTTTCTGGAGGTATACTTTGATGACTGGACAATATTTGGGTTGGTAAAGAAGCATATCTCGAGCCTGCGCTTGATGTTGGATATCTACAGGAAGTATCAAATCTCGTTAAACATGAAGAAGTGCATTCTTTTGTGTACCTTATGGGGTTTTACTAGGACATGTTATCTGTAAGCAAGGGCAGATGGTAGATCCTGCCAAAACCGATGTTATTATTAATTTGGATCCACTGAAGAATGTGAAGCAGCTACTTGCAACTCTTGGACACACTGGACATTATCAGAAATTTATTAAGGCATGCACGCAGATCATTGTGCCGATGGAGAAATTACTAAAGAAAGATGTCACCTTCTGCTGGGATGAGGAGTGCTAGAAGAGTCTTGACGTATTAAAAGAGAAAATGGTCACTGCATCGATCCTGGTGTTTCCAAATTGGGAGGAATTCCACGTTCATGTGGATGCATCATGTATAGCTTTGGGAGTTGTCTTAGCGTAGCTAGGGGAGGGGAATATTGATCACCCCATTGAATTTGTGAGTCGCAAACTGTCTAAGGCGGAGAGGAACTATTCCGCGGTGGAACGAAAAATCTTGGCTATGGTGTACACGCTGCAGAAGTTCAGGCATTACTTATTGGTTGTGCACTTCAAGATGTTCACGGACCATTTGGTGAACAAGCTTGTGTTGGGGGGGAAGATTTGTAGATGACTATTACTGTTTCAGGAGTATTATTTTGAAGTAATCGTCAAGCCAGGATGACTGAACGTTGGGCCGGATCATCTATCTCTGATTGAGAACGGTGAAGAACCGACCAATATTGAAGAATGGTTGCCTAATGCATAGCTATTCGTCGTAAGGGTTGCTGATGAACATTTTCCATATATTATTCAATTTTCTACTACCAGACTAGCCCTTGTGGAGTATACAATGCAGCAGAAAAAAGAACTACTAGTCAGAGCAATAGATTTTTCTCTGATTGTTGGGCATCTGTATAAAATGGGCCCTAATGAAATATTGCGCAGATATGTCCCTGAGCATGAAAGACACAATATTTTGGTCGAAGCACATGGTGGTGTCGCAAGAAGGCACTATGCAGGCAAAGCAACCGTGCAAAAAAATTTGAGGGCAGGATTATGGTGGCCCACGGTGCACAAGGATTATAAGGAATATTGTAGTGCTTGCCATGTTTGCCAAAGAACTAGAAGACCATCGCGGAGAGATGAATTTCCACTGAATCCGTAGGTTACTTTACAGGGTTTTGACAAGTGGGCAATTGATTTTGTGGGGCCAATCAATCTATCAAGAAAGAAGACGAGTGTGCACTATATTATTACCATGACGACTTATCTGACAAGGTGGGATGAGGCATAACCGATAAACGACTACAGCATAGACACTGTTGCGCACTTTATTTTTGAGTATATATTTTCACGGTTTAGGTGCCCAAATATCCTGATGAGTGACAGAGGAACGCACTTCCTCAACAACATGATTGAAGCATTAATAGAAGAATTTCAGGTACATCACTAGAAGAGCACGCCTTACCATCCATAGGCAAATGGCATGGTTGAAGATTTTAATAAAATATTGGAGAACGCTTTGAAGAAGGTGTGCAACATCAACAAGAATAATTGTGATGTGCACATCACTACAGTGTTATGGGCATACAAGACTACTTGCATGAAGCTGACAGGGCAGACTTCGTTCAGACTGGTGTATGGCTAGGAAGTTGTAATGCCAATGGAATATATAGTCCCTAGTCTTAGAATCGTAATAATCATGAATATGGAAGACAACTATATTATGGAAGAAAGATTGGAACGATTGTTCGCGCTAGAAGAAGATCACTTCTTTACAGGATTTCAATAAGAAGTATAGAAAGCTAGGGAAAAGGCATGGCATGATCGCCATATTAAGCAATGAACTTTTAAGAGTGGATACTTTGTTTTGTTGTACAATAGTAAGTTCACGCAGTTCCCTGGTAAGTTCAAGATGCATTGGCTAGGCCCATACGTTATCAGGGATATCTCGGATGGTGGCACAGTTCAGATCGCGAAGCTAAATGGAGAATTATTCACCAGGTGAGTGAATGGGAGTAGGTTGAAACTCTATAGGGACGACTCTGTCTCTGGGACTGCGCAATGACTATATGAATGGAGGACAGTCTTAGTGCTACAGGCAGTTGGAAGGAAGCACGGGACTATAAAGTACTCTACCAATGAAGGACCTTGTCAAAGAAGGTGGGTTGTGCGACATTCAGGAGGATGGCACAAGTGGAGAAAGTTGCGATGGAAAAGGGGTAATTGCATTGCAGGGAGGGATCTAATGAATCTCATCCAAAATATGACCATTGGGGATGATTTGACAAGGAAATTGTCGTTAAAAGGAGTGGGGAAAACACATTTAAGAGTCATATCTAGGCAAATATGTCGCCAAATCCGCATTTATGAGGAAGATCTGGAGGGAATTGAGTGGTTTGAATTTGAAAAAGGTTATAAATATGGCACCCCACTCCACATTCAGACACTTTGTTTGCTGAGAATTTACTGCATAATTTTGCGTCTAAGTGTGAGCCAAGCTTTCTTTTGCATGTCTAGTTGGAGTGGAAGAAGCTTGAGTGGGAGTTTTTGAATCGAGGGCTAGAATCCATTATGATTGCCTTCCATCCAGGGCATACTATTGCACCTAGATCACCTGTAGAAATTTTGAATAATTTAACACATATTCAACAGAGATTATCCTGATCATGTACTATTGCGGAATACATACACAATACATAAGCTCCTCTACGTTGATCATCAATATAGCAGCATCAATAACAATAAAACATCAAGAGCATTCACACATTAACACAGTATGTAACCCGGGGAAAGCATCTCGCTAAAAACCCCAACTATCTGTATATTAATGATTGAGAACATGTAACATTACAAAGTACAATGCTTATCACAAGCAATCCAGTACCAGCTCCACCTGTTACACACAATACAGCTCAGATCTGATCTCCAAATCTATTCCACTGCTTGCCTGCCTCCACTGCTCAATACCTGCTCAAGAATTGATGAGAATGGCTTACCAAACTCGTATTTCACCTCAAAATAATCACTCACACTTTGTTGGACGTGAGCAAAGGCTACAATACTGGGCAAATACGTGAGCAAACTCATTGGCATACTCAATCCCTTGATTGTGCAAGATCTGGTGCACAACTATAGTCACAACTGATAGCAATCTGATTCTCTACCACCTGTCCCTGTTGAACTGAACATGCACTGACATGCAACTGAGTTAAATGATGTATTCATTAGTTGCATCATGAGTTAATAATTAGTTTAACAACTCATCATTAGTCTATTTGCAGTTAGACTAATTACAACTAGTTTAACTAAGTCAAACTGAACACAACTCCATCAACTCCACAATCAACTCCACCAAACTCAACTGATTGAGTTCTAAATGAAGTCATGCATGCAACAACTCAACTGACTCATAAGAAAAGCGTATTTCCTTCTGACAGCTACATGTGCCACCTCTGTATCTCAAACTGAAGTGCTCCAAGAGAACAAGATCAAGTTTATAGTCCAAATATTATTATGAGACAATAATATTTGACTTTTCTATTTTTGGCAGCCAGTCTAAAAATAGACTTTGATCACTCACACTGTGATCACTCACACTTTGATCAAAAATAGAAGTCCATATATTTTTCCCAACTTGACCAATCATCCATAAACAACAACCTGCAATCCATAGACATGATCCATATGTCTAAAAATAGACATAGTCTAAAAATAGACTTGCGCCAAAAATAGCCTGCGGGCCCACTTAGTGAAGGCGACTCTTTTCACTAAGCTCCATCGTCTTGTTGCAATCTCAACACTCCCTCTCGACAAGATATGAATTATCAGCAACCCCTATCCTGCCTCGGTGGTACTCGAATTTGCTCCTGGTGAGAGCCTTCGTCAGAATATCAGCATCCTGATCCTCCTTTGGAATGTATGAAAGCAACATGATCCTCCGCTGCACACAATCTCTGATATGATGGTACCTGATGTCAATATGTTTAGATCTATCATGAAATACAGGATTAGCCGAGAGTTTAATGCAACTCTGGTTATCACAGTAGGATCCAAATGAGAACCGAACAAACCAACCAGGATCTTCCTCATCCATATAGCCTCGCATGCAGCCAAACTTGCTGCCATATACTCGGCCTCCGCTGAACTGAGTGCCATGGATCTCTGCTTCCTGTTGTACCAAGAAACTGCTGTCAATCCAATACTGAAGACCCCTCCTGATGTGCTCTTTCTGTCCGTTGGGCTCCCTGCCCAATCTGCATCCGTGAAGCCACATAGCTTCACCTCATCCTCCTGTCTGTACCACAAACCATATCCCGATGTGCCTCTCAAGTAGCGCAATACATGCTTGCCGCCTTCCAGAAGAGCTTGGTAGGCTTAACCATAGCTTGTGAAAGCTGGTTAACTGCATAGCATATATCGGGTCGTGTATTGACCAAATACATCAGCGACCCCACCAACTGTCGATAAACGGTGGCATCCACTTCTTCTCCCGAAGTGGCATCCTCCTTCCTCCAACCTCCAGGAAGAGGAGTATCAACAGGCTTGTAGCCATGCATGTTGAACTTCTCCAGTATCTCCCGAGCATACTTGCCCTAAGAAACAAACAGTCCACCACTGCGCTGCCATATTTCCAATCCTAGGAAATAGTGAAGGAGGCCCAAGTCCTTCATCTCAAACTCTGTAGCAAGATCCTTCTTGCATGACAGTATCAACAGCTCATCACCCGTTAGAATCAAATCATCAACATACAGTACAATGATAAGCAACTTACCCTCCACCACAATCTGGTATAGGTTAGGATCCGCCTCGCTCTTGGAGAATCCAAGTCCTGTGAAATAGCTGTCTATCCGTGTGTACCAAGCACGTGGTGCTTGCTTCAACCCATACAGCACTCTCTTGAGCCTGCACACATGCGACTCGCTGCTGAAGACCTCAAAGCCTTCGGGTTGCTCAATGTACACCTCCTCCTCAATGAATCCGTTGAGGAATGCAGTCTTCACATCCATCTGATGAATGTGCCATCCCATCTGCGCTGAGAGAGCAAGAATCGTCCGTATGGAAGAATACCTTGCGACAGGTGCAAAGGTCTCCTCATAATCGATCCCCTCAATCTGTGAAAAGCCTCGGGCAACAAATCGTGCCTTGTACTTCTCCACACTCCCGTCAGCTGCCTGCTTGACCTTGTAGATCCATCTCAAACCCACCACTGATTTCCCTTCCGGTCTAGGAACAATCTCCCATGCATTGTTTCTGACAATAGAATCATACTCTTCCACCATGGCGTCTACCCATGCGGGATCCTCCACAGCTTCCTTGAAAGAGGATGGCTCAGTCACAACACACTTGCTCATAAGAACCATGTATCCAGTGTACCGATCAGGTGACTGTCTCTGCCTGCGTTGGGCTGTAGGTGGTCCTACAACTTTCTCTGCATCTTGAGCCAGTCGCTCAGCTTCTGTCAAGCGCTTTCGCCCTCTGATGGTTGGCGCTGCATGAGTGGTCTCTTCCACTCCATGAACCTCGTCCTGTGGCTGATCCACGTCCTGAAGCTCATCCTTAGGAACTAATAGCTCATCATCTGCATGCAAGTGTAGCTCCCTCTCAAGCGAACACTTCATGGCTTTCTCCTCCTGAAATTTTATATCCCGTCGCACAACAGTTTTACCACTGTCTGGAAAATACACACGATAGTTGTGGGGCGTATCAGTGTACCCCACAAATATCCCAACCTCTGCGGTCGGCTCCAACTTCTTCCTGGCATCCTTCGTCACACGCATGTAAACGTTAGCACCAAAAATCCTCAAATGAGAAAGATCAGGCTTCTTACCAGAATAAGCCTCCTCGAGTGTACTCATGCCAAGTATCCTATGAGGACAACGGTTTTGCACATAAACTGTTGTATTGCATGCTTCCGCCCATAAGTGAAGGGGTAGGCCCTGATCATGCAACATTGCCCGTGTAGCACCCACGATCGTTCTGTTCTTCCGCTCAGCTACCCCGTTCTGCTGTGGGTTATGGGGAGCTATGAGCTCTCTACGAATCCCTTCTACCTTGTAGAAATCCTTGAACTCGTCCGAGATGTATTCACCACCATTATCGCTCCTAAGAGCCTTCACCTTCTTCCCCGACTCCTTCTCGACTAGTGCTTTGAATTCACAGAACTTTGAATATGTCTCGCTCTTCTTCTGCATGAAGAAGATGCAGCACTTACGAGAGAAATCATCAACAAAAATCACATAATACCTGTGTTTTGCTGTCGAACCAACTGAGAAAGGCCCACACACGTCTGTGTGAATTCTCTCAAGGATCGTCGTGGCGCGACTATCCTTCTCGTGAAAGGTGGCTTTCACAAACTTCCCCAAAGTACACCCCTTGCACTGATCTGACTGTGCAAGTGTGCCTTTAGGAAGCCCTGTAGTGATCTGCTGCAGTATCTTCAAGGCTCCATGGTGAAGGTGACCCAATCTCCTGTGCCACAACTCGCCATCATCCCGGCTCACCAATCCTTCTACCTTGCTTGCCATTGTTGCGCATCCATCTACATGCAACTGATAAAGGTTCCTCACTCGAACCCCTATCTTCCGGGTCTCACCAGTTGTCTTGCTGCGCAGGAAAGCCTTTCCCTCGCTGAAAACAACATCATACCCCTTGTCTTCTAACATCGCCACTGAGATAAGTTTCTTCTTCAATCCTGGAACATGCATGACTTCCTTCAATACGATGGGTTTACCAGACTCCCTCTCAAAGGAAATGGTACCGATATCGGTCGCACTGTATCTACCATCATCGCCCATCTCGATGTGCACTCCAAGATCTTTGTTCTCCAGATCAGAGAACAAATCTTTATCTCCCGTCATGTGAAAAGACGCACCACTATCCAAGAACCACACGGATCCCATCACACTTGAAACCAAGCATGCGATCAATGAAAAATTAAGCTCAAACTGAGAAGCTAAGGCCTCTCCCCCTGCAGATCCAACAGCTTGCTTGTTCTTCTTCTTCTGCGGACAATTTGTGGCATAGTGTCCGTGCTGGTGACAGTGAAAACACTTCACCTTGGACATATCCTGCTTCTTGCCTTTCGCACCAGACTGAGAAGCTTTCTTGCTCTTCCCTTTCTTTGCTTTAGCATCCAAAGCACAATTCTCTTCATCAGCTCCCTTTGACGAAGATTCGTCCCTGGTACTCCGCCTGATCTCCTCCTGCACAAGATCTGACCATAGTCTTTCCCATCCTGGCAATTTCTCCCGACCATTGACAGAGTCCTGATAGGAATGCCAACTCTTCGGAAGACCAAGGAGAGCCAAGCTCACCAAGTCCTCATATCGAAGTAACCCCCACACTTCCCAGCTCATCTCGACACTGAGTGAACTTCGTGAGATACTTGGGAATACTGTCACCCTTCTCGCATTTGATGTTTCTAAGTTTATCTTTGAGCGCCAGCTTCCTCTGATCGCTCTTTCTTTGGAATAATTATGTTAATGATTTCCACATCAAATATGGAGTAGCCTTTCCATGGAGGCTGGACACAATGTGATCCTTCACGCCCTCCAACAGAATCCTTCGACATTTTGCAATCTTCTTTTGCCAAGCATCAGCTTGAGTAGCATCAGTAGGCTTTGGGATATCCGTATCTATGAACTCCTTCAGCCCGTTATCATCCAATACTGCCTCCATCCTGTCCTTCCATGCAATATAGTTTGAGCTGCCCTCAAGAGCATACTCCAATAGCAATCCGTTGAAAGACATTGTTGCGTTGTCACCAAGAAAAAATACTGCTGCAAATTCGAATTCCACCAGCAACCAACTCAACCGCCTCGGATCTAAGATTCGTGAGAACAAAATATTTCTCGTACAGAGATTGACTGTATGGGCATTCACTGGATATCTCACCTTCCAAAGGAAGGATGAATCCAGAGGCTACCTGGCCCGATTACAGACTCTGCCTAAAGAAATAGAATGTAAACACTTCCTGAATAGTAGATCTGATGATCAACAGCTCCGATACCATGTAGAAATTTGAATAATTTAACACATATTCAACAGAGATTATCCTGATCATGTACTATTGCGGAATACATACACAATACATAAGCTCCTCTACGTTGATCATCAATATAGCAGCATCAATAACAATAAAACATCAAGAGCATTCACACATTAACACAATATGTAACCCGGGGAAAGCATCTCGCTAAAAACCCCAACTATCTGTATATTAATGATAGAGAACATGTAACATTACAAAGTGCAATGCTTATCACAAGCAATCCAGTACCAGCTCCACCTGTTACACACAATACAGCTCAGATTTGATCTCCAAATCTATTCCACTGCTTGCCTGCCTCCACTGCTCAATATCTGCTCAAGAATTGATGAGAATGGCTTACCAAACTCGTATTTCACCTCAAAATAATCACTCACACTTTGTTGGACGTGAGCAAAGGCTACAATACTGGGCAAATACGTGAGCAAACTCATTGGCATACTCAATCCCTTGATTGTGCAAGATCTGGTGCACAACTATAGTCACAACTGATAGCAATCTGATTCTCTACCACCTGTCCCTGTTGAACTGAACATGCACTGACATGCAACTGAGTTAACTGATGTATTCATTAGTTGCATCATGAGTTAATAATTAGTTTAACAATTCATCATTAGTCTATTTGCAGTTAGACTAATTACAACTAGTTTAACTAAGTCAAACTGAACACAACTCCATCAACTCCACAATCAACTCCACCAAACTCAACTGATTGAGTTCTAACTGAAGTCATGCATGCAACAACTCAACTGACTCATAAGAAAAGCGTATTTCCTTCTGACAGCTGCATGTGCCACCTCTGTAGCTCAAACTGAAGTGCTCCAAGAGAATAAGATCAAGTTTATAATCCAAATATTATTATGAGACAATAATATTTGACTTTTCTATTTTTGACAGCCAGTCTAAAAATAGACTTTGATCACTCACACTGTGATCACTCACACTTTGATCAAAAATAGAAGTCCATCTATTTTTCCCAACTTGACCAATCATCCATAAACAACAACCTGCAATCCATAGAGATGATCCATATGTCTAAAAATAGACATAGTCTAAAAATAGACTTGCGCCAAAAATAGCCTGCGGGCCCACTTAGTGAAGGCGACTCTTTTCACTAAGCTCCATCATCTTGTTGCAATCTCAACATCACCAAGAACTAAGCCTACGATCGCAGCATCAGCGGCCAAGAAGCAGAAGAAGCCCCAAAGGTCCTCGATTAGACAATCATTGAGGAAAATCCCCTCATAACTATGGAGTAAGGAGAAAATGGATCCGCAGAAATAGCCCATGGAGCCCCAAGATCTAGATGAGGAAGAATTAACCGACGAATTTGTGGATATCAACACAGATGAGGTGGAACCAATCTTCGGGTTTCCACCTTATATTCCGCCGAGGAAACCAACTGCGAAGGTAACAAAGGACCCAGATTCCATCAAATACAAGATATTTACACCCCTATTACCAAAGGAAGTGTCAATTAAGGGGGAGTTGTTGGCCAAGGTTCCACACCTGCGCATGGAGGACTGGGATTTGAATGATCGCAGGAAGTATCCCCAATTTGAGCAAAGCAAGTACGTCCAATCTGTGTACTACGAAGAAGCTAGAGTGACAAGGGTCGAAGCAATTAAGTGGGTCGTCGGGATTCAGCTCGTTGGGTCGTTGAACATGATTTGTGTTCCACATTTTGGGCATAGAAATATAAATATGATCTATGTGTGCTAGGTATTGGCATTAGTACATGATGGGCATCTATGGCTTGGAGAGCCAATTCCAATTGACGATATGTTAATCTGAAGGATTACCAGGCTGCCTCATCAAGGAGCGAACCCCAATGATGCATTTGTTGGGAAATCTCAGGAGAAAAAGTTGGCTGATCAAATGAAGAATGACTATGGCATTATCAAGAAGTCCCGGGGCTATGCTATTAGTTCTATTAACGATGAATTTGTGTGCTTTTCCGCATCCATTTTGGTGAGTAAAATCATGAGGAATTGTCGGGAAGGAAAAATGTCGGCCCCAGTCATATCCTTGGCTGTGCAGTGCAACAAGGGGGTTCAGTTTAATTGGGTCGAGTACCTCTATCAGGAGTTTTTGGATGACTGTCGCGAAGCACAAGAAGAAGGGAAGTCATTCCATTACGCGTGGTTGTTACTCTTAATCACATTGGTAGCATGGTGAACACCGAAGGATTCACAGTTCCCTAATGTGGAACCTGATGTGTGCGAGGCTGTGAAGTTTGCCTCGTTATGGGCCTCTAAGGAATTGACCTGGGTTATGGAGAACAAAATATTTTGGGTTCTATTTGAGATAGACCTACGCACAATCATCAACAAAAGGTCACGGTTGTGAATTGCATTATTTCAATATTTTGGCGACGTTGTTGATATTAAGCGGACTTTCACAGTGTCTCTATCCGTGCCAAGAAAGATTCGGAGAAGGTATGGCATTGACTACCATACTTAATGTCTGAAGATGACATATTGATGTTCATTTGTAAGTGGTCAAGTTATTGGCTTACCCCAACAACTGTAAAAGTGACTAAGAATGCAAGAAAAATTGTGCAGGCTAAAAAATCAACAACTAAGAAGGATATCGAGAAAGTGCCTCCGACGGTCACCATTGACCACGACAGAAAGACTACCGAGCCCATAGTTGATCAGGAGACTGGCGAAGGGGAACAGGGTGGTGGAGACCCTGATGTAGACACAGAGGACAATGATTCCCCATTTATAATCAAGAAGCGGAAGAAGCAGAGTGTTAGCAGTGCGTGGAAGAAGCAGAAGTCAGATAAATCTGCCAGCGTTAAAGCTTTCGTACTCACTGAGGGGGAATTTATCGAATTGGCAACACTGTCCACTTTGTGACGGAGGAGATATGGGGAACATCAAGGATCAATACAGGTCAGTTTTAACAAAGGTCCAGTAGGGCCTTAAAGAATTGTAGGTGCAGACGAGCGTGCTTCAAGCAAGTGTGGTTCAGGAAAGTGTGAAGCAAACGAGTGTGGTTCAGGCGAGTGGGAAGCAAGCGAGCATGGTCCCTTCAGCTGAGATTACCGTAGACCTATGAGAATTCCATTTTCTGGAAGGATCACTACACGTCAAAGCTGCAGAGGAAAGGGAGAGCACACAAAAATTGAAGAATCTAAGCTTAAATCTTGCAGCGCTCCCCCTTCAGACGTTGCATGAGCTTCATCAGGGTGTCACAAATGAGCTCAAGATACGGGAGCAGCGAGCTTTGTTGATCATCAATGAAGTCAAACTCAATAACCAACAGATATTTGAGGAGAATAATAAAGTGATGCGGGATCGCAAGGAAGTAAATGCGCGCAACCATCAGCTAGAAGATGCCATAACCAAAGCATGCAGTGAGATTCTAGAGCTCCAGATCCCCGCTAAGGCAACTTCAGCAGAAAAGATTCAAAAACTGGCAGCAACAATTAGATAATCAAAGGAAGAGGTGGGCAAGGTTCGCTTTGAACTACATATGCAAATTACAAAGCTTCAGATGAAGCTGCAACCTACAATGCCACCGGAAGTTCGTGAGCAGCGCGAAGCTGCCATCAAAGCTGCTAAGGTTCAAATAGAGACTACAGTCCTAGAGACTACAGTCAAGGACTGTAGTCAACTTTTTGAAGATACAATGGAAGTGTGGGCCTCACTGCAGGAGGACCCACATGTGCAGAAGATCGAAGCAGAGATCAGAGACAAGCAACTACAGTTCGATGAGCTTAAAGCCACGGCATGGACCTTAGCACCTATGCAACGGTTCACGCGTCTCCGAGAAGGAACACTTCTACAGGGCCAGAAAGATGAGCTACAGAGAAAGGTATCATCTCCGCACGGACGCAACCCTGGGTAGATGAGGCCCGCCAAATCTCACAGGAATTAGAGGGAAAACTGAAGATCATGCAGCAAACTCAGAGGACAATCAACCTCACCGTAGAGGGTTGACGATAGAGAAGCTCATGGATGAAGTTCAACAGGCCATAAAACAATTCACATCAATGCTCAATCCATTACAGAATGCCTACAAGGGCCTAAAATCCAAGTCTGAGGATGTAGGGTAGGGGTCCCCTAGGTCTAAGTTTTGTTCGAGTCATGTAAAGACTCCGCATTTTGAGGAACTGAGTGCGATTAGCGCAGCATTCAAAGAGTCAAAGGGGCTTTACGGTGGGTCAAAGCTACTTCTTTTATAAAGGGATGGGATAACTTAAAGGATTTTCAGCTCCACCCATGGTTTGCAGACCATGGTATTGTAAGGTAGAAGCATATATAAAGGGATGTTTTTTCAAGTCTAAGGCTTATATTGAAAGGGAAAAAGCACTTTGGAGTTTGTTTTTGTAAGATATTTCTATGGTCAGGTGCAGGGGAAGGCTCCTACAGCTGTGTGTGTGGAGACCTTGGTAAGTTTGCAGGCCCCTACAACTGTGTGTGCAAGGTCAGAAAGATTGTATTTGAAAAGACTTGACTAATAAAGAAGACTTTTTTAGCATAGATCTGTGTATTTCTGTATGTTCACATAATTTCAATGATTTAGCATGTTTATGGTTCATTTATATATTTCTTCTGAAAATTGCATCGCGAAGGTTCAAATACTATTTTATATGATGAATAATACATGTTAGAATAGTTTCGTGCAGTTCGCTAATTTGTTAAACTAGAAAACATTGTTCGATTGTGAGAATAAGGTTAAGAGTTCACGAAGGTCGGAGTAAGCCCTAAATTGTTAAGAACCTTACATCCACACTGCATAGTCCCTCTAGATATAGAAACCTCGTTCTAACATCCCCAATATCGCCTCGGGTGAGATTTCGGTCAATGCAAGCAGGTCGTTGCCGAAAGGGCCGGTGGTATAGGGTTTTGCTAGTTAGCGCAGATAACTCTAAACATGGGTCTAAGACCCTGAAGCCAATAATAATTAGGGAAATAAATAAAGAAAGAAAAACATACAACAATAGTATAAATGATGAAATGACACAAGTACATATCACTCTTCGTTGCCATCACCCTGATTATCTTCTTCACTTAGTATGATAACATTGGTGTTCTCAAAAATATGTTTTGATCTAAGGTCGTAATTTAATACGAACCACCAATCCCTAACCAACACATCTGGGTAAAAAAACATTTGGTTGTAGTGTTTGGAGAAAACATGAGGCTCCCTAGCTTCATTCCACTTCTTTCTAGAGTTGATACACATTATCCCACTACCGTGATCTTCCTTTACATTATTTCGATCAAAGCTGTCCCATCACGCGTGCCTAAAAATAACACATTGGAATGAAGAGAAGTCCACTTCAATGATCTCTTGTATCTTTTGAACATAACCTAACATACCATGTATTAGGTTTTGATTGCAGTGGCTAGCACGACTAGATTGGTTGAACTCGACTTCCACTCCACAGTCTTGTGTCATGCGTCCACCATCGACATCCTCCGTGTGAAAATGATGTCCATATGCCCACATAGATGGGAATAAATGCACTTATAAAAAAAGTGAAAAAAGTCATAGTCTCATGTGCCTAATAATCCAAACATAATTAAAATAAAAAAAATATAGATGACACAATTCAAAGGTGCATTATGAAGTTAAAAATGTACAGAAAGAGATTATTACCGAGTTGTTGCACCTAATCCCTATGTTTAGTGTATCCTATTCAAAACGCAGGTAATGACCAGATGCACCGTATTTCTCTCTGACTTTGTTAGCAACCCAACTGTTGGGGCACATCATTGGCATATTTTCTTTTAAATGATCGGAATAAGGCACTCTTCTACCATTCAACCATCTGAAATTATTTCCTGTCACTCTCCTCTTTCCTCCTCTTTTGTTCGTAAAATGTGACCCACGATTGTGTTGCTTCCAAATTGTAAAGAATGAATTTGTTGATGGCTTCAATTTCTGAAT
This sequence comes from Pinus tabuliformis, assembly GCA_031772625.1. Taxonomy (NCBI): domain Eukaryota; kingdom Viridiplantae; phylum Streptophyta; class Pinopsida; order Pinales; family Pinaceae; genus Pinus; species Pinus tabuliformis. Next base: position 957,335,410 of record CM062808.1, on the reverse strand, counting down.
TAGCCGATGAAATCAAACTGACATATATAGTACATATGAGATCAAAATATACATTATGAACTTCAATGCGAAAGTTATTGTGTAGAAATTTGACAAATTATAAGTCACTTACTCTTTATCAAGTGTTTTTTTCCATTCGTTTGGAAAAACTCCCATAGACCTCTCAAGTTTTTCCCTTTGTCAAACAAAACCTTTTAATTTATACATGCACCTCTCTAAGAAAAACATCCAATGACAAGAAACCACCCCAACTAATTCAACCTCATCTACTAGGTGAATTAGAAGATGAACCTACAAGTCCATGAAACTCGTCGACAGTTACTTCTCAAACTTACAAACAATCTCAGTTATCTCTTGATGTCATCGTGGAATGCTAACCATATGAATCTCCTTTGATGTGATCCAACATACAAATGCAGATAATCTAAATATGGCACATCGTAGGTCTTGAGGGAAGTCATTGTTCACACATCCATTCACGAGTAGAGGATAATGACACTGCAAAGTAAACATATACAAAAATTAATTATATTTTATCCCATGGCATAAAAATAATAACAAATAATAAAAACATGTTTTTTACCTATATACTCTTAAAAGGTTCAAATGGTCATGCGATTTCAACCTCAACAAATGATCTTTCACAGTGAAGCATCGTCTTAATGAAGACCCATATAAAGAGGCACCCTCACACCAATTATAAATTCCTTTGCCAAATAAAGATCATCTTTATTTAAAATCCATGGGACATCACCTTCTTTGAAAGACCAAGAGGGACCAACCTCTCGTCTACTTTCTTGTCTTGGCCAATGTTTTTTTTTTGAAGAAATAAGATCTATCCTAACAGCCAATGTGTCAATTTCTTTTGATGATATGTGCCTCAATAAAGAAGATGAAACATTTTTAAATATATGCATGAGATCTAGTAAGTAGGCAATATTAAGAAGCTCCCAACATGGGAGCTCATAAAAGATAGATTTCCTTTTCATCCCAATGGGAAATTTCTCAACATAGGTGTTGAATAATTTTGGATCATCGAACATAGGCTTCCTATTTGCATTGAACATTTATGTAATGTCCTTCTCCTTCTCTCTCTCTCATATGCTCTAAGCCATTCATTTAGTGTCATTATTGCAGGCCTTTGGGTTCTCTCTGCTTTACAATTGAAAGAAGATGTTGCTCTTTTGTAAGGGTGTTCTTCTGGGAGGAATACCCCAGAGCAGTCATACACTGGCTTTTGCGGGTGGTTGGACCACCAATCCTTCAGATAAAGTCCACAACATTTACATCCATGACACCCTTTTGTTACAAGACCTACAAAATTATTGTATACATGGCACATAAGCGATCATGGAGATCAAAACAATTACAGTGAATTAAATTAATATGCGAAACAATATTGTTACATATATAAAACATGTAATTTACCATAGCAAACTCCTAAGCCTAGATAATCATGTGTGGTGTAAGCACATAAGCCATACAATGTAAAACTCATCTATGTTGTGATGGGTCTTGATACATCGTATACATGTATCCCTTCCCATAATTCCTTCAATTCATCAACCAATGGTTGTAAGTAGACATCCATATTCTTCACTTGTCTTTTACTAGAGACTATGAGAGCCAACATAAGATGTTCATTCTTCATGGACAACTATGGGAGGATATTGTTATTGATCACTACTATAGGCCAAACAAAATAGTTAGCATTTTGGAGGGAATATGTGTTGACGCCATCTATGGTGATGCTAAGTCGTAGACTTCGTACTTCATCCTTTTTCCAGTCGTTTATTCTCTATATGTTTCATGGCTATTGAATCTATTGAGATTCACATAACTCTTAACTCACTTATGTGTGAGGCATGCCATCATTGCAACATAGTCGATTCTTTGAAACAAAAGAGCCTTTGAATCCTTGGGATTATAGGCATGTGCATCAATATATTATGAGGAGGACATGTGATTTACCTTTTTTTAATTTTTTTATGGTACCTGTCATGCCCACATTTTGGATATATCTCTTTGTCTGCATATTCTCCTCTATATAAAATGCAATCATTTGTACATGCATGATATGATATGTACTCAACACCTAACATTTTCAATAGTTTCTTTGCCTCTTCTCAGCTACCAGGCAAGACATTATCACTCAGAAGAACCTCATCTTTGAATAACTTGTATTTCGTGGGCAATATAAATGTACAATGTCAATATTTAACGTTCATAAAATTGATCATTTTTAATGTTGATTGCATGACAAGATTTATCAAAATATAAGAGACTTGGTCATGGTTAATTACCTCAATATTTTTGAGAATAACACATTCGACATGTCAAACTTTGCTTTCAAGTTGTATAGTAACATTTTTGTCCCCAACTAGGTAGACTTTGACTGGACGCCAGGTCCAAAGAGAGGGTTGGTGGAAGCATATTTCAGGCTTTCGAAAAAGGTATCAGTGATATGAGCATCATCCCATAACTCGTTGTTCTGGAATGAATCTAACAACATTGTCTCAATGGCAGTCATATCTCATCAGTAATCATCCAAACCGATCTCTATTTGATTGCCTTCATCGCCAACCAATGATGAAGAACTAATATTGTTGTAGTCATTCCTAATTGGTGAATCTGGACATAGTCGGAATTGAATAAGTGGTTAATTCAACCATTCTTGGTAAGCTTCCTCTCTGAGTTTTGCCCTTAATGCAACCTTATCTTGATTTGACATTGTAGTGGGTTGCACCACAAGATGGTAGGTGGGTCGCTCATCATCACTAGAATCATAATTTCAAAAAATATTGAACATTTGTAAATTAATGGTATTAGTAAGCACAATGCAATTGGTCTTTTGAAATTACATTATACCAAATAATTCTTACCATCGCTGACCTATGATTGTGACTGGAAGATGGCATGTTACAATTGGCAGGGTAAAGCGACTCTTTATTTTCATCTACCAACTGTTTGCGGTATGTTGCTCCTGATAAGAGCTTCCAACATTTTTGAACTCGTGGAATATTTTATGCGCCTGAACTCGATTCTGAATCAGGATCCTGCAAATTTGGATACATTTTTATTCAAATTGACATGGATTAAAAAATAAATCAATTAGATAATCGAAATATAAATAAAATATGAACTTACTGGAGATGGAAAGGGAAAACTCTGTGAAGGACTTTGAGCAATATGGAACGAGTTGGAATTTGAAGAATTTGCCATTTGATATTATGAGATTTTCTCCCTACATTTGAGCAAAATCAACAATAAATTTTTGTGTACATACCTAAAATTAATTTCGAGAACCATACCACAATCTGAATTTCAATATAGGTTTCAAGCCATTTTTTAAGAACAAGGTGACTTTAAGCGGAAAATGCATACTATGAACTATTTAACTCACGTGGATGCATCCGAAAGGATAATTTGAGATGAATATGTCAATTTATGCGAAAATAAAAATTCAGATAACTTTTAAACCATATTGGTGCTCTTGTAAAACTATCTGCACTCATGCATTTAAATAATAATTAACAATGTAAACTTTGAAACGGGAACTGATACTGTTACCCGTTTTGTAGAGATAGCAAAAAAGTGACCCGATTTTGAAAAGGGGTGATGCAGAACACACATGTTTTTTTTAGAGCATAATTTTTGGCACTTTAATTTTTTTAAATTTTTTTTATGTGCATTGTGATTTAGAATGGTAGTGATTTTCATGCTGATTTTAAAAAGTGGTTATTCTGCATCAGACCCTTTTTTTAAAAGACCTATTTTTTGACTTTAACTTTTCTAATGTATGTAATGTAAATAATTATTTTGTAAATTTAATAATTTTGGAAGTGGTCTTCTTCTTCATATTTTCTTGTTTTTATTTTTATTTTTATTTTTTTTTGTAGTGAGGTTTTTATTGATTTGCATATTTAAAAAAGAAGGTCAATATTTTGCATTTTCCATATTTTACATATTTATACATAGTTAATTAAATTTTCAATCCAAATGAAATAATTGTCTCTAAAAAACAAATATAAAATTATATATAAAAAAAGATAAAAATAAAAAAGTGTTTAAAAATTTTATCTTATAAACCATAAAACATTTTGGAAAAAAAAAAAAAAAATTACATATATATATATATGCATCAATGGATTTATACATCATGGACATCCAATTGTGAAATATATCTATGCCCTAAGGGATTCTTCATAGTCAGATTTAGCACAGAGCTGGAACGAGACAACATCATTAATCAGGGGCCTTGGTTTTGGGGCAATGCTGGTCTCTTTCTCACACCCTGGTTCCCGGATTTCGACGCCAATACCATGGTAGTATCGACAATGCCAGTTTGGGTAAGGCTACACAACCTACCACTGCATTTCTGGCATCGAAAAGCTTTAACAGCCATTGGGAATTCCTTAGGAAAACATCTCAAAATAGACGAGGACAGAGCCAACCGGGGAATCTTCACATATGCCAGAATATGTGTAGAAGTGGATCTAAGTCAAGGACTCCCAGATCACATCACATTGAATTTTAATAATTCACTGTGGACGCAACAACTAGATTATGAGAACACGGCTTTCAGATGTCGCAGCTGCTTGCAGATAGGGCACCTTCAATATGCATGTCCATTGACTAGTAAGGAGCCTAAAGGGAATAAGAAACAACAGAAAAAGCCAAAAGGTTGGCAGCATACCGAACCACTGGAGGAGGAGGCACTAAACACGGAACCCACAGACATATACAGGAGACAAGAAAAAATGCAGGAAGAGAACACTGAAGGGCCCAAACTAGAGCCAAATAGCATGGTACGGCAGCAAGAATTACAGCTGGAAATAAGCGGTGCCAAACGAGCACATAGCACCGAAGGATCGGACTCGGACAAAGAAAAACCTGGGCACACAGAGGAAAACCAACTTGCCATAATTGTCCCCACTGCCAACACTGGAGTCTGGCGAAAAGTGGAGAAGAAAAAAGGAAGGAAAATATAGGCCTGTAGACACATTTTTTTTTTTTTTTTTTTTTTTTTTTTTTTTTTTTTTTTTTTTTTTTTTGTATTCCTGTCATTACGGGAATAGTCTTTTACTACTTTGTGTTCTTATTTCTGTTATGCTGCATGTTATTACAGGAACAGCCATATGCATATGCTTCAAGCATCTACAAAATGTAATTTTATCAACATGAATAAAATTACGATTTTTTCTTACGGGAAAAATATATATATATATATATAATTAAGTCGATAAAAATTGAGAAATTAAAAAAAAAAATATTTGCAAAAACTAGGGAATTTTTTTTAAAAACAAACCAGTTTAAAAAAAAAAAAAAATAGAAAATTAACCAAAAAAAAATTTAAAAAAACTAATAAAATAAATATTAAAAAAAAAGGGTTAAAAAAATTATCTCACAAACCATAAAAGAATTTGGAAAACAAAAAAACAAAATTAATATATATATATATATATATATATATATATATATATATATATATATATATATATATATATATATATATATATATATATATATAAACTAAGTAAGTAAAAATAGAGAAATTAAAAAAAAACATTAGCAAAACTGAAAAAAAAAAAAAAAAAAAAAAAAAAATTAAAAAAAAAAACTAGTTTAGAAAAAAAATAGAAAATTAGCGAAAAAAAAAATTTGAAAAAATAGTAAAATTAATATTAAAAAAACAAAAATAAATTCAAATTAAAAAAAAAAATGTAATTATTTTTTATTAAACATGCATATTTTATTTAAAATATATATATATATATATTAAAATTAATTTTTTTTTTTTAAACAACTTTTTTTATTATTTAAAAAAAAATTATAATTTTTTTAAAACAATTTTTATTTTTATTTTTATTTTTCCTTAAAAATAAAAATTACTAAATCTACGTTTTATATTTAAAAAAATAAATAAATAAATAAAACCTACATTAAAAAAAAAAATTACATTTCTTTTTTTATTTAAAAAAAAATTAATAAAATTAATATTCTTTTTTAAACAATTTTTTTTTATTAAAAAAAATTATAACTTGTCTTTTTAACATTTTTTTTGGTTTTTTATTTAAAAATATAAATAATAAAAAAAATGATTTTAAAAAAAAATATATATTTGAGGGGAATAAATATAACTTAGTAAAGTAGAAGTAACAATGAACAAAAATCCCAAAAGCGTAATCATGTTGGGCGGCATCCAAAGGGGAAAAAGATTCACGGAACGGCTCCAAAAGGGTTGTAGCACATATTTGGCAAGATAGGATCTATCCACACCACTATACTTGTATCTTTGTAGCATTTCCACACCATGGCGTCCTATATAACCCATTGCCGTCTCCTCTAATGACGTTCAGGAAAAATAACCCAGTGAGAACTCGAAATGAACCCGAGCATATATCTCGGTGCTGTCACCAAAATTATAGATGTGTGGACATGGCGTTCTGAATCGGGTTTGTCTGTCTGCGCGTAAATCGGCTCACAGGGATTCGAATTGGGGGTTTCGGCCTGCGTGGAAGTGATCCCGGCGTGCAGGCTGAGGTCGAATTTTGTATCCCTATTGGAAGAGGCAGCTTTCTCCCTCTCGCGGGATGCCCCGACAGGCCTCCGTTGTAGTGCGTGGAACGCTGCGGGCTACGGTTAGTGTGCAGAGAGGATACCGTTGTGGAGCCGCGGGTAGACTTTGGAGAGGCTGGATCGATGACGAATCCACGGAGGGAAACGTTTTGCTGTGGGTGGGGTCAGATTGTGGGAGCTGCTGTACTGAGAGTGGAATGGAGCGATTTTTTCACGACGAGAGATACCGGCCACGATTTGACCGTGGGGGTTTCGAAGGGATTGATGTCTGGGTTTTTAAGTGAACTCGATATAGTGAATCGGGCCACGGTTTTGTGCACAGTGGAGACAGAGTTGAGTTGGGCTTGGTGCGAAGAGGATCGATCGGCCCACGAGTTGGCTGAGTGAGAGGCTGGGAATGCCGGCTGCAATGTTTGTATGTGCAAAGTGGCCGGTCCGATGGCTCGAGGGGTGTCGTCCAACGTTGAACTGTGGGTGGCCCCGGTTAGGTTCTCGGCACAGTGGTCACGGACGTAGCCCCTCCGCCCACCATCGCGCCACCATGGGCGGCCGGTGGGCGGCCCGTCGATTCCGGGAATCGACGGGCCGCCCACCGGCCGCCCGTGGTGGCACGGCCGGGGCTCATAAATTTTTTTTTTTTAATAATTAAAAAAAAAAAAATGTTAATTTTTAAAATTTTTAAATTTTTTTTTAATAATTTTTTAATATTTAAATAATATATATATATATATATATATATATATATATATATATCATTTTTTTTATTATTATATTTTTAAATAATAAAAAAAATGTTTTAAAAAAAAAGTTATAATTTTTTTTTAATAAAAAAAGAATGGTTTAAAAAGGAATATTAATTTTTTTTTAAATAAAAAAGAAATGTAATTTTTTTTTTTTAAATGTAGGTTTTATTTATTTATTTATTTTTTTAAATATAAAATGTAGATTTAATAATTTGTATTTTTAAGGAAAAGATAAAAATAAAAATTGTTTTAAAAAATTTATATTTTTTTTTTTTAAATAACAAAAAAGGTTGTTTAAAAAAAATAAAAAAAATATATATATATATATATATATATTAAATAAAATATGTATGTTTAATAAAAAATAATTACATTTTTTTTTTTAATAAAAATTACGTATTTATTTATTTATTTTATTTTTTTTTAATTTGACTTTATTTTTGTTTTTTTTGAATATTAATTTTAGTAGTTTTTCAATTTTTTTCGTTAATTTTCTATTTTTTTTTTAACTAGTTTTTTTTTTTTTTTTTTTTTTTTTCCAGTTTTCTAATGTTTTTTTTTTTATTTCTCTATTTTTACTTAGTTTTTATATATATATTTTAATTTTGTTTTTTGTTTTCCAAATTTTTTTATGGTTTGTGAGATAATATTTTTTAACCCTTTTTTATTATTATTATTATTATTATATATTTTTATATTTGTTTTTTAAGTAATCAACATTTTAATCTTAATTTTAGTAATTTTTATTTTTTTTTTGTTAATTTTCTGTTTTTGTAGATCTAGTTGGTTTTTAGTTTTAATTTTTAGTTTTTTTTGTTTTTCCTTTTTTTTTTTTTTTTTTTTTTTTCACCTATTTAATTTTTTTGTTTTTTTTTAAATGTTTTTTTTTAAATGTTTTTTTTTTCTTTTGGCAATTTTTTTTTATGTTTTACAAGATAAATCTTTTTCTTTTTTCTCTCCATTTTTTTAAATATTTTTTTTACTATTTAATTGTTTATAGTTTTTTTTTTAAGTTTTTTAATTCTTATCATTAATTTTGTTTTTTCTTTACATTTTTATGATTGATCTTTTTTTTTTTTTTTGTTTTTTTTTTTTTTTTTTTTATATTTTCCTTTTAGTATTTATTTTAATCTATGTTTTGTTATTTTTTTTTTAACTTCTTTTTCTTTCTTTTTTCATTATTTTAATTTTTTTTTTTTTTTAATGTTTTCATTATTTTTTAAAATTTATTCATGATAAAATATTTTACACCATTATTTCTAAATGTTGAAATTTTACTGTTGAAAAAAAAAAGTGTTCTCCCAGCATCAACACTTTTTGTTTCGAGGGTGTTTTTTGGATATTTTTTGCTCAAAAAAATTGTTTTCACCGCCATTTTTAAAACATGTTGAAAATTTACCCAAGAAAAAAAAAAAAGGTGTTATTCCAGCATCAACACTGTTCATTTTTAGCACTGTTTTTGATGTTTTTTCGAGGTTTTTTGGGCCAGAGTTCCCGTTTTGAGTTTATAGTTCCCGTTTCATAGTTTACATTATTAATTGCAATAACGCATTAAAATAATAACCGCACCAATTTTGGGGATTTCAAAAAAAAAGAATTATATCATATCAGTGCCTTAAAAAAAAAACACCGATAAGTTATCTTAATTGGTGCGCTTTACTAATAAACACATCAATGCTTTTTACAAAGAAACGCACTAATGTTTCAAGAATAAATAAATGAATAAATAAATAAAATCATAAGTCTTTTAAATAGTAAGAAACTATTCACTATTTCATTATTTTTCCTAAAATTTCAAGGGAGAGATTTGCGAGACATATTGGGAGCATTGTGGAGCAACATAATACTTTGGAACAACATAGTTATTAAGAAGATTAGAATTTGAAAGGTATGGTGATTCACTAAAAACTCTGCATAGTAAAATTTTAATTTTTTACTATTTATTTTATTAAATATTTTTTTTATTAATTATGTTAGATCTAATTAAATTTCAGGGGGAAAAATAAAATAATAATAAAAATAAAAATAAATAATAATATATATATATATAATAAAAAAATTAAATTAAATTAAAAATAATAATAATAATTAATTAAAAATAAATAAATAAAATATAACCTTGAATAGTAAAAATTTTGCTAGTGATTTTACAAATAATTTTATAATCTCTATTGTTATTTTAATTTAATAAAATCCAAAAACAAAAAACAAAAAAATACTTACCTTAAACTCTTGTTTCTTCTTGCTTATGTGACTGCAAAATTTTATCTTAAAGTTTAACTCCCTGTACCACTTCAAAATTAGGGTTTTTCATTTTTTTGTCATTTTAGATTTAATGGGTTTGTGTTACTATATATAAGGCATTAAACATGTAAAGTTGGGGGACCACTTATTGAATCAGATCCAAACCCTGTCAACTATGTCTATTTTTTGAAAAAATGATTTATGCTTATTAGCGTGCCCTGTGTAATATAACACACAGGTGCACCTCTAACAAATAACACTGTTATGACATACCCTATATATTTTTGAGGTTTTTCTCTCGCGATTTCGGTAGGAGTCTCTGGTTTGAACTAATTCTAGCACGCTTCCCCAATGGACGTTGCGAAGCCCCTCCCCCTTTAGACTCCTCCATCAATGACGATTTCCAGTTTCTGGTGGCCTCCCTCCCGAAGCTGTGCGGCCCATTGTTGCTGCTTCCAAACTTGTCAAGCGGAATGTTGAGGTGAAAGATGTCTCCCTGCCAAATGGAACACGTCATACCTCCTTTACTTACGTTGAGAGAGAGTTAATTGGGAAATTCGCAAGTAGGTGGCCCTCTCCTAGATCGATGGAAGCCTTGATTAAGAAAACCTAGAATCCCATGATGAAGGGTGAGATTGCTCTTTCTGTTGTTGGCAATGAATTTTTCATCTTCTTATTTGTAAATAAGGAGGATAAGGAGGTAGTATTTCGTAATGGACCATATTTATTTGGCTCCAGAGGGATGTATTTAAACAAATGATCCCTCGATTTTAATGCTGATGAGGACATCCCTACTGCCATTCCAGTTTGGGTGAAGCTCCCGTGTTTTCCTATCTCCTACTGGAGTGATGATTGACTTTAGGCTATTGGTAATGGAGTGGGGAAATACTTGGATAATTCTAAACCAAAAGGCTCCCAATTTTCCTGTGCTAAAATCTGTGTAGAAGTAGACTTGGAGAAGGGACTACGAGCTGAAATTAATCTAAACCTAGGAGAATGGAAGCACAGACAAGTCTTGGACTATGAACAAATCCCATTTAAATGCAGACACTATCATGACTATGGTCACTTTTCCAGAGACTGCACCAAAGCTGGGAATGATAAAAGTTTGGATGCCCCAACTGCTCAGGAGGAGCATTGGAAAAAACCTAAAAGAGCTCTGAAAGGTAAAGGTTCAATGTCAAAACCTCGTGGTATGGTGGTTAACAATACAACTTCGTCCTCCTCGAATCCATTCAAAGTGTTGAGTGATGAGGATATGGAGATGGAGGCTCCCCCTCAAACAAATGTTGAGGAGAATCTGGAAATAGAAGAAGGAGAACTAGTAGCGGAAAGTAGCCCGAAGGAGGGTGGAGGTGAAGTCACTCTGCCAAAGTCTGTTCTTGTCACTGATGCCCCCACGGGCAGTCTGCTTAAAGATTCAGATTGTGTTGTCACTCAGAATTTATCCCAAAATCTATCATGGGCTGATGATTGTAGTAGTTAGGAAACTGACCCCACTAAGAAAATAGGGAGACCAAACAAGAGGACACAGAGAGAAAGAGAAGCAAAACTAAATAAAAAACTGGGGAACCAATCAGTCATCTCAGAAATTTTGAAAGGGAAAAAGATAAACAAAGAAGGAAAGGATGGTGGTCGCTCCCCCTCCACTCACAAGTAATGAAAGTAATTTCCTGGAACATAAGGGGGCTAGGAAACCCTGCTAAAACCCTAGCAGTTAGAGATATAATCAAACAAGAATCTCCATCAGTAGTATTTCTTCAAGAAACAAAGTTAGAAGAAGTGGAGGCTATGAAAGCAACTGGAATTTTTTGGAGAGAGAGCCTGGGGTTAACACAATCCTCAAGGGGAGCTTTAGGAGGGCTAGGCATATTTTGGTTGAACAAAAACTTTACTCTAGTTGAAGAAATTAAGACAAAATCTTGGATTATGGTTCTTCTGGAGGAAAAGGATACAGGGGAAAGAATTCCCTTCATAAATATATATGGTCCAGTACTATATAGCGACAAGGCAGAATTTTGGGCCTCATTAGAGGTGATAAAGGAAAGGAATTACCACATCAATAGTATAATGGGAGGGGATTTCAACATAGTCCTAAATACAACAAAAAAAAGAGGTGGGTCTTCGATCAGGGATCCTTTTAGAGATAGAATGGAGGAAATAATGGAACGATGGGACCTAATTGATATCAAACCTAAGATCGGGAAATACACTTGGTCTAATAGACGGTCCAAAGATCATTATATAGTTTCTCGCCTAGATAGGTTTTTGTTGCATAACAATTGGCTTCTCAATGGTTTGGACTACTCTTCGTCTATTGAATCTCAGGGAGACTTAGATCATCGCCCTATCATGATTTCAATGGAGAAGATTGAAAACCTTGGGTTGTTGTCTTTCAAATTCAATGCAGATTGGTGCCAATATGAAGAGGTTGGGAATATGGTAAAGCGAGCTTAGATTTGCCATGTTTAGGGCTCCCCCAACTATGTTTGGGAATCTAATCTAAAAAATGTCAAAAAAGAATCGAGGAAATGTCTTAAAGAGAATTATTAACCCCCAGGGAAAAAAAGAAGAGATAAAGTCCAAGAATTATATGAACATTACAATATCATGGAAAAAAATCCATATCAAAGAATCACACATTCAAAAGGAAAAAGACCTGTCCACTTAGAGTTTCAATCTTAGCAGGGAAGAGGAAAATATGTGGAGGTTTAAATCTCACAGTCTTTGGTTGAAAGTTGGGGACTCTAATACTTCCTTCTTCTACAAACAAGCAATGGCTCGAGAGAACATGAATAGAATCAGGGAAATAAAGGTTGTGATTGGTCAAATAATCAACACCTCATTAGAAATCAAATTGGAGGCATATAATCACTTTAAATCTCTTCTCAATAAGGATAACATTCCTTTAGAAGTCGCCCCTGATTTTCTTCAAGCATTGCCCCATGTTGACTTCCCACCTTCTAAAGTGTTTTTCTTTGGTGAAATTACAGAAGAAGAAGTTCGAAGTGTGATTTGGAATTTGGAACCTGAGAAGGCTCCAGGTCCAGATGGATTCTCTATCAGTTTTTATTGTATATTTTGGAGTGTCATAAAAAATATCTCATTAAGATGTTGAACTATAGTAGAGTTAAAAAGAAGTTGGGGGGATGCACTAACTCATCCTTTCTCGCTCTAATTCCAAAAGATGCCAATCCCACCACCTTCTCTAGATTTCGCCCTATCTCGCTTTGCAATTCTTCTTATAAAATCTTGACGAAAATCATTGCCAATAGAATTAAACCCCTTCTTCCCTCCATTATTTCAGAGAACCAAGGTGGGTTCATGCAACATTGGAACATCCTAGATAATATCATCCTAGTACAGGAAGCAATGCATTCAAGCAAAGAAGAGGGAGAAGCTGGAATGATCATCAAATTGGATATGGAAAATGTGTTTGACCGGGTAAATCACTCCTTCCTCTTCCTTGTCATGGAAAAGTTAGGCTTTAGTAATGATTTCATCTCATGGATTAAAGCTTGTATTGGTTCACCCTGGATCGCCCCTCTCATCAATGGTCGCCCTGCCCCCTTCTTTGCTGCCTCTAGAGGTCTTCGTCAAGGTTGCCCTCTCTCACCTCTTCTTTATATAATCATGGTTGAAGCTCTAAGTAGTAAATTAGAAGTTGGGAGGTTGGATGGTTCCCTCCTGGGTCTTAATATTGCAAGAAATGTCAGGGGAATTAATCACTCTCATTTTTTCAATGATACTCTTCTGATTGGAGGAGCCTCCTTGGCAATTGCATCTAGATTCAAAAAAACTCTAGATGGGTTTCTTCTTCTCTCTAGGGATTTGATCAACAAACTGAAATGTCAATTAATTGGTTGGAATTGCCAAGTGGAAACGATGAATGGAATTGGTTGACTGTTGGGCATCCCTATGGATTTTCATCGAACTTCCTTCAAATATCTTGGGATTCCCATATCCCTAAAACAGGCCTCAGGGGAAGATTGGGAGAATGTACTACAAAAAATAAGGAAAAGGGTGCACTCCTAGGGAGTTAGATGGCTCAACTTGGCCGGGAGAGTTACCCTCATCAAATCAGTACTATCTTCCCTTCTGGTATATTTGGGTGTTGGTCTCTTAGCACCAGGTTACATCAATCAACAAATAAGCAGGCTCATCCAAAAATTCTTATGGCAAGGAGGCAAGGGAAACGATCACAAATTCCACCTCGTTAACTGGAATTTGGTTAAGAAACCTAAGAATTTGGGAGGATTAGCAATTAAGGATCCTGAACTAATGAATCTGGTGCTGGGGGCTAAACTAGTTTGGAGGCTCCTCTCAGACTCCAATGAGTGGTGGAAAAAGGCCTTTATAAGGAAATATTTCCACAAAAATCGCCTCACTAGACCGGAGGATGAATCATGGGAAGGGAAAGGATAAAAAATCTGGAGACTATGCAAAGCCTCGTCATTTCTCATTTTGAACCATCTTGGCTGGCTACCTGGGAATGGGAAACACATTCTTCTTGGATCTGATTGTTCGAAAGGCATTGACCCGGTTTTCTCAATCTGGTTGGTGGAGCATGGGTTCTCCCACCTAGCAGATATCTATTGTTAGGATGATCAGGGTTTGTGGTGTAGATGGATTCCTTTGGAATTTCCCAATCACCTCCTCTTGCACTGACATATTTTGATTGAAAATATTAAAGGGTTCGCTCCAATAATCACTAGAAAACTTGACAGACAAACCTGGTTGGGAGGTAAATCAAAGAAATATTTTGTTAAAGATGGCTATTCTCTCTTAATCAAGAACCCCTCCCCCCCCCTTCCTTCTAAATTATGGGAAAAAATTTGGAACGACGATGGACTACATAAGATTAACATAATCTGTTGGGAATTAGTCTACGAGAAAATCCTTACGGTAAAGAATTTAAAGAAGAGGAAAATCAGCAGTCCCTCTCATTGTGTGTTATGTGGTAACACAGAGGAAACCATCAAGCATTTATTTTGCCATTGTTCCTTTACTGTGGATGCCTGGAACTATGCCTTAGCGCCTTTGGCTTTCGCCCCCCAAATTGTGGATGACTGGAGTGACATGTTTATTCACTGGAAACATAAATCTCCCTGTTCCCCAAACTCTTTGTTAAGACGTTGTTGGATGGAAATTCCTAAGTATATGTGTTGGTCGATATGGCTATGTCATAATCAAGCTATTCGCCATAATTATGAAACTATAGCAATAAAATGAATGACACTACTCTTTGAGGTTATTTATTCCCAGGTTTTCGATGCTTTGGATATGAAAGAGTTGTCTAGCATTGAAAAAGATTGGCTCGGGATCTCCAATTCCAACCTCAAAGCTCCTCTTTCAAAGTCTTATGGCGCGCCATCCTTCTATATTTGAAAGGGGATGAATTTACTTTACGACAAAGAAAAGTCGGGAACAACCAACTATATTTTGATGGAGCTTCAAAAGGTAACCTCGGGGAGGCTGGAGTAGGAGGGGTAATTGTTAACCTCGAAGAAAAAACAAAAATAAAGTTTGCATGGGGAATTGGCATCGCGACAAATAATCAAGCAGAATCCCTTTCTCTTTGGCAGGGTCTGAATATCAGTTTGGCTAATGGTATCAAAATATTGTCTATAGTTGGTGACTCCATGATGATTATACAAAAATGTATGAAGCTCCTCGAGAACGTCAACCTTCTCGAAGATGAAACCTCCTCAATCATGGTCAGGATTATTTACTTTTTTTTTTGAAAAGGTAGATTTGTTCCATGTGTTGCGGGCCAATAACCACTTGGCGGATGGTCAAGCCAATGCGGGGGTGGTGTTGGAACAAGGTAGTTTAAGTATCAATCAAGACATAATCACATGTCATATCCCCTGAATTGTAGCACCAGGTCAGCGTTGTACTGTTGGGGTATGGGTCTTCAGAGAATTAAGTTGGTAGTTAAGATGGTTAGCTCCCCAATGATCCTCTGCAGTGCTTTGGAAGTTGGGATGGTAGGTATCGAGTTAAGGCACATGTGTGGTAGCATTGGTATGCAGTTCATGTATGAGGACAGGTGGGCGTCGAGGTCTCATTTATTCACCGGGAATGACAATATAGTTATACCCGTAGGGGAAGCTGGTACCATCACAAAACATTCCTGGTTATTTCTGGTGGTGGAGGAAATGGAGGGAAGTTGCCTTGACAAGACTCTGAATCGTCTAGCATTTATGAAGGATAAGACCGGGAGGAATGTCGGGGTTGAACATGCTATTATATATTGTAGATGGACGTGATCAGCTAAACAAAGGATAGTTATTGTCTAGAGTGAGATTGCTGTGAAGATTGCCTCTGCGAGTAATGATACTAGTGGAGGCTCAGGGTCTGGTCATGGCAGTGGTGGAAGCATCGAGAGTTTGGTAGATAATTTGTGTAAACAAGTTATAAAGGAAATTGTTAAGGAAATAAATGAAAATATGGCAGTTCTCTATGCTCAGTTATCAGGATTGGGCAAAGATATGGAGTTGTTGCAGAAGACAATGGAAGGCATGTGCATCAATGTGTTGAGCATGCAGCAAAAGGTGGAAAACATTGAAATAAAAGTGGAAATTGCTACATTCGGGGTTCTAAAGGAAGTATTCGAGGTTGGGAAAGCCACGATCTTCAACGTTGCTGGTGCTGAGGTTGCTGCAACTGAGCGGGTCCTGGATGCTGGAGAGGATGACGCAGAGGAATTGACAACAACAGTGGATGAACCTTCAAGAGAAGAAATCGATCCCAATAGCAGCTGAAATATTTTTGTTTTAATATTATATATATGTTATGTCGATGTATAGAATATAGTGGTGTTTTTTGGAGAGTTTACAGTTATAGTTATGTTCAAAGACTCTATGTAAATAAGGCTGGTAGCAAGAAGGTCCCATTTCAATGTAAATCGATGAAAATTGTAGAGAGCACACTCTTGAATTTTGTACGGGACCTGGCCCTTTTCCAGTTTATATAATGAAAATGCTACTCATTTCTTTATTAAAAAATAATAATAAAAATAATAATAACACAATTAAATCCAAATAACTTTTGTTTATTTTTTTATGATTTCATTTTTTATTGTGATGTAGATGCTTTTATCGTTACATATCACACTCTCATAATTTAAAGTTATTTTAAAATAAATAAAAATCATTGTCAATACTCAACAATTAAATGTGTCGGTGCATTTAATTTAAAATTAAATGCATCAGTGTGTTTATGCACATAAACGCACTAGTTAACAAACCTCTTTTTGGCTAAAAATTATGTAATTTAATTACAAAATATATTTAATGGATTCTGTATTGAATGGTACAAACTATATATTGATAATAAAAAAATGTCTGAGAAGAGGTCAAGTAACAAAAATATTGATCGACACAATGATAACACATCCAAAAAAAGCAGAAAAGACAAGTTCTTTGTAGATTCTTTACAAAATTATATGTTTGAACTATATGTAAGTTTAACTAATATGCATTGGTTAATGGGTGTCGTGCATAGCCACAAAATGAAGAAGCTCGATAACATTCTTTTTGGTTTAAGTGCAGAAGTGCGTAAAATCCTAATGGAAAAATTACAGAGGAATGAATAAGGTGAATGAAAAAATACTATTCAATATGAGTTTTTTTTTCATTAATAATATACTTAAGAATATTAGATAACATGTTTCAAACAATCTATTAATTCACATATGTTTAACATTCTGCAAGGACTAACAACGAAGGAAAATAATGTCGCTCTAAGAAAATAAAAATTATAGAACATGTAAATGACGATGAATTGGTCCTTAGCTCCTCTGAAGTGGTGTTGGAGGTTAATGAAAGAGGGGGAAACTTTTACAAAACTATGAGGGATATAGTGGAACGAACATATAGACATACTTTCCACTTACAATATAGAAATCAATCCAATGATTCCAAGAACCAAGTTATATTTAAACTAAAAGAAGTGTTTTGAGAGCAATGGTCAATGAGACCTATCAGACTTGCAATAACAAAAATATACAACAATAAAAAAGAATCAGTCAAAAGTAATATTCCTAATTAAAATGCTTTTCTAGAATTATATGTATATATGACTACAAAGCATTAATTTATATTAATATCAATTTTGTTATATTTAGTTTTAAAATATTAATATAAAAATAGTTTATTATTTTTTCAGGAAGATTATGAAAATCCCAAAGTATCAACGAGCTGATATCTGAAACATGCCAGTAGGAATGTCCAAAAAAGTGTACTAGAAGATGGTCAAAGAAATGGACATAATTGTATCAGAGGAGGAGTCATCTCAACAACAACGAGCTTCAAATTGATGTAACTATTGAATTTTTATATTAGGTACATATAAACAAATACTTTAGCATTAAATATTAATTTTCAAGTATTTTCTTACAGAAAAGAAAACAAAATGGAACTCATTCAACACATAAAACAAGACGACAAGGAAGAAAAGGGTTGATATCAAAGTTTGTGAGTAATTGTTAATATTTTCTTATAACAACTTAAGATTTCATTTTTGTATATTTTAAGTTATTTATACAACAACCATCCTTAAATGTCTTAAAATAGGTGCTAACATACAAAGAAGAGTCATCGAAATAATTGATTGACATTGAGTTATGTTGAAGTCTGGAATTGTTTCTTTTTTACTATCCTTTTCGCCCTCTTATTTCATATTCTTTCACCTTATTATCACCATTTTGTAGCAAACACAACATGTTTGAGGTAAAGGTCAACTCTTAAAAGGTATTCATCATCCATAATTAGAATCTTTGCTTCTTAATGAATTATGATGAAAATATTCTTACAACTACGGAATTACAAACATTTTACAACTGATATTTGTTTCCGCAGCAAAATCCATTGTTAGATAGGTTGCAGCACTCCAGTAAAGGGAAAAATACTATCAAAAGGTGACAAATGGCTTCCAAATAGACAACCACCTACTGGCATCACTTGGCAAGCTACGTGAGTTAAAAAAATCTTGAAGTCAAAGACAAAGTCAAACATGGGAACTGCTTGTAGCAATCAAACACAGGGAGCGGAGAAATAACAAACATCAAGCAAGCGAGACTAAAGATTGTATCAACTGTCAAGATTGTACATTGAGATAAAATCTCCTATGACTTGCTTTTTCAATAGCAAGTCATAAAGAGATTGAACTCTAAGATAAATCGATCTCGTAAGTGTCGAAATAATTCATAGCATATCGACTTAAAACTCTTTCAAAGTCATTTTATAATTTGTATAAATGTTGTAAGAAAGACAAGAAACATAAGGTTATTATTACTAAGTTTATAGTTCTTTTGTGGAGAAGACTGATACTCTGTTTTATAATACAAATCATTGTTGTTTCCAAATGTGCACATAAAGAACTTTTGATCACTAATCAAACCTGCACTCCGGGAAGGATCCTTGCGAGTTGTGAGGTCTTATTCATAGTTTTTGTTTTGTTTCCCGCATTATCGTTTCTTTTAAGCATTTGTTTTATAGTTACATTTCTGATTGTTTTCATTTGGTTGCAGAGTACTCATAAACAGAAAAGTGTTAAAAAGATTCAGTTATTAAATGCATCTTCTTTCCAGCACTTGATCATTTCATAGTTTAAATTGATTTCTTAATTGTTAATGAAACACTCTTTAGAGGATAAATACACACACAAGTAATCACTCTCAAGTTGTAAAGATTTTCATTTCGTTTTTTGTAAGTAGATCTTTTTATGGCAATTTATCTTTCATGCAATTAATCTAGAATTTCTTTACTATAATTTAGCATAAGGGTTTCCTTCTACAAAATAGAGTAGAATGCTTTGAATTCTGCAAAATAGAGTTAGATTTTCTCTTTCATGAACTTTGGCCTTTCAACATTTTACCTTCATAGAAGAAAGTTTTGAATTCTTCAATTTAAGATAGATTTTCAATTTCTATAAAGAATTAGTTTTCAATTCAGTTAATTAGGATTTAATATAACTTTAGAATGAAAGAACATGTGCATAATTACTCTCCAATTTGTGTCCATACTTAGAACTAGTTTCATTTCTAGAATCAATTAGTTCACAAGAAGAATCCTAGCATATATAGTGCACATACATTTCACAAGTACACGAATCCTAGTTGACAATTAATAAAGGAAATTAAGAACAATTAATTTACCAAACATTTTGGCGTCGTTGCCAGGGAAGTGTATATAGGATTCCATTTTTTCATATCATTTAGGAGTTTTTAATTTAAATAAATTGAAAAATGATTTAAAAAAAAAAAAATTATGCATAGAGAAAGGGATTCTAGGGGTAGATTTATAAGTAGAGGTAGAAGTTCAATTCCAACATCACCACTCACTCCACCTAGACCTCGTAGTGCCACACCATCCAACCATACTCGCATCCCATCATTGGTAGGTAGACATAGACTTCTTGAGGTGCATAGATCTGAAATCCAACCTAGAGATTCACCAACTTCTTCTACTAAATATGTAGTTGACGAACCTACATCCCTAACAGAAGGAGTAATTTTCCTCTCTTCAACAAGAGAACAACTTCTAGGACAAGAACTAGAGGTTCCTAGTGAAGAAGAAGAAGAAGAAACTTATTTTAACATACCATTAGTAGAGGAACCAGAAGAAGAGCTAGATAATCCTATTATAGAACCTTACATTAGCTCTGAAGAATCTACAATGGCAGGGGAAGGAGAAGGAGAAGTGCATAATGTAGATGGTGGTGAACTTAGGATTGGAGGTGGAAGAGGTAGAGGAGGAAATATAGGAGGAGGTGGAGGTTGAGGTGGTGGTAGAGGTGGTAGGGGAGAACCAGATCCTTATGGATTTCCTATCTTTGGTGAATATACCACAACTATAATGAAAAACATCTCACCCTCCATCCTCCCTAATTTCCATGGTTTAAGACATGAGGATCCCGAAACATTTCTTTTTGAGTTTGAAGTTCTATGTAGGACTTATGATTACTTACTTGATCCTCAAAAGTTGAAATTCTTTCCAACAACCTTTCAAGATGGAGCACTTAAATGGTTATTAGGAACACATACAATTAGAACATGAGATGAAATGAAAAATGTGTTCTTATAAAAATGCAAGGATTATTGTATGCCCCATAACCTTAAGGATGGATTATTTAAGATGTTGCAAAAAGAGGACGAGAGCCTTGAAGATCTAGTTGACAGATTTTCTTACAACATTAAAAGAGCTAAGATGTATCATTTGGATGATGAAACACTAAAATCTCTTTTGTTAAAATCCATCAAAGATGAATGGATTGATCTTCTTAATTTAATGGGCAAGGAAGATGTGTCACAACTTTCATTTGGAGAAATCTGCGATTTATGTAAACATATCTCTAGGGGTAAGGCTAGTAATGACAAAAATCCAAGAGATCCTGTGGTGTCCATAATTAATAAATTTGCAACTGGAATGGTAAGTAGAGCTGAAATAGGCAAATTGCTTGATAATTTCAAAACGGATATCTTAGGGATTCTTAGTGAACAACTAGATACCCTTAAGATACAAAACAAGCAAAAGGTTGAGAATGCCACATTATCTATTTTATGTCCCAAGTGTAGAAAGAAACATGCCTTAAGAGAATGTCCCCTTGATAGTATAAAAATTTGTGTCACATGTGTCAAAAATCATAATACAAAGGAATATCCTTCAATACCTAGTCTTAAAGTTGTTTTTCAAGATGAAGCTAAGACAAGCCAAGCTGAAACTCTTTGTTTTATTGCTAAAAGACCATGGAAAAATCAATAGCGAAATATGACTCAAGGTTTCAATACTCAATCATATGCACAACCACAAAACAATTGGACTACACCCATGCCATGGAAACCTTGGTCTCCACAATCTCAAAATCCATCTTGGGCTCAAGGTTGGAAAAATCCTTATGGAAAATATCCTCAATTCCAACAACCATATCCTTCTTTTCCACCACAATATTATCCTCCTCAACCAACTCAACTTTCTCAATTTCAAAATCCAAATCAACAACTTTCATTACCATTCCTTAAAAATCCAATCAATTACCTTCCCAACCACTTCTCAATCCAAATAATAAAAATCAACAAGCTAGTTATAATGTCAAAGGACAAAATTTTCAAGCTTTTATGATTACTCCATTAGGTCTAAATGATGTTCAACTTAGATATGGGAGGGTTTTACCAAAGAAGTCGTCAACGACTGCCATCCAAAGATCTAAAGAGAATGAAGTTCCTCAGAAAGATGTAAATCTTGATCAAGAAAGAATTCCCCTAAAGGAAGATGTTCCTATACTATCAAATGAGCAAATAAAGAAAGCTCCTACATTTCCTCTAGTAGAACAACCTTATGTTTCTTTGATAAATCCACCTTTCTTGAAAGGCTTAAAATTGACAAAGGAATAGAAAGACAAATTGTTTTACCAAATTATGATATGCTAGATGAACTTAAGAATATTTGCATTAAAATTCCTTTATTACAGGCTATAAATGAAATACCAATATTTGCAAAAACTATCAAGGAGTTATGCATTAGAAAACCAGGAAGAAAAATAAAAGATATCAAAAAGATTCATTTGGTAGGAAAATGTGTTGATACCGTGATGAGAAAACCTATTGTTCAAAAATATCTAGATCCTGGTAGTCCCATTGGGAAAATTCATATCAATGGTGTTGGGATTCCAAACACTTTAATTGGTCTAGGAGCATCCATTGATATCATGAGTAAACAAACAATGAAACAACTTAAGCTTCATAATCTACAATATACTCCTACATTACTACAATTAGCAAATTGATCTGTTATCAAACCAGATGGAGTATTAGAAGATGTGTTTGTTTTTGTATATTATTGGGAATATCCTGTAGATTTCATGATTTTAACCTCCAAGAATAATTTAGAAGGCCATCCATTGATCTTTCGTAGATCTTGTCTAGCTACGACTGATGCGCTCATAAGTTGTAGATCTAGTGATATGAATATATCTAATGGAAATTCCACTGAGAAGTTTACTTTGTATCCTCTTGGAAAAATAATAACTGAAGTAGAAAGTGAGACTTGGATAGAAGATGATAATGAAGACTTTAATGATTTACAACTAGTTTATACTTTTTCACAATTAGCTGAAGAAGATCAATGGATAAATTTAATGAATAATAATGATTCTTCAACATACTGTGAGCGAGATCAGAGTTTTCAGGAACAATGCAATATCAAATATTTATCATCTCACCAAATGGCTTTACATTCTATGGAAAAAATTGGCAATTATCAAATAGAAATTATTCCAGATAAAACATCGAACATTAACAATAATTTGGAAGAATTTCAAAAGAGAAAATTGATACAGATGCTACAAAAACACTCTTTTGCTTATGCATGGGAGTACACTGACATGAAAGGGATTGATCCTAAAACTTGTATGCATCATATTTATATTCAAGAAAATGCCAAACTAGTTAGACAACCTTAGAGAAGTATGAATCCTAATGTGAGAGAAATTGTTAAGGAGAAATTACAAAAAATACTTAATGTGAATTTCATCTATCGAATATCATATAGTCAAT
This sequence comes from Pinus tabuliformis, assembly GCA_031772625.1. Lineage (NCBI taxonomy): Eukaryota > Viridiplantae > Streptophyta > Pinopsida > Pinales > Pinaceae > Pinus > Pinus tabuliformis. The sequence continues at coordinate 957,312,286 of CM062808.1, read as the reverse complement.
GGATGTCACCTTTAGTGATTGTTCCTAAGAAAAATGGAAAATGGAGAGTGTACATTGATTACAGAGAATTAAACAAAGCTACTTTAAAAGATCATTTTCCACTACCTTTTATAGATCAAATATTGGATACCTTGGCAGGAAAGAAGTATTTTTCATTTTTAGATAGTTTTAGTGGAGATAATCAAATCTAACTAGCACCAAAAGATCAAGATAAAGCTACTTTTACATGTCCACGAGGAAAATATGCCGATAGGGTTCTTCCCTTTGGATTATGTAATGCACCTGCCACATTTCGGTGAGCAGTTTTAGGTATTTTTTCTTATCTAATTCATGATTGTATGGAAGTATATGTGGATGATTTCACTGTGTATGGTGATACTTTTGAAGAAGCTATGGAAAATGTGGAAAAAGTTATTGTTAGATGTAAAGAGGCAAACCTTTCATTAAGCCATGAAAAATGTTTTATGATGTTCAATAAAGGGATTGTTTAGGCCACCATATTTCGAGTGATGGAATTAAAGTGGATACATCTAATGTAGAAATAATTTATAAAATTTCAATACTTGTTTTCCAAAGGGATGTAAGAAGTTTTCTTGGATTTATTGGATATTATAGGAGATTCATAGAAAATTTCACAAAAATAGCCTCTCCACTTTTCAAACTCCTTACAAAATATTGTGAATTTGCTTGGAATTCTGACTGTCATAAAGCATTTGAGACATTGAAATAAAAGATTACTAAAGCACCAATTTTAAGAGGACCTAATTGGGCTCTTGCTTTCCATATTTCTATTGATGCTTAAGATACAACCCTAGGAGTTGTCTTGGGACAAAAGGATTTAACTCCTTATGCCATCTACTATCCAAGTAAAAATTTGACTCCTACAGAGTTAAATTACACTGTAACAAAAAAGGAGTTTTTAGCTATTGTTCGTGCCATTAATAAATTTCGTTATTACATTAGTAGTTATGAAATTTGTATTTATACGGATCATTTTGGCATTAGATATCTAATGAATAAATTAATCACTAATGGTAGAACTACAAGATTGTTGTTATTACTACAAGTATTCACCATTACTATTCTTGATAGAGTGGAAAAAGAAAATACAATTGTTGATTTTCTTTCTAGTATGCAGAATAATAATGAATATGTTCTTGTAAAAGATAACTTTCCTGATGAATATATTTTTGCAGTATCTACTAAAACACCCTGGTTTATAGATATTGCTAATTATTTGGCTACAAGAAAGTTACCTCTGCAACTATCAACAAGAGAAAAACGAAAAGTGATCAAAACTAATGTGCCTTATTCCTGGATAGATGGAGAATTGTACAAAACTAGACCTAATTTGATTATACGAAAATGTGTTTGAGAAGATGAAATATCTGAAATCCTAAAAGCTTGTCATGATGAACCACGTGGAGGACATTTTATTGGTAAAAGAACTGCTTACAAATCCTTCTTTTGGTATATTATTGGCCATCCATTTTTAAGGATGCCAAAGAATATGTTAAAAGATGTGATAGTTGTCAAAGAATGGGGAAACCCATTCCATCAAATGAGATGCCTCTACAACCACAGGTACTTGTAGAACCCTTTGAAAAATGGGCTCTAGATTTTGTTGGACCTATACATCCTCCATATAAGCAGAAAAGGTATATACTTGTTTGCACGGATTATGTTACAAAATGGGTAGAAGTTAAACCTCTTTTATTTGCAACTGAAAATGTTGTAGTTACATTTCTTTTTGAGGATATATTTACTCGTTTTGGTGTTCCAAGAGAAATTGTAACAGATCAAGGTACTCAATTCACATAAAAATTGGTGCAAATGTCGTGGAGCAATACAAAATCAAGCATCGGAATTCTACTACATATCATCCACAAGCCAATGGGCAAGTGGAATCTACCAACAAAGTTTTTGAAGCAATTCTTACCAAAACCGTGCATTTTCATAGAAAGGATTAGGCAGAAAAGCTTCCAGAAGCATTATGGGTATACCGAACTAAATGGAGGAATACAACTAGACATACACCTTATGAGCTTCTCTATGTAAATCAAGTCTTTCTTCCAATTGAATTCTAAGTGGAGACCTTGAGAACAACAGTCAAATTGGGCCTTGATCTATCAGAAACTCATAAACAAAGGTTGGCACATATGAAAAAGATAGATGAGATCTGATAAGATGTTATTCAAAGAACCAACATAGTTCAACAACAAAGATCTAAATAGCATGACAAGTTTAAAAGCTAAAAAGTTCAAGCAAGGTGATTGGGCTCTTCTCTTTGATTCCAAGTTTAAATATTTTCAAGGAAAATTTCAAACTCATTGGTTTGGTCCTTATGAGATCGACACTATTTTTTATAATGGAGCAGTCAAAATCAAAACTATTGATAATGAACAAATTACTTTCCTTGTTAATGGTCATAGATTAAGATTGTATCATAAACCACTAACAAGGGAAGAATTTGTCAAATATTTGCAAGAAAATTCTAAATTCAAGTTGGTTAAAGAAGGGGATTCTTCTCCTCACTCTCCAACTTCATTGTAATTTTTGTAAAAATAAATAAATAAAATAATAATAATAATAATAATAATAATAAAAGTATAAATATGAAAACCAACTATGTTGGCATGTTTATGCAAAAAAAAATTAACTGAAAACCAATATCTCTTGGCAGTTTAGATTTTCAAAACCCCTTTTTCTTATCCCTATTTATTTTTGTCCTTCTCTTTCTTTTCAGGTACCAAACTATATTCATGATCAAGTACTTTTATTGGTCATCATCATCAGCAGAAGCAAAAAAAAAGAAGCATTCTTCTAATCAAATAAAGGAAGTCCAAGAATAAAAAGCAGAGACAAAATTTCTATCATTCCGCAGCCAATTCTACAACTACATCCAATTTTTACAAAAATTCAGAAAAAGAACAAAAGTATGTAAGAATGTTAGAATTATATTTCATGTAAGACCTTAGGTTTTGATTTATGGATGACTATATTAATAGTTGAAGACCTTATATGACCTTATATGTTTGTCATTACACTCATAACTATTATACCATATCTTCTCATCATTACATCGATGGTCACATCAACTCTGATTAGAATTAAAACATGACATCGGTCCTTTGATATCGAATCTAGGAAGTTGTGAAGTACAAATATGGACGAAACACTACTTCTTCAATCAGTGCCTTGCTTCACAATCATTTATCCATTCTGCTCATTCCCACTTTGCATTTCATTTCATTCTCTCTCAAAACTTCCATCTTCTCTGTTGAAAGAAACATTCAAGGCCGAGACTTCTCTGCACCATGGGGACGCTTGTTTGTTCTAATCTGAATGGGGTAAAATTCCTCCAAGCATATTAAAGGGTTAGAGAGAAATTGCAACATGTGGGATGGCTCTAATTATTCGAAAAGTTCGATAGTTATGAAGCATAAGTTACCAAAGCCTTTGCCCGAGCATTTGATGGAGTGGAAAAAGAAATTGGAGATATTAAACTCATCCTGATAGAATCAATTGTAGAAAAAGCAACAAGACTACCAAGGAATGGAGAAAGTTGGTTCAAAAACAAGAGAATAAAAGAGAATGATTGGATTCACTTCTTGAAAGAACCAGGTATGGACTTGTCTATTTTTAAGAAAGGTATTCCAGTCACAACGTTAAAAGGAAAATGGTGAAATCTCTTGTTAGTCATTCAAAAATTTGTAACATGTGAAGGGAGGTTCGGGACAATGTTCTTCTAACATGCTAGGTTCATGATGCATTTTGTTGATGGATTTGAAATCAATCTGCCTTATTTCCTACTTCAAAGTTTAAAGAAAATGGCATTCAACATAAAAAGAGAGTTCATGTCCATCGATAACTCTCTATACCATCATGGTCTCATTAAGATTCTAATAGAGGCGCGTTTGCAAACCCGAGGAGATAATTGGCAAGATTTCTTAGTCAGAAATCACTTTATAGCAGCTCTAGAGAAGAAACCAAAAAATAGGGTTAGAAGAAGTAGAAGACAATCAAACCCTAGCCCTGGAAAATAAAGAGTCGAAGAGGAAATTCAAGAGCAAAGTGTGACTGAAACTCCAGAGGACCCATTCAAAGACAATACTCCACTATCCCAATATCTTGAAAAATTTAAACAAAAGGATGAGAAGCAAAACCGTAAAAGGAAGAAATCTAGCCCAAGCCAACAAATACCTGAAGAAAAGAAGAAAACAAAGGATAATAGAGAAAAAAGGTAATTGGAAACTCATACGTAAAATTAAGGAGAAGCAAAAGGATTTCGAAAATGTCAAATACTCAGTCGCCAAAAATGGTTGATCTTGAAGAAGAAGGGTATAATACACCACCTCACACAATCAACCAAACAAGACAATCTCTAAAGATCCAGTCCGACAGGAAATCTATGACTATGTGGAATCTCTAGAGCAAAGAGCATAGGAAAAGGCAATTCTTTCTCAGTGTGAAATGGGAGAAACTTCAACAAAAAAACATAATGCACAATAAGAACACATAATTGAAGAAAATCTAAAACAAGATATATATGAGTTGGAGGTTCTTAACAAATATTTAATTCAGGAAAGGGAAGCAGCAAAGGTTCAGAATGAGATACTCATAACTCAAAATGACAATATACTTCTACACCTCTGTCATTGGTACAAAAAGAATAAGAAACTTAAAGTTCAAAATAAGTTTCTTAAAAACAAGGTCAGAGGATTACAAGGCAAAATTCTAATGAAGAAACCAAGGACCATGTTTGGCATTAAAAAGAAGAAAGAGAGTACTAGCTTGGATGTACTTGCACAGGCCTCAGAGATCATTCACTAAAGGAGGAAGGAAGAACCAATTTTTGAAATTTTGGTGCATGAGGACATGCAAAACCTTTGGTGTGGGGGAATGTTGAAGTCTGGAATTGTTTCTTTTTTACTATCCTTTTTGCCCTCTTATTTCATCTTCTTTCACCTTCTTATCACCATTTTGTAGCAAACACAACATGTTTAAGGTCAAGGTCAACTCTTAAAAGGTATTCATCATCCATAATTAGAATCTCTGCTTCTTAATGAATTATGATGAAAATATTATTACAACTACGAAATTACAAACATTCTGCAACTGATATTTGTTTCCACAACATAATCCATTGTTAGACATGTTGCAACACTCCAGTAAAGGGAAAAATACTACCAAAAGGTGACAAATGGATTCTAGATGGACAACCACCTACTGGCATCACTTGGCAAGCTACGTGGGTTAAAGAAATCTTGAAGTCAAAGGCAAAGTCAAACCTAGGAACTGCGTGTAGCAATCAAACATAGGTAGCGGAAAAATAACAAACATCAAGCGAGCGAGACTAAAGATTGGATCAGCTGTCAAGATTGTAGATCGAGATAAAATCTCCTATGACTTGCTTTTTCAATAGCAAGTCATAAAGAGATTGAACTCTAAGATAAATCGGTCTCGTAGATGTCGAAATAATTCATAGCATATTGGCTTAAAACTCTTTCAAAGTCGTTTTATAATTTGTATAAATGTTGTAAGCAAAACAAGAAACATAAGGTTATTGTTACTAAGTTTATAGTGCTTTTATGGAGAAGACTGATACTATGTTTTATAATACAAATCATTGTTGTTTCAAAATGTGCGCTTAAAGAAATTTTAATTACTAATCAAACTTGCACTCCGGGAGGGCCCCTTGCAAGCTGTGAGGTCTTATTCATAGTTTTTGTTTTGTTTTTTGTATTATCATTTCTTTTAAGTGTTTGTTTTATAGATACATTTCTGATTTTTTTCATTTGGTTGTAGAGTACTCATAACATAAAAGCATTAAAAAGATCTAAGTTATTAAATGCATATTCTTCCCAACACATGATCATTTCATAGTTTAAATTGATTTCTTAACTGTTAAATAAACACTCTTTAGAGGATAAATACGCACACAAGTAATCACTCTCAAGTTCTAAAGGTTTTCATTTCGTTTTCTATAAGTATATTTTTTTATGGAAATTTCTCTTTCATGCATATAATCTAAAATTTCTTTGTTGCAATTTAGCATAAGAGTTTCCTTCTAAAAAATAGAGTAGAATGCTTTGAATTTTGCAAAATAGAGTTAGATTTTCTCTTTCATGTACTTTGGTCTTTCAACGTTTTACCTTCATAGAAGAAAGTTTTGAATTCTACAATTTAAGATAGATTTTCAATTTCTATAAGGAAGAAGTTTTCAATTTAGTTAATTAGGATTTAATATAACTTTAGAATGAAATAACAGGTGCATAATTACTCTCCAATTTGTGTCCATACTTAGAACTAGTTTCATTTCTAGAATCAATTAGTTCACAAGAGGAATTCTAGCATATATAGTGCACATGCATTTCACAAGTATATGAATCCTTGTTGACAATTATAAAGGAAATTAAGAACAATTAATTTACCAAACATGTTAAATATGGGTTGTGAGTATATGTTGGCATGTAAAAAATTAATTGTGGAATTTGTAAGTATCTATATTGTTTTATTTCTCTGAGTTTATAATTAAAATAACAAAAAACCTTTTTATTAAATCTATGATTTATTATGGGGTATATAACTCACATGAAAGAAAATATGGAACTGTGCCAACAAAAGAGTTGTTGAAAGAAGGCATGAGATATGGTTTTGAAAGAATGTGTATAGCTCAAGACTCAATTCTTGCTATGGTACATTGTTTTTCGATTTACATTGATGTATATTATTTATTTCAATTTTCATTATTCTTACCAATGTAGATACACTCATTACACTTTATTTTTATGTTTTAGATGGAACTTGAAGAAGATGAAAACAATCAAGGCAATCAACAAAACATTTGTCCAAATAACCCAAGTTATGGAAGTAGCTTGAACGCTAACAACATTTTCAACGAAGAATGAGGATCTATTTGGATATCAATGCAAGTTGTTATATTTTTTGAAATTATTGTCTATGAAAATCATACATTTTGTTTAATGTAATGGACATAATATCCCAAAAGAAAGACAAAGGGTTACTAATAACTATCCCATTTTGTATGACAAAGAGTCTCTTATATTTTAATTTATTATATTGTGTTGTCTAATGTCATTGTGAAATGTTACACCATTGATTAAATATATGGATGATTAAATATTATAATGAAGAGATGTGAAATTTGATGATATAACAAATTAATCCAAACATCATATACAAATGCACTAATCAAAATTTAATTTATATGAATATTATTATAAGATATATGTTGATTTTATTATGAATAAAGAATTTAAAAAATCATAATAATTGCACTATCACAGGTCGATGTTTCTAAAAAAGATAAAATGGAAACCGAGACATCGTATATTAATGCGCACCACTCCGAATATGAGGTTTTCAACATTGATATTTATAATAATAATAAATGGTATCCCTGTGTGTTCATACATGCAAAAGCCCGATGCATGTCTAAAATCAATATGCACCAAGAAGGTATATATTGCATGCACTGGTGTGATTCGCCTTTAGCGCACCAGTGCGTTGATTACATAAAAGTAACGATACTGCAATATTTTTTGCCTACACCGATGTTTTTTGTGAAAAGTACAACATTAGGGCTTTTCCAAACACATAAGCACCAGGGTGTTATACATTTCAAGCATCGGTGTTGTTTGTATTTAATGCCCTGGAGCATGGTATCATAGATTGCATGACCCATTGCATTGTTATTATTAAAGCATCAGTGCTTTCATAAAACCAATGCCCCTATGCTCCAAAACACTATTTCCAACCCCAGTTCTATTATTTAAATTAGTTCTTTTATATTGGTAGTGCACTGATGCATTTATACAACTCATTAGCATTGGTGCATTATTACACATAACGACTCGTTGCGTTGGAAAAGATAAAACTATCGGGGCTCCAAGATTTTTTTGCCTCCCTTAGTGCCCTTCTTGAAAAGTATTGCCTAGGGTGTTTTTACAAGACATAAGCACCAAGGTGGTATACTTTTCAAACACCAATGTTGTTTGCATTCAATGCCCCAGTGCATGGTATCATAGATTGTACAAGTCGATGCATTTTTTTATTATTAAAGCGTCAATGCTTTTATAAAGTTACCGGTCCAGTGCTCCAAATGTTTGTTTCTAGTCCCTGTGCTTTTATTTAAATTTACATCACAAGTGATTTTATATTGGTAGTGCGTTGGTGTGATTTGTCTAGTAAGTGCACCACTAAGAAAACATTCGCTAAAACATCCGGTCACCCAGATTTTTTTGGTTGTGATGAAGTTTCATTATCAACTCCTCTAAAACATTTGTTACCACAAATAGATGTTGTAGCGAAGTTTTTTTTTGACAATTGTTTCAAATTTTATAACACTAAAAACCTCCGTTATAACCTTCGCTATAAGGCATTTTCCTTGTAGTGGATGCGATACTTGATTAAACTCAAATTATTCTAGGACTTGCAACTCACAAAAATATCATCACATAACCAAGTTAGATGTCCTAACACAATCTAACAACACTTACAAAAGCAAACCATATGCACACGTAATAACCTTATTCCATACATTGTGTAAAATTCAACATGAAAAAACGTGTGATTCAAATGCTATCCTTCAATTAGGACATGACATAACAAGGGTAACATTGCCTACAAATTTACTCTTTAACATAACTAAAAGTGGTGCCATAACGCCAAAGTTAGACATGGAGTAAGTAAAATAACATACAGAAACCTTTATCAACCTACAATGTTACATGTTTGAGTAAATCCCGATAATATAAATCTACACTATAGGAATAAAAAACATGGCATAAGATTTCAACTTCTACTGAACAACATATCCCCCTTGCTCTATTTGTTTATATGATAGGCAATGATAATATTATGAATGACATCAAAAGTATGGTTAATTATTCACAAAACCAACAAAATTTTGAGCTAATCCAAGCATAAGAATCTTCGTGTTACATCAAAAGATGTATATACACATGAAGTATGGCAAATAATGCATTTACACAGGTGAAAAGAGGTGTTCAAACATTCATTTTGGTTTTTAGGTTAATTCCACCTTTACTAACTATGAGGATGAAATAGGCTAGTTTCACAAGTTTTTAAGCTTTGTTTTCCTTTTTCACTTGTCACTAGTCATATTATAGTCTCTCTTGTACTCCAACAACAACTCTCTAGTTTTGTTAGTAGTTTACATTTTTGTTTACATCACTAGTGCATTATGTCTTCATGACTAATTTAAAGAAAAAAATAAAGGCTAAATACACAAATTATTTCCATTGACAAGCTCTTGACCTTTGTTTTAATGGCAATTAAGAAGAAATATTTTATTTTTAATAAATAAATAAAAATATATTATTTCTAAGAAAATATATAAACATATGCTTGTTTTTGGAGTGGGCAAGTCTACAGTTGATCTATTTCTTATCTTTTCCTTTTGTGCATTTATCACTCCATATCACACCTATGCCTACCTACATTTGACAAAGGAAGCCACATATCAACTTAAAACATTATAATGGTGGAGATGCTTCCCCTGTCAAAAGTATGGATGTCATATATCTCTAGTTCCACCTTTTTCCTCTACATCTTCCCTTTATTTTAGTCCAACCAATCACTAAATTGTCGATTTTTGGAGGATTTATGGCCATTAATTACTTCTATACATACACTAAATACAACATAATCAAGGCCATTCCTTAATATGATCAAACCCGATTCATGTCTCCTCTTTCTCATTTTAGAGGGACTTTTGTGTTTATGTACCAATTAGAGGGATGTTGGGTTTTAAGGCATGGCAATGATAATGGTTTTTCCACTACTCTTAGGCCTTGGAGCCTTGTAGTGATAGATATTGAAGGAGTATGTCATCTTATCTAAATCTGCCAAGTGGTTGGCCATTTCCAAATCTTTTACCTAAGAGGGATTTTGAGTTTTTCCTTTTGGAGATTATTACACAACATTTTGTCACTGTCCCTGTACTCTCCATCTACGATCTTAGAGGACCTCTACAGTGAACCCTACATGCTTTCCCATCATGAAGAAACTCCCAGTATGTCCCTCTTCATGAGCAGAATAATTCCCCTTTGCATCATTTCCCAAGAATCTTCCTTTTATCCCAGTTTACAAGACCAACGCTATTGACCAATTTCCTCCTCGCACCGATTTGCAGAGATTAAAACTAGCCCTAGCACCGTATGGAGCGATTGAGCCCTTTTCCAGTCGCGTCGATCCTCTTTTGGCAAGTTTTTTAAATATGGAGTCGAAGCTTCCAGCTCTAGAAGATTTGTAATGGAAGTCTAGTAGATGGTTGGGCTGGATGGAGCCGAGGAAGTCAGTTTGGGCTCCTTTCCCCTATTAGGATGGAACAAACTCAAGAGATAAGACCTTGTCCCATGATGAGAGGAACCATCTCCCATCCATCCAAGCTATATAAACCTCTCTTTTCCCAAGCTAAACTAGTTTTGGAGTGAGTGTGAATGATCAGCAAGACATCTATAACTTGTAGCTTTCTAGTGTATGTTTGAGGGAGAATAGTGTGTTTTGGTTTGGTTTGAGACTAGATGGAAGATGCCTTAAAACTTCTATTGTTGGGGCTATCCATGAGATGCTAGCAGAAGTGGGAACTCGAATACGACGGAGGAGACCAACAATGTCAAGGCATTGGTTGTAATCTCTTTTTGATTTATATGAATACAACTATTGATCAGCAAGACATTTATAGCTTGTATATTTCTAGTGTATGTTTGAGGGAGAATAGTGTGTTTTGGTTTGGTTTGAGACTAGAGGAAAGAAGCCTTAAAACTTCTATTGTTGGGGCTATCCATGAGATGCTAGTAGAAGTGTGGGAACCCAGATACCTCAGAGAAGACCAATAATGTCAAGGCATTGGTTGTAATCCCTTTCTAATTTATATGAATACAACTATTGATTGATTTCCTACATGAAGTGTTATTTTACATCTTTATGGCTTAATGTTCCTTGACCTGTTAAGTAGGTTGAATACAATATTATATGCTATCATGTTTGTTGTTGTTGTTTGTTTGCTTGTTTCAGGTATTTGAAGGAAGGAAACGAAAGATAGCTAGAGTAAGGAAGCAGGATCATCACCAAGCGGAATAATGTTCTAAGAGGTAGGCCCTCTTAATTGATTCTAGCTTAAGGAGATTTTCCATAGATTGTTTGTTTGTGGCTAGACCCGCTCTCTCGGGCTAGAGGAATTGTTTGTGTCTGCACTGAGAATTTACCTGCACCACAAATTGGTGACCATACTAGGGAGCCAATCCTTCTGTTTGATTGATTGTAATTTTATGGTTTTGTGTGAACTTTTCTAGTATCACCATTTCCCTTTAGTGTTCTATGCTTTGCCTGGTTTACTACTCTGAGCCTGAAATTTACAGTGGCAAGTCTGGTTTTAGCCTTTGAAAATTTTATGTTTTTCCTTGAATCCTCGATCAGCGTGTTTATTTTTCTGACAGATGCGTCGATTAATGCGAGTTTCTCAAAAACAGTAACGTTAATCCCCTTCTGGTGCTTGTTGTCAGCTAGGCAGTCACGTCGATTCCTGTAGGTGAAGATTAGGGTTTCCCCTAGATCATTGTCAGTGTGACTTACCCTTCTGATTTCTGTCTCTCAGCTTGTTTTGACTGTGTTCTCCCTGCCTAGAAAGCTCATTTAGCTTGGTTTATAGGCTTGTTTGATTTACATTTTCTTCACTTGGTTTCTTGAGTTCTTGGGTGGATTATAACCCTAGGGTATCTAGGTCGTCATCCATTCACCTGTTTGTGTGCTCAGCAAGTCAAGTCGATAGCCAAAGTTGCTCCTTGCATTTCATTTGATTAGTCCTTTTGTTGCTTTGATTTCCATTTAACAAGTTTGAAAAGTTTCATTTGTTGTTTGCGCATCTCTTTTCGAGCATAGATCATATTGCTCATCTTATTTTTGGTTGAGTATTTGCTTCATTAGTTTAAAAGGAATTCTATTTTGTGCTTTACATTTGCTTATGATCGATTGTATTGGAACTGTTTCATTGAAGTGTGAAGTGTTTGTGATTGATTCATTATGTCATTTCACTGAAAAATACATAATTCTAGTTTGTTGAATCAATATGTTACATTAGTTAGCATCATTGAAGACTAGAGTTGCATTGTCATTTGCATTGGAAAAGAAATGAATTCTCTTTACTAGTGAAAGGACTACTTGAAGTGTGTTTGATAGGAAAGATAGGAATTGGAAAGAGTTTTTCATCGTTTTGTTTTCAAAAGCGAAATAGTGAAAAGGTCATTTTGCTTTTGATTGCTTGTTTTGTTGCATTTGAGTGTGTTTTCTACTCTCATTAGTGTAAACAATTCATCAAATTGAAAGGGTCTTGTCTCATTTAGCTGCATATAGGTTTTTTTCAAGTCACATCAATAAGGCCTGAAAACCGAGACATAATTTCAAGATAAACTCTAAAATGTATTCAATTAACCTAAGGCACATTTGAAACCTAATGATCACATTTAGAAGGTCTAGGCTAGAGACATGTTCCAACGTCTTTAAACCTAGCAACTGTCGTTTGCTTCGGCACTAGACAACGCTAGTACGAACTTGTGCTCCCCGTACCGTCGCATATATAAAGGGAGACCCCACTAGGTTGCAATCCTTTATCCATAGGAAGCTGAGTTTTCCGCCTTGTAAACGTGATACACCGAACACAACATTCGGGGAGATTGCCTGCCCGTACTTCTCGGTTCGCCAGGAGGTATTCTGCAATTCACGATTACCTGGTAATCCTTTTTGCCTAGATCATCCTGAGTAGTCATTTTGATCTTTTTGACTCCCTAAATATAAAATATCACCTGAGCGCTTGTCCTTTCGAGCTCGTTTCAAACCGAAAGTGATAGAGTCACCTTTGCTTCTTTCTCGACTCTTAAAACATGAAAGAGCACCAGTTTGTTTTTGCATCTTAAAAAATTGTTGCCCACAATCATATAACATCCCTATTAGTCTTTTTCTAGACCACATCGTGAGTATACCTTTAAATACATTTTAAAGCCTTGAAATCAATCTCTCTTTTGGTTATTTGAGACAAAATCATCGTGGCTGAACCAACTGGTTCGCCTAGTTCCTCTTCCTCTCCTCTGTCTGAAAGATTGTCTGAGGAGCCTTTTCCTGAATTGCCGCAATCACTAGAGGACCAAAGTGTTGAACTTGGAATTGTTATGAGTATTAAACCTTTGTCATCTTATCCCCCACCTTCAGATACTGGGTCACTTTCTAACGTTGGCCTGGAATCTCTGGATAATCCTATCCAGACTCCCAAGACTCCACCGAATTTTAAAGGTCAGCTTGGACTGGTTGTTTATCCTTCGAATCCTTTGTTCGATCCTGATGTGATATCACCTCATAATCCGTACAGTTCGTACGATCAGTTGGGTATTCCTTTGGAAATATCCCCTCAAACATCTTCGTCGTCCATCATCATTTGTTTTCACCCATGGAATCAGAAGGCGAAATCCCAGTCTCCTCTCAGAGTCACTCGGAGGTTTCCCCTCCACGCACAATCGAGGAGTAGGAATATCCTTTCCCTCCCAAAGGTTTCCCTTACACTGAAGCATTCTGACCAATGTTCAACCTGAGTTTCTGCGTAGTTACATGACTTTAACTCAGTTGGTTTCAGGCACGCTGATGAGCCCCAATTTTTGGTACAATTTGGGCTCATTTGGCCTACTTACCTTGCTCAACCATTCATATTTTATCACTTATGCATTCATTTCTTAGTATATTCGTGTTATTTGTAGGAAGAAGGCCAGGCATTATATCTATGTGGCTAATACATGATGATTTCAGGTTTTTGGCATTAAAGAGAGCAAAAGACCACGCAAATGGAGACAAGGAGACAGTAAAGGTGACATTGCGGGTTCATAGGGAGGTTGTCCACAGTCTTGATGACCTTCCTCGTGATTTTCACCTTAACTCCGAGCTCCAACAGCTCTCCCCACCGAGCTTAAAGGCAGCCAACAGATTCTACAGGATCAACAGTTTGACTTTCAGTTGGACAGCCAAGCTCCACGAATGGAGGAAGCCAGCTTGATCTTCATTGTGTATAAATATGAAGGCCGTAGCATTTGATAGGGGCTTTTTGAACTTTTGAACTACTATTGTAATTTCTGAGCACGAGCTACAGCTCGGTGTTTGTTTTCGTAAGCCAGTTTTGGCATGACATTAGACTCTTGATTATGAATAAAGGCAAGCAGATTTGGATCTAATTCTGAGCTTTTAAGGGAGCTATAGCTCTCAGGTTAGGGCCCAACCTGAGAGCAATACACCTCCTCTTCTTTGTAGTGTTATTTGCCTTTCTTTTCAGCACTTTGTTTCTTTGTTTTGACATGTATTTCAAGAACACAGTCTGCTGATTTGATTTCTTTAATGAGATTGAGTAGGATTAGCTTATGGTTAAATCGCTTTCAGTTGCTTAGATTAGAATAGGAGGATTGTAATTCATTGGAGCTCCAAGAAAAGGTTGATAGTGCCTTCACTGCCATCTCTGTTTAGAGATTGGGGTGCAGTCTGTACCAACCACCAAAAAAACGCAGTCTTTTACTTTCATGCAAGCTGCAACACAGTCATTTTAATTATAGATCCATCCATGCACTCTGATCTTGAGCCATACTCCTTCATTCCAACTCCATGCACGACTTCCCTTCACGATTTACATTGCTTTTCATTGGTTTAATAGCACAGGTAGCACAGGTTAATGGATTCTCGTTTTTGGTGCAAGACATAAGCAATTTGTTTTATTTACACTGCTTAGTATCATTCCATTTCCTTATTCTTCTTCTTAACCACGCCTAAAGCCACCTACTCGACCTCTGTTCAGCTCGTTTACCTTCCAACTCTTCCATTGCCCACGTAGCTCCATTTTCTTGACCTTTCATTGCTTCCATCCTTCTATCCACCAACCAACTTCATGCACTCTTTCTCCATCTTATTTCTCTGCCCCTGAGCCATCATAAGCTCCATCTCCATCTTACCTATCCACCCATACCGCTCCATCACTTCACCATCACCCAAAACTCCCACGGTAGAACATCCTGTAGAAGTTAGCAGACTTCCTGTAGAATTCCTGAGTTTCCTGTAGGATCCCCTGCAGACATCCTGTAGAAGCCTGCAAACTCAGTTGCCGAGCACCTGAGCGTTGTGGACTTCTGTGGACTGATGCTAGGGATCCCCTGGGACCTCTCCTAGCCCTCCTGACCTTTCCCAAGCTTTCTTTCCTTCGAACCACCTCTGCACAACCAAACCCTAATAAGAAACAAAATCATAATCACTCCATCCTCTTAAGCAAAAATACAAAAACAATGTTCTTTTCAATGGAAGTGGTTTGAGTTCATGCATTTCACATCACTAGAAGTAATGGCATCATTTTTAGACATCTGCACTCTCACTATTGCATCATAGAGGTTAAACTAGTCAGATTAGGGTTTACTAGGGTTTCCATGTTTTGATTGGCTTTCAGTTCATTTTTGCAAAGTAGATTAATTTCCTTTGAGATAGCCTTCGTCCATCATTTAGAAAGCTTCTTCTGAGAGCATATAGAAGTTGGCTTGAGCCCTAGCGGACTTGTGCCAGCTGACCAAGTGACAGCTGCGACAAGAGCTAGTACTTGTGCATACAGCACCGTCGCTTCCAAGTTTGTACGAACTACCGGGTTGATAAAATTAGAGATAGGAAGCCCCAGGAGTTGTAGCATTATTGCTACAATACTGGAGCCCACCATCCTTTTTGGCGCCGTTGCCGGGGAAGCGTCAGAGTATTAGTAATTGTCGCTTTTCTTCTATTTTCTTACTCTTGCCTTCTGCTCAGTAGTTTATTTCATTTCCATTCTGCAAAAGTAGCATAGACATTTCCTGCTTTCATAGATTAGCATTTCCTGCTTTCATAGACTAGCATTTCCTGCTTTCATAGATTAGCATTTCATTTCTGCAAGCGTAGATTCGTGTTTCAATTCTGCAAGCGTAGACTAGCATTTCCATTCCTGCAATTTCATTTGAGCAAAGTAGATTAGTTCTTTCCTGCTTTCAGTTTAATTCTGCATCTTCATTTCAGTAAAATAGTTAGTTGTAGATCAATCTGTTTCAGTTTTGCAGGTATCAAAGAAAAAAGCAAAAGCAATCAAAGAAAAAAAGAAAGTCTTTTCCATTTCATGCCTCGTAGAAACCGAGATAAATCAGGCAAATTCCTACCCAACACCCCCACCACATCACTGAGTCACCCTTCTCTCTTCTTTGGTGACAGTGACCCAGAAGAACCTATAGGTGAACATCCTAAGATATACGAAGATCCTATAGAAGAAGAAGAGTTAGAAACCATCCCATCTGAAGTTATGGCTGACAATAGAAGAGAAGATGAGAGAATAGAAGGTGCCTTCCCCATCCGAGAGACCAATGGAGAGATGAAAATGAAGAACATTAGCCCCTCTGCTTTACCTCACTTCCATGGACTGACTACTGAAGATCCTGATACCTTCCTGTTTGAGTTTGTTGTCCTTTGTAGAACCTATGACTATACTGAAGATGAGCAAAAGCTGAAACTCTTCCCTTCAACTCTTAAGGATGCAGCATTACGCTGGTTCATGGGCTTACTTGGGAATAGTATCACTACTTGGGCTCAGATGCAGCAAGCTTTCAATACCAAGTACAGGGATTACTGTAGGTCTAAGGAAACCAAGGGAGAAATCTTTCGGATGACCATGGGAAATGATGAGTCCTTAGAGGATTATGAGGAGAGGTTCCAACTTAGCTATAAGCGGGCCAGGTGCACACTTGACCCTGAATCCCTCAAGTTGGTCCTTCTCCGAGGAGTCCCTGAAGACCTCTTAGATACCCTTCACATGTTAGCTGGGGGGACATTTACCAACTGCCTTATGAGGACATCAAGACTGTGTTTAGAAACCACTCCAGGGCAGCACGGAAACGAGGTAGAGGAAACCACCTCTCAACTAGTGTCCCTTTCTCCAAACATGAGCTTGCAAATCAATTAGAAGATCTTAAGAGTGAGGTGAGACAGACCATTGCCATGCAGCTGGACACATTCAGGATCCAACAGAAGAAAGAAGAAGCTGAGAGAGCCTTGGCTGTCTTCTGCCCTAGGTGCACAAGGAGACACCCTAAGAACGAATGCCCATTGCATTCGGTTGAAGTATGTTTCGTTTGTGAGGAGGACCATCCCACAAATCAGTGTCCAACCTTACCTGGGTTTAAAGCCATGTACCAAGGGACAGAAGCCCCCACTGAACCTCTCTATTTCATCAACCAAAGGAGGCCACAAGGATCTAGACCTTATCAACAGGGAATGCAAGGGGCACCTCAAGCTTATTACAGCCCCAACCAATCGACTCCTATGCCTTCCTGGGGTCCCCCTGCTCATCCTTCCTGGTCCATGCCTCCTCCATGGTCTTATCCACCTCAGTACCCTACTCAACCTACTTCTCATTCATATCATTCACATGCCCAGCCATAGCCTCAGTGGAATGCACCTCAGTCGGGGTGGAGGCCCCAGTACAATACTCCTCCCGCCATTTTGCCTCCACCACCAGTTCAACCTCAGCCATTACCTCCTGCTCCTCCAAGGCAACCTCAAATGCTTGCTCAACCGAACCCAAACCCCTACAATAGACAGGCCCAGCAGGTATACATTGGGGAAACATCATGCCCTACTTATGCTGTGGAGATCCAGGAGATCAATCTTCGATCTGGCAAGACTCTTCCAAATCGCCAACCTCCTCCCCCAGAGGATGAGGAAGATAAACAGGAAGGTGAACCAAAGGCTATTCCACCCTTTCCTGAGAGACTAACAGCCACCACACAACCCAACCCAGAGGAGGATGAGCTTCTAGGTGAGCTCAAGCAGTTGTGTGTAAAAATACCACTTCTCCAAGCCATCAAGGATGTGCCAATATACAACAAACTGGTAAAGGAAAAGTGTTTCAAACACCCAGGCAGGCGGAAGAAAGATGCTTCAACCATCAATGTCATAGGACAATTGTCTGACCTTATGTTAGGACAAGTCATCTGCCCAAAGTACCTAGATCCTGGAAGTCCTGTAGTAGATGTCCACATCAATGGCACCATCATACCACACACCTTGATTGATCTGGGGGTTGCCATTAATGTGATGACCAGGGATACCATGCTCAAACTCAATCTTCAGGGTTCCTTGAGGAAGACCTCGACAGTACTGCAATTAGCAGATCGCTCCACTGTGACTCCCGAAGGGATTGTGGAGGATGTCTTGGTCTCTATCGACTCTTGGGAATACCCTGCAGATTTCTTGGTTCTGCAACCCAAGGCAAAGCTTACTGGATATCCTCTCATTTTGGGAAGGCCTTGGTTAGCCACTGCAGATGCTTACATAAGTTGTCGTGCAGGAAATATGACCATAAAAAATGGTCCTATGTCCAAGCAGCTAGTCCTATACCCTCCTGCCCAACCCTCCTTAGAGCATGACTTACCACTCTGGTTGGAGGAAGGAGAGGAAGACGAGGTGTACTCAGCACCTCTGTGCACCCTAGATACCACTAGAAGAGACCCCCCAACCGAGGATGACTTGATCGAGACCTTGATCCAGAATCCACCTTCCAGTGCACTATCCTTAGAGAAATTGGTGGAGGATGCCCAAGCTAGCACCTTAGTGGATCTTTGTACAACCAACCCTGTCACTCCCAGAGTCAAGAATGTGGAGTTCGGCCCTGAGAGAACGTTAAAGATCAGCTCCTCCCTATCTCCTTCCCAGGAAAAGGAGCTGTGTAGCCTGTTGGCCAGCCACCTAGATGCTTTTGCTTGGAGCTATAAGGAGATGAAAGGAGTCCATCCCTCGGTCTGTACCCATCACATATACATCAAAGAGGGTTGTAAACCGGTCAGGCAACCCCAGAGGAGAATGAATCCAGCCCTTAAGGACATTGTCAAGGAAGAACTGCAAAAACTGTTGGATGCCGGATTCATTTACCCCATCTCAGATAGTGAATGGGTGTCCCCTCTCGTGTTGGTTCCCAAGAAGAATGGGAAGTGGAGAATCTGTGTGGACTACCGAGAACTGAACAAAGCTACCAAGAAAGACCATTTCCCTCTACCTTTCATAGATCAGGTGTTGGATGGACTGGCAGGAAAGAAGTTCTTCTCTTTCCTGGATGGGTTTAGGGGGTACAACCAGATCCAAATCAGCCCGGAAGACCAAGATAAGACCACCTTCACTTGTCCTTGGGGCACCTTTGCCTACCGAGTCCTTCCCTTTGGGCTATGCAATGCTCCTGCTACCTTCCAGAGAGCTGTCTTGAGCATCTTCTCGGAGCTGGTCCATGATGCAGTGGAAATCTATATGGATGACTTCACTCCCTATGGGGCCAATTTCCAAGAAGCATTGTCCAATCTGGGAAAAGTCCTAACCAAATGCATTGAGATGAACCTGTCCCTTAGTCCTGAAAAATGTGAATTCCTAATGACTGAAGGCACCGTGCTAGGCCATACCATTTCTTGCCAAGGGTTACAGGTGGATCCTAACAAAATTGCTCTCATCAAGAAGGTTCCACCTCCTCAAAAGGTAAGGGATGTTCGGAGTTTATTGGGATTAGCAGGATATTACCGGGGATTCATTAAAGACTTCAGCAAGCTAGCCTCGCCATTGTTTGGCCTGTTGGCAAAAGATGCGGAGTTTAAATGGACTGACGATTGTCAGAGGGCTTTGAATGAATTGAAGGACAAGTTGGTGTCAGCCCCAATCCTGAGAGGTCCAAACTGGGCCCTACCTTTCCACATCCACACTGATGCCTCGAACAAAGCCATAGGTGCAGCTTTAGGACAAGTTGAGCAAAAACTTCCATATGCCATTTACTTTGTTAGCAAAAACTTGTCCAAAGCTGAGCTGAATTACACTGTAACCGAGAAAGAATTCTTGGCTGTGGTCCATGCACTGAACAAGTTCCGATACTATATCACTGGCTATCAAACATTTGTACATACAGACCATGCTGCCATTAGATATTTAATGAATAAACCAGATGTGAATGCTCGTATTATTAGATGGTTACTTTTATTGCAGCAGTTTGATTTGACCATTGTTGACAAACCAGGTAGAGAAAATGTTGTTGTTGACTTTTTATCTAGATTGGATTTGTCTGCAGATGAGGATGGAACAGTGGATGACCAGATGCCCGATGAACATCTGTTTGCTATTTCAGTACTCTCTCCATGGTTTGCTGATATAGCAAACTACCTTGTTTCAGCACAGTTCCCTCCGCACCTATCTTCAAGAGAGAAGAGCAGAATCATCAGAAAAAAGTGCCTCATTTACTTGGATCGGGGGAAATCTATTCAAGCTTGGCCCCGATCAGATCTTAAGGCGTTGTGTAAGGGAGGAGGAAGTCTTTGATATCCTCCTCACCTGTCATGATGGGCCTTGTGGAGGACATTTTGCAGCAAAGAGAACTGCCTTCAAAATCCTGCAGGCAGGCTACTATTGGCCCACACTACATCAAGATGTCAGAAGATATGTCAGCCAGTGTGACCAATGCCAAAGAATGGGGAAACCGACCCAAAGGGATGAGATGCCTCTCCAACCTCAGGTGACTCTTGAGCCATTTGAGAAGTAGGGTATGGACTTTGTGGGCCCAATCAACCCTCCTTCGAGGCAAAGGTCTTACATCATTGTGTGCACTGACTACCTGACAAAGTGGGCAGAGACCAAAGCAATCAAAGCAGCAACAGAAGAAAAGGTGGCCGAGTTCCTAAGAGAAAACATCTTCTATAAGTTTGGCTATCCAAGAGAGCTGATCACCGATCAAGGGAGCCAGTTCACCTCCAACCTGGTTGAAGATCTACTAGCTCATCACAAGATCAAGCATAGGACTTCCACCCCCTATCACCCTCAAGCAAATGGGCAGGTGGAAGTCACCAATAGAGCATTAGAAGGGATCTTGACTAAGGTGGTGAGCAGCAGCAGAAAGGACTGGGCAGATCGCCTGGTTGAAGCCACATGGGCTTACAACACCACTTGGAAGACCACCACCGGATTCACACCTTATGAGCTGGTCTATGGGAAGAAAGCTTTGCTGTCCATTGAATTTGAATACAACACGTTGAGGATGGCAGCTCAGCTGGACCTAGATCTCAGCCATGCACAACAAGAAAGGTTATTGCAGCTGAATGGACTAGATGAGCACCGAATGCAGGCCCTCCTTCACTCAGAAGTGGTTCAACTTCAGAGAAAGGTGTGGCATGACCAACATCTCCATGACAAGCAATTTCAGCTGGGAGAATGGGCTTTGTTGTATGACTCCAGATACAAAGATTTCAAGGGGAAGCTGAGAACCAGATGGCTAGGGCCATATTCAGTGGAAAAATGTCATGACAATGGATCTGTTCTTATTCGGACCATTGATGAGGAAGCCATCCCCATGCTTGTCAATGGGCATCGATTGAAGATCTACAGGAAGCCTCTCTCAAGACAAGAGTTCATCAAAACTATGGAGAAGGCAGTGTTGGTCATAGAGAAGGGTTCTGCCTCTGCTTTGGGCATACCCTGAAGAATCTAAAAAAAAAAAAAAAGAGATTGGAAAAAGATCCTTGAGTGAAAACCTCTTTGAGGCGCTTAAGGCAGATGGCAAGGGTGAAAACCTCAATGAGGCGCCCTTGTTATCTTTCAAAAAAAAAAGAGAAAAAAGAAAAAAAAAAAGAAAAAAAACAAAAGAAAACAAGGTCAGCAGATTCATTATGTAAAATTGCATGCAGGTTGCAGGTGTTCTATGGAGGAGAGGAAGCCTCTCAACTCAGAGCCAAGGGTCCTTATCATGCAGTCGGGACACCTCACCAGCACCTCCTCCAAGAATACTCATTTTCTCAAAGGTATGTGCAATTTTATTACAGCTTGAGTCTTCTACAGGAAGACGCAGATTTTCTACAGGAAGATGCAGATTTTCTACAGGAAGGTGTAGACTCTCTACAGGAAACGCAACCTTTCTACATGAAGCTCTGTATTTCTACAGGAAACTTCCTGTAGAAGCTCAGAACGGCCTAGAATTCATTTCATGAGGAGATCTAACGGCTAAGGATCGGTTTGGACGCATGCAAGCCACTGTTGTCACCCTTGCACATTGCTGTTATCTCGTTCCACCATCCTTGTCGACATGTAACAAAGTTACCTGCACCAGCAAGGCAGATCGATGAGTTCTCAAGAAAACGCAAATTTTAAATGAAAGAACGCTGGAGATCTCACACCATATTCATCCCAGTCATCCAGAAGCTCCGGGAGCGTGATCATGAGGCCAGATCCTTCGTCGTGCAGCATGCACCCAAGGAGGAAGAACTGTTACAAGACATCCCGCGGGAGTCCTGTAACAGTTAAGCCCGCTAGAGTGGATACCATTCACAGCGCCGGCCATATGCAATGAAACGCGGCCGCATGCAACCAAAGCATCCAATCCATCGTCGACAGCCTGTAAACATGGACCTCCGGGCCTGTGTAAGTTCGCCAGCAGCAAGTAGATCCACTCATCATCGTCCAAAAAACCGAAACATCGTGTGCAGTCGCGCAGGCAAGTGTCTCGACCCTTCCTTCCATCAGATTGCATGAATTTTACTTTGAATTGATTGCAAAGTGTAAAGGTGAATGGGTTGAGCGGCCGTATGGCCATTTGGCCGGCCACGTCAGCCAGTTAATGGTCTAGTTGGATGTTTGGGTGGCGGCCATGACAAAAAGAATGGGCAGCACGCACGTGAGAGCAATCCCGTCGAAAAAAAAAACGAGTTTAACAGAAGAGGCGGCGGCAGATCTGCGGGAATTGATGCGGCAGCAAGTGAACGCGCAGTTGAATGATGGGATGACGTCGCCCAACGGTCCGGCGGGGACAGCTCACCCCCCACGCCACGGATTCTGCCGATTCAAAATCTAATCGGCTAGATTGCCCTCATGCATTTATCAACCACCGTTTTGAACTCGAGTGGCTATCCTGATCTTTCTGCAGTTCGATACGCCGAACCTTTGGCTATCAGAACGCTTGTGAAGCACACCCAGAGCGCAGACCAACTGCAGTCTTTCCCGAAAATCGCGCGCTGCTCCTACAGGAACGTTATTTCTACAGGAACGCAGTTTCTACAGGAAGGCGGGTGCCTCACGTAAAAAGGTGGCAGATTAAAAAGGTAACCCTGAACTCTTCATGCAACTGGTTTTTAAAGGTGGAAAAATCGTCGTCCACAGTCTGGTCACAGAAAAGTGGTGAAATTGTTGTCTGCTGTGCCTATACTGTCATTCTACAGGATGTCAGGGTAATTAAACTGTGTTAAGTTCCTCAGGGATAAGTTTTGTGGATTATGTGCATGACAGAAGCGTAATTCTACGCTCTGTCTCAGTAGACCAAATTTCTTCCACAATCACCACCTCTGGTTAAGGAAACCGTTTTATCATGCCGGGTGGGTTTATTAGACGGGAACCCACTGATTCATCAAAATTAAGAGAAAACCCGGAGGTGGTAGAGCTCTTCACACGGGCACAATGGATATCCTTTTGTGACAAGTTGCAGGGTCATGACGACGAAGTGGCAGAAGAATTTTTACAAGCCTTGAGGCCGAAATCCAAAACGCTGGCCACCGTGAACTTCAGGGGCCTAAGCCTCAAGCTCACCCCACAGTATATCAGTCGAATTACTTAACTTCCAATGGGTTTTCCATGGGATAAGGAAGAAAGGAAGTTGAGCCAGCAGGCAAAGAAAGAATTCTTTCCACCTGAGGAGGAATTCACGGAGGACAAAAATGGGGTGCGAAGAACCAGCTTGCTGCCACCATGGAATGAAGTCAGCCTGCAAATCATGAAGTATATAACCTGTGAAGGCCGTTTTAGCATCGTGTACGCGTATCACTTCAGGTTGCTCACTGAATTGAGACACCAGATTGATCTTCCTGTAGAAAATAAACTGAGCATTCCTTATTTCCTGCTACAGTCTCTAATTGAGTGTGCCACAAAGCTAAAAGAAGGCATACCAGATCAGGTAGCCCACCATGGGTTAATCAAACTTCTTGTGGAGGATGCGCTTCATTCATATAAGGTTCCCCTCTCATGGGAATCATTCAGGAATTTGACAAGAGATGGAGATATAAGGATGTTGACTGAAGAAACGGGTTCTTCCAACAGTGAGGAAAAAGAAGCAGTGGCCGCGGAAAAGAAGGAAACAGGCCAGAAGACCCCGACCACAGTGCAGAAGAAAGAACAAAGGAGGAAGCACGAGAAAAAGGATGCCGAGGAAAAAGGTGACACACCTATTTTGTCAGCAAGAGAGAAAAGGTTGCAGAGCAGAACGGACAAAGCTGAGAAGGTCCACATCAGCCCAAGTACGTCATCAGCACCCGCAACCAAACCAAAAAGCAAAACCCATGCAGCAAAGCAAGCCAAGGTGGCGACACCTGTGGCTACAGGAAAGCAGAAACAGGCTTCTACAGGAAGCTCGAAAACCGAAAAAGGGTCTTCTACAGGAAGCCCGAAAATTACCAAAACAGGGGCTTCTACAGGAAGCCCGAAATTGGCTAAAACAGGCTCTTCTATAGGAAGCCCTGAAAAGGTGAAACCCAAGGAGAAGAAGGCGGACATTCTAGCAAGGGAGGCAGCAGTTGTACTAGCTGGCCTCCGCACGCCACCTAAGCCAAAAGAAAAGAGAAAGAGGGAGACCCCTCTATACTCCGGAGTTCGAAGAAGTTCGAGGATAAAGACGGGCAAGCCACAGCCCCCATCCAGCAGCCAAGTCACTACAGGGGATGCCCCTACTTCACCCAGTGAGAGGTCCCCCTCGAAGACATCGGTCACCTACGAGAAGGGGAGCCCAAAAGCAACTACTTGGAAAAGAAGGATAGACCAATCGCCTTCAAAAGCCCGGCTCAAGGTCAAGGAAACAGAGAAGAGGGAAGGAGCGGCACCCTCATCGCCACCAAGGGCAGAACAGGCAGAGCCACCAAGAGTAGGGAAGAAAGAGCGTATTCCAGAGCCTAGTTCTCGGCCAAGGACAAGGAGCTGGGGCAAAATTGCTCAAGGATGAGCAAATATTTTAGCTGGGGGGTAATGATGAGCTCCAATTTTTGGTACAATTTGGGCTCATTTGGCCTACTTACCTTGCTCAACCATTCATCTTTTATCACTTATGCATTCATTTCTTAGTATATTCGTGTTATTTGTAGGAAGAAGGCCAGGCATTATATCTATGTGGCTAATACATGATGATTTCAGGTTTTTGGCATTAAAGAGAGCAAAAGACCACGCAAATGGAGACAAGGAGACAACAAAGGTGACATTGCGGGTTCATAGGGAGGTTGTCCACAGTCTTGATGACCTTCCTCGTGATTTTCACCTTAACTCCGAGCTCCAACAGCTCTCCCCACCGAGCTTAAAGGCAGCCAACAGATTCTATAGGATCAGCAGTTTGACTTTCAGTTGGACAGCCAAGCTCCACGAATGGAGGAAGCCAGCTTGATCTTCATTGTGTATAAATATGAAGGCCGTAGCCTTTGATAGGGGCTTTTTGAACTTTTGAACTACTATTGTAATTTCTGAGCACGAGCTACAGCTCGGTGTTTGTTTTCGTAAGCCAGTTTTGGCATGACATTAGACTCTTGATTATGAATAAAGGCAAGCAGATTTGGATCTAATTCTGAGCTTTTAAGGGAGCTATAGCTCTCAGGTTAGGGCCCAACCTGAGAGCAATACACCTCCTCTTCTTTGTAGTGTTATTTGCCTTTCTTTTCAGCACTTTGTTTCTTTGTTTTGACATGTATTTCAAGAACACAGTCTGCTGATTTGATTTCTTTAATGAGATTGAGTAGGATTAGCTTATGGTTAAATCGCTTTCAGTTGCTTAGATTAGAATAGGAGGATTATAATTCATTGGAGCTCCAAGAAAAGGTTGATAGTGCCTTCACTGCCATCTCTGTTTAGAGATTGGGGTGCAGTCTGTACCAACCACCAAAAAAACGCAGTCTTTTACTTTCATGCAAGCTGCAACACAGTCATTTTAATTATAGATCCATCCATGCACTCTGATCTTGAGCCATACTCCTTCATTCCAACTCCATGCACGACTTCCCTTCACGATTTACATTGCTGTTCATTGGTTTAATAGCACAGGTAGCACAGGTTAATGGATTCTCGTTTTTGGTGCAAGACATAAGCAATTTGTTTTATTTACACTGCTCAGTATCATTCCATTTCCTTATTCTTCTTCTTAACCGCGCCTAAAGCCACCTACTCGACCTATGTTCAGCTCGTTTACCTTCCAACTCTTCCATTGCCCACGTAGCTCCATTTTCTTGACCTTTCGTTGCTTCCATCCTTCTATCCACCAACCAACTTCATGCACTCTTTCTCCATCTTATTTCTCTGCCCCTGAGCCATCATAAGCTCCATCTCCATCTTACCTATCCACCCATACCGCTCCATCACTTCACCATCACCCAAAACTCCCACGGTAGAACATCCTGTAGAAGTTAGCAGACTTCCTGTAGAATTCCCGAGTTTCCTGTAGGATCCCCTGCAGACATCCTGTAGAAGCCTGCAAACTCGGTTGCCGAGCACCTGAGCGTTGTGGACTTCTGTGGACTGATGCTAGGGATCCCCTGGGACCTCTCCTAGCCCTCCTGACCTTTCCCAAGCTTTCTTTCCTTCGAACCACCTCTGCACAACCAAACCCTAATAAGAAACAAAATCATAATCACTCCATCCTCTTAAGCAAAAATACAAAAACAATGTTCTTTTCAATGGAAGTGGTTTGAGTTCATGCATTTCACATCACTAGAAGTAATGGCATCATTTTTAGACATCTGCACTCTCACTATTGCATCATAGAGGTTAAACTAGTCAGATTAGGGTTTACTAGGGTTTCCATGTTTTGATTGGCTTTCAGTTCATTTTTGCAAAGTAGATTAATTTCCTTTGAGATAGCCTTCGTCCATCATTTAGAAAGCTTCTTCTGAGAGCATATAGAAGTTGGCTTGAGCCCTAGCGGACTTGTGCCAGCTGACCAAGTGACAGCTGCGACAAGAGCTAGTACTTGTGCATACATCACCGTCGCTTCCAAGTTTGTACGAACTACCGGGTTGATAAAATTAGAGATAGGAAGCCCCAGGAGTTGTAGCATTATTGCTACAATACTGGAGCCCACCACACGCCTACTGCCTCATCACTATATCACAACCCTATCTGGGCATCCAACACTATGCCTACCTCAGGTCCATTCATTCAAAACCGACCTCCCAACCGACGGGGATTTATGTAGTTACTTCAGTCTCGGTGCAACCCACCATTCCAAATCCTCTTGTTTTGTCAATCCAAGTAACCCATCTAGTTCAACTGACGATCTCGAGTCATGTCTCTCTCAGTTCTTCGATCCCTCCAGTGAGTGGACAAGCTGTGCCACCGCCTAGGGGTCAAAGTCCGAATGTGTCTATGATGTCTGGTACAGCTAATGTGAGTGGTTCACAAGCTCACATGGTTGGAATGAACCAACCCTCTTTGGGTACCATTCTAAACCCTGTTGGTCCTACTGGATTGAGCAATGTCCAGTACCAACAACCAACCTTATTGGTCCATCTGGATCAAGTAACATCTAGTAACAGCAGCCTAATATGGCTCAGGTTTAGTACCAACCTCCTTATGTTCCATATGGTTCATAAGTGATGCTTAATCCACCCTACATCCCTCACCCTGGACCTTATGTCCAGCCTAGTCCGTTCGCCGCGCCTGGTGGGTATGGCCAGATACAGTTCGGGAACTTTCAAGGTGTCATTCCTAGAACCGTTCAAGTTCCTTTGCAGCAGCAAGGACAACTCTTGCGGCAACAAGGGCAACCTTTGTTGCAACAAGGGCCATCCATGCAGCAGCAAGGCATGATGATGTCGCAACAAGGACAACCACAAAAACCGCAAGGGAAACCCTTGCAACCGTTGCAGCAAACCATGCAATTGCAATTGCAGTATGCGCCACAATCCTCCCAGCCTATGCCTTTGCAAGGTCAACCTCTGTAGCCGTAGGGACAGCCGTTACAGCCGCAAGATCAGCCCTTACAGCAACAAGGTCAACCTGGGCAACAATAACCCTTATACTCATATCAATAGGGTCAACCCATGCAAGGGCAAGGCCAGGGTCAATTCCTGCAGCAACAGGCGCAAAATCCTTATGTCTAAGGGCAGCAAGTGCAGAATCCTTACGTCTAAGGGCAGCAGGTCCAAACCTTTTCGTCCAGGGGAAGCAGGTCCAAAACCCTTATGCTCAAGGACAATCGGTACAAAATCCATATGTCCAAGGCCAACAGGCTCAACAGCCTTTTAACCCGTATGTTGCTTATCAACAGCCTATGGCCAGACAGTTTCAAGGATTTCAAGGTCTAAATCCTACCTACGGGCAAGGTAACCTATAGTGGGGGCAAAATCAAATGCCATGTGGACAAATCCTCCACTATGGGGACACAATACTCGCTACCAGGGATGGGCCCCCTTATTGACCTCAAATTCCTTTCAATACCCAATTGTCATTCTTGGCTACACTGGAATTTCCAGATGTGTCTAGACTCATGAATGACTCAATTCTTCATTCTCCATACTAGCCTCCAGTTCCATCCAAGATTCTGAGTGATTGTTCGAAGTTTGAAGGAAAAGCGAAAGAGGATCCATAAGCCCACATGATGACATATCACCTCTGGTGTTCCTCGAATTCCTATGTTGATGATTCCATTCGTCTTCAACTTTTCCAACGAACTCTTACAGGTGTTGCAGCCAAATGGTATATCGAGCTACCTCGAAATACCTATCATGACTTTAACACTCTCGTCATGGCCTTTCTCACACATTTCCAACTGTTGGTTTGTTATGAAACTGGCACCCATCTGCTAACTTCGCTCGAGCATGACACTACGACCCACATCTCCGATCACATCCATGAATGGAGAGGTAGGCGTCATCTAATTAAGTTTGAGATTACTGATTAGTTGTTGACCGAGTGGTTCACCAAATCATTTGTCAACAAAATTGCTGAGGACATTACTATGGGTGGATGCGTCACTGAGGAACAAGCCATTGCGTGTGCCCAGTATTTAGACTTTTCTATTCACAATCCAACACGTTATATGATGTGTTACATGATGCGCCCAGACCATCATCTGATCTGATGATGTATAAGTCTCTGGCTACCTCTCCTGTTGATGGAGTAATTGATTCAGTGACTCAGACCCCTGCAAAATCTTCTTCCAAACAAAAGTCGGTCTCCAACACTGCTCCCAATTATTCCTCTCGCAATTCATCTAGCCCTGGTAAAACCTCAAAGGTTCACGCTATCTATTTTACCACAGCGGATAAATCCTCTAAATGTAAGAAGAAAGGCAAAGGCAAAGGTGAAGACGATGCCCCAAAACAGGGTCCTCCTAAGTCATCTGTTAGTGATGCTTCCCAATTGAAACCCAAGTATCCATGCCTCGTCTGTGAGGAGGATCACTATACTAAGGATTGTCCCAGACGACCCGAAGTTAGTCGTTTTCTCAAAGGGGCCCCAGTTGTCCTAAAAGAGCCCTTTCCGTCCCAGCAGACTCAAATGGTAGACCAACCTCAGTCATCCGCTTCCTTAGGTTCACAAGTGTTCATGATGAGTACACCGATTAACGTGGCTACCAGGTCAAAAGATTATCAAACTCCTCGCCCGACAGTGCGGAAAGAGAAAGAAGGTACCCCTTCTTCTTCTGCCCCATCCAGTTCTAGTCCTCTCCATATAGAGCGACCTAATCCTGATTCCGCCATTCGACCACCTTCTCGAGGTGTGCTACGAAATTCCTCGTACAATCCTAATGCTCGAGCCGCTCAACATTATAATATTGTTGAAGATTTGGCTCAAGCACCATCAACTATGTCTGCTCTCGAGGTCCTTCAAAGATTTCCTTCTCAATGGAAATCGTTACTGTCGGCTATTGGGGGTATTGATCTAGCTAACTCTAATCTCATTTGTTTTGACCTGGAAAACCACGTTCCACGTTTACCTCATCAGATTTCCTTTCTCATTTAGGTAATCATAAATGAGAAAACCATTCATAAGACCGTCATTGATGAAGGTGCTTCTACCTGCATCATGTATGTCTCTTGTGGAAGGCAATTAGTTCTCTTACTCTGAACCAGTCCCCTAACATTGTGGAAGCTTTTGACGGATGCGATTTGAGACCATTCGGTGTCATTCCCAACCTTTCCATTACTTTGGAGGGCAATGTAGTACACGTCGAAGTAGAGATCATTGACGTTAATCTTAACTACAATCTTCTACTTGGACGGAGATGGACCCATGCCATGCATGTTGTAGCCTCCTCCCTTTTCCGTGTGATTCGTTTTCCCCATTAAGGAAAGATAGTCAGAGTCGACCAACTGTCTTTCTTTGCCTCTTCCTCTTCGGATGGCAATGTTTCGTATGTTAAGCACATCGGTGCTCCTCATGAGAGTGTGGGAAAAGGACTCTTTAAAGATCCTGCCTTGATGGGAATTTTCCACTCCCACCTCCTCATGTTGCCTCTGTCAACATGATTTCGGTCAAGTTTGATGTTTGGATCATTCCTTCACCGGATCTCGTTGATACATGGGGCAAGGTTATGTCGTTAAGTCTCACCAAAATTAATTATGTGGAAATTGTTTCGGCTTCGCCTTCGGTATCCTCTGATCATATTGTTTTGAGTTAGTCTATTGACGTGTGTTCTCATTCCCCGTGGCTTAGTTCTGGCCCGACAATCATGTCTATGTGTCTTGAGAAGTTCTCTTCTCTGCTGCCTATTGATATGTCGATTTCTCCTGACATTGTTAAGATCTTTCAACTGAGGGCACCTTTATCTCTTCATAGATTTAGGTTTTTTCTCCCTCCTCGAGTTTTTACCGATTGCCCATTATTGCAATGGGGTTTCCATCTTATGACTCGTAACCATCCCAAGCCTAGGGGGCATGGGGGCACAGCCTCATATGAGTTATACTCTATTATTTCGCTGAGTCGATGCTTACTCGTCATGTCAACAGTAAAACTCTGGTTTTCATCTGTGTTGATTGATTACTCGAGTCTGAGCATGGACTCTCTCAAAAAGTACTATGCTTAGGTCATCTTTCATGGTTACTTTTGTACAATAGTGTGTTATTCATTTTTTTATAGTGTGGTTTGGTGTGTTATTTTGCAAGCAGCTTTCCTGCTTATTATGTTTTTGCCTGCTTTGCAGATGTCGGTGTCTCCTCACATCGGTTTCGTTGATGGTGCTTGCCGTAGTACCCAGAATCTATCATCCACGACATGGGCCATTTATGACCCCCATGGTGAGTTGATTGATCTTCAAGGTATTTTTCTAGGTCGAACAACTAATAACATCGCTAAGTATAGCACAGTTATCGAATTGTTGTCAGAAGCTATCACTCTTGACATCTGAGAATTGGTTGTCAACCTTGATTCACAACTTGTTGTTCTTCAACTCAACGGGCAATATTTCGTCAGAAACCCTCAGATATTGAGAATGTATCTACGTATTCATCTACTGGAGATAAATTTTTTATTACATTACATATCATCATATTCCTAGACACATGAATACATTAACAAATGCATTAGCTAATTATGTGTTAGATAGGCATTTACGAAACATGTGAAAATAAAAACACAAAACATTTGTACCATAGTAAGCAAGGAAATATATATATATATATATATATATATATATGTCGATAATGTTTGTCATACATCAAAACCCCAAAAAAATAATATGTGTGTTCAAATACATCAGTGGCTCGCAGGCCTCAAAAATGTGGAATGTTGGACCTATGCACTAATGATGCTCATGGTAGCATGTAACTGCTCGCACTACACGAGTCAGCAGTCGACGGATCCGATCTGATACCCCCACCGTATGCCTCTGATACTAGCGTGGGACATCACCCATCCGGGCATACTCTGGGATACCATGGGTCAATCCCTCAAGGTTCCGCGTGATCTCCTCCTCATTGTCGCTTCCTTCCTGATAAGGAGCGACCTCAAACTGCCAAGCAACGCGCCTGGAAATCGAGGACATCCTGGCAGGGCATTCTAGTCCAACATTTGCATCTATAAAATCAAAATGTCATGAATACATATATTTAAGCAACAATAAAAAAAAAGGGTTTGTTTTTACCTCCATCATCATAATCCTTCCCCTCTCGGAGCGGCATATTAGGATCACTGCGGAAATCGGTACCGTTGTAAGGCCAATCCTCCACTACGATCAGCTGTCGTTGTAGCCACGAGAAGAAGGCGGGCTTATAGGACATCTGTTGGCCCCCGGTAATCCTGGGCATCAACGCACTCCAACGGACCATCTGTGGGTCTCGTGGCAATGGCGGTTCCACCTCAGCCAACTGGTAGTGAAACAATGGAACCCACTCTAGGAAGAAGGTCACTAGAATAGACCCATAACATAACTACTTTAGGTTTCTCGCCTTAGCTTTTGATAGCTGGCGCTTCATGTTGACCTTCATAGCTTTCGCCTAACTGAAGATAGTGGGTGTCGTACAGTCAATAACATACTGAAACTTCGACTTGTTGATCTCATGTTGCACTTGAGCCCCAACCACTCTATTTATGGTCAACAATAACACTCTCAGCACAATATCTCGAATAGTCATGATCTCGATCTTGCCATTTTTTTATTTGAGTGCTTCTGGGCAGTGTTCTGCAAGTAGCATGGTCACACTTTCCCCAATCGGCCTTGACCCAAATAGATTGACTGGCCTCTTCAGGATAGTCCTATGGTGAAATAAATGTCTGAAGTTTCCAACTCCAGTTCTACGTCACGGATCATGAAAACTTCCTGATTCACGTCCCAGAGACTGATCGAATACCGTAGCAATTCGGGTTGAGCCCATAGACCTAGTTTAAGGAAGAATTTGAGGAGCCCACAGTTCCTCAGAGCGTTCAAGAAATTTGGGTCTGCCATTGCTTGAGTGTCAATATCCTCATGCTCACATTCCTTCCAATCCACCATTTTTCACGATTTTTTCCCTGCAAAAACCATATAATCAATTCAATAAACATCTTTGGCCAAAGAAATTTGGATTAAATCAGATAGATTTGGCAAAAACTTGAAAAAAATTGTTCATGACACCGGCGTGCTTAACAGTTTCAATAACCCTTGATCGGCGTGATTCCGTGCCCGGAAATCACACCGAACAAGGGCGATTTTTTTATTTATTTATTTTTAGGGGTCAAAATCTCCTCAAAAAATCCAAAAAACGGTTAAAAAAAAGTAAAATAAGCATGAAAATGGAGCTAAAGGTCTTGGTTCTTACCTGTAACGGACAGCTCGATGAATGGCCCCCCAAATCTCCCGCAATTTGCTCCTGAAAAACTAGGGCACAAGTGGGTAAAAAGCTTTTCACACAAAGGTTAAATGGTAAATGGTAAAAAAATAATTAATTTTTTTCTCCTTTTATTCATTCTTCATGAAATATTAGGGTTTTTAAAGTATTTTTAACCTATTTTGCCTCAGAAGCTGGATAATGCATTTACTTTTTGTGCAGCGACGGGTGATGGATTATTGATGATGGTATTGGAGTCACGTTTCAGCTCTTTTCTCGACTCGTAAAACTCAAATGAAAAGATTGTCGAGTATTTTTCCCTTTTTGACTCGTAAAAGAGAATAAAAATGGGGGGGGGTCGGCTTTCAAGCTGTTTTCTGACTCTTTAAACATGAAAAGATTGTCGAGCTCTTGTCATTTTGAACTTGTTAAAGGCTGCAAAACGTCGTTCACCCAATATACATTTACCCCTTTTTCGGGCTGGGATGAACTATTTACGAAAAAGGTACTCCTTCACTGAAATGGTCAAGCAGTTCTCTCAAGCATCATTTTCTACCTTTTTGGGCTTGAGAGACACAAATGTACGAAAAGGGACCATGTGGAGTTTTCTTTTCCGTGTCTTTTTCAAACTCTCTAAACATGAAAAAGATATCGAGTTACCCCTTTGTCAGGCTCATTAAAACATTCAATGAAATTGGATTTGTCACCATGACGGACATGAGTTTCTCCTTCCTAGGGCTCATTAAACTTACTAAGTTGGATTCATTTGAAGGATGAACTTATAGTGCAAGCACATGTTATCCCCTTCAAGCTTGTGATAAAAATAATTTGGGTACCTACCAGAAATGGTGGGGGGAAATTGGAAATTCTATCAGTCGTGTCAGCAACTCACTCTTGAACATGAAACTTCTTTCTGCGTGTTGGGTTGGGATATCCTCTTTTTCATCATTGACCTTCCTGGGTTGGGCTATTCATTTTTGTCTTCCATTTGATCTTTGCCACATCATCATGACCACTAATCCTATGGATCCAAAATCTACCAAAATCCAGGGTTGTGTCGTCGATATGTTCAAGTGTTAGTCCTTCTGCAGTTACACTTACTCCTGATTCTCCGTATCATCTGAAATCATTTACATCTCCTTGTCTCGTGTCGATCATGTGGGATACATCATGGCCCTCCTTTGACACAGTCGCTTCCTGTTGACTTCAGCTCATTATCTAGGAGGCTAGTCGAGAGACTCCCTTCCAGTACCTTAGAGCTCGCATGCCCTAATGGCAAGTTCTTCGCACTCAACGACAAGCTCACATCATTTCCAACGTCAGTTCCTTTATTCACATTCCGTGAACTATACTGCTAGTACCTTGAGAGCCATTGTCATTATTGGTGGTTTCTCTCACGCTTGTTAACGGTTCACATCATTGATTGGTAATCAAGTGACTTTCTAGCATGTTTGAATTCAACACATTCATTCACATGTTAGGATTTTTACTTTGATTGGGTCGTTTGGAGCGCAAGACCCTGGGCTCAGATTACACAAGTCCAGGTTGCGAGGTGATGTGACATGATCATGTTGATATACATGTCTCTTTCAGATGGATGGTTGCGACCATACCATGAATTGTTATATGTGATCCTTCTCATTATTGGATGGCTGCGACCATACCTTGGTTTCGCTACGATCCTCTCTATTGGATGGTTGCGCCCATGCCTTGGATCCATTTACATTATCATTCTCTAGATGGTTGTGTCCATACCACGATTCATGTATCATTTCTCAGAGTTTTCAGTGATGTATATGTATCTATGCTTACTTGCAGGTTTTCTGATGACGGAATCCGATTCCCCACATCCACTTGTAAAGCATTTCATCCCTCACTCTAGTTCGACCTTCATGCTTTAGGGGGAATCTGTTACACAACATTTTGTCACTGTCACTGCACTCTCCGTCCACGATCTTGGAGGACCTCTACAGTGAAACATACATGCTTTCCCATCATGAAGAAACTCTCAGTATGTCCCTCTTCATGAGCAGAATAATTCCCCTTTGCATCATTTCCCAAGAATCTTCCTTTTATCCCAGTTTACAAGACCGGCGCTACTGACCAGTTTCCTCCTCGCGCCGATTTGCAGAGATTAAAACTAGCCCTAGCACCGTACAGAGCGATTGAGCCCTTTTCCAGTCGTGCCGATCCTCTTTTGGCAAGTTTTTTAAATATGGAGTCGAAGCTTCCAGCTCTAGAAGCTTTGTAACGGAAGTCTGGTAGATGGTTGGGTTGGATGGAGCCGAGGAAGTCAGTTTGGGCTCTGTAGTGGCCAATCTAGGGTGCTATATTAGACTAGATTTATTATCAACCAGGGTCAGTAAACTTCGAGGCATGCGTCTACAGTCTATAGACATAAAGGATTCCTAACTAAGTGTTTATTGTGATAGGTTGTAGTACTTCTTTACAGAAGGTTAAGATATGTTTCCCCTCACCTTAACACTCAGATCACCTAACTTATCTAACTGTCCTAAAGATACAACGCATTACTAGACTGAGATTTTAATCCCCTTACAAGGATGCTATGCACAAAAGCTCTGTCTAGTTAACACTTGAGCATTCATGAAAAATCAAAGGAAATCAAAAGCACACTAAAATTTAAATGCATGAAAAACAGAGTCTATGGAGATGCTTCAAAATATAACGATGGATCAAATCTCTTACAAGATATGGTTCAATGATCTTAACGATGAAATCTTCAAGCTATCACCATAAATACCATTTGTGAGAATTTCTAATCAAATCGACAAAATCATAAGCATGGAAATAACATTAAACACTATGCGTTCTATTCAAATTCAAAAACTACTAAGGAAATGAAATTTAGAGTATACCAATCCACGCAGGGCCCGTCCACATTTCAATGGTACATTGAAGTAAACTCAAGCAACGAGAGAATTAACGCATAAACACTGCTGGAGTAAAACCGTGACTATATTCAAGTGCTGTAGATTGCAATCACATACCAAAGTTTTGTTCTCAAACGATGTACAGAGATAATAATCGTAACTATCCCTGTTAACAAAATAATACACAGTCTTTGTCTCCTGTCCCTATCGGGATCGAATGTACATTCATCGAGCAGTTGTTTCCGCTTTTACAAAGGAATGATTTTTGGTCATTTCTAATCTAAACCGATTTCCAAAAAGAAAACAAAACAAAACCGGTTTGGGAAACCATGGCTTTTACTGCCTTTGTAACCAAAACGCTGAGGTTTGACCAGCGTGGACCGCATAACCAGGAGCTTTTGATTTGCTGTAGAATCGATTTTTCACCATGCTTGTACATTCCAGTTTTCGTTCCTATCCATTGCTTTGGCTTGCCTGTCATGCCACGTGTCAGATGATAAACCATTTACAGGATGTTATGACTTCCTATAGTCTTTTTATTGAAAATTCCTAATTTCTAACATAAAAACTCATAAATTAACTTTAATGCAAACTAACAACTATAATGCTATTAATTAATCAATTTCAAGGAATATAAGGGATCTATGGAGGAAAAAGGTAGACAAATGATGGTGTTTTTAGAAGAAAAACATGGTAATGGAATGGTACCAACAAGTTCCTTTCCCCTATTAGGATGGAACAAAATCAAGAGATAAGAC
Organism: Pinus tabuliformis; assembly: GCA_031772625.1. Classification (NCBI taxonomy): domain Eukaryota; kingdom Viridiplantae; phylum Streptophyta; class Pinopsida; order Pinales; family Pinaceae; genus Pinus; species Pinus tabuliformis. The sequence goes on along the minus strand of CM062808.1, from coordinate 957,275,290 downwards.
CTTCTCTCATGATGAGAGGAACCATCTCCCATCCATCCAAGCTATATAAACCTCTCTTTTCCAAACCTAAAATAGTGTTGGAGTGAGTTTGAATGATCAACAAGACATCTATAGCTTGTAGCTTTCTAGTGTATGTTTGAGGGAGAATAGTGTGTTTGGTTTGGTTTGAGACTAGAGGGAAGAGGCCTTAAAACTTCTATTGTTGGGGCTATCCATGAGATGCTACCAGAAGTGTGGGAACCCGGACACATTGGAGGAGACCAACAACGTCAAGGCAGTTATTGTAATCTCTTTCTGATTTATATGAATACAACTATTGATCAACAAGACATCTATAGCTTGTAGCTTTCTAGTGTATGTTTGAGAGAGAATAGTGTGTTTTGGTTTGGTTTGAGACTAGAGGGAAGAGACCTTAAAACTTCTATTGTTGGGGTTATCCATGAGATGCTAGCAGAAGTGTGGGAACCTGGATACATCGGAGGAGACCAACAATGCAAAGGCATTGGTTGTAATCTCTTTCTGATTTATATGAATACAACTATTGATTGATTTCCTACATGAAGTGTTATTTTACATCTTTATGGCTTAATGTTCCTTGACCTGTTAAGTAGGTTGAATACAATATTGTATGCTATCACGTTTGTTGTTGTTGTTTGTTTGCTTGTTTCAGGTATTCGAAGGAAGGAAACGAAAGATAGCTAGAGTAAGGAAGCATGATCATCACCGAGCAGAATAACGTTCTAAGAGGTAGGCCCTCTTATTTGATTCTAGCTTAAGGAGATTTTCCATAGATTGTTTGTTTGTGGCTAGACCCACTTTCTCGGGCTAGAGGAATTGTTTGTGTCTGCACTGAGAATTTACCTGCACCATTGAGATAATGAGGACATTGACTTTAGTTAGGAAGTTGCCACATTTTGCAATGAAATGCAAAGTTTTTGTAATATGAGGTTTGTGTCTATCTTTAGTTACCACTTTCTATCATAATTAAATAAGGAACACCTTTACATAGGTTTTCATATATACATATCCAAGATGGGTAGCAAAAATGCACTCAAAGGTTTCCACAACCAAGGAGATGAATGTACCTAGGGAATTGCTAATATTCCAAAGGGAGATCAGGTAATCTAACGAATATTAAGACAATTTTTATAGATTTGATATATGAGTTGAATCTACATTGATTAATTTCACAAATAATCCAACACCATCCATAAAATAGGGCCTTAGCCAACAAACTGTCCCTTATCCAATTTTTTTTTGTAAATTAGTTTTGCATTACCTCAAAATTTCAAAATACATCATCCCAAACATCACAGTTCATATTGTCATCTGTCTCAATCTGCCTCAAGGGAACCTCGATCTGTTGAATGATAACTTAAGAGCAAGTATATCAAAATAAAACATCTACTACTAAAACTATTAGGAACTAAACAACATAGAGAAGCAAAATAAATGTTGAAAGACATATCATGTGATCAAGAGTTTGAAGAAGTCACTAGAGTAGGATCATGGGCATCTGTATTGGTAGGAATAGAGGGTTTAAGCTCACATTAAAGATGACTTTCTAGGTAGGCCAGTTGATTATCTAAGCTAGCCAAACAAGATCATTGATATTGCTGCACCCACTTTATTTTGTTTAAGGAGGAGATGATATCATTACAGTCTTTGTGCTTCTCTTTCAAGACCCTGCCTAAAAGAGTTTTCATCTACCCATTGAGGGTGATGGAGTTTAGGTACTATTTCTGTTTTCTATTAGTATGACCAGGGTTAGGAACCTAATTGGCTATTTCCTCCAGGATTTTGGAGTTGAAATATGCTTAACAATCATTAGTGGTAAGGGTTTCAAGTTGGCGAATTTATTCACAAATGTTAGGAGGTGTAGCAGAGTGAAAGATAATTGTGGCTTCCTGGGCCTGGGCTTGGGCATGTGGCTTGCCCTGGGGACCTCTACCACTAGCTCCCTGGTGACTATGCATAAATTGTCGGGGCATTTTACACCAACAACGGAAAGGCGAGGCAAGACAATTGTCCCACAACATACCAGGACCGAGGGGATTGAGACTACAAAATTGAAAAAGAAGAAAGTTTAGGAGACACAGAGGATTTTGGACGAACCAATCTAGCAAGAAAATAAATACCAATGAATCAAAAACGTAGATGAACAACTCCTGGCAAGGTCACCCTCTTGCCAGGAAACACCAAAGTGCATCACCATAAAAATTAAAATAAATCCACCAATCCTATACCATGAAAACTCAAAGACATAATAATAAATGAATGAGACAGAGAGATAATCCTGTAACTTGATATCACCAACCCACTTTTCCTGTACTGACACATGCACGCACATTGAGTGCAAGGTGGCACCACCAACAACTTCAACCTCCAAGACCAGTGAAATCCATAGAGTCTCATGGTGTGAAGTCTCTGTGTACCCAGGATCTAGCTCTAGTCTAAAATCCAACATCCCAAGCAAGAAATTGTTCCCTTTAGACTCAGAGGCCAATTTAGTTGGCATGCAAACCCATGTGACTGCCACTTCATTGTCAAATGTAAGAGACGTCGTCTCAAAAAAAGGCCATGGATTATGTCACAACTCTACAATCTTCTCATCGCACACAAACCCGTAAGTTCCATACAGCTAAGAGAATAATCCCACCAGTAGCGGGGAAGGAGTCCAAGAACACCATAAATTTCAGAGAGCAAGGTCTCTCTTTACAAGACAATAGAACCAAGGAAGGCTTAATATCATAGTGAATGAATAATAAATGGTTTTTCATGTGTTATGCATGGGGCAGGCTAGCCACGCCACCCCCATCTTTAATGTTGTGGGATGCAGCGGGTGTCCGCCCCCCTCGCCCTCCACAACCTCCATCACCACGTCGTCCATCACCCTGATTAGGGGGTGCCCTGTTCAACTTGGAAACAAACTCTATAGTGAAAAATATTTTGCATGTGAATGCATAACACCCATATCATTTAAAACGGACCCTAGGTCACTTATATCCATGCATGAAGCATTTTAAAGGAAGGATATAAGTGACCCAATGACTTTTTTAAAGGAAGGATATAAGTGACCTAATGAATTTTTTTAAAGGAAGGATATAAGTGACTTAGGGAATTTTTTAAAGGAAGGATATAATTGACCTAGGTAGGTTTTTAAAGGAAGGATATATGTTGTTGAACATATAAATGGTGCCATGAGCTAAAAAATACACCTCCCTTTTCTTGACCCACATTGTGTTTAGGTTAGGGGTTGGGAGCAAAGCAACCTTCTTAATAAAAAGAGTTGATATAGATCCTTTGTCCAACACGAGGGAGGGTTTAGGTTAAGAATAAATTCAAATCTACCTTGAAAATTCCCAAACAAAGGGGAGTTTCCTAAAAAAGAAAGAACTTTATCCTTAGCAACCCCATATAGAATATGAGGTATTTAGTGCAATGCCTATGACTCTATGTCATAACTGAAAAATTACCATCATGATCTCAAGATAAGTTGATTATCATTTTTCCTTTCTTTCCTTGAAAGAAATCACTTTTATGTAACAACCCCATAAACAAAAGTACACTACGGGTATACTCTTTTCCCTTCCTTTCCTTGAAAAGGTGAGCTTTATCCTTAACAACTCCATATACAGACATATAATGTGATGTGTTACAAAACAATGTTCGAAACTAACTATAGCACTTGAAAGATCATTGTTGTAACTTCTAACCTATCTCACTACTCTTCCCAATAATATTGACAACCAATATGAAATAATTAAAAGGATAAGATGGTAAATCTAACATCTTATTCTAAATTCCAAATCACCCATCCCTTTGAAATCCCAAAACCTAAAGACCATCACAAATTTTCAAATCAATTAGTAATAACATAAAATATTAATTAATGAAACATTGCAAGAAAGGAAAAGTTTTAATCTTCCCATCTCTTTTTCCCTCGCATCTCTTACTATATCTTGCAAAACAACCCAAGAAGGAAGGATTTGAACATGATTTGTACCTATTGCAACAACAAGGAGAGATGAGAAATGAGATTTTATGGTCACAAAATAAACTTTGATAAGAAACAATGTACTCAACTAGTCAAAAATGTTGTAACCAAAGGTTAAGATGGGTGAGGGAGTAGATGGTCTTTAGGGGGAATCACTTAATGCACAATTAGATAGATAAAAAGGTATATCAAGACTAGCGTATAATCCTAAACCCATCATACAATGTATCAAAAACCCTAATTGTTATTGTAAAATGGGTCAAATCCATAAAACAAAATGCAAAACTACCGAAGATTGACCAAAACCTATTATAGAATTTGGCAAAAAAACCATAAAAACCATTTATGAAAAGATCGAAACCACCAATTATGGTTGGCAAACCCAATATTTTTTTATATTGCTTGGGTAATTTACAAGTAGTATTTACAAATCTTTCTTACCCCCCCTTGAAATGGAGAAGATTGGAGTTGTGGGGAATAACTACTAAAATTTATATTAAGAAGGTGATCCTCAATTGAGATAAACATGGTGATGATTTAATATTAAACACAATCATTTAGAATATCAAACTTGTTCTACTAATGTATTAATGGCAAGTAACATGAATAAACCCATAAATGACAAATCAATCGGACTAGATTATCTCAAGAAAACCAAAAAATGTATCAAGAATATCCTTAAATGTACCCATACAAAACTATAACTAGGGCGACAATTGTGTGGTGGAAAAGATCAAAACTATGCACATGAAAATTTGATGTTAACAACTTTGACTATCGTGCATCTCATCTAGAAAGAATGATGTCAAAATCAATTAAATTTTTATAGGTCTCAACTAGTTATTAAATGAAATTAATAAACATATATAATGATTTCTCTTGAGTTGTTCTCATGTAATCAAAGTAGTGTTCTACTATGTTGTGGATCCCTTTACTCACTATTATTTTATGAATCTATTTGCCCATGCTTCATGTTGTTCTCTTTAAAACCCCATTCACTTTATGTTTATGTTTTCCTTCTTTAGTGGCTCCACTTATAAACCCTTGTATTATCGTCATTGATTTACATGCCAATGATCCCATGCCAAGCTCTCCACCTATCAACCCTCATATTTTCGTTCATTTAAGCATCAAATTGCATGTTGTATGTCCCATTTTCCTTCATGCCAAACCTTTCATGTATGAACCTTAACTTCCCTTCATCCCATTATTCCTTACCATTCATTCCTTCTTCTTTTGCATCGAACTCTGTATTTACCAACCCTTGTATTCCCCTTCACAACATCATGCAATTTGTCTATTGTTCATCTATTTCATCTCATAACAAGACCTCTACTAAAAGTCTCCCATATATGTCAAGTATATTTTATCCATAATATTTAAAAGTTTATTATTGTGGATGGTAAACCAAGTAAACCATTAGCCCTAATTATCAGGCCTCGCCCCAAGGGAATCGAAGAGAAATGAACACGTGATCAACAAAAACTAGCAACAATATTAAACAACTTTACACCTGACTCTAGACGACTTGAGCTAACCCTTGGGGATATATAATAAATCCCATACAGAGAGCATGGTGATCAAAATGTTAACTTGAATGTTCATCAAAACAAACAATCCAAATTGCAAATAAACAACAACCTATAAAACTTTTGAGATTTAATTTATATATATATATATATATTGAATAAGACTAAATCTATTAAAGATACAAAAATAATGTTACATGAAGGCACTGGCCTCTGCAGAATTTGTCTCAATTTTTTTACCAAATACTAGCAAACAGTAACTGGAAAGGACGCTGCCCTCAAGGGGAAACTAGTCCAATAAACATGATATGAGCTGCCCACGTAGGGGAACCAACTTGTAAATCCCAAGTTTGAGAGTTTTTAAGCAAAACAAAATAAAAAAAGACCCCATATAATAGCAATTACAACTGAAAATTACAAAAACGAACCCCGACATGGTGCCCGGGTGTCTAAGAACCTGACTACTAAGTCGAAGCCTGCTAAGTATCAACCGGTGGCGGGGGTTCCTCCATGATGAGACACCCTTAAGCATAGACATCTTCAAAATCGTGCTGTTGACCACTGTTCGTGGCTTCCGTCTACGGCTCGCCACCTGGAATACTTGTCACGTCTGCCATCTTCCCATTACCACCTGGGATGTTGGTCCTCCTATTCATAGCTTCCGGATCAGAGCAAGTAGCGTCCATCCTATTTAGAGCGTCGCCTTGAGAGCTACTATCATGTGTGTTTCACTTGCTAGCGCTAGTCCTGTCCGAAATGATGCTAGCCGGGCTACAGTGCATTGTGCCTCTTCTCTAAAGGCTACAGAGATGGTGGCGATTATACAGGGGCGATCCAGGGTGCATCTAAATTGAAATTGGGTGGAATGACAAGAGTTCATAATTGGCACAGAATCGTCATGGGCGAGCTGGGTTTCCACAATACTCCGAAGGCTAGCCCTTTGGGCCTGCCCTTTGCCACTGCAGGTGTCGGGATACTGACCCGTGCCGTGGGTAGCGAACGAAGGCGAGGAGGAATCCGCCTGAGTTGAGTCTGACGGGGACAATGAGGGAGAGTGAATTGCTCTCCCTCTGCTGCTACCCCTGCGGCTTCTCATTCTGTGCCTCAGGCTGGGCATATTTGCTTGGTAAATTTCAGTGTGACGGGTGCTAGGAGGAGCAGGGGAGGGGATGGAATGGCTCGAGGAGGCAGGGGAGTAAGGAATTCAATTTCCAGAGGCAGAATTGAGGGCCAGGGCGGAAATTTTGTAGCAACAAAGAGGGTTGTGTGAGAAGTGAGCTCCTTCAGTCATCTCAATGCAACAGAAGAACTGACAACGTCTCCCCATGGTTGTTCGAGAGCTAGGTTCTGCCGCAGCAAGAAGGCAGTTCCAGGCCAAGGGAGGCATAACAGGGGGAAGGCACTCAACATTCTCCATCTTAAGGACCAAAAGTAGGTAGCCTTGGCTCTCACCTTTCATTAATGAATTTTGGCTTTTAGGCAACATTAAAACGCCATGAATTCTGGCGATGGGCGTCTTGGTATCAACGCGGGTGACCATGTGGCTATACCACTTATCCGTCCAGATGAGTCGTGCTGTATCGGCATCATTAATCACCCGCATCCGGGGACTATACATTTTATATTATATTTACTTTTATAATAAATTATATTATTATTTTGTTAATTTCACATCAAATTCAACATTAATGATCCATTGGATTTGAAATCCTTTGAAAACTATTTATTTTTGTGAATTGTATCACAATGTAAAATAAGCCAATTATAACTTAATTGAGAAGTTTCAAATGACCATAACATCTCTTCTCGTGATTACCTAAAATTTGCACCTAATTCTTACTAAAATCACAGTTACATAACCTTCTTGGGAAAGGGATCATGTGATCAAGGAGATTTAAACTGGTTGAAGGAATGATATATTAACTACATAAATTGATATGGTTTGAAATAGCATTGATGTGCAAGATTGTGAATGTAGAAGAAAATTGAACCTATTAATAATATAAATCAATGTAGTTATTAACAATGTAATATTTTAATATTCACTATTTTTATTTCGATCACCAAAATTAAAGTGCTCATTAATATATATTTAAATATTAAATTTGTTTTGATATCTTATTATTTTAGTATTTACCACATTTTATAAAAAGATTATATGTTTTTAAAGTTAAATGATGTTTAATAAAAAAAAAAAACTTTTACCACTGCACTCTGAAGCAAAGACCAAAACTTTGATTACGATAAAAGGTACAATTTTACTATCACGTGTACCTAATACTTCTATGACACATGTGGTGCGAGAATCATTACAAAATTGAATTTAAAAAAACTTTACTTCTTTTTCTTCTCTTTTTTTTTTTTTGTTTTTGTTTTTGTTTTGCGCCAGTACGAAAAAAAGCTAGATTATATTCATTCTTTAGGAGATAACATTACATCTTCAATCGGTTATGATAACCTGTTAGAGGAACCAGATATGACAAGGAAGCCAATAATGAGATATCACTAAGACGGAGCCCATAAAGAAAAAACAATACCTCATTTAATATGTTCATGATATAAGTATAGGCATTTTATGGAACAACAAAAATAATGAGGATGAGAATACTTCCAGTGCTATGCAGAAAAGACAAATAAACAGGGTACTTGATACATACCAGAAATAGCAATGAGATGAAAGTGGATTAAGTACCCAACAGTTTGAAATCCTGAATATGGTGCAAAACATCCCCCACTGATATGCTCATCTTCCAGAATTCATTTTGTGAAGAAAGACCTTTTTTTGACAGAGAATCAACTACTTTGTTTTTTGCTCTATCAATATGGTGAATAGAATAGTCCTTTCGAGATTTCCAGATAGAGTCTATTCTGTTCAGCCACCCCGAAAGATTGAGATTTTTTATGGAGTGAGTAGACTTTACATGATCAATTATGACCTTTGAATCACCGAATATTTGCAAATCTTGGATGTTTAGATAGTCACAAAACTTTAGGAGACCAGCCAATGCCATTGCCTCTGCTTTGTTGTTGGACCCTTTCCCTCCATGCCAAAAAATGTCAATATGTTGGTTCTCCATAGGGATAATAAAGACACCACATGCACAAAAACCATTTTGAGCCGCCCCATCAAAATAAGCACGAGGAACACCCGTGGGATCCAGGTTTTTTGCCTGCAGCTTTCCAACTCTCAAATGGGAAATGGAGAATTGGCAGGCATAGTACTGGGAGAGAATGTATTCAAAAACAGAGTTATAATTTTCCTTGTTGTTTTGGAAGAGGGCCCTATTCCTCCATTTCCATATAGCCCATAAGGTTAGTAGCGGAATAGGCCTCCAGTCCGATTTCAGATTGCTCCACCATTCAAAAGCTTCCTTAAGAGAGAGAAAAAAAATCCCACTGAAACCGAAATGGTCTGCTAGGTTCTTCCATATCCCCTGTGTATGAAGACAGTGTAGGAATATGTGAATGTTACTTTCTTCGTTTGATTTACAAATAGGACAGATAGCAGGCCCGCTCCAGTGCCTTTTTTGAAGGTTATCCCACGTCAAGTTCTTATTGTGGAATACAAGCCAAGCAAAGATGGTAATCTTGTGGGGGCAACCTGATTTCCAGAAAATAATAGGGAAAATGTGATCTTGTTGTAACAAATGAGCACTACAACAAAGAGATTGCAGTTGTTTAAGCATTTAAAAATTGTGATATATTAATGTAATTATATTGTAGCATATATTTTTTTTGGAATATTTTCATTGTTCAAAATCACTAAGATTGAGATAGAGTTGGATTTATATTAAGATTGGGATGGATTTGGATTTGCATTAGAGGTTATTTTAGAAGTGACAAATACCACATTTGTTTAAAGGATGGGAATTTATTTTTATTGATGTATATTTGTTTAAACAAATAATTAAATGAGGGTGTAGCTTCAAGGGTTAGTTTAATTAGTTGAATTTTACACTTTAGGCATGTTGCTAGTAAGAGTGCTATAAATTACAATTTTAAATTTAGTTGAATCTCTCAAGGTTATTGGTTGTTATTATCGTTGGCAATTGGGTTGCTTTCCATTCAAATATTCTTAAGAAAAGGGCACGTTGTTGCAAAGTTTTCTTTGGAAAAATAAAAACAAGAGCGGAGAACATTAAAATTATATGACAACCTCTTTTTAATTATTGATAGAATTTTTTGGATGAAGCATAGTAGTCAGAATGGTTGGGAGGTAGGTTTCATACTCTTCCCACCTAGATTTGATTCTCACCAAATCCATTTAACTATAGTTGTGATGAGGCTAGAATGGTAGGCATCCCCCAGGTTTGGAATCGTCAAGCATATGTCTTTGGATATCCTCGCCATTTCTAAATCATAAGTTCCCTAGCCAGTGCTAGCTTGCAAGTTGTTGACGTCAGGGGTTTATAGTGGGAGCCACTTAAGTGATTCACACTGCAAACCATTTTACTGTTAAAAATAATTATCGATAAAATTTTTGCAAGAAAATTGGTAAATTGTTTACAAAGGGTCATTAATAGTTATAATTTGTTTAACCATTGAGAGGATATAGAATCAAGAAAAAGATTCCTCTTGACTATTTCTTTCAATATTTTTTCTTTAACATTGCATATCGCCCTGCCTCCCCCGACACACACACACACATATTTCTATTTTTTCCCCTTTTTTAGTTTATTGGTATTATGGACACACACATGTGTCACATCTCTTATACTTGACTTCAAGGGCACCTTGCTTTTCTCACTGTAACAATCATCAAATTACAGGCAATTTTGATAATATTATTCTAAAACATCTATATAGTTTTATGCACTTATTATGCTTAATAGCCTCCCATTTGTGAAGCATTTCTAGTTTTGAAAGAGGACACACCACTGCCCTCTAATGTAGGTAAATGGATAGGTTTAAAGGAGTTCAAACCATATGTAGTTTAATACTTGTCATACAAGTAATTTATACTCAAAGTTGTGGTGACAAATTTATCATTATTTAGTTTGCATATATGTATGACGATTATGATTTGATGTACATGCATGCTTTTTCGTGACTAGGTTGAGCCTAAGTTGAGGCTAGACCATTTATTGGATGGAAGAAGACCGATCCACCCACGATGAGATACTCATCACTAGGATTGTGCAAGGCTCGGTCGAGCTTGGATGCCCTTGGGGAAGTTTAATTCCCCCAAAGTGGCTTCCATCCTCAACCCCTCCCCATGAGGTTTGAATCTATGACCCGGCGGGGACTAAATTCCATGTAAACCAACTGGTCTTCACCTCATGGGTTGATGTACATGCATGTTAAAGAAACCAACACATAGTTTTGTAATGCTTGTATCCCATCTTTTTAAATTAACATCAAAGATTGTAATCATTTAATAAGTAGTCGTTTCAAATTATGCATAACTTAATTGATGTGCTTTTATTATTTAAGCTTTCCTCGATTTAGGGGGATAACATTGTGGGTGGTTCCTTGGGCCATCACAACCATTATAAGGAAATCATAAGTAGATGAACTATAATGATTGAAAATTCACAGGTAATCATTTAAGACCTTTTGAGCTATGGTGAGAACATGATTGCTAATAAGCAAGAAAATACGTTGAACCTTGAAATTTGGGTGGTTAAAATTAAAATGGAACAACCATCTTGTGGTGTACTTAATATCCTCAGTGCATGATGCAATACTTGATTAAACTCAAATTATTCTAGGACTTGCAACTCATGAAAATATCATCAATAATCAAGTTAGATGTCATAACATAGTCTAACAACACTTACAAAAGCAAACCATATGCACAACTAATAACCTTATTGCATACATTGTGTAAAATTCAACATAAAAAACGTGCGATTCAAATGCTATCCTTCAATTAGGCCATGACATAACAAGGGTAACATTACCTACCAACTTACTCTTTAAAACAACTGAAAGTGCTGCCGTAAGGCCAAAGTTAGACATGGAAGTAAGTAAAATAACAAACGAAAACCTTCATCAACCTACAATGTTACATGTTTGAGTAAATCTTGATAATATAAATCTACACTATAGAAATAAAAACATGGCATAAGATTCCAACTTCTACTCAACAACATATCCCTTTGCTCTATATGTTTATATGATAGACAATGATGGAATGATGATTAACATCAAAAGTATGGTCAATTCTCCACAAAGGCAATACAATAAGTAGCCTAAGAAATAAATATTGAGCTAACCCAAACATGAGAATCTTCCTATTACATCAAAAGATATATATACACATGGAGTATGGTAAATAATGCATTTACAGAGGTGAAAAGAGGTGTTCATATATTCATTTTGGTTTTTACGTTAATTCCACTTTTACTAACTATGAGGATGAATTTAGCTACTTTCACAAGTTTTTAAGCTCTCTTTTACTTTTTTCACTTGCCACTAGTCATATTATAGTCTCTCTCTTGTACTCTAACAACAACTCTCTAGTTTTGTTAGTAGTTTATATTTGTGTTCACATCATAGTGCATTATATCGAATTGCCACCCGCCTAACCTAGCCCCTGCTCTCACTGCTACGTGGAAGTCCGCTGCTCTACGTATCATGCAGTATCCTGATCACCAACGCCTATTTATCTAGCTCTTCTCTGTTCTTACGGGTTTCGCTCCTCCAGTCCTGCGGGCTGGAGGGCCTCTTCCTCCTCCTCCTCGACTGTTTGGCTCACTCCTTGCTCCTGGCGCTGCGCGGTGAGGGTATCAGGTCAGTAACTCTTCACTCCCTATGCTCTCTCAGGGACTTACGGTTTAGTTTCTAATTACATGGGCGTCTTTATATCAGCTAGGATTTTTGTCCCTGGTTTTATGAGCATTTCTAGTACGCTGTATATTGTTTACATAAGGTAAATCACTCGTTCTGTTTGTCGCCAAAAGGGTGGTTCAATCTAAGTCCCCTCTGAGGACTGTGAATCATTGCAGTATGCTGGAAACATTACTCAACAGGATAAAATCTACATTTCTTGTTATCCGCCCCTGCCAGGACGTCCGTTTTCAGTTTGGTCCCTGGTGGTGCATCTTCTATTGTTTCTGTTGCTGTATTGATTGCAGCAATCCGGCTCCTTTGCATCCTTAGTGCTCAGGTGGTATGCTATCGAATCCTACAGAGGACTCCTGTTTCTTTTTCTGGCGATTGTTGTCCCGGAATGGTATTCAAATTTAGATTTTCCGGCGTCCTTATCGACCATTAATACACCATCCTTTCGTCTTTATCTCTTATTTCACCTCTACCACCTGCTTACATTTATATCTGGTCCTTTGTCTTCGACGGTTCATCTCCTTTGGCGGCAGGCTCCCGTCATCTGCATTCGTTGGAACACACTCTCCTCATCGTTTTTACCCCTTCTCTCTTCCAGAGAGCGTACTCTCCTGACGCTATCTTATGTGAAAGATCTTTTTGGTACCTCCTGTGCAGAATCCTTTATTCTCCAGGTGTTTTTCTCCATCAGGCCTGCCTATTGAGTTCTCCAAGAAGTTCCTGCTGTACTTGCTGATCCCTTTCAGGTCTCCCTCCTTCTGTTTAGATGGCTGATGAAAGTGACTCTTCTGGCACTAAGGCTTTATTTGCTGCCGCCATATTGGCCGATTCATCACATGACCCCGCCTCTCGGCTTCCCAGCTGGCACTCCACGGTGTCGGATATGATTCCTTGTCACCTCCGGGACCACGCTCAGGCCACGCACTCAACAAAAAAGGCCACGCACTCAACAAAAAAGGGTCTCTCGCCCCCTGTGCGGACACGCCTCAGGCAAAGGGCTCCTGTTAAGACGGTCGATCCCCCCAGAGCGGTCTCTGTCTCCGGTACTTCCCTCACGGACCGCCTTCAAAGCCTTCAAAAGTATGCCCTTGTAGGAAAATGGTATTTTCCTGAGCTGAAGGAGGACGACATGCGACGCTGGATCACATCTTCCTGGTCTCCTCTCATCGGATATACACCGATCATCTCTCGTTTAATGAAGGATTGGCTATCCTTTCACTTTCAGAAAGAATCAGACCTGGAGCTGATTATTAACAAGCCGTGGGTCTCCGGCCGAAGCTTCCTCTCTCTGACAAGATGGTATCTGGGTTTTGACCCGCTCAAGAACACTCCCTCACACAGCATGATCTGGGTCAAGCTCCCCAACCTGCCGTTGGAACTATGGACCCCTGAGTCACTGGCCATGATCGGAAATGCCATTGGAAAATTCATTTACGTGGATCCCTGGGTTCGAGGCGAAAGGGATAAAAGAATCGCCTGGATTCTTATCGAAAGAACTTACAAGGGCGGGTACCCTGAGCAGCTCCAAATCACTTGGGAGGGGACTGCTATTTCTCAGCGCCTTGACTATTGGGGCATCCCGTTTCGATGCTCCTCCTGTCATCGAACGGGTCACCTCTTTGAAAGCTGCAAGTTTCGACGGAACAAGCCGGTCTTTCATCCCCGGAGGGGTGGGCGCACAAGCTCTCAATCCGATGGAACCAGCTCAGATGGGAATCATGGCTCTGATTCCCCACACGTAGCCAGGAACACACAGGTTTATTCTCAAAACAGGCAGGGGTCTCCTCCCCCGACGGATTTCAAGAGCCCATGCTCTCCAAAGATGCTCAGCGGAACAGCCGCCCTTTCTCCTCCTCTCATGAACACACCGGACTTTTACTGCCCGCCCATCCCTGAACAGCTCGAGGATGTTTCTGTGCCACCTCCTCCTCCCTTAAACAAGTCTGACTTTGTTGTGGGATCCCTCCCCATACAGATCTCTTCATCATCTCCCTCCCCTGCAAATACAAAAGGCAAAGGGATCCTATCTACCCCGACCCCCTGCAATTCTCCCTCCGTCTCACCGATCAATAGGCTGGACAGTGATATCGATCATCTTCTCTTGCGTCATCCCCCCATTCTTGAACCCCTGACCATCCACAAGCCTTCCTTCCCCACCATCAGCCCTAACTTAGCCAAGAATATAACTGTCAGAAAGAAACAAAAGGGAGGCAGCCGACATTTCAGAGGCCGGACTCCTGTATCTGATTTGGAGATCACCAATCTGCCTCTGATTGACATTCCCATCCAGGAGCTTCCATCCCCACAGCCTCTTAGAGCATGCAAGGCTGGCCGTCCCACCAAATGACTTTTCTGATCTCTTTCAACATCAGGGGGATTGGTGCAGCTCCCAAATTTCTGGCACTAAAGGAGATTCTTGTTCCTGCAAATTCTCACATCATTTTTATTCAAGAAACCATGCATACAGCTTCAGCCTCCCTGGCTTTCTTCAGGAAAATGTTCCCATCCTGGCACATGGTGGCCACAGATGCTGAGGGTTTATCAGGTGGTTTGGTGTCTCTATGGGATCCGATAAGGGTCAAGGCAAAAGCCTACAGATGTTGTGCTGGCATCCTCATATCGGCCTCCATCAGAGGGCGGCCTCAAATCCTTAACTTGCTTAATATATATGCGCCATACAGGCAAAAAGCTCCTTTCTGGGACTCTTTGTTTGCTTCTGGTGTTCTTGATATCCAATCTCTATTAATTGCTGGTGACCTAAATATCACTCTCTCCTCAAAGGAATGCTGGGGTCTGTGTAGAAGGAGGGACAGTATGGCAGATAAAATGAGACAGGAGCTCCTAAACAGAGATTTAGTCGACATCACTCCTGGGAATCTATCCCCTACCTGGGATAATGGCAGGCTCGGCACAGCATATATCGCCAAAAGAATTGACAGATTTATTCTTAGCGCCTGCATCATCGAACTATGGGGGTTACCATCGGTGTCGACGGGGTCTGTCTCCCCTTCCGACCATAAACCCATTTTTCTGAAATGGTCGTCAACAGAGCGCTCAAAGGGCTATGCTTACAAGTTTAACAGAACTCACTTGCTGGACGACTCGTTCAACGTCTTTATAAATTTTTTTTGGACGGATCTTGCCCAAAACGAAGAGGCAAAGTGGCTCACGTTCCGCGAAAAGCTGCAGACTCTCAGAAGAGCTACCAAAGACTGGCAGAACAATAAAATAAAGCTAGATAAACGGGAGCTATGCTCTATTAACAAGGAGATAGGCATTCTCTCCTCCTCGCTCCCATACAGCGGCCTTAACATGGACAAAAAGATCCTCCTCTGGTCTCTTGAGAAAAAAAGACAAGAACTGCTGCAAAAAGAGGAACTCCATTGGCGGCTCAAAAGTCGTGCAACCTGGCTGAAGGAGGGCGATCATAATACGAGGTTCTTTCATAATGTGGCAAATGGGCGTCGACAGCAAAACTCAATCTGGCAGATAGATGATGGAAACGGGGGTTATCTGTTCTCCCAACAGGACATCTCGGCAGAGGCATACAGATTCTTCAAAGAGCAATATAAAAGACAGGGACGGGACGCCTCCAATATGATGTGGGCTGTCGAGGACTTGCCGACCATGTTCGACGGAAACAAAAATGCCGAATTCTTCAGGCCAGTCACGGATAGTGAATTATTTGACACCATAAAAAGTTTTAAGAGGGACAAAAGCCCTGGCCCCGATGGCTGGCCCATCGAGTTCTTTATACACTTCTATGACCTCTTCAAATCTGGTCTGCTAAGCATGGTGGAAGCATCCCGCACCTCGGGACACATCAACGGAGCCCTCTCCGCCACCTTCATCGCTCTTATACCGAAGAAAGCCAAATCGACTTCTTTTGGGGACTTCAGACCCATTGCATTATGTAACACCCTATACAAGATCACTTCCAAGATTGTAGCAGAGCGCATGAAGAAAGTACTAAATTCACACATCACCTCTGATCAACATGCCTCTCTAAAAGGCAGGCTCATTCTTGATGCTGTGGCCATGGCACAAGAATGCCTCTATTCCATTTCCTCCAAAAATACAAATGCTGCTGCGCTCAAGATTGACCTTCACAAGGCCTTCGACTGTGTGGACTGGGGCTTTCTCAGGGTCCTACTAGCAAGGATCGGTTTACATGCACAGGGAATCAGCTGGATTATGGCTTGCGTTGAGAGCGTCAATTTCTCGGTCATCATCAATGGAGAGCCCACGCCATTCTTCAAAGCTGAGAGGGGGCTCCGCCAGGGATGCCCCCTCTCCCCCCTTCTCTTCATACTGATTATGAACTGTCTTAGCACACGCATTAACTCAGCGGTCTCCGACGGTAGATGCAAGCCTATCAGGATGTGCAAGGATATCTTTCTCTCACATAATTTATTCGTAGACGATATTCTGATCTTTGCCATTCTCTGCAAATCAACGTGGGTGTGCCTCTTTGATATTTTTCAGAAATTTCACTTGGCTACGGGCCTGGCTATCAATAAAACAAAGACTGTCCTATATCATAATGACACCAACCTTCAGCTTGCTCAATGGATTGCTGACAGTTTCGGCATCAACCTAGCGCTGCTCAAGGAAGGCTTCACTTATCTTGGATTCCGGTTAAAACCCAAAGGTTACCGCATCTGTGACTGGATATGGATTGTTGACCGCTTCTACTGCAAAATTTCAAAATGGGAACACCGCTTCCTCTCTCTTGCTGGCAGGTACATATTGGTACAATCTGTGCTCAATCAACTTGCCGTCTTTTGGAGTCATCTATTCATGCTGCCTGCTACAGTCACAAATAGAATGAAGACTCTTGCTGCAAATTACTTGTGGGGAGGACGCTCATCACATTCCAAGCTTCACCTGGTCAATATGGACTCCATCACCAGGCCAAGGAATACTGGCGGTTGGGGCCTCCTGCACTTAAGATCCTTTGGAAGGGCGCTTCTCTGCAAGTCCCTACACCGAGGCATATATGGCAGCAATCCTTGGAGCTCCTACATCAGACAAAAATATCTAAAGGGGCGAAATATCTCTTTTTGGCACAGGCGCTCCTCCATTGGTATCAAAAATGGCTCCACCATTTGGTTAAATTTCAGGAAGATTCAATCTTTCTTTCTGCAGAATCTTAAATGGTCCATTGCCACCGGCATGAAGGTACTCATCTGTTTTGACCCCACTCAACATAGCCTTGAGTCCTTTATTCCCCCTGCTCTCCTTGCCTTCTTTCATTCCACTGGCCTTTTTACATGGAGCAGGCTTATAGATTCATGGCACTCCAACCAGCCCATCTGGAAAAATCATCACCAACTCGCCATTCCCCCTCCCCTCCATCCCCTATGGCAATCTGCTACAAACAGCTTCTCTCGCATAGCTTTCACACATTCAGGCACCATTGACGAGCTGGTCTGGTCCTTTCCGAAACCTTCCCTTCCTCTCACTGTCAAAAATATCTACTCCCTCATTTCTTCTACCCTCCCGCCTCCTCTCCCCATCTTCCCTATCAAGCTATGGAAAGCCCCCTGCCCCCTCAAGGCGATCCTCTTCTCCTGGCTCCTTTTCTCCAACAAGAACCTCACCTGGGAGGTTCTCCAGAGAAAAGGTTGGCATGGTCCGAGCAGGTGTTCTCTTTGCTCAGCTCATCCTGAATCAAACTTCCACATGTTTTTTGACTGTACAGTCTCCTCATCAATTTGGAATGAGCTCTCTCTCTCTCATGGTTTTACGCATCGCTCCTTTCCTTCTGTCCTGGACGCATTCCTCTGGTGGAGCACACAACGGCCCTCATGGCGCGCACTCTTCATTTTAACATGCTGGCACATCTGGACCTGGCGGAATCACCGTATTTTCCAGGAATCCAACACGCCTCTGCAATCAATCTTGGTCTCCATTACAGGATTTGTGCCCACCTCGGCGTAGCTCATACTTTTTATCAGGCTGTCTCTTATCGCCACTCTTACGGCTCATTTGCATTACTCCCAATATGTTTACAATCCGGCAAATACATCTCTCATTGGTATGATGTTGTAACAGCAGCAGGTATTCTGTTATGAGGGAACGGCCTTCAGTTTTATGTCTCCACGGAGATAACTGTATCTCGACAAATTATATCATCTTAATATAATTACATCATGCTTTTTTCTGTTGAAAAAAAAATTATATCTTCAAGATTAATTTGGGAAAAAATAAAAAGCTAAATACACTAATTATTCCATTAACAAGTTTTTGACCTTTGTTTTAATAACAATTAAGAATTTTTATTTATTTATTTATATATATTTATTATTATTATTTATTTTTGGAGTGGGCAAGTCTACATTTGATTTATTTCTTATCCTTTCCTTTCTCGCTTAGGTATAATAGAATGGGAACTACACTTTCAAGCATAGGAGTGACAATGACTTTTTAGCTACTATTTGGCCTTCATTGAAGTAGCAAGTCCATAGGTTTATAAAATCTTATTTGATTCTATTAAATGATGTTATGTCTAAGACTTTTGTGATTCATATTGTAGATAAATGTCTTTTGGATTAATAACATTATTAAGATGTGGTGACATTTCAAAACAACTAATGTGGTTTATCCTCACAACAAGGTAATTATTTATTTTTATTTCTTTTATGAAAAAAATGTTTTCATTTTTGTTTAATAAACATACAAAACATTATTTTTAAACAAACTATCACAACTCAAAAAAATATAATTATAAATAAATTTAATATCAATCTTAATTTTTTTCTTCCATTAAAACAATTTTTTTTCTTCCTCAACAACCCCTTATGAGGTGTTTATTACAACCCTTTTAACTTTGGGTAAAAATTAAAAGAATAACTTTGTAACCTCCTAAACTTAATAATCTTATCGTCTTTCTTTTAACGAAAGGGAAAAACTTTTTACTTAATAACAACTACACGCGTAATATTATTACCATTCTCCTTTTCGTTTTTTTAAAGGAGGACCTTTATTATTAACAACTCCATATACAAAAGTACAATATGATTTGTTTCAATACATTGTAGGACTTAAAACAGTAAATTGGAAAATGACGGCCATTAGCTCCAACCAATTTGAATACACTTCTTCCTTTCTAACTTCCCCCATAGTACCGCAGCCAGGGAGAAATTAAGAGGATAAGATACTAAATCTGGTACCTTATTATTAATCCCCGATCACCCAGGCCTATTTAGCCCAAAACGCCAAAGACCGCCACAGCTTTGGCGGCCCGATTAGCGATAACATAAAATATTAATCAGCGAAACATCGCGAGGGAGGGTTCCAACCTTTCACATCTCTTGTTATCTCCCTCTCACTCCCCGGACCTGTTAAGTAGGAGCGTATCACCTCCCTTTGTCGATTACTTTTAATTTCAGCGACTTACTCCCGATCTCTCTGTGTGCACGGACTTGATACCCTGCCTTGTATGCCCCGTACTCGATTTGCATTTGCCCTCGCTGCCGCTGCTCAATCTACAGCA
This sequence comes from Pinus tabuliformis, assembly GCA_031772625.1. Taxonomy (NCBI): domain Eukaryota; kingdom Viridiplantae; phylum Streptophyta; class Pinopsida; order Pinales; family Pinaceae; genus Pinus; species Pinus tabuliformis. The sequence goes on along the minus strand of CM062808.1, from coordinate 957,255,480 downwards.
AATCCCTCTTATAGCCTCGCCTTCCCTCTTTTCCGAACCATGGTTTCATTCGTTCTGCAAACTCACATGGTTTAATTTTGCATCTCGCCGCATGTTCTTTGGTAATTTCTTGGTGCACATTCGATTTTCAGGGTAGAATCTGCAAGTGTAGCGAACCCGAGGAAGTCGTTAAATACCCCTTTCGATTGGGATTTTGCTCGACGTGAAGGAATGGCTGAAAGGAAACTTGATCTTCCGCAGCATTCTGAGACGCAGGATCATCCGAATATCAAAGGTATTTATTTACCATTAGTGGGTTTTTAAAATTTGTTTTTATTTAATTTTAATTATTTCTCTATTTTTTTTGAATTTTACCTCAATCGTTCAATTTCTGTTCGTAGTCGTGGATTAATTTTTTTTTTATTGCTGAAATGGACTGAAAATTTACCGATCTGGTTGTGGCGAAGCAGTCCATAAGCTTTTAGGGTGATCTTGTTCATAGTTTTTTGTGCATAAATATTTCCTCCTGAAAACCCTATCTCGTTTCTTCTGTAAATCTCCTGAACATTTTAATTTTTTTGCACATTTAATTGCAATCGTCGTGCTTGATTTCTGCTACATGTAAAATTAGAAGATGAGCGTGCTGTCAATCGTTCATTTTGATTGTTAGGTTTTATTTAAAGATTTTTCCAGGGTTAGTTAAACGATCTTTCTTTTTTGGTCCTACCGCAATTATGCGTGTATGGTTGTTTATACTGTTTTTTAGTTCCTGCCTCTTTATGTTGTTAAGAGAAATTCACATTCTGCAAAACATTTTTATGATGCTGTTGCATTAATCTGAACTTGTTTTGAAAATGCATTGCATTGACATTTTAAGGTTTTTATTTTCGGGTATATGCTACACTAATTGTGAATAAAATGTAGTGTTGTGCTTAGATGGAGACAGCTCGGGATTGTTGCCTGGCAACCCTGATGCGGAACTAAAAGGTAGGTATATGTGGTGGTCTTTTTTGGGTTTGTACATCCATTACATAGTAGATACACTTGTTTGATGAGATGGTTCTTGACACTTGTTGCAGATGTCAACGGGCCTGAAAATGTTATCCCGCTTTCCCCTCAGTGGCTACACTCCAGGGTTGTTGAGAGCAAGGTATATGCAACAGTTTTCAGTAGGGCTTTGTAAGATTCGATTTATCGTGTCTCCATATTTTAGTAAATAGATACATAATGATTATCCACTACATCGCTGCCATATTTTATGCTTTGTAGTTAGTTATTACCATTATTTTTCCATGTCTAGCAACATATGCCAAACATAATAATCTGACAGTGTCTTTGATTGATTGGTATACCCTTGTTTTAACCTTCTGTATGGTTGTTGCTGCTATACGTCTCTATTTTGGTTTAGGAACCACGAACTCCGAACAGTTTTAGTCAGAGTGGAAGTACTGACACCAATCTCAAAGAGCAATGGAGAGGAGAGGGCTCCCTTGACAAGAAAGATTGGCGGAGAACTGCTCCCGAAACCGATGGGGGTCGGCGCTGGCGTGAAGAAGAAAGGGAAAATACTGCAGTTGCCAGAAGAGATCGTAGAAAAGAAGGGGAAAGAGAAATTGAAACCCGGAAGGCTGATCGTAGATCAGAGAATACTTTGCAAAGAGAAGTAGCAGACAATAAGCATCCGAATTCAACAGACCGTTGGCAAGATACTACCAGCCGCGATCCAGGACATGAAGCACGTCGTGACAGAAAATGGTCCCCAGCATGGGGACCTGAAAACAATGAAAAGGATGTACGTCGAGAGAAACGTAGTGAGGTGGACAAGGAGGATGGTGGTCTTGATAGGCAACCTTCTTTTTCAAACAGTCGTCTAGCTGCTGACCGTGATTCAGAAAAATCGTCAACTGATAAGTGGAGACCATCCCGACTCCGGGAGAAACTTAGAGTACAAAAGGATGGTGTTGGATTCCTTGCAGGTCGAGGTCGTGGAAGTGGTTTAACAAATAATGTTTCCATGAGAACCCCTATTGGTGCTTCCAATATTACGAATGCTTTTCGCTACCCACGGGCTAAGCTTCTTGACATTTATAGGGATTGTGGATCCTTCTCATCTTTACGTGGTGTTGCTGATGGATTTGTGGAAGTTTCTGGGGTTACTTGTTCCGAGCATGTTGAGCCATTGGCATTTGTCTCACCAAGCCCAGAAGAGCAGGTATGGTTGTAATCTTCTGTTTTTCTATGGGATTATCTTTATGTTGACTAAACAGTTGCACTATAATTGCATTTCAATGTCCAGATTGTTGTTTTGAATTTGAAGATTTAAGATGGGAAACATGCAGGCAGCAGTTTTTAAATAAATTTGTGACTATTGTCTATATCTGTCTCATATTGCTATTTGATAAAAGAACAATTGTGATCCATGCTTTCCTTTGCTGACATGCTTTTCAGGCTGTATTAGAGGACATTTCTAAGGGCAAAGTTGCAGGAAGTGAAGCAGTTCGCAAGACATTTACTAATATACCTGGTAGGGTCTATATTGAGGGCCTTGTTATGCCAACGCTTCTTGTTTGTATGTTTCTTTATGTGCCATTGCTATATATCTTATATTTATTTAACAACTGATTGTCTATTCAGGAATCAGTGAAGAGATATTGCCCAAAAGCAATAAGAAAAGTGCTTGTGATGAATCTGTGAGCTCTGTGATGGATGATTCTCAATTAAAGCCGCCCGAAGATGTGCTTCCTGATTTAGACGAGTCCGAACTTATAGATTTATTTTCCAAGGAGATTGCAATAGATAGCAAAGGTAAGAGTAGTTCCCTCCCCTGCCTGCTGATATATCCATTGATTACAAGATTCAGTTCTGGCCTATATGTTTTGGATTTTATGTATATGTGATATTTCTCTTTTAGATTATTGCGCCCATTAACTTTTACTGACACCGAGTGTTCTATTTAACAGAAAGGTATTCAGTTTCTAGTTTGTACGATTTCAAGGATGAGATATTCATCCCAAAGGCTTCTTCTGATATAAAGGGGCCCGCAAAATCCTTAAAAGGAACATCTGAGTATCCTCTTGTTGAAGGGAGTGTGGGTGAAGAGGTTTGTTATGAAAATGAAAATGTAAATTCATCAGGACTAGGTAATCATTATGATTTATCCACGAAAGGAATAGCATCAGTGGTAAGTAGGGAGAGGAAGACTACTAAAGATGTTGAAGTGACTTCTTCTGAGCTGCCTATCAGGCTACCATCTGATGCAAGTGTGCTTTTTGATGACAAATCCTTTGAAGGGACTCCTGAAGGGTGTGATTTTGAGGATGGAGAATTGGAAAATAAATGTGGTGTCAAGTTAGGAGATCAGGTTACCCTGCTTGAGGAACTAACTCTTTTTTATAAGGATCCTCAAGGGGATATTCAGGGGCCTTTTCTAGGCATTGATATAATTCAATGGTTTGAACAAGGTTTTTTTTGGTACAGACTTACTTGTGTGCCTTTCTGATGCTCCTGAGGGAACACCATTTCAGCCACTTGGGGAGTTTATGCTACACTTGAGACAAAAACCTCATTCATCTCATGGTTTTGTCTTTGAGGATTCAGAAGAATCCAAAGGAAGAAGTTCAAGAAGTGGTCATGATATTTCATCAAAAAAAATTGGCATCGAATATGAACATCAGAGCTCAATACATAATCCTGAACAAGACAAAATATTGTCTGACTTTTCAGAGCAGACTAGAGCAGGTTTAACTGACAGAGGATTATCTTTTCCTGATATGCTCAAAGGTACTAGGAGGAATACACTTGATCATGAAGAACAACACTTCTTGGAATCAGCTACAGATAAAAGTGCAGGTAGGTTCCTTAACTCTCCCCTTTTAGGAAATGATCTAAAAGTAAGTTTTAACATATTATTTTTATATGTCACAGCTCTATTAATATAGTATTCCTTACTATGTAGAAATTCTCGCAAGAATAATTCAACATGGCAGAGGAATCCCACCAGGAGAATCTATTGGAAGTCTCGAGAGGCACAGAATGTCCTCCTTATCTCAGTTTGATTCGGATGATAGCATTCTTCCTTGGCAATCTGAAGCAAATGCCTTTGGTTCTGTCTGGCCTCAGCAGGAAGGGGATCAGTTCATTGACATAAGATCTGGTCTGCTGGATGCTACAGTTAGCAGTTCCATTTCTAGTGATATGCTTTCTATGATGTCGAGGATGCAATCCCATCCTAACAATCAGCGGCAAGACTTATTTCATTCATCTCTGACATCACTGAATGGTGCTAGCTCTTCTCCTCCAATTGATAGGGCTTGGCCTGAAACATTTCAGAGGGATGCACATTCTAGTAACAAAATTTTCAATGTTGCATTGGATCCTCATCTTATGACACATCCTGAACAGAATTTGCAAAGAATAGAGCAAGCTGACCTTTTCTTTCAGCACCAGTTGGAACAACAGAAGCAGAAACAGCAACAGCAACAGAAACAACAACAAATGCTGATGCAACGGCAATTGCAGTCTGGAGCTACATTGCTGGATCAAGGGACAATTTCAGGTATGGGTCATAACTTTGATAATTCACTGTTGCAACACCACCAACCTCTACAACCACGTCAGCAACTACCTGGTCCCCCAATGCCTCCATCTGCACTTGTTCTTGATCCAATTTCAAGGCTTCAGTTGCAGCATCACCACCACCAACAGCAACACCATTTACAACTACAACCACATCAGCAGCAACCCCAGCATCATATGCAGTTGGAGCACCAACGTCAATCACATCAAACAGGCCTAGATCAGTTACTCCCTCAGATGTATGATCCTAGCTTTGCTCAGAGTCACATTCCTTCTGGTGGAAGTGGCATTGATCAACTTATGTTAAGGCAAGAAGGTATTAGGCATGATTCACAGCCACATCATCAGGCTGTACGTAGGCAAGGAAATTCAATGGACTTGAACCTATCATTGGAACAACTTTTGCATCAGAGAAGACATGAGCTATCCGCTAACCAGTTTCCCTTGCCATCCCAACGACAATTTATTGATGAAAGACGTGTGAGTGGAGTTTGGGCTATTGATGAGTCTGGTGAGTTTGTACAAACACAAGCACCTACTCTGCATCCATTTGATTTATACCAGCAGCATCAGCAGATACTGAATACACAACCACAACACTCACAATTATTGAACTTTCAATCTTCAAGCACCCTAGCATCTAATGCAGAAATAAATTATCCTCACCTATTTGAGCGGGCTGAGCTTCATGATCATAATATTGAAGGTCGATCATTGCATGGTATGCATGATCCCAACTTGTCAAGACTTACTGATTTGCCTTCGATGAACATGGACTTCACACATTCTCTTAAACAAGCTCAGGAACACAGGGTGCAGGAAAGGTATAATGCTAGACGTTTGGCTGGACAGGATGAACAATTCCCATCAGAAATTATGTACAATTCTCGACCTCTTCCAATGGCCTTCCATGGTATACAATCTGAGGTTACGAATGGGATTTGGGAGAAACCCTCCAGCACACAATCTTCTGATCTTCATATTCAGGGTCCTGGCTTTTTCATGCAGCAAGGACAACCTTTTGATTTTATTACAGAAAGTCAAGGTCAGAAGTTGCACCGAGCTGGGATAAATTGGCAGTCAAATGTTGGTTCCTCAGAGCATGTTTCTTCTGAAGAATTGCACCGTAGATCTTTAATTTCGACACATACTGCTGATTTAGAGACGAGACAGTCACATGGCGACACGCTTCATCAAAAGTTCGCTCTTCGCTCTGGTTCGGCAGCTGTAATGCCTGGTAATGTGCTTGCTACTTCTTCTGAACAAAGCCAGTGTATGTGGACTGCTGTGAACTCAAGCGAGTCTATTTCTGGTTGTACTTATGATTCTTCTGATTTGATTTCAAGCCAGCTATTCAGAAATCGTAGAAATGAAGATCTTTCAGAGGTTCTAGAAGATTTGGCTGTGAATGGTGTTGGATCGACTTACATGGCCCATAACTCAGCATCTGAGATAAAGATGCGGACTGGTATATCTGTAGATGGTGGTTATGATGGTATGCACTCAGAAGCATTTATTGAGGAGCCATTTTATTCATCAAAGAACAATGAGCTACAACTGTCTCTCCAAGTCTCTGATTCACTTGTGCAATCCTCACGAGACGATATTGACAGTTTGGAATTCAAAGAAGCCAAAAAAAACAAAAAAAGGAGTTCTAAAGGTAGAGGGGCAGTTAAAGGGACTGTTGTTTCTTCTTCAGATGCTTCATCAGTGTCAAACTTATCCACAGGAGATTCAGAATTGAGTCAAAATCAACAGATACTGAAGCATGAAAGTTCCAATGTGCAAGAGTTGTCATCATGGAGTACAGATTTTAGTCGAGGGGTATCAGTGCATACTGTGATGGACACTAAAAAATCCATACAGAAAACTGGGCAGTCGGTGGTTGAAAGCAACACAGATGGGAGAATGAGGCGCGACAATGGCGATCAGTTGTCAACAGTTGAACGGTAACTTATGTTTTTCTTTAAGTGCTGAGTAATGACATTAGAATCTTTGTATGCACTGTACAGAAATAAAGATAAACTTTGATGATTTGGTTAGTTTCACATCAAGATGGTTGTTTTGACTTCTACCTATTATGATGTTGATGAATGTTAAGCTTTTATTTGATGCTGATTAGAGTGGAATTATAACTATTGTATTCAAGTAGTAGTCTTTCAGTTTTTCCCAATTTAGATGCATAATATAATTTTGTTGACATTTGAGATATTAATAAAGCAGTGCCTACAACCCTTTTCTGCCAAAAGCTCAGGGTGTGCATGCAGCTGCCACAAACACTAATTAGCCATTAGATACAGCAGCTGTTTCCAAACTAGGATAATTACACGCATAAATCCAAAGCAACAATAGGGTCCAAAGCCTGAGCATGAAGAAAAATTTACACAGCATTAGGCATATAATGTAATTTATTTCAATCAAGTACTATTCTAGGTATATCAGGCTCCAAAAACTAACAAGACTCAACTTGGCTACCTTTTTGCCAAAATACCAATTACATACAGCAACTGTAATCCAAAGAGGCATAACTGAACATAAATCCAAGAAAGAATTGGGCTTGTTGCCTGAGCATAAGATATATCTGGTACGTCAGGTACTAATATGTAGTTTATATCAATTAAGCACGATTAACTTGGAGTCACTTTTGTTCCAACACCAGCAGGTATATCAGGCTCCAAAAACTAACAAGACTCAACTTGGCTACCTTTTTGCCAAAATACCAATTACATACAGCAACTGCAATCCAAAGAGGCATAACTGAACATAAATCCAAGAAAGAATTGGGCTTGTTGCCTGAGCATAAGATATATCTGGTACGTCAGGTACTAATATGTAGTTTATATCAATTAAGCACGATTAACTTGGAGTCACTTTTGTTCCAACACCAGCAGGTATTAATATCAAGTTTATTTCAATTAAGTACTATTCTAAATATATCTGGTAATTTTCCTGTAGTCACTTATGTTCTAGCACATTTTCTGATGTTTCTTCTAATGGCCTTAGTAAATAATCTGTGAAATAATTTTTTTTTATCCTTGATTTTTTCTTTTTTGATTATTTTGCTTTTCAGTTAGAGTTATTTCTTAATTTTTATTTCTTTTTCACCATGTAAACTGTAATACCATGTTCTATGAGAAAGAGAAGGGAAAGAGTAATGTGATAATTTATTGCACTATTATTCCCTAGAGCCCATTAGGGTCTTTGACTATAACATTGTGAATTAGACATTCATGGGAGTTGAAATAGCTTCTATCCAATTATTAATCATTAACCGCATATTGATAATTATAATGAAAGTTTCCTCTCGCTGATCTTGTCATTTTTCCCTAGTGTGGGGGAGTAAGTTACATATAAATGTAAATCATTTTTGGGTCATATGGGTAAAAGCAATGAAACTTACATTTTGTTTAGTTAAATGACAACCTCTGCATGAAGGGTGGATTCAAATTGTAATTTTTAAGATTAGAGAAGCATTGCTGTTTCCAATTTCCAAGTTATGGTATTTGCCAGAAGTGTGTGAAGTACTCTAACAGTTTCGAGTATATATCTGTTTGATGATGTCAAAGTCAGTCTTTGAACGTTTTTTAATATATGTCAATCTAAGTCACCTGACACGAGGATTCGGGACACGTAGGATTCGGGATTCGTGGTGTCGGATTCGGGAAACGCTGACCCCGGAACAAGACATGGTTAGGACACGTTATATATTATTTTATTAAAAAATATATATATATATATATATATATATATATTTAAAATATATATATATATATATCTTAAAAATTAGTTATTAGCATATTTCTTACACAAATTTTAATTAATGATACAAATTTATTGATTTCAAACATAGATCTTCATCTATAGCTATTAGCATGCATAGTACATACAAAATTCAAATAAATGTCAGTGGTACTGGTCACATAAATGAGTTACTAATGAAATTTCCCTGTGCCAAGTGTGCCAAATAATTAGAAAATTTTCAGTACTTTCTGAGCTGTACTGGCACTTTGAAACAAACAGTGAAAATTATAATAAGGTTATGCCACTGTCATATTAGATTTATGCACATTGCAGATGTGAGGGGTTTTTATGTTGATTTAAGTTTGATTTTCTCACTGTTATGAGACTAATAGGACAGCTGTAGCAAAATGATGAAGTAGGAAACATTAGGAGATCAAACCCTGGAGGCTCAACCACTAGAAGTCTAGAACCCACTTGCACGAGAACCTAACTTCAATGCTTCTGCAAACCCACCAGGGATCAGCTCAAGAAACAAACATTTGCTGAAGCCTGACAGTGACTGATATGAAAGAAAAGGAAGAAGATAAAGCAAAACAGTCATTGCCAGAGAGCTTTTGCACAACTCCCAGTCTCAGAGTCATTGATGTATATCAGTATTAGCTTCCAATTTGGAAACAGTGGTCTTGTTGGTCTATACAGAAGCAGTGAATGCGAATGAAAACAGCGAACTTAAACCCCTAAAAACGAATCCGAAACCAAAAATCGTGACACGTTCCAAATTTTTCTGACACGCTCATGACACGACGTACCCGGATATGACACGACGAGTCATGGAAATATGACACGTGTCAGGACAGAATCGTGTCCGATTCGTCCGATTCGGGATTCGTCCAGGGGTTAGGACGAATCCGGTTTCATAGATGTCAATTGATTGGACTAATCGGAAGTTTCAATGGACAAAAATCCCCGGAAGAGAAGGAAACCCAAAAGGTTAGAAGCCCCTGCGATGTGATCAAGATGCCTGCCATTTATTGAGGTAAAGGAATGGGAAGAACAATGAATTTGCAGGCAAGACTATCAGAAGCTGATATTACTCGTTGTGCCATTTCCAACGCTAGGCGGCTCGTCACGTAGTTCTTCACGGCTGAGGAGATATGCCATCTTAAAGTTGCAGCCTTGAAGTTATGGTCATGGTGCCTCAAAATGAATATCTTGGTTTGAAATATGGCATAATAAAATTAAATGAAAATTTGTTCGACTTTGAAAATGTTACGGGTCTTGGCAGTTGCAAAAGGAGACTCCCTCTCACCCTTTTTTGTTGACCAAGTGAGATTTTAAAAGAAGGGATTTCATTTGTGAAAGCGGTTTCAAACAAGTTTTAAGGCTGGCCTAATTTCTTAGGGGGGTTAATTGACATATGGTTTAGCTTATTGAAAAAATGGTTTTAAAAGCAAATTAAAAGTTTTTTTTTAATGTATATTGTGTAAAGTCAACCCAGCTCTAGCCCTAGCCATGTGCTATAAATAAGAGGCTATGCTATCTTTTGAATCAATAAATTGGAGCAAATCACATTATTGTTTGTCATCAAAGGTCATTCTTCTATGGATCAATCTTTTTTTTGTGTGTTTTGGTATAGGGTTTGTTAGCTCTGCTATATTCTTCAACATTCGATGGATGAAAACAAGTCGGGCAGTGCTAGTTATGCTCGCAAGGGGGCTCGCAGCAGTTTGTTTCTTCTTCTCCTTCATTTTCCTTATAACTCCATAACCCCCGCTATCCCTGTTTTACTCCAACATTTAGCATAAACCTTTATTTCTTTAGCTCTCGGGCGTCGATTTTATACTGCCATATAGCCGTGATCCCATAACCGAGCGCCTTTCGCAAGCCTTTTTCACGTCACATCAGTCATAAACATGTGCTTTTAATCCCCGCCGTCGATCGCATCCACCGCGAGATCCAACGGTATTCGCTTCCCCCGATGTTGTAACTTAACCGAACGTTAGCTTGCGGGGAAAGCGGTATTGACCCGGTCACATCTGCCACGTGTCGGGCGTTGATTGTGATCGCGCCCCCGCGTACAAATACCGCCCGACCCCTGTAGGCGGTGCGATAAATACTGCCCGCCGCGCAAAACCATTCCCCTGCTCGTTATCTCCCGTGCAACTTCCGCCCCCGATCACCGTCGGATCTACCTGTATAAGATCCGACGGCCCTTGTTTATCTTGATCCCACATCTTTTGATTCCTCTTATAAAATAGATCTCCGCTGTTTGTTTGTTTGATCAAACGCCTGATGTTTATTCTCGTCCCGCCCATGCATCCGCCATGTAATCTTCGTGTCTCCGACCTATACCATGTTCTCGAAGGAAGGAGGAGGCCAGAATCCAGTACCCTGCGGTATTACTCCTCAGCAACTGCGTTCAAAGAGCAGCATGGCCAAGAGAGAAAGGACAATCCTCGAGCAGTCAAACGCCTTCAGCAGTTATGGAAATTTATTCATACAACACTCCACCTGCTCGAGGAGTACAACAAAGTACTAGAGAATGTCAAATTCATTCATTGAAGCAGCAGATCGTAGCAGAGGCCCATTTTAGACAGTTAATGTGGTTGGTGGTCCATTATGACCCCTCCACGCATAGAATAGCAGAGTATTTTTGTAATCGACCTCTATATATATCCACAAGACAGAATGTAAGAAGGTTGATGGTTGTTGTATTGATGTAAGGTTCAACTTCTGGACACTGTAACCACTGTGATACCTGCAACGTCTGGTCTTCATTTACAGCTAATACAAGCTTCTTTTGCTGTTAATTGCTCACTTTCCACTTCTTCTCTGTTCTAGGCTGTGCCTGTTATGCATTTTTCATGTGCTCTTGATGTTTAGCATTAGAGGGGCTGTCATCCCACCTCTGTGTTAGAATCTAGTATGTATCATTGAATTTGTTATGCATGTTTCTATTATTTTAGTGCTAGAGAGCTGTCATCTTGTCTGTGCATTAAGAAATAGATTTGCAGACTTCTTTACTGGTTGCAGTCGGCCATCACATGGTCTTGTGCATCTACTGGTGTGGTCAGTGTTCTCCATGTCCACTTAATCCTCAAACTGTGAGTAATTGGTGGTCTAAAGCATTGTAGTCTGGGGTGTTCACCCATGTCTGGGGTTAAGCATAGTGCAAATGGTTATCTGGCTTGAATATGCATTATTCCTTCCACTCATCTCCTTGTATTTGGAGGGATCCATCTGGAGTGCTTTTGAGGTGTCTGGACAAAGAACAGTCAATAGAAGTGATGCAGCAGTTTCATTCTAGCATGTGTGGAGGGCACCATTATTGGAAAACTACAACCCATAAAATTATCAGAGCTGGATATTACTGGCCCTCATCATTTTCTGATGTGTTTTCATTTGTTAAATCTTGTGACAGGTGCCAAAGATTTGAAGGGAAACAATAGTTGAAGTCCCCGCCTTTAAAACCAATACATGCAAAAGGACCTTTTCAGCAGTGGGGCTTAGACTTCATTGGAGAAATCAATCCACATTCCAGTGGCCAGCATAGATGGATATTAGTAGCCACTGATTATTTTACTAAGTGGATTGAAGCAATCCCTACTAGGAAGGCTGATCATAATGTGGTCATGAAGTTTTTGATTGAAAATATCTTTACCAGATTTGGTTGTCCCCATAAATTAGTCATAGATAATGCAGCAGCTTTCAGGGCAAAAGAATTGGTGGAAATGTGTGATTCAATGGGGTATTAAATTGGTCCATTCCACCTCATACTATCCTTAAGGCAATGGTCTAGCAGAATCCTCTAATAAAATCCTAATAAGGATAATTAAGAAGCTGTTAGAGGACAACAAAAAGAATTGGGATTCTAAGCTCAAGCATGCATTGTGGGCTGACAGAGTGACCATTAAGAAATCCACAGGGAATTCTCCATTCAGGTTGGTATATGGCACTGAGGCAAAATTCAGTTAACTCTCCCTGTGGCAAAATTCCTTCAAGAAGAGCAGAATGAGGAAGAAGACATGGCAAAGAGGATCATTGATTTAGTAGAGGTACATCAGATTAGAGAACAGTTAGTTGAAAAGGCTGCAACACATCAGAAAAAGATCAAGGATGCTTTTGACAGAGGGACAAAGGCAGATAATTTTCAGGTTGGAGACTTGGTTCTGAAGTGGGATGCACTAAAAGAAAAGAAAGGCAATCATGGAAAGTTTGATGCTTTCTGGATAGGGCCTTTTGTCATTTCTCAGATTCAAGGGAACAACACCTTCATACTGAAAAGTATGGGAGGAGAGACAGTTTTTGATGGCCCAGTTAATGGGCGTTTTCTGAAAATTTATGTGATTTAAGGTCTTGTGGCCTTAAAGTTGTAAATATTTTATTTTATCAGACTTAGTGTAGGTTCAGTCAGACTCCATGCCCAATGGAACACTAGGAAATTTTGCAAATTTGTTTTCATCGGAAAGGCATTGATCTGCAGGTTCTTGAGACCTCACAGGGAGGATCTCATCCCCAGAAGGAGCCAGTGTTAGCTCTGCTATATTCTTTAACATTCGATGGATGAAAACAGGTCGGGCAGTGCTAGTTATGCTCGCAAGGAGGCTCGCATCAGTTTGTTTCTTCTTCTCCTTCATTTTCCTTATAACTCCATAACCCCCGCTATCCCTGTTTTACTCCAACATTTAGCATAAACCTTTATTTTTTAGCTCCCGGGCGCTGAGTTTATACTGCCATATAGCCGTGATCCCATAACCGAGCGCCTTTCGCAAGCCTTTTTCACGTCACATTAGTGATAAACGTGGGCTTTTAATCCTCGTCGTCGATCACATCCACCGCGAGATCCAACAATATTCGCTTCCCCTGATGCCGTAACTTAACCGAACGTTAGCTCGCGGGGAAAGTAGTATTGACCCGGTCACATCCGCCATGTGTCGGGCGCTGATTGTGATCACGCCCCCGCGTACGAATACCGCCCGACCCCCATAGGCGGTGCGATAAATACCGCCTGCCGCGCAAAACCATTCCCCCGCTCGTTATCTCCCGCGCAACTTCCGCCCCAATCACCGTCGGATCTGCCCGTATAAGATCCGACAGCCCTCGTTTATCCTGATCCCACATCTCCCGATTCCTCTTACAAAATAGATCTCCGCCGTTTGTTTGTTTGATCTAACAGCTGATGTTTATTCTCGTCTCGCCCATGCATCCGCCATGCAATCTTCGTGTCCCCGACCTATACCATGTTCTCGATGGAAGGAGGAGGCCAGAATCCAATACCCTGTGCCATTACTCCTCAGCAACTGCGTTCAAAGAGCAGCATGGCCAAGAGAGAAAGGACAATCCTGGAGCAACCAAACGCTTTTAGCAGTTAAGGAAATTTATTCATACAACACTCCATCTGCTTGAAGAGTACAACAAAGTACTAGAGAATGTCAAATTCATTCATTGAAGCAACAGATCGTAGTAGAGGCCCATTTTAGACAGTTAATGTGGTTGGTGGTCCATTATGACCCCTCCACGCATAGAATAGCAGAGTATTTTTGTAATCAACCTCTATATATATCCACAAGACATAATGTAAGAAGGTTGATGGTTGTTGTATTGATGTAAGGTTCAACTTCTGGAGACTGTAACTACTGTGATACTTGCAGTGTTTGGTCTTCATTTTCAGCTAATACAAGCTTCTTTTGCTGTTAATTGCTCACTTTTCACTCTTCTCTGTTCTAGGCTGTGCCTGTTATGCATTTTTCATGTGCTCTTGATGTTTAGCATTAGAGGGGTTGTCATCCCACCTCTGTGTTAGAATCTAGTATGTATCATTGAATTTGTTATGCAGGTTTTTGTTATTTTAGTGCCAGAGAGCTGTCATCCTGTCTGTGCATTAAGAAATAGATTTGTAGACCTCTTTACTAGTTGTAGCCGGCCATCACATGGTCTTGTGCATCTGTTGGTGTGGTCAGTATTCTCCATGTCCACTTAATCCTCAAACTGTGAGTAATTGGTGGTCTAAAGCCTTGTAGTCTGGGGGTGTTCACCCATGTCTGGGGTTAAGCTTAGTAGAAGTGGTTATCTGGCTTGAATATGCATCATTCCTTCCACTCATCCATTTCCAACAGTTTGTTGTGTTTGTAATGTTCCCGAGCATCTCTGAGATACAACCCAGGAGAGTTTCTTGGGGTGATAACAGGGTTACATTTGATGCATGCAACCACTATAATTGAAGTGTTCATGATTTGTCTTTGTTTTTGGAATATTCATGGCAGTTTGCGAATCAAAAGTATTCTAATTCACTGATCTCTTTGACTATTAGATCTATTTGGCAATCTTACCTACCATCACTTCAATTGATTTGGCTCATTAGGACTTTGATTTGGTCAATCAATGTAATGGCGTGATGATGGGAGTTTGGTCACATTTGAAATTTACTAGAGTGATCTCTGTAATACGAGCGATTGCTTGACAAGTGTGGAGTTATGAATTGATTAATTTTGCTATTTGTTGTTATGTGACCAAATGTAAACATATTTATTACTTATTCAGGTGCATGTAGCATGTCTTGAAATGATGTGATGTGTGAATTGACTCTATATATGCGTGATGAGGTATTTTCCCTTATGCAATATAGATCTAGTGTGTTAATACAAATAACATGGAGAGCGATTGCTTGTTTGCGTGGTTGACCTTGGTGGTATGCGATTTGGAGAATAGTAGAGAGAGGCTTTTGGCGATTTTTTTTTTTTTGCGATTTTGTTTGCCTCATTGGGGAGGCTCTAATTTTGCAGAGACTTGTGGCAAGCTTATAGGCTTAGAGTCTTTAAGATGCACCACAACTTTTGGAGAGAATCTTGAACAAAAAATTGCGGCCTTCTCATAACACATTCATAAATTTTCAAAATTGTGGCCTTTAGTCTATCTCATGAGTCATAACATATTCATAAATTTTCAAAATTGGACTATGCATTGACTAAAGAGAAAATTCAAATTGAAGAGGGCTTTAGAACAACGACGGTTGTGAAAATAGTTTCAAATATGATATAGTTAAAAGGACAAAATGGTTGAATTTGGGAAGAAGTTGAAGGAACGACAATATCCATAATGGTAGTGGTATTGAGGAGAACAAAGTTTCATTGTTAGGCATATGTAAAGGGTTAGACATATTTGGTTAGAGTATTGGAGGGAATTGGGTAGGTTCTCAATCCCCTTCAACAAAGAATAAATTCTCCCATGAATCTCATAATAAATGGGGCAACGAACGATGTAATGATGCTTAATCTCAAACTCTTGGAAATGGCACAACTGTCAAGTCCTATATAATCATTCAATCTAGTGGTCAATGTTGATTTGCAATCTATGAGAGCCAACTATGAACTGACCCATTGGGATTCAAAGGGCATGCACCTAATGGAAAAGTGTCTAATGGAGTTGAATAATGAGCTCATCATTCATCATCGTGAAGTGCTTAGCATAGAAAGCCATCTTTTGATGAAACCCATCTTGAGGGTTTATTCAAGTGACCTAAACATATTTCCAGTAGATATCCTCTAAGATGATTTTATTCATCTCTTGTTTGTTTGGTGAGAAGTGGCTTGGTGCACACATGGAGCATTTGAGTGGAGTATGCTAGTCCATTATATTACGAATTGGAGCAAGGAGATTTGAGACTTTAGTGTAACGACATTGAGATCAAGCTAAAGGACTAGTTGTTGCAATGGTCTCAAATGAATGATAGGTACAATATGGATAACGGTCATGCTCTTTTTGTTGCGTATGCAAAGCTCTAAACATGGTGTAGAAGAAAGACAAGACCAAATATTTTCTCAAGGTGGAAGGGGGGAGCTCCAAACTTTGTGAGAATGATGGGAAAAGGAACTATTTTTTTGCACTAAATGATGTGTTGAAGGATGGATTGTACTCTTTTTGTTGAAGACTAATCAGACTCTAGTAAACCAAGTCCCCAAATCTCAAAACTATATAAGATTGTGGGTTAGAAAAGAGTGTCCATGAGTGACATCTTGGTCGATCTCTTGAGAATGATTCTAGAAACACTCTCTTAAAAAGGGCCAAGGACCCATAGCCTTTAATGAGTCGACGTTGAAGTGCATGTTGCAAATTAAAGCTGAGTCCTATGAGTTACATTCATAGATAAGCATATGAGTTGGTGACCTATTTCTCCTCTCCTTTGAAAAAGAAATGGTGATCAAAGAGTATTTTCTTTTGTGTTGAATATCACAATCTTGGTTTTGTGTAGGTTGGCCATCAACTAATGAAGATCATAGAAAAGGGCCAAAACATCTAGTTGTCTCTGTAGTATGTTAGGGGATGAAGCTAGAATGTCCACATCTTCCATAAATATCAAGATAACAATCAAGACATGGAGTAAAAGGCAATCATCACCATCTTGGTTGTGCTTATCCAAGGAGGACTACAAATTGTCAATGTAGATCCCAAATATTGTTGGGGACAAGGCAAAACCTTGTTTTACCCCAATAGTACTTTGGATAAAGTTCGATAGTTTGTGTGCGAGCATAGATGACCCTTTCCACAATGGTCATGCAAAGGGTCTTGGAGTCATTAGAATACAACCCTTAGGGCATAGATTCAAAGGCTTTATGAAAGTCTACAAAACAACATTAAACTTTGAAGAGCAATGTTTGGATTTGTTAATGATGGCCTTGAGAGGAACATATTTGAGTGCACAGTCATGTGATGACTAAAATGCTATTTTTCCTCATTGCGTTGTGTAAAATACGAATTGAAAATTTTAGGGTACAAAATATGTGAAGAGCACCAACTACAGTGGCTATACTTGTAGGTAGAAAAGATGCCAAAAATGATACAAATACATCTATTTTTTTGTCTTTCTATTCTTAAAATTTTAAACAGTTAGCTTAGATATAGGGGTGACATCTATTTTTTTGAGAAATACTTCTTGTAGACTCTCTTTGGCTAAAAATGCCACACTATGAGGCATGCCCTATGTTGTACTTGTCAAAGTTGAGATTCCAATAATGATACAAATAAATCTATTTTTTTGTCTTTCTATTCTTAAAATTTTGAACAGAGTTAGAATAAATATAGGGGTGGCATCTATTTTTTTGAGAAAGTCTTCTTGTAGACTCTCTTTGGCTAAAGATGCCATAGTATGAGGCATGCCTCTATGTTGTCAAAGTTGACTAAGACTTTTGGGTCTTTGTGTTAATACAAGCTCAATCACCTTGTTGTTTGTTGCTAGATCACATCCATGTGGGCATATGATGGCATCTTTTTAAAGTATAATAGTTGATATCTTATGAAAACATAGAATTGCTTGGAAAGTCCATACAAATCAAGTTCAAAGGATTTGGAAACCTTTGCATTTTGAAGTTAGGGGCCTTAGAGGGTTGTAGGGAGGGACGTTGCAGATTACTTTATTTTTTATATCAGCCATGTCCTCATCAATGATGGTGTCAATGGTATGCAACTTTCTAGAGGAGACTTGTACCTGGAAAATGCTCAATATTAATTTCTTCTAAATATTTTTTGATGTATGTATTTAGTGCCACTTCATCATTATAGAGCTTGGGATGGTTTTGAATTTGACTATGTTTTTGCATAATGAATTAAATTCTCTACTAAGTTTAGTCTAGTGATGTACATTTTCATTGTGTGCCTTACGATATCAAGTAATATCTTGAAATGTATATTGAAAGGGTTGTAGGAAGGTTACATTGGACTTTGTTTTTATGGGCCATGTCAGTGTTGCTGTCAATACAATAAAACAAAGTGTTTTGTTTGGTGATCTAGCCTTTTTCTAAGGCAAGAATAAATAGAGGTAAAATTACCAACTACTATTCAATCAATGAAAAAATACAAGATTTTGAAATTCGTGCTGATCGAAACATGTTCTCAATGTCCCAAGCATATATATTTCACAAGATATGGCAGATAAGGGCAATGGACAGGTCCTGTGTGTGCCCTAGGTTCAAGACTATGTAAAGCTAGTGTTTTATTATTATGTTCGTACCATGGTGGGGTCATTTCAAGGAATGGGATTTTGACTTGATTCCCTTGGACCTGAAATTTTGCCCATGATGATGATTTGAAGTGAAGGGTGTGAGACAAATGGAGGGTGTGGACCTAATTTAATAACCAAGGGAAGCATCTAGGGCTCACTTTAGAGTTGTTGTTGTAAGGCATGGACCACAAAAAGTGGTCATTTAAGACCTCAAGATGGCTCCTGAAGTTTTTTTCCCTGAATTTTCCTACCTAATACTGTCTGTAAAAATGGTCCCGTGAGCTGAATCCTCCAATTTTTCCACTTTGAAAGCATCAAGATGGGTGGCAAATAATATAATGATCCAATCCATATCAGACATGGATAGGAGAGTTGTTGATGCAAGCCATATCTGCAGTATTGTAAAAAACCCACCATACAGATGCCCTCACAATATATAAAGAGTACACAGATCTATGATTGTTGAAGAATGCAAATATTTGGTTTACTGCTGCATTCATCAGGTGTAAGAGGGAGGAGGGTTGTGCTCCTTTACATTCTTGATTTACTCATTGAATACTGAGTTCTATGGTGAGGAGTGGCTCAAATTTCAATGCTTGGCCACACCTAGTTTCCCTCTCACATAGATGGGGAGATTTCATTGGGGAGGAAGATTTATTCAAAATGGATCTGAAACAAAAGCTGAATGATGGTAACAATGCGTACAAACAAGCAGACTAGCAGTCAAATGAAAATTGAGGTTTGTGAAAAAAGAAAGGACAATGCAAGCATTAAAAGGTCAAACAAAAGAAAAAGAAAAATAATTTTTTTCTGAGAAAAAGATGAAATAGATGAATACTGGGAATGGGAAGTGAAAAAATAAGGATGCTTGGCCTTCCATTTACCCCAGTGATGTTTATATCTTTTACCAATTCAACTCAACAATGGTCTTTTGACGGAGAAGAGAGGATCTAGAAGAGAAAGTTGGCTGTGTAAATTACTGAATGGATGAGAGCCATGAGACTGCATTGTAACCCTGCAATTGGTGATAATAAACACAGAGCAAGCCATTGGAATGCTTGTTTTCCTGTTTGTTTTTTTAGGGTAAAATTTGCGTCTTATGGTGTGTTTAAATTGCTGTGTGAATTCACTTTGTGTGCTCTAGTGATGTGGATTGATTCCATTCTGAGATAATGTGTGGTTCCCATTAAATTGAACGCAAGCAATGCTTTTTTATTTATTGGTTGAATTGCTAGGTGCGAGTAATGGTTCTTGATGCTGTGCATAGTAAGATACAGCCATCCGATGAATGTCCAGTGTGAATAAATTTGTTTGCAATATGCTCTGTTGATGTCAACTGCTGCCCACAGCTCTATCCATCCTTTAACCAACTTGTTGGGTTAATTTCCTGTGTATCAACATTTAATGTAGTTAGTTTGATGGACAGAATGGATGGTCTACTCGAGATCTCTCTTCTATGGGCCAAAAGAAATTGTTGGTGTCAAAATTATAGCTCATGGTCAATTGTCGCCATTGCCTGAGTGGGTTTCTAAATTCCCTGCTCTAAATTAGTGTTGCTGTTTCCTTGGCCATTGGCTCTGCTGGTAAGAGAATGTATGCTTTTTACACCATAGCTCATGGTCAATTGTTGCCATTGCCTGAGTGGGTTTCTAAATTCGCTACTCTAAATAAGTGTTGCTGTTTCCTTAGCCATTGGCTCTGCTGGTAAGAGAATGTATGCTCTGTTCAAACATTTCAACCAAACTGTGTAACCCCATCCACAGCGTCAAGATGTGGAGCTTCAGCCTTGAGCCATCCATTTTTGTTTTGATACAATTCTGAGATGGTATTGCTGTCATCTTATTGTCCTGTAAACTCATACTCTTCACTCTTACATCACTGTTCCTTATAAATAATTACCAATTGAAGCTGTATTATATATTGTGAAAAACAATTCACAGTTTGTAAGACTGCTCTAAGAAACTTTGGGAATAAATTGCATGAGATTACATGCTGTTACTGTCCTCATTAAGGACATTTAATCTGCTGCTGTGTGTTTGAAGATACACATATTTTAATGCAGGTATACTGTGACATCGTGAAAATTGTTTCTGTTCTTCATTTCTGCTGAAGTGATACATTTCTTACACTGTTGGATTGACAATGATGGGCAATTGGAACATTCTTCCTTGTACAACTGAAGAGAAATAAGCCTTTTTCTGTTGGAGTGTTGGGAAAAAGGTGCTGTCTCAAATGTGGGTGTAAACAGCATTGGTCATTGGATTGCGGGGATAGTTAATTGATGGTAACGTTCATTCTACATTGTTGTATTGATTCCTATCTAATTAAACTTCTGATCGTTTACCCACAATGTTTTAAGCTCCATTAATATGGTGTTGAAAATGTGAATGAAGTGACCAGCTTCTCATTAATTGTTTGATTTATGAATGGTCGTTATGGCTGGCAGGCATAACACTTGAGGAGTTATCCATATATTACATGTGGGTGGTTGAATTATAGTGCTTGACAGATTCTGCACAAACAAATTTGGAGTGTGTGCCATTCAGTTGGCAATTGAGATCAAAGCACAATTGGAAATTGTTCGTTTCATATCCAAAGGCCAATGTGTAGTGATATGTGAGATAGCTGTAGTGTGAAGCTACAGGCGTGTCCATACATATTGGATATTTGTGAATGCACTCTACTCGAAAGCACATTGGCCTTGGCATTATAAACAAAGTCACTAGAATCAGAATTGAATGTGTTAAGAACCATGTTGATGATTTCGCCTTGGCCTTCTGCATAGCACCTATGTGGACGAGTTGAATTTAATAACAACATATAAACTTGAACATGGAATCTTGAGTGTTATTTCATTGTTGGCTACTAAGTCACATGGTTTGTGTTCGAGTTTGGGTTTGGCAATGATTAGGTTTGGTTTGAGTTTGAATTTTTTGATGAGATTTGCCATTAGGTTTATATATATATACATTTTCTATGTATATAAAAATATTAACTTTAAAATGAAATATGACGTAAAATAATAAGAAATAACATCAATAAACATAGAAATGCTCTCATGGATTTGCAAACTACAAGGATAGATTACAAACTTGAGCTATGACATGAGGTTACAAGCTTGAGCTATGGATATTGTCAATGGGCAATGGCCGTGAGGTTTAATGAGGTTCACTGAACCTCAATTTTTTTTAGGTTTGCCAAGTTTCAAACCTCAAGGTTGAAGTTGGACGAATCTAGTGACATAGGTTAGATGATTGTTTTGTGTGCAGAGTACATTGAGAAGAGAAGACTTGGAGTCAATTTTAAAGGACATATCTTTCCATATCTTTGAGAGTGGAGATCTAATTTCTAAGTCACATGGGTAAGGTTCGAGTTCGACAATAATTAGGTTTGGTTCGAGTTTAAATTTTTTGATGAGGTTTCGGATGCAGTTTGCTATTATTTCTGTCTCTGTCTCTGTCTCTCTCTCTCTCTATATATATATATATATTACCCTTAAAATGAAATACAATACAGAATAATAAGAAATCAATGCCAATAGACATAAAATAATGCTATCACAGACTTGGAAACCACAATGATAGATTACAAGTTTGAATTGTGACATGAAGTTATCAGTTTTGAGCTATATGGACTTGGTCAATGGCTGAGACAGTTAAATGAGGTTTGCCAAACCTCAATTTTTTTTCAGGTTCACCAAATTTTGAACCTTAAGGATGACGTTCAAGGAACCTTGTGACATAGCCTAATTTCATTTTTTGCAAATTATTTGTGTTAGTGAGGCGTGTGGGATACAGGACCTGTGTTTATGGATCAATGATCTCATTGAGTATAGGATATATTGAGATAAAGTCATATTTGATGTGTTGGAGGTGAGATTGATAGAGTTTTCCATTTGCATTGGGAGATATGGAGGCTATGATGTGATCAGACAAGGGGTATAAAAACCCCTATAATTTGTTGGGCAAGGAGGCTATGATGTGATCAGACATGGGGCATAAAAACCCCTATAATTTGTTGGGCAAGGAGGCTATGATGAGATCAGACATGGGGTATAAAAACCCCTATAATTTGTTGGGCAACATAGGGCACTATGTACTATCTTACAATCGATGGCCATGGGGCTATTCTCTCGAGTCTCAAGTTAAAACATCCTGTTGTAACAAGAAGAATTGGAGCACATACAGAAATGTGTAGACTTTGAGAAGGACAAAGCTGAGCAGTCTTAGAGCAGGGGCATTGGTGTATGCCTAGGTTATTAGGTTTCAGATCTGAACATGGATCCACTAGAATATATATACTACATGGAGGCTGAAACCTATTCCGATTTGGACAACTATGTAAGAACCATTGGAATAATACATAGTTGCAAGCAACATGACTGAAATTGATACAATGGGTTGAAGACAAAGAATCATGGGCTGCCCAAAAATCGACAGGGTAGCTTGCACTTACATTGAGGGAAGTGATTGTTCTCACCAGGTCAAAATTAGTGGGTTGTACATAATTAGATTAGGGATAACGGATGTCTGCATTGTCATGGACGGATCATCCAAATTTGTATCTGATCCGGGAATATGTGGATCTAGCCTTGGTGGACGTCTGCATTGTCATTGATGGATCATCCAAATTTGTTTCTGATCTGGGGATCTGTTGATCTAGCCGTGGGCCTGACTGATCCAGCAACATAGATGTATCTGCACACCAACCTATGTCCCATAACATAGGTTGGTAATGTGACTATAAAACAATGAGCAACATAGTTGTGAGAACATCAAATAGGAAGTTTCCAAAAAATCGTGAGTGAGGTAGTTTCTTTAATGAAAAAATCGGTGATTTTATTGAAAAAATCAGGGATAAAATCAAGAATTTTCCCAAAAAATCACGAGTGAGGTAGTTTCTTTAACATTTTATTTATTTATTTTTCTTTATTAATTGTTTGTTTGTTTCCTTGTTATCTGTTTTTAAAATTTGCCAACTTTTTGTTGACTTTTTCAAAACCTATGGACTTCAACGACTTTTTCAATTTCTAGACCCATGTTGATTTAATTTTGAGTTTGACTTTTTCCACATTGGTTTGAGGACCTCTCAAGGACACACCATCGCAGTTCTAGACCAAATTTCACCAATTTTGGATGGCTACAATTGATTTGGTGTGATGCCTTAGGAGACACTAAGGTTAGGGCTTAGAAAAGGAGAAAGGGAGGTGAAAATGATTTTTGTTTTGGTGATCACCTAGGACTAGACTAGTGCCTAGTCTATTGGGAGAATGGAGTCAACGAGATTTCAATATTTAGATTTTCTTTTACCAAGACGAAGATAAGATTTTCCAAACATCAAAATGCATAAAAAATATCCAATTCCTCCTTCAATAGCTATAGCGAAATTCTCAAGAAGAGATAAAGATCCAAATCTAAGTGATATATACATATACATATACATATACATATACATATACATATACATATATATATATATATATATATATATATATATATATATATATATATATCATCCTCTAAGGGGTTTGATTTGCCTAATTAGGCCTAATGATGCCCCAACTAATAAAATAATGTGCAAAAATAACATTTCTTGGTGACAAGCCCACCAAGATAGCTCCATAATACAACAATAAGCCTCTTAAGAGGGAAAAATGATAGATATAATAGGTCGAAGGGCCATTGAAGAGGCTTAATGGAGTCCAATATGTGCCAAAGTGAATGGATGGGCTCCAAACATAGTGATAAAGGGGGTGGCCTCTTGATATCCAAGCAGATGACCTGTGGTGCCTACAAGTGGTTGCGGGGGCACACAACAACCTCATGGGTCTCCAAATGGATCGAACAAGCTTGTATCCCATCTATAAGGGCTAGAAGAATGATGCAAACCCCCCCTGTCTCCCATGGTGAGAAACATACTCATCTGGGCCCTGGATCAACTACCAAGTGTGTGGTGTGACTTGTGAGAGTGTAGTCATTTGGGCAAGGTGGTCTAGGTGCATCATTATCGTCAAAAAATTGGAACATGAGCAATCAATTAGTGGAATTGAAGGACCCCATGATGTGGCAATATGCTCTCTGCTATGATGAAGGCCCATGGCTCCCTCCGCTCAAGCTACAAATGCCAATATGACCCTCTGGAGGGCTTGGACCCCGTATAGGGAGACCAAGCCCACGATGAAGACCCACCTGCAATCCTGTATAAGATCCAATGCGTCCCCTCACCTTCCAGTACAACAAATCATTAGTGCAATTGAGTAAATAAGCTTACAAATCATGGAACCAAGTGGACATTTCACAGTGGCATGCCCTTCCATAATGGGCTTTAGAACGTACAAGTGTCTCAAAGTTTAAGTAGAAGGTTAACCAAGGACCTTATTAGGTGGTTTCAACCTCCAAGGGGAGTGACATGTCCATGGTACATCCATCAAATGGCAGGTGGCATGTGATATAATGATGGAACAGAGTGGGGCATCAGGGGAATGCTCCAAGCCATATGCGATCGTACAAGGGTAGCTGTAATTAGGGAAGCCCACACTTGGGTAGGAGGGAGCAATCGTGGTACATGAGTTACATCGACCTTTGTTTTTCGACCCTTCTTCATACACCTTTTGCTTTTTTATTGATTTTTTTTTCTTTTTGTAACTGCTTGGGGCTTCAGGGAGAGCATGATGTGTGAGATATAGCAGTGAATACCCCCTTAAAGGGTGGCTCATCACCCACCGGGGGTTGGGACAATCATGAGTTCTTTAATGATATAAGGGGCCCTAGGAACCAGGGTGATGGCGATAAGGATAGGGGTAGAGCTCATGTTTGGCTATTGCCCACGTGATAAATTTGTATGTCTCGGCCAATTTTTGCATTTTGTGGTACATTTCTTGTTGAGAGGCCAAATTATGCTTTGTCGTTTCTTTTTAGTTGCATCAACCTTTGGGTCCTCATCCCAAGCCTGATTTTAAGTGTGGACAAGGGAGGGGTTGTAACTCCTTGTGGACCCAATGGACAAATGTGGACCTAGATGGGAAATATGGTGAAAGGGGTGATAAGGAGTGAAATGGAATGATGTATATGGTGATGTGAAGCGGGACCACGAAACCAAAATCGGGGTTTTCCATGTAGTGTGATCCCTAAAGCTAGTAGCCGACAAATGAGATCCCATAGGGATAGGACACAAGATTAACCATCAAATTGGACCGAGGAGACAAGAGTACAAACCACGCCCACTCTTTCAGCAAAATTCTCCGACTAATCCATGCCCAAAGTTTCCATGATAAGTAAGCGAAAATACCCAACTACACAATGAAAAGCCATACCTTCAGGATTGGAAGGCCCACCTTCAACCATACGATCATACAGATGGGCGAGGGATCATATGGCTGGCTCAGGTGGCGGAGATAGTGGCACATTGAGCTATTTGCTGGTTGGCTGCAAGGGGCTGCCCGCTGAGGAGCATCTAGGAGAAAAATTCTCCTATGGGTGTCACCCATGGGTGGTGGGTGTCACAAGCAGTTATTAAATATGCATTTTGCTGATGACTCTATTATTATTCTGAAATTATTTCCTGATATCAAAAGTACAATGCATTGCATCGGAATTTTTTCAACAGCTGCAGGAGCTGTCATGAGTGAGGAGGAGGACCTCATCATAGGTCAAGGAGTTTGCCTGTTTGGCTTAATAGGAATTGAACATTCACTGTGCTAGGACTGATTGTGCAGTATATAGTAATCCCTTTTGGCTTTGACATGCCTATCAAAACCCTTTAGACCACTTAAGGCATCTGTCTTGCAGACTGATTCACCATCACAAATATAATTCTGATTGTAAGTATTGTTTTCCACTTAACTTTTTTCTTCTTGTATCTGGTAACTGTAGCTAGAAGTGCCCTTTTAGTGCTTTCTTTGGGGGAAGTGGGACCTGTGCAAAGGGCCTGTTGTGTGGATCTAGGAACTTTGCTAAAAAAAGGATAAGGACTTGGCATGGCTGTTACATGTGCCAGGTTACTGTTCTTGCAGCCAAATGGATTGTGAGGACTATTTGTAATAGATTGAATCTCAATAGCTCATATGTATGGTGTGAAGAACCTAGATGTGCTATATGTATTGCATTGATGGAAGACTTTAGGTTCTGTTTCTGTCTTTTTCACATTTCCAGGAAATATATTAAAAGAAAATAAAAAAATACTACTATGCACTTTACTATGTATGCATTTACCATGTAAATAAAAAAATATTACTCTGTAATAAAACAAGTATTACTATGTATACATTTTATGATGCACTTTTGTTTCTTTATGTATAAAATTTTCCTGCCATTTATACTTGTGGGAATTCTATTTAAACTATTTCACAATGATCAGAAACAAACAATTAAACAGAAATCGTGGAAAAGTTCTTTCCGGAAATAGATTACTAGTTCTGATTCTGAATTAACAAGCAATAAAATGTATTTCATAACAATGTGAAATATTTAATAGAATCTCATAATTTTGTTTTCTATTCAACCCTTTTAAGGAAAGTTGGTTGCGGTCTTACTTGGCAAGGATTGCTACTTCTCTGTCTTACTGTAGAAGGCTTGGTCATGCTTTATTTTACCTGAGCTTGATTTGTCTTGTCTGTGGTGTTCCTGATTCATCGTGAAAGGTCAACTCTTTGTTCAGAGCAGGCATTAGAAGAAGACAGCCAGCGACTGAACGGCAAGGTGAAGTTTTAGTGTAGAGTGTCTGACTCCCTTGTTCTCCCTGAAAGTAAAGGGACTGGATTGTGAATGATCCTAGAAGGAGAAATCCAGGACCACCAATGAAAACCTTAATTCTTTATCTGTTTTCAATGCTCTGGAACCATGAATCATGATATTGCTACTGTCTTCATAGTTATTTCTTGTCATCTTTAAAGTAATTGTATACCATATGTAAAGTTTTGCTATATATGAGGATGGTGGGGGATAGTTTTTTTCTTTATTTCATCTAGAAATCTTTCGCAAATGACAGTGCGCTGTTGTTATTATGTAACTTCAATTACTCAGACAATCCTTAAATGCTGAACTGCGTATAAGTGCAAAGATTATTTGTTTTGCTTTTGAAAAGAAATCTGATTTTCTTCTCTTGTTGCCAGGGAAAACTCTAAATTTTCTGCAAAAGCTTTTGACTTGTCAGATTTGGCTGCTTCTCCGTTGTCTACAGTACAAGGAAAGTTACAGAACAACAGAAGAACCTCTCATGGTAAGTTCATTGCCTCACAAGATTGATATTAGAAATGAGGACTGTGCAGTCTAAGAAAAACTGCCTCTAATTAACAAGTTGTCTATATTGTCCATCCAGAAGCTGGAGAATGCATTGCAGAAAATGCTAGTGGCAATCTTGCAGTGAAGCCATCAGAAAGTGCTTTCCAACGTAAAGAAAATTTACCCATTTCAAATGTTAGTAAGACTTCTGCTTTCAGTGATGCTGACACAAGGAATGATGGAGCAAAATCCTTTCTAAATACATTAAAGAATTCAAAGAAACCAGAAGCAGAAAAAGAGAAGAGTAAAGTTGATTCATCTGCGTATTTAGATTCTGATAGTCAAGGATCAAAAAGTACAAAAAAGAAGGGCAAGAAAGGAAGGCAGATAGACCCTTCTTTGCTTGGATTTAAGGTTACAAGTAATCGCATCAATATGGGGGAGATTCAACACCCTGATGATTAAATTCCTATAGTTGATTTGTATTTTTAGAGTGGTTATTATAATCCAAGGTAAATATGCCATCATTGATTTTGTTTTTAAATGGGTCTTTTTTAAAATCTTTGTATGGGTTCTTTTGCAGTGTTTCCCTCTTTTTTTTCTTCACTTATGATGAAAGTTGAGTGATTAGAGTTGTTATCGAATGAATTTTCATTTGTTGTATCCAGTAATTGTTTCATGTCATTTTACATTGTTTTAGTGGAGACTAGAATGTCTACCTTTTGTTTGAGGTGCAATTCTATTGTCTGTTGGTCTGTTGCTCTACTAACAAATTAAAGGCATTTATGCTCTCACAATACCTCTTTGTGCATGACCATGTTAAAGTTTGCCACTGTGATCATGTTTTTAAGTAGGATTTGATTTCTGTAAGTGGTTGAGTTGGTACTACTGGAAAAATGTTATAAATTAATTAGAGTCTCGTCCCATGGCTTTTGTTAATCTTAGTACCTTTTGTTGTCAATTTATGGGACCTGTCTATCTGTTTAATGGAAGAAAGTTTTCTGATGCACCATTCTTGTTTACGTGTTAGTGGTCGATAATTGGTTGATGATGACTGTCTAGAGAAAATGATGAGTCTCATTATGCAGTGATTCCATCAGTTTCTGTTTAGATGTTGTGATGGAATATCTAACATCAATGCCACCCACCCTGGAATTTTTACCTGGCCACATCTTCATCTAGTTCAATGTGCAATTTTCTGGTTACTTACCTAATGTGTTGAGATAATGGGAAAAGTAAAATAATACGTCCACATGGGCTTTACACTAGAAACCTACATATTGCCTAGGCATACTTTACAGAGTAAGAGACAACAAGATCTATGACATTGAAATTACAGACATCCCCAAAGAGGACCAAGTCAACATACTTTGAGCAATTCTGCACCCAAAACTTCGATCCTGAACTGCAATACTGCAAGAAGTGAAACAGAGATTGCCTGGCTTGGCTTAGAGTCCTGTCTTATTGGAATGATTTAAACACGAGGGTGGCTATCAAAACTTGTTCTGCTTAAGACTTCAGGAAATGCTAGATTGTTGAACAAGGAATAAAATGCTATGCAAATCGCAACTGCAAAACTGTGGAGTGCCATTTTCTTCAACCTATCTCACACCTTAGCACAGGGGGAGTGGAGAATGCCTCAAAAGAAAAACGTCCATGACAAAGCAGGCTGGAAGGAAATGTATGATTCTCACAGGGAACATCTGTTGGAGGAACCAGGCAGCTTCTGACTGCCAAAAACACGCCTTAATGAAACATAACTGCCCAAAGCTTCTTTGCAAGTATTGGCTTGACTGACATTGTCATCGAAAGAGGACATCAACAATACTCTTTATATGCAAAATCTGCAAGGCAACCAAATAGTCACAGGGACATACAAGGTGTTAGCTGCATACTCATATCTGCCATTTTGTCTGAAACCCTGATAATCAGAGGTGTATATCAGTGCAACCTGTTGCTAGCTTGCCATCTCCAGGGGGTATCCCCCTCTGCCTTTGAAGCCCGCAACTAGTGCTTAACTTGCCTACAGATAATTATAGGTCGTTATTGATTGAATTGAATACAAATTTAAACTAAGGTCTAAAGATTAGAGACCTAATGATTTGAATTAAGGTCTAAACATTAGATGGCCACTGATTTGTGTAGTTATAATATTAGGAATGGATATTTGCCCTCCCTTTTTTCCTTTTCTAATAGACTCGTACTTTAAGTCGTTTATTCCAGTGTTCGCAAATAAGATTTGCCCAGGTCATTTGTCAACCTTGAGTTAGAATTAGAAGGGTTGGTGAGTAAGCTCTCAACTTTGAATTATAAGTGTTTGTTCTGATCTTTTGCAAATTAGCTTTGCCCGGGTCATCTGTCAAACTTGAGTTAGAATTAGAAGGTTTGGTCTTGGTTTTACCTAAATCTTTGTGAAGATTATGAAAAGTTTATCTGAGCTATATGAAATTGAGGTTATCTCAACCCCAATAATGAAGAGAAGTGCCTACCCACCCTTTAACGAAGGTCATGGAAGGTCTTACCCAAAGGCTACGAAGGATATTTTTGTAAGTGTTACTTCACTTGTGAGCAGCCATAACTACTGTATTGCA
Source organism: Pinus tabuliformis (assembly GCA_031772625.1). Taxonomy (NCBI): domain Eukaryota; kingdom Viridiplantae; phylum Streptophyta; class Pinopsida; order Pinales; family Pinaceae; genus Pinus; species Pinus tabuliformis. The sequence continues at coordinate 957,225,382 of CM062808.1, read as the reverse complement.
CTTTATTTATTTTTATTTGTGTAGTTAATAGAAGAATGATGATTAAAGTTCACAGAAGCAATTGAATGAGCAATTGACTTTAGATCAACAATTGAGATTCATCTAATTTATTAATGCAGTTAACCTTTGCATTACATTACATTAATTCTATCTTACAGAAGTCAATTACTAATTGCGCAGAGAGGTGCTCTCCAGCCTAGTATGGTAGAGATTTTGTAATGTAATGTATTGTCTTGTAAGCATTTTGACTTGGTCAAAATAAAATAAAATAAATAATAATTATAATTATCAATAGCACATATTGATTCCGTCAAATTACATAAATCTAAAACTATTATTAAAATAAAATAGAAAACATAAAATTAATCATTATATTTAGAATTAGAATTAGAATTAGAATTAATAATTAAACCAATCTAGATCCATCTTAACTCCAAATCTACCCAGTGCCTAGAGGTATCGAATCTCTTGATATTCAAACCTATTTCAGGGTGAAAAGAGATTTGATCCATCTCAGCACTTGGTAGATTCAGAGTTAAAATGGATCTAGGTTGGTTAAAGTAATTGCCAAGGTTTTAGTAGTAATTGATGTGTTGTGAGTTGTGAGTTGTGAGTTGAGGGTTTTAACTAAACTTTGATGTTCCAGGAAAGAACTGATGTCAATACCATTTCTTTTTATGAAAATATAGACAAATTGAATGAAGACAGAAAATTCCAAATTTCAGAAGGATAATGAAGGACTAAAAGAATGGATTAAGAAGTCATTTTTTAATTGTGAACTGATGAAGTTAGTTGATAAACTAAAATAGGAAAATATTAGCATAGTCAAAAGGGACAAGTCGAGTGAAGAATTAGAAAATTAGATGAAAATTTCAGATGTTGTGTAAGCAAAATGAAGAACAACTCAATGATGTTAGGAGTATGAAAAGTGTTTGGAACAGTTTGATTAAGGAGTAAGGATTAAAATATTATTATAAGGGTTGAGGAGAATACTACCAAAGACTTGAAGAGGAAATTTGCAAGAAAGTTGAAGCTCTAAATATTGATGAGGTAAAATTAGAAATGCAAGTTAGGATTAAATGGTGTTAGACTTTGTTGGATGGCTGCTTGCATCAAATTACAAGTTCAAAAAGAAGGAAGACAAGATTTAAGGTCACCATAAAATAATAGAAGTTGATCTCTAGATTCAGTTTGTACATGTCAAATATGATAGTATTATCTCAATGGCCAAAGTAATCAAGGACCAAGCATAAAGTATAGAGCATGCCATTGCCTTTGAAAAGAAGACCAATCATAAGGGGTATGCAAAAAGAGAATAAATCATCAAAGTTGAAATCATATTGACACCCTCATTACTAAGTTTTGAAGACAAGAAGATTAATATTGAAGGAAGAAGATGTAATAATTGACAATATTCTCGCACCAGGGTATAAACAACTATGAGAAAGTTGAGTAGTTGCAACAAAAGCACATGGAATCATAGGAAATAAACTTATGTAAGAACCCACTATCAAAGATTAGGACCAAAAAGAATTGAATTTGGGTGGATGGATCATGATCAATGGTAGCAAGAGAGTAGGAATATAACGAACTTCTATTACCTGGTTTATCACATGTAAAGCCCGTAATTGCATGGCTTTAAGGACATTTTTTGAAGGATGATAATATGATTTCATTGTAAGGGTTGCGTCTATGGGGTTAGACCTATATGTAATAAGGGTTGGCCTAAGAAAGGTTTGACATGTGCAATGAGTGAGAAAAGGTATATATAAAGGTTCATGTAGTCATCATTATTATTATTATTTTAATTTTAATTTTGTGTATTGCATTTCTTTGGAAATCCATTGGGGACTTCTCATTTCATGGATGATACTTGGGGTAATCCAAATTTTGTAGATGCTTGGAGGTTTATCATGTTAGTTACGGGAATAGAACTTGGGTTGCTGGGGTGACACTCATCACACAACCACTCAAGCTAGACTCAATTGACTTAATGTAGTAATTATTGAGATAAGAACCTATCATTGGATATATGGATGTGTTGGGTTAACTATTTGGTCAGTGGCATAGTATCGTAGTTGTTTATTGAAAGATAGCCTTTTTATGAGTTAAGTTACCTTTTTAATTGAGTTTGGGTTCGATGGCTTCACAAGCGTTCCAACTACTCTTAGTAACAAAAATGCCTTAACATTTATGGGTTAGTAGTAAGCAATGTTTAAAGATTTCAGGGCTTTCTAGACATATTTGCTCGAAAAGGGATTTAGATGAGATGTGATGCGATTTTTGAGCAAGACTTTGAAGCCTTGTTTCCATGAACAATGTGTTTGTAGAAATCACAATGATAGAGTGAAAATCAAATTCTATTTATGAATGTAGTAGAAAAGGAATGTATAATTCAAAGCAATACAAACTAGCTAGATTGGTGGTAGCTTATTTTGGAAGAGAGATGGGTGGGCTACACCATTCAACAAAAGGCATTAGAAGAGGCTAGAACTATCTTTTAACATAAGGATGAAGCTCTAGGATGCGGAAAATCCCTATCTACAAAACCCTAGCCCTAGGAAATTATGTGGAAAAATGAATGAGGGTCTTGAGGAAGTAGATTAATATGTCAACTTGTGACCAAAGTTTTTGCATACAAACTTTGTTTAGGGCATTTGTTGGACCCTTACAAAGATTAGCCAATACTCTATGTATTTAGTAGGTAAGGCAATTCAAGATTTTCGATTGCATGTCTTATGTCTTTTGCAAAAAATGTAAGCGAAATGTTTTCCATTGGAAGTTTGAGACATCAAAAATTGTTGTAGAATTTTCCAGATGTGGAACCATTGGAATCAATAGAATAGGTGGGTGCCACTTTGTCGAACTTGGGTTGGTTGCCCTCCATTAGAAAGTATTGGTCCACATGGGAAAATTTTGTTGAATCTGACTCTTGGTGAGCCACTTGCAATGTGTTAATGACCAGATAGAGTTGGATGGTCTGTTGATAGGTGCTCTTCATCTTGGTGTCCATGATTTGGTCCACTATTACTTTCTTGGTGTAGTTAGGATTGATTATTGTAGGGGCTAAGTGCTCGACCACCTCTAAGGTGTCTAAGAGAGGTGGAAAGTATGGTTGAAGTAGGTTGCATTAAATACATGGTGCAACTCAAGGAAAGTGGGGAAAATTAATTCAAAAGCATCATTCCCACTCTCTTAGTGATGGTGTAAGGCCACTATCAAATTTGGCGAAGCTTTTAAAGGGTTTTTATCGAGTGCTACTTTTGCACATGCAACCATACCTAATCACCCATTTTAAACTTGTGTGAAATTCGATGTCGATCAATAAGTTGCTTGTATTGCTTTTGGGTTTCTACAAAATATCATGAACTTGTTGTTGGATGTGTTGAATTCATTTAACAAATTTCATTACTTTATTACTGTTGGTTTGACCATGGGAGGATTCTTCCTAGAATCCAAAGTAGACCAAAAAAATGGCTATGGCAAATAGAGATATGTAGGAATAAGTTGTAGCTATGTTGAACACAAGGATGGCTCTTATCCCATGTGCATGGGTGTTTGCATTTTTACATTCTCATACCCATAATCTTCTTTTTGACTACCTCTATTTGTCCATCAGTGTGGGGGTGGAAGGTAGTTGTTATGATTAGCATGGTGTCCATCAATGACCGTAGGTTGGACCATAGAGTACATAGGAATTTGTTGTCTCAATTTGAGATAATGGTCCACGGCAGCTCAAAACGAGCCCAATTATGCTTAAAGAAGTGGTTAAGAATGGCCTTTGCTATGATGCTCTTCTTGTAGGGTGTCATAGTGGCTATCTTAGAGAGTTGATCAACAACCACAAACACACATCTGTTACCATGCTTGGTTGAAGACAGATTGAATGTGTAGTCCATGGAGATGGAATACGAGGGTTTGTCTAAGAGAGGTAAAGGAGTGTACAACCCTTGCTTCTGTTGGCAGGTTTGGCGATGGCACAAGTGTGCACAATCTAATATACTTGTTAATGTCCTGTTGGAGCTCTGGTTAGTGAAGGAATGTTTGAAGCACTGCCACTCACTTCTCCACGTTGAAGTGACTTGCTGCTCCACTATAGTGTGCCTCCCAAATCAGTCTCTCATGCTATGCTCACTTGAAGGAAGACAAAAATGGCCTAGATGTCATAAAAGTTCATCTTGGAGGTGGTGAAATTTTGAGACTAGTTTACTTGCGCCCCGTGCCCAATATGTAACGTCAAAGTTAATATCATTATCATATAATGGGGGCCGCTTAAAGGTCTTGTGTCTACAAGAGTTAAGCTTTGTGGTCAATGCTGCAATTAGATGTTGGCTAAGGTAGTGGGCAATGCAATTTGTGCTATTGTTCTTGTACTTGATGTTTAATTGGAATCATTGTAGGTATGTGGACCACTTTTGATGGTGGTTGTTCTATAACTTTCCCAATGTCTTAATGAGTTGTAGCAGGGGCTTGTGATTAGTGTGGATGATCGACTCCTTGTGTAGAATGTGATGCTTTCATTCTAAACATGTCTACATAAAAGAATACATCTACTTCTCATAGGTGGGGTGCCTATCAACTACATCGAAAGGTGAACTACATCGAAAGGTGTCTTGTTATGAAAGGCCATCGAATGTCCTTGTTTAGTAAGGAATGCATTGAAAACGTAATCCAAAGCTCTCTCAATCTTGAGGGGTTGTTGCAAGTTTGGTATAGTGAGTACTGGTGATGAAGAAAGGTGATGTTTTAAATCCTTGAATGCTTTCTATCATTACTCCCAAATATACTTGGTTTTGGCCCCACCATTGGTCGGCTTAAGGCCCAAGCCGTATGAGAGAGCAATAACATGAACATGCAATAGAAGTTGGCATTGGCCAAGAAACTGTAGAGCTTTGTTAGAGTCATCAAGGCTGGCCAATTGTGAATGACCTAGATTTTGGTTAGATCCACATGCACATCATATATTTTAGATCCTCCAATGCTTTTAAAGAAAGTTGATGTTTTAGATCCTTGAATGCTTTCTATCATTACTCACAAATGAACTTTGTTTTGGCCCAATCATTGGTCGACTTATGGCCCAATCATTGGTCGACTTATGGCCCAAGTGATATGAGAGCAATAACATGAACATGCGAAAGAAGTGGCATTGCCCAAGAAACTATAGAGCTTTGTTAGAGTCATGAGGGTTGACCAATTGTGAATGACCTGGATTTTGGTTGGATCCACATGCACACCTTATATTTTAGATCCTCCTATGCTTTTTGCTGTGACTCGACCCAATTGAACCTGGTTTTGGCCCCATCCTTGGTCCCTTGGCTCTTGGACCAGGCAATATGAGAGAACCCTAACACTAATGTGTGATAGATACACATGCACACAATGATCATCAGTGATGTATCATAGATATTGAATTCTTTGTGTGTTTAATGGGCATTTCTCTATATTGGCATATAACTTGGGCTGTTGCAAGGCACATAGGGTTTGTTGAATGTGCTAGAAATGTTCTAGCCAATTTTTGTCGAATATCTAGATATCATCCAAATACATGACCGCAAAAGAATTTGTGAATGACTGCAAGATATAGTTCATCATTCTCATGAATGTTGTTGGAGTCTTAGTCAAATCAAAAGGCATGACCAACCACTTGAAAATGCACTTCTTCAGACTTGAAGTTTGTTTGCCATACATCAATTTGCTTAATTGGAACTTGGTGGTAGCTTGACTTCAATTTAGTGTTACTAAAAACTTGGTGCACTTGAGTTGATCTATAAGGTTGTCAATTCAATCGATTGGATATCGGTTCCTGATTGTGATTTTGTTCAAAGCTTTGTAATCAATACAAAATCACCATTCTTGATGCTTCTTTTGCACCAACACAATTGGTCTCCCATATGTTGAGGAGGTTGGTGGAATGCCATTTTTTTTGTATATCCTCTTGAATATGATGTTTGATTTCTTCATTCCTTGAAAGATATCATTCACATATTGGGTCATTAGGTAAAGGACTAGTAGCCATCAAATTAGTTTAATGCTTGACTCAACCATGCAAAGGAACCTTTGTGGGCAAAAGGAACGATATCTTTGTATTCTTCCACTATCTTGTCCACTTGCATTTGTTGCGCGGAGGGACCATTTCTAGAGGCTGTGTTGGTCATAACGATCTTTCATTCACCTTTTGATCAAATCATGAAGAGGACAAATCCCCTAATTTAAAAGATTACTTCCTTGCATTGCTTCGGCGAGATCAAGGAAACTATGGTAGTTGGAAGTACCATTGGAGTTGTCAACAAACTTCAACCTTTTGATGGCCTCAACAAAGATTAGGTTCTTTTGGCTATCATTCTATACGATGAAATATAGTGGATGACCCTTCACCCACATCCATGATTGTAAGAGGCACTCACCTTCCTTGTTTTGTTTTGACTCTTTTGGTTAGGTTATGGTGGTATCCTTGGGTTTCCTATCGATGATCCATTTCCCCTTATATTGCTTTGAGTTAGAGTTTGAGCTAGAGTTAGCTTTTGAGGATTTGAGTTGGGCCAATGATGACTGCTTTGAGTAACATTTGTTAGTGTTGTACCAGTGGCTTTTGTTGAAATCATTGCTTTTTAGTGTCTTTCTTTGACTTCTTGTTAACCTTGTTTGCATGCAACTTGGATTGGCTGTCTTGAGGTTGGCTATCCTTAGTCTATCATTTGTTTTGTGAGTTATGACCACTTCTACGATGCTTTTGCTATGGTGGATTTGCAAGCCCAAAATTTGAGTTATTCATTTGCTTGATTTTGACAACTTATTGATGATCTAGGAGGATCCTAAAAGGCCAAATTTATGAAGTCCTCAAAAATCAACAAAACCTATCTCAAATTGAAGAGCTCATCCTTCTGAATCCAACAACACAACCGCCACTTCAATCTGACACCGTATGTGAAAGTTATAGCCCCCTAAAGTTGTCACCAAACAATAAATTTTTTGAAGGTGTACTTGCCACAAGGCACTACTACTGGCTGCCATGTGGTAGCACAAACAACGTCAAAGGGAATATTTTGGGCCAACTCAGAGGTGACATGTGGTGGGATTAGATTGGCCGACAAGGCCCAATTGAGGGACACCACTTGGCCCAATCATAGTGCACCATGTGTCAGCCTGTGATTGGCCAGTGGAGCCTAGACTTGGCCATCTTTTGTAGGCAAGTTAGTAGGGAATTTGGCGAAGGTTACTTTGGCGGTTCCGTTGGTTTTGGCGGACGAGATGGCGAACAAGTGGCAAACATAGCTATATTTAACAATGGATAACTATTGGGTTAGCGGGTCGCCAACTTGGTGGACTCGCCAAACCCTACTCAATGGCCACATCAATTTTGAATGGGTTGGCGGGAGTCAAACCCACTAGCACAGAGTACTGGCCGATTGATGGCCCAAATAAAACAACGAACAATAGTAACCAACAACCAAACTAGGGGAGGCTTGCAGGTTTGACCTCATGACCTCCAACCACCAAACAGAGTGTCCAACCAACGCGCTAGTTGGCGCACATTGTAAACAACGTCGGGCGAAATATATATAAACTATTTCACTGGGCACCAGGGTATGGTTGGACAAGCAGAACCCAGTGAGTGGAATGTTGCACTGAAACCTTTATCGTGTGCGTTTTTTGACAGAATCTCAAAGGAATATTTTGCTGGGGAATCTATGGGTAATATAAAAGATTCCCTAGAGGCTCAGAGGTCACAATGACAAAAAGTGGTTGAGTTTATGCTCAAATTTCACGATTTTTCGCTAGGAATCTGATGATGTAATTAGTGTTCCAATTTGAGCAGCCCATTTTCAGGCCATCCCTAGATTTGGAGGTATAAGATGTATTTTGCCATGTATTCATTTGATCTTTGCTAAGATTAATGAAGAGTCCTCCCCACTATTGAAGCAGGGCTTAGAGACGTTGTCCACATTGGAAGAGCTCCATTATAAATCTCTGTGTTCTTTGTCTCTATGGTTGCCTTTATTTTTCCTCTTATTTAAGGTATGCATATGTGGTTTTTCATGCAATTTGAATACATCACCGAGGAAGTGATCTTGGATAATGAGGGGTGCTTGAGTATCCCGGATCAAGTTTGGTATCAGAGCGGTCTTCTTGCTGTTGTGAATTGCGAGTGTGAATGATAACCATGAACAAGCTCCAAAAGGGTGAAGGTTAAGTCCTTTGATCGAGAGGTGCGGTGTGCAACAGGAAGAAGGAAAATGGAAGATGATGAGGTTGATACTGAGAATGAGCAAACTTTCTGTAAAGATTTTTACACCATGGCAAATAAGGTAGACAAATTTTTTGTAGATTACGAGAGGAAAATGATCAAGAAGGAAAAGAAGGAAGGGAAAGTAAAGGATCATGCTTCGGTAAACCAAGAAAATGGAGGAGAACCTCCTAAACCTCTGTCTCCTTCTTCTAGCGAAAGCTCTTTTTCTTTGTCATCACATTCCCATCATTCTAACAAGCAACATAGAAATGCTTCAAAAAAGCCTTTTTTAAAGTTGGATGTAAAATTTGATTCTCCTATGATTAACAGAGTGTCTAATGCAGAAAAGCTCAATAATTGGATCAAATAGATTGAAGTGTATTGCCAGATTCAGTAGATTGAAGAAGACCAGGCCAAGATTCAGTTAACATCTCTTCGATTGGGAGGCACTGCTCTCATATGGTGGGAAAGCAAACTTTAGAAAGGTAGCAAGCATGTGGGTAATCTCGTTTCTTCTTGTTTTGAACTTGTTTATGCTTTAAAAGGACAATTTTATCCATTAGCATATTGGCAGAAAGTTATGGTAGAATGACAACATTTGAAACAAGGCAAAGGTCAAGATGTTTAAAGTTTCACAGAGGAATTTAGGAAACAAGCTTTGGGATTGGGCATTCCTTTAGATTCACTTGATACTTTGATGAAGTATATTGTTTCTTTACATGATTATCCCTGAAATACTTTGTTATTGTTTGAACCCACTACTCTTGATTCGGCTAGTGTGAAAGCCATTCACCTTGAAAGCAGGGGAAAGTATGAACAAGACAATCGTGCGAAGAATATAGCGACAATAAGGAAAAAGGAAGCAAAACCCTTTTGCACTCATTGTGAGAAAGAGAGGCATGATGAGGAGCATTTCTGGATGGTTGCTATCGTGCAACAAGACCATGAATTCGATTCACAAGATGAGGTGAAGGTCGTAGTTGTTGGATTTGCAGGTATTGGACCAATTGACCTGGGTTTTGATTCAGGCAATGAGATGAAGATCACAACCCTTGGGATTGCAGGTGATGGACCAATTGACTCGGGTTTTGATTCTGGCAATAAGACAAAAATTGCAGCAAGTGTTGTGCCAAAGATGAGAAGAGCACCAAAGACTGCATGGCTCCAAGAACTTGAGGAGATCGACGAAAGCATTCAAGCAAAGAATGCTGAATTGAGAAGAATTCTACGAGAAGCAAAAGAGGAGAAGCAGGGATTGCAATTTCAACTACAATCCGCAAAAGAGGCCTTGGAAAAGTTGAAGCACAACGAAGGCTTATCGAAGCCATCATCACATGCTTCAAAGGTAAACAATGATTCTTCGGTTTCATGTTCTCTTTATGATGATGATTTTGGTTCTCTTGAAAGACATGCCACAGGGATTGGTTCGAAGCTCATGAAGAAAATGTGATATGAAGGCAAGGACCTAGGAGTTAAGGGCCAAGGCATTATAAATCCCATCCAAGCGGTGGAATTATCTCGATATGTAGGACTAGGCTATGTCAAGGAAGATGGGACATTCTCCAAGACAAAGACAGGAGAGTTTTCAAGTGACAAGTCCGAGATAGCGACAGATGTTGAGAGCACATCACAATATTCTAGTGATAGTGAGAATTCCAAAGGAAGAGCTAAGTCAAGCTCTCTGCGTCAAAGTTGCACTAGAGATAACCTGGTCGGGTAAGATATGACGAACATTTTTAAGTAGTTGAGCATGGCCACATTTGTAAATCACATGTTGTGAAAATGTTTGTAAAAGCGGTGAAGTGTTTGCCATCACTTATGAATGCAACATGGTGATATTTTGGCCTTTTATTTGGATAACGAAGGGTTTGGTTTCTAATGTAAAGGAAGAGCTAAGGCAAGCTCTCCTCGTCAGAGCCGCACTAGAGACAGTCGTTCAAAGAAGGTCAAGAAAGTCTGGAGGAGGAAGAACAATTGCAGCCATTGCAACAAGAGTGGACATCATAGAGCTACATGTTGGGAGCTCCATCTAGAGTTGTGTCTCAAGAGGGACCAAAAAGCACCTGCAAAGGAACCAACTGGTGAAGTTGTTCAACAAGAGAATCAACTACAGGAAGAAGACCCATTAACCTGGTTGGGTAAGAGATGGGGAACATTTTTAAGTAGTTGAGCATGGCCACATTTGTAAATCACATGTTGCGAAAATGTTTGTAAAAGTGGTGAAGTGTTTTCCATTACTTATGAATGCAACATGGTGATATTTTGGCCTTTTAGTTGGATAACGAAGGGTTTGGTTTCTAATGTAAACTTGACCATGAGTGTGTTATAAACTCTTGGCAAGTATGGGTTGTGTTTGAGTCTTGCAAAATGGACTTGTATTGGTAACTACAGGTTTGCATATGGATGCAAGTGTCGGTTTCATTACTTCAGAATCCGAAGTACAAAGGGGAAGGAGAAGAAAGTATGGCATTTCAAAGACATTTGTTATGCAGGGCAAGATGGTAATACTGTTCATGCTTTTGGGGGACCAAAAGCTTTTTAGTGGGGAGGAATGGTCTAGGAGGATCTTAAAAGGCCAAATTTTTGAAGTCCTCAAAACTAAGAAAATCCTATCTCAAATCGAATAGCTCGTCATTTTGAATCCAATGATGTGAACGCCACCTTAACCCGACATTGTATGTGAAAGTTATAACTTGTTGAAGATTTTACCAAATAGTAAAAAGTTTTGCAGGTGTACCTGCCACATGGCACCCCACAAGCTACCACGTGGCAATATGAAAAACATTAGAGGGAATATTTTGGGCCAACACGAAGGTGACATGTGACAGGCTTAGATTGGCTGTATGAGTCCCAATTGAGAGACATCACTTGGCCCAATCGCAGGGGGCCATGTGGCACCTCGTGATTGGCTAGTTAGGCTTCGACTGGGCCAAGTGTGGTAGGCAAGTTAGCAAACAATTTGGCAAAGGTTAGTTTGGTGATTTCGTTGGTTTTGGCAGACCAGATGGTGGACATAGCTATATTTAACGACGGATAACTACTGGTTTGGCAGGTCGCCAACTAGGTGGACCCGCCAAACCCCACTCAATGGCCACACCAATTTTGAATGCACTGGTGGGAGTCGATCTCTATCTCGCTAACGAGGAGTACCCTTTGAGTGACGACCCAAATAAAACAATGAACAATCCTAACCAACAACCAAACATGGGGAGGCCCGCGGGTTTGACCCCGAAACCTCAACCGAACAAATAGAGCGTCCAAACAACTCGCCAAGTGGCGCACGTTGTAAACAATCCCGGGTGAAATATATACAAACCATTTCACTGTCGGTGCTGGCGTATGGTCAGACAAGCAAAACCTAGTGAGTGGAATGTTGCATTGAAACCTTGATCAGGCGCATTTTTGAAAGAATCTTAGAGGAATATTTTGCAGGGGAATCTACGGGGAATATAAAAGATTCCCTAAAGGCTAATAGGTCACAATGACAAAAAGTGGTCAAGTTTATACTCAAATTTCATTACTTTTCGCTAGGAATCTGATGGTGCAGTCGGTTTTTTGATTTGAACAACCTATTTTCAAGCCATCCCCAAATTTGGAGGTATAAGATGTGTTTTGCCATGTATTCATTTGATTTTATCTGAGATTAATGAAGAGGCCTCCCCACTATTGAAGCAAGGCCCGGAGACGTAGTCCACATTGGAGAAACTCTATTATCAAGCTCTTTATATTCTTTGTCTCTATGGTTGCCTTTATTTTTCCTCTTCTTTAAGGGTATGTATATGTGTTTTTTCATGCAATTCTGAATACATCACGGAAGAAACGATCTTGGATAATGAGGGGTGCTTGAGTATCTTGGATCAATTGATAAGCGACTTATAGTGATGAAATGTCAATGAACTCCATCGTTGTTTGGATGTACTTGTGCAGACCACTGCAGTACTTCAGAGTAAATTGCTGCACAAACTGTTTGATATGCAACTTAAAGTGCAAGGTATGGAAGATATTGACCTCTCTGTTTGGCCTCTCTCCTAGCACCGAGTTGTTCGTATTGTGTCATTAGAGGAAATTTGAGGTCAAAATGGGCATCAAACAAAAATGTGCTATTAACATCAACTTCAACATTAACTTGAGAAGAATCGATAGGATTCAAGATGATGATGTCAACCATAAGGGTAGATAGTTTGTAGGGAAATAAAGAAAACTATTTTAGATTATATTTTTGACTTATCTCCTTATAAGTTACACAAATTTCATGTTTTGACACTTGTTTGTTTCACATCCAACAAATTTGAAATTTGAGTTAACTTTAAGGAGATAAATCAAGAATATGATTGATAAAAAAATGCATCCAATGAGGGCTTACATCAAAAATTTAATTAAACCTGTGAGGAGATAAATCGAAAATATAATTAGAAAAAGTAGTTCTGTCTATCCCTTTGATAATTCACAAATCTTATTTAATTATTTAAATTATTGTTTTATTAGTTTCTTTAGGAGGCACATTTTAGACCTTAGAATTTCTCTATTGATTGGTAATTATAGTTTCCAACACAATAGAATTCCTCTTGGAGGGCATGAAGAAATGTTGTCGTAGTAGGTTTTGTCCTAAATGTTCAAGTGTCATATTTGACATGCCTTTCATAGTAATTATCCCACCAACCTTTGACGTGGGAAAGGGATGTAAGGAGTGTGAAGGTGATCTTTCTATTGTCAGGAAATTTTTGAATTGAGTAATAGCTTTCTGGTTGATTCAACCATTTCTCCAAAGAAGTGTTGATAAATTTTCGATCACTATTTTTTCCTTTGGCGATATTTCCTGATTTTTTTCCTGATTTTCTCGGTTTTTGTCGATTTTTCCCAAATTTTTCTGATTTTTCCTGATTTTGAAAAAAATGAATATAGTTTGTATTTTCAATGTTTGCCAATTTTGTCTGATTTTTTCACCAATGTTTCCGAAATATGTTTTATGGACCCTTATTGATTTTTGGTTGATGTTGATTTCTTTTTAACATTGCTCCAAAGCATTTGTTGTATTTATCTTAGCCAAAGTTTAATTATAACTTGAATGGTGTCAGCAAATTTTAATTATACCTTGAATGATGTCATACCTTCGAAATAGTTGCTTGAAGGTTTCTCTTACTGTTGGTAGATGTCAAAGGATCTAGGCAAAATTTTTCGTTATCTCATTTCTTTTATGTGTAAGGGGCTTCCTTGAGTAACAACTTGATATGGTCTCTTGCTTCATCATTTCTCTTTTCTTCCGCCATGGGAGGTGCACTGTCCAATACATGTAATATATAAAGATCAGAACAAAAACACATAACCAAGGAGAAAAATTCAATTCTCTTGAATACAGGTTGCAACAGCAGAAAGCTCCTAGTGAATTTAAACATCAACAACAGATTAACCTTCTCAAACAACAACAGGAAGAGCAAGAATATCTTGAGAGACGATTGAAACAAGAAAATGCATGGCTACAAGAGACATCTGCAAAGACAGTTGCAGATATCATAGTTGAAAAGGATAATAAAATGAATCAATTGTTCATTCAGATCAGAGAATTACAGGACAAACAGTCAGGGCTAGAATTCCTGAAGAAAGAAGCTTTGAAATCAAATGAACAGTTAAAGGAGTCTCAAGAGGAATTCTACCAAAAGTTAAGCCAGCTTCAGAAATACCATATCGCTCTTAGTGAATTCTCCAATATAGTCAAAGACAAATTGTCTCAACAGAAAATTGCACAAGATGCATTTGAAAAATTAAAGAGTTGGCAGGTGAAACATATATTGGTTCCGGCTAGCATTAAGAGGATTCAGATTTCCAAAGAGGATAAACTCAAAACACAGATTGCTCTAGATAATTGGTTGTGCAACTTGAACTTTGAAGTTTGCGCAGAACCTAATCACAAATTCAACCAAATATTGTTCAAATATTTGGGATAGTGCAATGGACATCATTATTGATTTCAACATGCCAAATGTAAAACAGTTTTAAGTGAATTGTGTATTACTGATTTACAGCAAAAAAGGAAAGAGTCTGACAATTTATACAGGGAATAGATAGATGGACTATGCAATCTATTTTTCAGTTTCCAGGCCGGCTGGTTTAAGACGGGCTCGGCCGATATTTTTTGACCGACCTGGCCCGGGCAGGGGTTTGGCTCGGTCTACCAGGCCGAATCCAAGTTGGACCGGCCTGGTCTTACAACTATGATAGTGTGCCCTTCAGAGGTCGTGGCATTTGTCTAAAGTTTATAGGAGGAGGCTTTCCTCCATTTTGTCACCTAAGCTTGCAGATGTTGTTGATAAAGTTCAAAGTCTTGCCATGACATAGAAAAGAAACTATCAAATGCAAATCTATACAAAGTAGCTAGATTGGTGGTAACTTATCTCTAATGGGAGATGTGTCAGCTATGTTCATTTGCTAGAAGGCATTACTAGAGTCCAAAACTGCGTTTTAACCTAAGTTACCTGATCCGTCAGGCCTGGGTGCTGGATCTGCGGATCCCTGGATCGGATACAGATTTGGATCCGGATCCGTTGGGATCCGCCCAGGATTCATATGGATGACAGGTCAACAACACCGTGTTACCTGCATCAACTCGTTGACTGTAGGATAGACAAGACAATGAATTTTTTTGGGTTTCACGCTGGTAAATGGATTACTCGGCCAGCGAAGGCTTTTTCAACGGTTAGGGTTAATGTAAAATTGAAAATCGAATTCCCATCATCTCGCTGTTGCAGGCAGATGGATCAGCGTTTTGGGCTTTACCTTCCCGCCAATATCTGCATTTCGGCATTTCCTCGTGATGAGTCGTGTCCTCACATAAGTATATTTCCTTCCAGTCAACATGTCCTTAGATAAACTTTACGACATGTCCTCACATAAACTTTACAGGAGACTAAACCTTACGGGAGAGTTCGATGATTTAACTCTTGTGGTTTTGTTTTGTAGAGTTAAAAAATGAGGCTTCAGCATAGATTTTTAAATATATAAAAATTAATGTTGGTAAACAATGACCATTTGGCATGGTTATAAGTGAACTTTATACACCATTCAAAAGGTAAAAGGTAAGGTTATATCGAGAAATATTAAAGTAACCTATTAAACACGTAACGTGTTAAACTAACATGGTATTTTAAATATATAAAAAGTAATGTTTATAAACTGCCATAGTTATATTAAATGTGAACTTTATCAACCATTCAAAACTTAAAAAGTAAAGTTTAATTAGAAGTAAAGTTTATTAAAGTGACATGGTTTATAAAGTAACTTACTAATAAGAAATTATTAATTTAAACTTGTCTAAATAATTACGGTTAAATAATTATAAATGATACATTAATTATAAGACTATTAATTTAAAATATTAATTATATATATAATAATTATATTCATGATAATAAATATTGAATATACATTAATAGTAACATATTTCATATATATAATAATAAATTATATTATTTTTATATAAATAGTTTGTTTTTAAAATTATAAAACTATATTTATATTGTTTGTACTTGCGGTTTTCCTGCCGTATCCAGATCCGATTCCTGGTAACTTAGGTTTTAACTTAAAAGTATGGTGCCCTAAGTTTTGAAAACCCTAAAGAATTAAAACACTTACCTTTGCAAATGGTGTGGCAAAAGTGATCTTGCGTTGAGGAGGTTAGTTGATTTGTCAAATTCTTTTGTCCATAACATATGCAAATTCTGTTTTGTGCATTTCTTGGACTGTTACAAAGCTTAATCCATGCTATATGTGTTTGGCAGGGCAATCAAAGATTGTTTAGGCTATGCTGCCAAAGATGCAAATGAAATTCTTGGAAAGCATGCCATAAGTTTGCAACAAACAGCTATAGTAGAACTGCCAAGATGTTTGGCCATTTAGAATCAGTGGAACAGGTGGGTCTCTACTAGTATCCACTTGGATCATTCTATGATTTGGCTTGGATGATGGAAAGGCAAGTTGAGGCATCAATAAAATAAGCTTCATTTCCTTTAAAAATGGCCAAACTATAGTGGAATTTCCAAGGTATGAAGTCATTTAGAATCAATGGAACAAGTGGTTGCCTTCTAGCATCCAATTGGATCATTCTATGATTTGCTTGGATGATAGAAAGGCAAGTTGAAGCATCAACAAAGTAAGCTTCAAGTCCTTTAAGAATGGCCAAACATAGGTGTGTGAGCATGAATAGGAGAAAGTGCCATTCAAGTTTGTCATAGGCCTTTTCAATGAATCTTAATAAACAAGGTCCGTTGTGTTCCTTCCCACATGACAACATGATGAAGGATGCACTGACTTTGTAGCTAATGATTGATTGGTGATGAGCTTCGGTTCTCCAGGGTTGGGGCTTTTCTGTTATATTCTCCCAATGATTGCTTTTGAATATTTTATATATATCTTGGTAGTAAGTCAGGTTACACAAGATCCCACATTGCTTTATAGTATTCACAACCAATTCCATTAAGGTTATTGTCAGGGCATCTATGGTTCATTCTTGATCACATCATATCTTAGGCTTTGGGGAAATGCAAGGTGGATTGATATGAAGGGTATCTATGCATGACCGCCCTGCTTTCCTCAATAAATCTCTAGGATTGGAAAAGAAGCTTAAGTGGTTTGTGAATTCTTTCTTTAAAATCTTTTTGCTTAGTGGTACAACCATCACAGCTGCTTTCAGGGAAACTATCTTATTCTTTGCATCTTTAGGTATTAGGGCTTTTAAAAAGGATTTGGTGCGCCTATCCCCTGACTTTAATCCATCTATTTTGGTTTGCAATTGGGCTTTCTGCACCTTCTACATTTCATCCACTTGTAAATCATGTTTGAGATTGGCATCCTGACACTGAATTTTGTTGTCATAGGGTTTGAGTTGAAGCCTCTGAGGAAGCAGTTCTAGCTCATCTTTAACAGCTTTGTGATGCTTTCATTGATGGTGGCGATCTGTCTCACATAGTCATGCAGGAAGGTTGATAACATCTCCCTGTCAGGTAATCCATCCTTTAATCTCCCCTTTCTGATGGCAATAAATTCCAGATTCTTTTGTTAGACTGAACACAAGCGGGATGTGAGTGTGAGACATAAGTAATAACCACAATTTCTAAATGTACATTTTCTCAGCGTCCCATGAGATGGAAAAAACAATAGGTTGATGGTTGGATTGGCGATTTTCCCCATTAGTACTTAAAAATGCCTACCCACATGATTTCAGAAAAAATAATTTTCTCTAATAGCAGGGTCCTGTCAGGTCTGTACAGCACTCTAGTTGCATTTTTTAAAAGTTGACACGTGAACCGTAACTCAGAGGAGACATGGATTCTAAATTTATTGGGATTGCAGAGGTCCAGTCTAACGTTGAGGTCTTTTCAGATAGCACATTCCCACTAGGAGATTTGAATGACTAGTAGTTCCTTGTTGTCATGGGTTTCAATCATGTTAAAGTCACTACATTACTAGCTAGTGGGCATCTGGCAACTCATTATCCGTTCAGTGTCCAAAGGCTGTGCTCTGCAACATCATTTCAAATGTAAATGTTAGCTGGACAAAGAATCCAGCTTTCAAGATTCACCAACATCCAGCTTTCCATATTCGGCAACATCTAGCTATCTAGATTCAGCAACATCCAAAGTTTTCCCAAACCAGCAAGTTGTACGGTTAGGACCCATTCTATATAATACAACTGATGCTGACTTTGGCAATATAAGAGTGACAGCACCACCCTTGTCATCTGCATGGTTGGAAACAAACACAACATTTCCTCAAATATAGGCACGTCCATTTTCAACCAAAAAAACAGAGTATGCTGCTTTTAACTTGTAGGCAAGGAGGAACCAAAATAGATATCAAATTGCAGGTCCTCTTAGCCATTGATTTACAGGGGTTGTAAACCCCTTAACATGGATTCTAGAGGTAAACAAATAGTGAGGTATTTCATCTCATTTTCTTCAGTCAAAACTGACTGACTTATGGAATGACTTTCTCATTATCAGGTCTCTTATACTAGTGTCTTGAATCCATTCATCTATGGTACAAACTCAAGCAGTGCCTTGGCCTTCAAGTTCAGCTGGGCAATCAATACCAGAGGAGACTGTGCCCTATCCCCCAGAGGAAGTGGCTTGAGAAGGGCCGGCGGTGTCTTTTCCCATATTCGAGGCTGCAGGTTTATTTTTGGTTGGTCCTAAACTCAATGGGATTTTAGCAAGGCTGTAATTTGGGAGATGCGGTTGCTTTATTATTTTTTTCTCACCTCTTGAACTGAAACCATTTGCTATCCGGCAAGGACTTTCAGCCTGAGGTTGTGGAGCAGTGATTTAGGTTTAGTTATTAGCAGGCAATCCTTAATCCAATTATAGGGATAAAATTTTATATTTATCAAAGGTTGTCTTAAAACCCTATTTCCAACCTGAATTTAAACAAACTCGTTCATGTCTTAGGACAGATTCACCTGGAGACAGACCTGCAATAGTCTAGCATTTAATAATTCGGAAGTATGCCGTCTCTCATATCAGCTCACACTTTCTATGATTTAAGCTGTTGTGGTAACCTTATCAATAGCATTATTGGTTGGTTTGTGTTTGACATTTGTTCCTTTGGATGACCTGGTTGTTCCTCTGTTGGTTTCTAACTTTAAAAGGTTGAACAGTGCTGTAGTGCCATTTATCATGTTGATTAGTTTTTAAACCTCATATCTAACAGTATGAGCATAAATTCTCAAGTAAACCTTTTGATATCTTTGTGTGACAACACTAATTATATTAAAAGCTCACGGGGCTTCCTTAGAATCAGTCTTGCATGAGAAGAAAGAAGCAGACTTACGTAAATAACCAAATGATAAGTAATGTTCTTATTGCATTTATATTATGTGTTCCTTTTCGAGGCTTTATAACATGCTTTCTTGGCATTAATGCAAAGCTTGTTTCATCCCTGCATATTCTGCGGTGCCTTTATTTGGTTGACCGGGAAGACGAATTCCTTCTCCCCATCAGCCTTTAAGCTATAATATACATCATGGATTGCAAATGGGTTAAGGCCAGCTTCAGTTTCATCTGAGTTTGATGGTGGTGCAGCGTTTTCCAGTTGTCGAAAGGCTTTATGTTCTTGGGTCATGTAATATGTTCAATCTAAGCCTTTGTTTAAATTTCTTTTGCATATAACCATCATGGTAATTCAGGAGTCGATTTTTTGCGTTCATACTTTGCCACTGATATGCAACTGCACTGGCACACCTGCAAAATTTGTAGGAAATTGCATATCACAATTTGGTATCTTTTGGGAGATTGCATCTAATTGACAGACAGGCTAAATAGAGGACGGGCACTTTTATACATGTGGTATACCTATTTATAATATATTTATGTAAAGACAAATAAAAACAAATGTTTTCTGTGATGCCTTGAATAAAATGTGCAACCGTAATTAAAATTCGATGTCGCCAGACACAAATGCTCAGTTCAATATATTTTGCTATTGCAAAGAATGACACACAATGGATTATCAAGAAGCAGAAGGAACCGTTATGTTTAGTAGTGCAAAATTCTATAACTTTGTTAGCTCTGTGTCTGATAAAAACTAGATGTTGGGATATTTTCTCTACACTTGTATCACTTCGCTACTTCGAGGATTTGTTGGCTGTGATTGAAGAGTTAGTGTAGGGGGTTTAAAATTGTAAGAAGGTTTAAGGCAGCGCTCAAGGTTGCCTAAGTTGTGCACCCCCACATTGTAGTGAAGTAAATGTTTTACTATCCAATTCATGATCAGTGGAACAATTGCAGCAGCTGGGAAGCCATTGTTTCCATCGTTTTATGATAGTATGTAGGGGGTTTAAAAATGTTAAGAAAGTTGATGGAGGTTGAAGGCAACACTCAAGGTTGCCGAATGTGTGCCTCTATAGTGTAGTGAAGTATATGCTTTGTTATCCATTTCTTATTTTAGGATCAGTGGAACAATAGCAGCCAGCTGGGAAGCCATTGTTTCCATTGTTTTATGACGGATATTTACATCACTCTTTAGTCACAAAAGATTTTTCCCATGGAGCTTGGAGTGGTATTTAACTTGCAGCATATAATAGTCTTTCTTTGCTGGGTTTCGACGTAAATCTACTCATCGTGTATTTACCTGTAGGCTTCCTTGTGAAACTTTCCTTTCACGAGAAAGATTCCCCTTACATGTGATGTTCAATTTTACAAATGTCCAGTTATTGCATGTTGCATATTCAAAAGCTGAAATTCTTCCTTTTCAGTGGTTGGACGCAGGTGGTTAAATAAACTATTTTACCTGTATTAATTACATAACAACGATCTAACAATCATGATTTGCAGTTGTGAAAGAACCTCATACCTTAAGTTGAGAGGTCTGTACACACCATCACGAGTAAACTGACTAAATTCTAGTAGGTGAAGTCACGGGGTTAACATTTGGAAAATAGAACATTTTGGTACCAACCGGTGGATTTGTTAATGTATATATTATAAACATTTGGAATATATTTTTATTGTGAAACGTGGTTAAAGTTTGTATTAGGATTTTTAGCATCCTACAGAATGTGATCTTAACTACATTGTGGACTGTTTCAATTGTTTGATGGCATTGAACTTTGAATGTTGTAAAGATCTCTAAAAGAATGAAGAGTGCATTTCGCGATGAACTTATCCTTTATACCTCAGAAAATTGAATTTGTTTTCTGGTAGTATTCTGGTTGATAGCCAGAGGCTGCTGTGACTGTTAGGACTGTAACCAATAATTTGAGTGGCAATAAAACAAAGTGATCCACATTTATAATGAAATGCAGGTATTTTGATGATGACTAGGATAATTTGAGTGACATTAAACTTTAGTGGTATAAAGTTTATGAAGAATTCTAATGATGAGATGGAGTTAGTCCGAACTATAAGCTGGATCACTAAATGTTTTGTTGTTGCACTACGTCATTTTTTTATATTAAAAAAAGATACAAGTTATGTTACGAATTTCCTTTCTTGTCTATAATGCTTATAGATAATA
The DNA here is from genome assembly GCA_031772625.1 of Pinus tabuliformis. Classification (NCBI taxonomy): domain Eukaryota; kingdom Viridiplantae; phylum Streptophyta; class Pinopsida; order Pinales; family Pinaceae; genus Pinus; species Pinus tabuliformis. The sequence continues at coordinate 957,204,153 of CM062808.1, read as the reverse complement.
TATTGTAAGCTTACAAGCGGGCCAATGGAAATGTCAAATTTTGGCGAGTACCTTTAACATACGGAAATTGGTTCCATGGAAGAGAAGGGAGACCAAGGGTAAAAGCGAAATCTCCTAAAACATTTTTTGGACTCCAGTAAATAAAGATACTGAAATCAACGAAATGTTTTCTATAAGACGATCTCCACTCCACGAGTCCAACAAGTCATGAAGAGGTTGCCTATCAAGTTCCTTTTTAGTGTTCAAAACACTGATTTCTTAAACATGTCACTGATTCCGAGCCAAGCCAGACATTTTGATGATGAATGGATCCCTTTGCTTTCAAATAGTCTGTTAAATCCATTTTGAAAAAACATAATTAGTTCTTTTCTTCATAAAAGTAAATGTCAGATTAGTAATGGTCAATCCGATGTTATATTCTTAATAAATATTGTGTTTTAATGTATATCTTGGTTTATTCCACATTCATAAAGTAGATTGAATCAGCTAGTATTGAAGTGTTTCACTCATTTGATCAATGTTCAATGAGAGTTTAGTAATGGTCATTCTGATAATAGATTCTTAATAAATAGTGTTTTAATGTATATTTTGGTGTATTCCGCATTCATAAGTCGATCGTTTCAAGTATTGTGTTTAATGTATATCTTGGTCTATCCCACACTCATAAAGTGGATCAGTTCAACTAGCATTTAAGGGTTTCACTCATTTGATCAATGCAATATGAAAACTCTTTTTAATAACCTTGGTATTTATTTTTTTGTTCAACTTCTGTGTTATTGTGAGATGGTATCAAAGCTTGGTTAGAGCTATGGATATTGTAAGAGTAGATATTAAAGTCAAATAGAGGGCTTGATGTTATGGCACAACAAAAAAGTCAAATTGACTTTGAGATTAGGTGAAGCAAGCGTTTGATTTGATTTAAGGTCAGAGGCATGGAGTTTGTGAGAGCGGGAAGACCTAGGGACTGCTGTTAATAGAGTCAAATTTGAAGGGTTGCTATTGGAACACACAAAGAGTCAAAATGACTTTTGGATTAGTTGAAAAAGTAATCAATTTGATTTTTGTCCGATTTTTATTTTTTGAATAAAAACATGGTATGGACTAATTCTTATGGTGATACAATTGCCAAACAGAGTGACCAAGTTGTATGGACAAGTTGTCAAAGGAGAAATTCATTTGCATGTGATGATTGTATTGTTGAATGGTATTTGGAAATTGAGTCCCCGTTGAAAATTCAAGCTACCACCTTACATGTGAGGACACATACAACTGTATGGTGATGTAATTCAAGTCACTAAAGTAGAAATTGGAGCACAAACATTATTGGAGGGGTTTTTTTTTTAATCTCGCAACGGATCTGCACTTGTTTCAACAATCAATCATTGTAATTTCTATGTTATCTTGACAGTGAAGATGAATTTCAAACACTTTGAAGATGATCCTATCTATATTGTTTAATAGATTTGTACATTTGGAAATTTATACTTTTATTTTGGTGCTTTCAACAAATTCAAGGGGAAACCAAGAGAAATATCTGTGGTTTGTTGTGGTTTTGGACAAATTAAAATTGTGTTTTGGTGGTGTTTTAGGGTAAATTTGAGAAAGTAGGTTTGTTTTTCAACAATGTGGTTGGTATGGGTATTTATAAGCGTTATATAGGTTTCATTTTGCATGGTTGCTTATTTCGGGAAGGGAGATCATGAATTTTTGGCATTTTATTATGTTTTCAATATATATTTTAACTTTTTTGGGTGGTTCTAATGACATCTCTACCAGACCTTTTTTTTTTGTTATGTTCAATTGGAAAAATCGTAATCTTTCATTAACTTTGAAAAATTACATATTGTAGATGTGATTGCATATGCTATATCTGTCTAGCCCCAGAGGGCTCAGTCAAAATTGTGAGGGTTCGTCAAAAACTATATACTGTTTAGATTCACCACCTAGGGTGTTCATTCAAATAAATAGAAGCCTGATTATAGGTCTGTACATATGCCATGCAGGGTCATAAATATATCCTGTATAATATATACAAAGTTATCAATATAAACAATGCTCAAAAATAGACAAAAACCAGTGATCAGGGGCTCTCTGCCCTGTGGTGATGTTGATCTATGTATGGGCGGTGATAGTAACGGAATTCATTGTTCCCCCGCTGTTCTTGGATCATCCACTCTCCTCTGGGAAGTACTGTGGCCTCCTTGGATAGCCCATTAACACAGCTGTTATATTCTCTGTAAATATGATTGCATGTAATGTTATTAAATTGAGCCTTGAAAATGTTAACTTCATCCAAAATATTGTAGAGTGTGGGAATGTGACAAGCAGTAATATTATTGAACCAATCTATAATGATCTTTGAGTCTCCAAAAATATTTATGCTCATGCAATTATGTCCCAAAGAAAAATGCAAGAGGTGACAGAGGGTGATGAGTTCTGCCGAATTGTTTGTTCCAGCTCCTAGTCCCATCTTGACTTTGTAGAAATGTTGTTCACTTATGTTCATGATGAAGCCACCACCGCATCCTTGCTGTTGTGTTGCGCCATCGAAATACACCCAAGGTGTATTTTTATCAATATGAGGAGGGGCATGAGGCCTTCGGGCTCGAGATTGTTGGGGTTCCGGCATCTCGTTATATGCAGATACAATACAGGCTGCAATGTGTGGCCAACACACAGGTTTGTTGTCAAATATAGAGCAGTTCCGAGCAAGCGAGATATGCCCGCTGATAATCAGAGGAAGACTTTGAAGTTTGGAACCCTTACGTTGATTGGACCAACATTCCCATGCACTGTTGAGGTCAACACCATCTCAATGCCCTGTATAATGTATGTAGGTGGAAATATTATGCCAAAGAGTAGTTAGGGCTGAGCATTTCAGAAAAAGGCGTAGGGTCGATTCAGATGAATTTTTGCACAGGGTACACCAATTTGGCCCATGAAAGGATCAATGTGTGAGATTCTCGCCCGTGGGTACTTTGTCTCTAAGAATACACCAAAAAAATAGTCTGGTCCGAGGAGGCGCTGCAAGTTTCCAAATACTCTTCCATTAGAAAGTAATCTGCTCTGGTATTTTGTGGGATAGCTATATAGTCTTTGGGGAGTAGATACCATTTTTCGTATGACACCAGGTAAGTTCATAAGGGCCCTCTTTAATCCTGATATGAGATTCAGATAGTCCAGAGATATATTCATCCCATTCTTGGTACCAACATTGTGGTAAATCAAGCTGCAAGGCGGTTTTCCATCCTTGAAAGAAGATGCTGGAATTTTGATGGTCTGTAATATTTGCAATCACCTTGAGCTCATGAGAATGTAGGTGCTGTATGAGGTCTCTAGACAGTTGATATCTTCCACCACCTCCAGTCCATGGGTCCAAGCCAATGCGGGCCTTTGTTCCATCGTTGATTCTCCAGGCCAGATTATCCTTGATGTGTGGTAGAGGATGAAGGAGTGCCTTCCAGACAGATGAGATGCTAGTTTTAGGCCAACTTGGCAATCGAATCCAATCCATGATTTGTTGAGGCCAAATATACTTATGATATGTGATGGCAGTCCAAAGGTTTTGTCTGATCAATAAAGTCTAGGGCATTTTTGTAGCAAGGGCTTGTGCAAATAAAGGAAGGTCTTTTAGACCCCAGCCTCCCCATTTAAGCCAATGCGAGCCTTTGTTCCATCGTTGATTCTCTAGGCCATATTATCCCTGATGTGTGGTAGGGATGAAGGAGTGCCTTCCAGACAGATGAGATGCTAGTTTTAGGCAGCGTGGCAATCGAACACAATCCATGATTCGCTGAGGCCAAATATACTTATGATATGTGATGGTAGTCCAAAGGTTATGTCCGATCAACAAAGTCCAGCCCATTTTTGCAGCGAGGGCTTATGCAAATAAATGAAGGTCTTTTAGACCCCAGCCTCCCCATTTCTTAGGCATTGCGATCTTATTCCAGCGTACCCAGGAAAAAATCTTTTTGTCTTGGTTTCCATTCCAAAGGTATCTGTTGCGGATTTGTTGTAAACGAGCCAAGATGCTCCTGGGAATCCGTGCAAGTGCCATCCAAAACACTGGTGTGGCCTCAAGAACCGATTTAATAAGTACAAGTCTGCCAGCTCTGGACAAATATCTGAGACTCCATATGGAAAGCCTTTTCTCAAGTTTGCTAACGAGCCACACCCAATCTGCAATTTTCTGGCTGATAGGCTTCATCCAGAAACCGAGGTATTTGAGACCCTGGTCCAGAGGATTGATGCAATAAGGAAAAAGCTGATGAGCAAGATGAGAATCTTGGATGGAGGTTTGGGCAAAAGTAATGGTGGATTTTGATTGATTGGCTAACATCCCAGTAGCTGATGAGAAGAGTGAGAATTTTGGAGAAAGATCGGGAGTCCCGAGTACTTCCATCAAGAAAAATGAGAACATCATCCACAAATAAAAGGTGAGTGAGAAAACATGCATCAGATATCTTAAGACCACAAAGATGACCATCCCGCTTAGCCAATGCAATCAAGCGACTAAGTCCATCCATGACAATCAAAAATAGGAGAGGTGAGAAGAGGGCAGCGTTGTCTTAGCCCCCTCGAAGTGAAAGAAATGAGATGCAGAACCATTGATGAGGACACTGAAGGTAGGGGAGGTAATGCAGGTCATAATCCAAGTGATGAAGTTGAGTGGAAAGCCCAAATGGATAAGGAGCATATTAATGTAAATCCAACTGACACGGTCAAAAGCTTTTGCCAGATCTATCTTAAGAATAATGGCCTTTTGGTGTCTGGTCCAGATAGAATGAATAGCTTCATGGGCCGAGTCAATGGCTTCATGAATTTGACGGTGTTCAAGAAAGGCAAATTGCTGGGGAGCAATAAGACGAGAGAGGATAGGGCGAAGACGATTTGCAATGATCTTGGAGATAATTTTGTACAGACAATTGCATAAAGAAATGGGCCTGTAGTCATTAAAGGAGGATGGGGTGTCAGCTTTAGGGATGAGGGCAATAAAAGTCGAATTGATGGCATTGTACAACGATCCAGACAATGTGCACTCCACAACTTTCAACAGATCTTGTCCCAGGAGGTCATAGAATGCAAGGTAAAATTATATGGTCCAGCCATCTGGTGCCGAGCTCTTGTCCTTCTTGAACCATTTAAGCATGACTTAAAGTTCTCTAGTAGTCACAGGGGCGAAACGTTCCTCTGCCTCATCTCATTTACAAATCTGGGGAAATGTCTGGCCACATTAATGATATCAGCAAGATTTGATCTAGGTGGGCTTTTGTATAGATTTTTGAAATGAGTAGAGCCAAGATGGGAGAGTTTATTGAAAGAATCCGCCACTCCTCCCTCAGGCAGAGGTAGATTCCAGATGGTGTTTGATACCTTTCTACCTTTCGCATAATTCTGAAAGAACCTTGTATTGTCATCCCCTGCTTTCAACCTTCAACCATATGGCCCTACTTCTAAGTCGAAGGGATTCCTCTCTCTCCTTCAGGATCTGAACCTTTTGATTCTCAAGCTCAATCAGATGTGATTTGTCTTCTGCAGTGATAAACCCCAGAGTTCGCTCATCAAGCAAAGAACTCAACTCGGATTCAATGTGTGATAGAATCGAAATCTCCCTCTGATGCTTCTCTCTTGCCCAATTAATAGAAAGATGCTTTTGCTTGGACAAGTTGTTGTAGAAGCCTTTTGCCAAGGAATCATATCTATCAATCGAGTTGGCAGCCCAGAAATCCGAAACCATACTAATATAAGCAGGGTCCTGTAACTAGACATGGTTATATTTAAAAGGGGCTTTTGGTTTAGGATGAGGCCCCAAAATCTCTAGATAAATGGGGGAGTGATCCGAAATACCCCCAGAACCGACCCATTGTTTATAGAGATGTACTTGCTGCAAGAGGGGACCCTTCATAAGGAATCTATCTAGTCTTCGAGCAAGTGCAGCCTCACCCACCTGTCTATTCTTCCATGTAGGGAGAGGTTTATTCATAGGGACATCCACAAAGTTGTACTGCTCCAGGAGGTTTGTCATAAACCCAGAGATAGCATCCACTTGTAACATTGAGCCCCAAGATTCACTAAAACCCAAGAGAAATTGAGATGGACTCCTAGGATGATGTGATCCGAAGAGAGAATGGAGAGGCGAAGCAAATGCTGCCATAAATTCTCCCTTTGTTGACAAGGACCATAGATGTTAAACAACCCGAAGGTTGGTGCCAAGCTCTGCCGAGAAAAAGTCTAATCCCATGAAACCATGGCCTCCCCATGATGCAGTAGCTCTGATGGGGTATTGTATCCAATGGCAAGGCCTCCAGATCTCCCCACAACATCCATTGCCAAGTAAGTCCAACTCGGGAAAATAGAGTTCAGAGAGCTGGTAATATGATCAGCCGCACCTAGGGTTTCTTGGAGCAAGATAATGTCGATAGGTTCTATCTCAAAGAGTCTGTGAAGGGCTAGTTTCTTGGAGGAACTAGCCATGCCTCTGCAGTTGAAAGATAGACACTTTATGGGGGAACTCTACCCGGGGTATTCAGTGCTCTTAGAACCCCATCAAGAGTGGATTGACGGCCAGAGGCCACTTCAGCCCCAACATGTTTGATGGCTTTGGAAAGATCAGATTTTCTCCCCCGAGAAGTTAGAGAGGTCGAACCGGGTAGAGTGAGGCCCAATTTGGCAAGATGAACTGGAGTATCGCTGGAAAGAGTACGGGGGTGGAGATTTTGGGATGGGATGTTGAAACCTAGGAAGAAGATGGAGAGGAGGAAGATGTGGATGTCGAAAGCAATGAGGGAGCAGTGGTGGCAATAGCGGGAGGAGTCGGCATAGTGCAATGTGCCACAGAAGTAATAATGGATGGTGCAGCGAATGAAGTGCAATAAGCAATAGTAGAAAAATGAGAGGTTAGAGGAGTACCCGAAGCTTTAGCGGCTTCAGCTGCTGCTCGAGACCTGGTGAGAGGCGGCGAGATCGATCTGTGCGCGTATTTGGAAGAGGATTGCTGACCGGAGGAATAGGGCCCGGAGCAGGAGAGCGCTGGATGGCCAGCGAGTCAATCCTGGTAGGAGCAGGTGACGCTTTTGGGGTGTCCTCTGATTTGTTGTTGAGGGGACAATTTTTGAATATATGTCCCACCTTATGACACCGTCGACAGCGAAAGGGAACCCCTTCATAACCCAGTATCTGAACCCTGGTGAATTTCCCCAATTGTAGAGTAATTTTCTCCTGCAAACCCTCGCGAGTGTCCAAATGGACCAGTATGCGAGCGAGGGTTCTATTCCTTAATTGCACAAATGTTCGGTCATGGTCTAGATAGGTGCCGAGGGCATTCCCGATTCTGATGAAGACCTCCTCGCACGAATACTGTAAAGGGAACCCAGGCAAGCGCACCCAAAGGGGTCCAGTCCCAATTTGCTCTCTCTCAGGGTCAAATAGGGGACTCCATCTCTTGAGGAGAACCAGGGTCATCTCAATGTGCCAATACCTAGCAAGGGCCAAATCCGTATATTTTTTTTTTTTTTTTGCAAAGTGAAGAGCAAACCAACCCCTGGGAAGAACCTGCACCTCAGGCAGTTCCTTAAGTAAAACACCCCAAATCTCCCTGACCCATGAGGTAAGCCTGGTTGTCGAATAAACCCTGCCACGAACATGCCCGACAAGTACTCTGCTAGCCATATATGTCGCTTCCCTGATTGCAGAGGTCTCGCCGAACCGAATCATGATATCCTTGGAAGTCGCCTTCACACTTTGTCTTTCTCTTCCCTGAGTGAGGTGTAGATGGGTGATCCGCCAAAGGGTCAGGGGAACCTTCCAGGGGGATGTTTTTTTTCAGACTTTACCTTGATCGCAGGGGTCTTGAAGCAGCCTAATGGTGAGTGCGCAGAAGGAGGGTTTGGAGCCACGGAGGTATGGATGTCTTCAGGTGGTGTGCTGAAGAAAGTCGAAATGGACGGATGGGGGTCGAAAGAGGGCGATGGAGGCATGTTCATGGTCAGAATGTGCAAAGTGCCTGGAGATAATGGAGAATAGTCCAATGCAGGGGATTCAATAGAGAGCGAGCCAATGAAAAGGGGAGCAGAACAGTGCCCCGACAAGGTAACCACCGGCGACGAAATAGGTGGAACAGGGTCAGACGGGAGACTAGGGCCAGCTGCTGGCATAGTGAAGCTAGGGTTTCCAAAAATGACACCATCCCGCTGGGGATCCTCGGAAAAATCGAGCTCCTCAACTTCCATTGAATCCCCCATGATGCAAGCAGAAACAGACATTAGAAAGTGACGGACGAGGCTGCAACGGAAGCGGCGGACAATACTGGCGGTCGATGGGTACACTGCTCTAGTTGTCTGCAAAGAGCTGTAGTAAAAACCTAGGGTTTTACCCTAAATCCTTACAGAAAACTCCTGTAATCAACATCTCTCTCCCGACCCTCAATTATTCTAAAACCTTACCGGACATTATATTGGAATGCAGACAAGAATTCTGGATTCGTTGTAACTAAATACATCAGTTCGATTAATGTCACAAAAGGTAAGTACAAGTATGAGTAATTGTGTTCAGAGGGGCTCTACATTACATTTAAAAATAATAAAATAATATTGACATTAACCAATTAAAAATAAAAATAACAAAAGAAATGAATAATAATAAAATAATATTGACATTAATAAATTAAAAAATATTAATAACAAAGGAAATGAATGTTAGCCATAAATAAAATATTTTAATTTCCACTTTAATTTTATATAAAATTTTGTAGAGTTTGATATGTAATTCATTATATATATATATATATCATGTTTTTACTACAAGTTATAAATAACATAATTTTATATAAAGAAATAAAATAATCTAAATAAAAATATTCCTATATGTTCACTTTCAAGTGTGAGGAAGCTTTTGCAATTATTTTATTCTTAATATGGAGTTCATATATAATAATAAAAAAAATATTAATAACAAAAGTTTAATATGGGAATGTTGAGAGAGAGAGCTCTTATTCAATATATGTTGTAGGACAATTTAATTATAAGTTGCATTGGTAAAAGTTAAACTAACAATGCCACTCAACATTATAAGTTGCATTGGTCAAAGTTAAACTAACAATGGTTAACCCAAGTTCATTTCTAGAGTCCTCTTTTGGCAAGGATTAATAAGTTATTTTTATTCTAGGTATGATGGAGATTTGTAATTCTTTGAATAAATTTGAAGTTGGTATGTAACACTAAAAAGTGTGTGTGTGTGTGTGAGAGAATATATATATATATAAAACGAGAGAGAGCATTAAAAAATACCAATAACAAAAACAATTCTATATATTATATAAAAAAGTGAATTTTTTGTTTGTTTGTCTAAGTTAAAACATTTTATTAGTGTTTTCCATCTTAACTCCAAATCCATCAAGAGTTAAGATGAATTAAATCTCTCTCTATCTCGGGGTAATATTTCAAAAAAGATTAATAACAAAAATAATTCTACACATTGTACCCAAGAAGTGAAAATTAAAAAGTTCTTATAGTTAAAACATTTTATTAATGTGTTCCATTTTAATTATAGAGCTATCAAGAGGTGAGAGTAATCAAATCTCTTGATTTGCAAACCTTCAAATATTGCAATAAAAAGAGGTTTGTATTTTGAGAAATTTGATCCCTCTCATCGCTTGATAGATTCAAAGTTAACATGGATCTACGCTGGTATAGATAGGTAGTGGTGTTGCTTAATTCTTTTGTAACAGAGAAAATGTCTTTTGAATTCAAGAAAAAGAAGATTTCAATGGTAATTTGGAAGCCTTTGTGAGAGTTGTGTCTTCAAATAATGTTGAGCTTTCCTTTTATGTAATATGTTTTCAATTACAATAAATGAGCATGCATCATTGCAAGATACAATTACTCAAAATTACGGATATTAAAGAATAGTTCTTGACCATTGATTGAAACTTTGTTGTGACTTTGAATGTTACCACTATGAACATTGATGTAAAGTTTCAATCACTGTGCAATAAACTCTTATAACTATGTACATGGAAAAACGATTTGATAGTTGCAAGGAGGGCCATATGAAGAAACATTATAAAAAGAAGTTCGTTGATAAAAAAACCCGAGGGGTTGGAGTAGGCTAATGTTATAGAGCATACAAAGGAGTTGTTGGCAATTTATGTGTTTGATGGCCAAGAGAGAATCATATTAGTTTGTCATTTTCTTGCTATGTAGAATTAGGTGCATCATGACATGTCAAATGATTAACAATTGTGGTTTAGAGAATACATTGTTTGTACTACCTCTAAGGATTAAGTAAACTTTGATGGTGGGGAAGAGCTCATAGTAGAGGTTCAAAGGAATGTTTATTTTATTTTTATGTATTAAAGGAGGGAACATGTTTATTTTATTTATGTTTACTATGCTAGGAATGTAACTTAATTTACACTTGGTTTGTCATAGTATAAGGAACAACCCTCATTTAAATGCCATCTTTTGACAATCACAAATACTACATGGTTAGAAACAAACAATGAAGAATGGTACTTTTGTTGTGGAAAATTATGCACCATCTAGATTGGTTGACATTGGACAAGTTAGGGAGTGTGCATTGATAGCCAAGTCTACTAGGCCTTAGTGCGATTTGGTATGTACAATATGGGCACCAATTTGGCTCGAGAATTTTAGAGATGGACTTCTTAACGTCCAAAAATATAGATATGATGTTTAACATCTAGGTAATCAAGCAACTCAAACCTCCATTTGATGAAGATCAAGTTCGTAGAGCAAAAAAAAGGTCTTCTTATAGTTAAAACATCTCAACGTTTTCTTTAATGAACTAGTAGACTGATATATGTGTTCAACCTCTTAACCATTTCTTTGAATTATTAGAATATTTATGTATGTGTTTGACAATTAACCATGAATTTACAAGAAAACATACAAGTAGCTCATGCAACACATTGAGACACTAGATACAAATTTTTGTTATTGTGATGTAAAGGCAAGCACCCGCTCCTTTTTTTACATCAATTTTCTGTAGGATTCTACCAACATGAGGCTTCTACTTCAATTTTCTTCTGCAAGTTACAACTCATTGGGAAGCTCCTACTCCCTCTTCTATAGGCTTCAATTGCTCTTTTTCAGGCTACTACATGATAGGAGACAACAATCCATTGATACATAAAAGTTTTAATATGTTGGTTTGCCTGGTCTTTAGTAGTGAATTCGTCTTTTCTTTGGCCTTGTCCTGTACTTTGTATCTTCTCTCTTTACAACTTATCTCCCGTTCTTCCTCAATTCTACTTCACGTTTGCTCCACTTTATCTTCCTCTCTTTGGCAAGCATTTCGTAAAGTGGTTCTCACAAAAGATCAAATTCACTAACAACATTATCATTGAAAACACATTTTTTTATATGCATAGTTTGTTGGCTATTTGTATTCCAATGCATGAATTTGTAGTAAAAGGTTGTCTTTTTGTATTCCAAGGCTCTTTGCGGTCTACCTCTTCATTTTCGAATCTGAAGATCAAGTGAAGACAAACAAACCTTGTAATATTCGAAAACTAGAATAATGAGTCAACAACAATGATTGCACTATATGGCTTGGAAATGTAAATTCAACATATATTATTGTACTATATAGTGCCTTCTTGCAAACGCAAACTCAACATATATAATATTCAAAGCTAATAATAACATTTATATTGAATGAATGAAAATTTCTTTAGTTCCCATTTGTTCACTTAGCTTATGAACGAAACAACATCACAAACCTTGATCAAGAAACATTGCTGGCTTGCATTTAAAATTGTTGTCAACTGCATTATTGATATGAGTTTAAACATTATTGATTTGAGTTTGCTAATGAAACATTACTTCTTATACTGTCAAGTCATCGCTTCATTGGATCCAAACATTACCAACATTCTTCCCCTTTGGCATTGATGGTAACATTGATTTTTGCCTCGAGAATCAATCCTCCTTACCTCCTTGAGAATCACTTAACCTTATTTCTCCTTGTTAGCCCAGGTGGTAACTCCACAACACGAATTGTGTTTTTGCATTCAGATTGATCATGGATATATACATGGAGGGAGAGGGTCTTGGGCTTCACCTCCCAGTGTTTCTTCATATTCCTAATCTCCTAATTTTCTATTTACATTCTTTACATGAATTTCCTAATCCCAAAGATTAGATGTTAACATTACCCCCCTTAATATGAAGGGATGTTGGTGAGTTTAAGCATCATTTTGAATCTTTCAAACTTTTCTCTTACAAGCGCTTTGGTGAAGATGTTTGCAATCTACTCATTTGTGGAAAAATTGCGTAGATGGATTTTCTTGGCCTCAACATGATGTCGAATCAGAGGGTATTTTGTATTGATGCGTTTTGTTCGATCATGGAACTTTGGGTTTTTGGCCAACTTTATTGCAGAAGTGTTGTCAATCATGAGAGGAGTTGAATGCATTTGTTTCTCTTGCAAATCTTCCAAAATTTTCTTGAGCCATAGAATTTCTTTTGTTGCTTCAGTTGCTACCACATATTTAGCCTCAGTTGTGGAATCTACTGGAACTGATTGTTTGCGTGATCTCCAGGAGACAACTCTTGATTCAAGACTCATAACATAACTTGAAGTAGATACCCCAGTTTCATTGTCTACATCAAAGTTTGAATCAGAGTATCCAATCAAGATGAAATCACCCACCTGTGTATACTTGAGTTCAAAGTCTTAAGTTCCCTTCAAGTAATTTAGAACTCTTTTTGTAGCAGGCCAATGTCCCTCACAAGGATTTTGCATAAACTTGGAGAGGATTCCAACAACAAATGAAATCTCTGCTTTGGTAGTAGTAAGGTAGTTGACACTTCTTACAAGATGTCTATATTTTGTTGCATCCTCAAATTCTTTTCCTTTAATGGATGTGAACTTCAAGTTCTATTCCATATTGCACTCAGCCATGCCAAACTTGTTTAACAGATCTCCAATGTACTTCTGAGAGAGGAATATAAACTTCGGATGTTGAGTTACTTTAATACCAAAATAGTAGTGAACATAGCCCAAGTCAGTGATTTCAAAACCTTTCCTCAATTTCTTCTTTATGGATGCAATGTAGCTCTCATTGTTCCCTATCATCAAATGATCATCTACATACACCACAAGATATACCACTGTTTTGCCAACTTTCTTGATAAACAAAGTTGCATCATTAAGATCACAATGTTTGAAGTTGAGTTTCAGAAGATGCTCAGTTAACTTTTCATACCAGGCTCGCGGTGCTTGCTTTAGGCCATACAAGGATTTCACAAGCTTGCATACTTTGTGTTCTTGGCCCTTCAGAACAAATCCTTCTTGCTGGGACATAAAAACATTTTATTTCAGATCTCCATTCAAGAAAGTAATTTTTTACATCCATCTCATGGAATTTCCAACTGTTCTGAGCTGCGAAGGAAAAGAGTGTCTAGATGGTAGCCCATTTTGCTGTGGGGGAAAAGTCTCCTCATAATGGACGCCTTTTGTGCAAAACCTTTTGCCACAAGCATGGCTTTGTGCTTGTCAAGTGAGCCATCAGCGTTATAAGCCAATTGGTTTGGTTCCCAACGGAGAATCAACTAGCTTCCAAGTCCCATTCTTTATCAAGGCATCATACTCCTTTTGCGTTGCTTCTTTCCATTCATTAGGAGAAGCAAATTCTTTGAAGGAAGTTGGTTAAAAATCTGTAGACAAATTCAGTTCACAATCATAAGAAACATCCATATCAATAGGTGAATCGGAATCGTCTACATCACCTCCATTTTGCTTGGTTGAATTTCTTGTTCCTGTCTTTCCAGCCTCATCAGGATGAACACTTTCAAGTGTCTTTGTCAGCCATTTTGGAGGACCTTTCTGAGATGGCCCATGCTGCTCAGTTGATTGAGTTGGGACTAAATCAAGATTGAGTCTCCCAATTCTGTCAATCACATCACTCAAATTGTCATCAGTGGATGGAGCTTCATGTGGGGGAGAGAGTGCTTCAGAATAATATTCCACAGATTGATCAAGTATAGGAATCCTCCCTTTAAGATGTGGGATTTGATTATCAAATTCTTGAAATGACTTTGCATGTCCGAATCTATCCAAACGTTCAAGCTTCTGCTCAACAATATTGTCAGCCTTGGAAGATTCAAGAAAGATCACATCTTTAGATACAACAAAATTCTTATTAACTTCATCGTAGAGATGATATGCTTTGAAGGTATTTGAATACCCCAAGAAGATACACTTACGACTCCTTGCACCAAGTTTGTTTATTTGTTCCTTATGTATCAAGGCATAGTAGGTGGAACCAAAGACCTTGAGATGTTTTACCGAAGGAAATTGACCATACCAAATCTCAGAAGGGGTCTTGTTTCTATTAACATTAGATGGACACCTATTTTTTACATACACACACATAGAACTGCATCAATCCAAAACATCAATTTTACATTCTTGAAAACATCATGGAACGTACCATATTTAAGATTGTCCTATTAGTTCTTTCAGCAACTCCATTTTGTTGGGGATTATAAGGCATAATTGTTTGATATTTGATGCCATGCCGGCGAAGATAGTTTTTAAATTTACTTTCCATTATCACTGCGAATAGAGATAATATGAGATTGCACATCATTTTCAATCCATGCATGAAAGTTCTTGAATGTTTGAAAAACGTCATATTTGTTTTTCGCTAAGTAAAACGAACACGTTCTGGTGTAGTCATCAATAAATGTCATCATATATTTATTTCCATTTACAAAAGGAACAAGCATTGGGCCACATAATTCTGAATGAATAAGTTCAAGTTTTCTATGTCTTCTGGAATGTCAATCACGGAAAAATTGTGTGCTATGCTTTCCTAGAATACAAGCATCACATTGCTTAAGTTTCCTAGGAATTGTAGGTAAACCAGTAATGCCATTTTTCTTCAGTAAGCGAAAGCTGTCATAGTTCAAGTGTCCAAATCTAGCATGCCATAAAATAATTCATGGAAATGTACCTTCATCATAATGGGAACTATATGAGAAGTTTTGTGCACGAGCATAGGTACCTTGCAACTTCAGGAGTCTTTCTTTTTCTATCCCCGTCATGACAAGTGAACGATTTGATGTTTTTCTGACCTCAACCTTGCCATCAAACATATGAATGGAGTGTCCTCACTGGCGGATGTGGAGGAAAGACAAAAGTTTTCTCCTCAACTCTGGGAGGTATAGAACATCATGCAGAAGAAAGTCTGGAAGATCAGGTAATTTGTGCCTGATGGTGCGAAGCCCTGTTGTTTGAGTTTTGACTTATCTGCAAAATATACTGCTTTATCAACATTGTGAGTGAATTCTTCAAAAAAATCTCTCCTAAAAGTCATGTGGAAAGTTTTTCTTGAATCAGGCAACCAATCATCTTTCCGTGAAGCAAGTGAAGCATTGAACAAGTCTTCATTTACTCCAATATTGCAGTGTGCCACAACATAATGGGCGACTTCAAGTGGTTTACCTTACTCTTTCTCATGGGTTTTTCCTTTGGATTTATTTCTTTCTTGCTCAACTCTGTCCCAAGGAAACTTACATGTGGATGCATCATGTCCATCTCTATTGCAACATATGCAATGAAGATCATACTTTTCTCCTTGGAATTGTCTACCCCCTGCCTCCAAAATTCCTTCTTCCTCTACCTCTTTGACCACCTCTTCCTCTAAAAGAATCTTGTGCTTCTTCTCTTTATGTGCAAGACACACAACTTCTTCAGAAGATTGAGAAGTTGTCTTCTTCCCAAAATCCTTCTCTTTCAACAAACTTCTTCTCAAGGGAGTCAAAGGTAATCTCCTTGAGGTTTCCACTTGCTTGCAATGACTCAAGTTAATTTTATTAAGTAGGATATAACGCCTTGACATAAGCTATCAAAAGAATGTCTATTTGAACACTAGTGGTTTTGATATCATGCATCATAGATATTACCTCCGACGCTAAAGCAAGCGGGTCATCTTTTTTCAATTCAAGACTGAACAATTCAATCATCAATTGGACAAATTCAAGTTCAGAGTGTGAGTCATAGAGTTCCTTCAACTTCTGTAAGGCTTCAAAAGCATTTGAAAATGTTGAAATATGGTGACTCACCTCTTCATTTATAGATTCCGCAATCAAGACATAGGCCTTGTTGTTTTTGTTTTCCCAAATGGCAATCTCCTTATCCGAGGTGCGCTTTGCAGGTTCATTATCTCCTTCTCCTATACAAACTCTTTTCCACAACTCATTGAAAATGAGAGTGTGATTTATCTTCCATGACCATTCAAGATAGTTATTTTCCAGAGAGAACTACTCCAACAATAGATATCAATGAATGCAACTAAAAATGTACTCATGGTGGAAAAAAAATGCACTTCTGCTAATATTTGAGGACAAAGGTATTATATGGGGGAGGGTCATATGGGGAAGGGAATATATGGGGGAGAGAGTTTATGGGGGAGGGTGTATACGGGGAAGGGTAATATATGCATTATATGACTGTGCTAATAACATTGTAAAACCAAAGGTAACAAAACTGTGGTAATAACACAGGAGTAGCGGGAATGGAGGGTGGATTGAGTTTTGTTGCGGGAGGAATGGCGGTGGTAGAGTATGGGAAAAAGTGCCATGAGGATCGGAGCCAACAATGTTATGGGAGTCGAACCTGGCATGACTGTAAAACGAGACTATGCAGAAGAGGACGAGCACTAGACGACGGAGGGGACCGGGAGTGTCGATTGTTCAGTCGTCGACTGAGAGAGTTGTGAGCACAGTCGAAAGGAGAAGGGAAACCGGTGTGAGAAGATAAATCAATGTGTGGGAGGTAAGGCGACTGCAAAGGTCGAAAGGGGCGTATGACTGTGTCTAGGAATCCCCACGGAGTCATGAGCACGCTGGAGTTGGAGGTATGAGAGCGCAGTGGTAACCAGTGAGTACTAGGGAGATATATATATGAAAGGCCTGTCTAGCTTAGAAAATCACGCCAGGAGGAAGTAGGTCGTAAAACTATCATATAACATATAACACCATCATTCACATACATATCGCTTGGTCTCCACACTCACTACACATTTGTTTCATCCTCCATGTAGACTGTCGAAGAGTGGGGCAGTCTCAACTCGGTCTCCACAAAAATGATACCTCGTTCAATAAATGATACATTGTTCAACAAAATCCCTTCACAAAAACAATAGCTCGTTCAACAAAAATGCTCACAATGGATATTCGACGCAACTTTAAGGAATATTAATGCAAAAAATCTTGCAGAGAATGGAGGGACAAAATACGTTAGAAAACTGACAGGAGTTACAACACAAAAAAACTAATTTAGGAGCTGGCTCTGATACCATGTTAGGCCAAGAGGTAACTCCACAATGCGAATTTTGTTTTTGCATTAAGATTGGTAATGGATATATTCATGGAGGGAGAGACTCTTGGGATTCACCTCCCAATGTCTCTTCATATTCCTAAATTCCTTATTTTCTATTTACATTATTTACATGAATTTCCCAACCCAAAGATTAGGTGTCAACACTCCTAACCTTCCCCTTTAACATCAATGGAAAAGGGTTCAATTTACAATGAAAATCAACAAGGAGATATCTGTTGGAAAATCGTAAACGCAGAAAGATTTTCTTAACTTGTTAATTACTTGTGATCTTTTAGTTATCTTCTTTTAGTTCTTTAATTTCTTTGTCTTCTTATCTTCAAGAAACTACCAAAACTAAACCTGAAGATCAATGACACAAGATGTATGCCCTCATCCAGGGAAAAACCCAAAAAATCTCCTCTTTTTCAATAACCAAATCAAATGAGAAAACCAAGACACTTTGACCAAGACCAAGACCTCCCTCCATCCATCATGTCAACCTCTCATGAAGCTAAGTCAAACTGTGAAAGTCAAGTAAAGATAAAGCATCTTAAAACAAGCAAGGGTCTGTTTACTTCTGCAACTTTGGCTCTACAATTCTGAAATTCGTACTGTATCTTTGACCCTGCAATTTCGCTGTCCCATTTGACGTCTTCACAAAATTTCGGTCTTTCTTCTTCTTCATTTGGTCTCCTTTATTTATGCAATGATAAGTCCTTTCTTCAAAAACCTTTTCACACTCTTTTCTCGACTATCCGGTTGCAGATCGAATCTTGCTTTTTTTCTTATCCCAAACTAAGTGGAATTCATGGGTATATATAGTAGTTTGTGGCTGTTCCTTGAGGTCGACATGAGGATATTGAGGTTGACTTGTAGGCCGACGTGATGGTGGAGGCAAATTACACCAAAATAATTTTATTTTTGTGATACAAAATGCCCAATAAGGGTCTAAACCATAATGACAAGGACATAGTCTCATGACTCAACCCTAGAAGCCTTCAATGGAGGCTTTGACCTAGAAATAGAATAATAAAGCATGAAACCCATGCTAATAAATAATTTTTCTTTTATAATAAATTCTCTTTTTCTTTCTTTTAATAAGTACATGACTCAAATGCAATAATGAAGACTGATACTAGTTACATTTCTAGACACTCACTTTTAACTAGGGAGGTATTCATAATTGTTCAACTGGTACAACGTTGCCCTCAATTTGAAGTGTTCAAAATCCAAGAAGAGTACAACAACATATGAAATTCTAGGGATACCATCACTTCCATGGTGTTTCACATCAAAGATACAAGTGTCATGACACTATTACAAAGAATCCAACTCAAGGATTCCAGTGCCATACACTCATCCAAGGATCTAAGACACTTATCAGGCCTAAGGTGTTATCTAGGCATCTTCCACTATAGGCACCATCATGCTTCAGTCCTAACAAAACCCATAGGGATATAGGTATAATATCAAAGGTCATAGCTCCACAAGACCAATGATCCCCTCCCTCACCGAGATTCATACATCATCAACGGGATGGCCAAGGTGTCATCCCAATTACCATCATACAAACAATTTTATGGTACTTCATCTCTCCCTCTCAAACATCAATCCAAGCATGCTTATCAAATATTCAAAACTTCTTAGAGAGAGATTCATAGATCAGCTACTTGTTTAACCATTAGAACATCTAGTAGCTTCACAACACCAACCAGTATAAAACATCCAATGTATAAGTTCTTGTATGCTAGCATGAAATTCTAGGGTCTTCAACCATTTTGATGCTCCTTAATTTATCACATAATCTAAACACGTCTCCACAAAAGCTTCCTTTAACTTCTTCAGTAACAGCCAACTCATCCTCAACACTTCTTCTATAAACATCCAAGTCTTGCTCACAACTTTATCAATCACGAATAACCATCAATAGTGCTTCAACTATTCTCCGATCTCAAACACCCTCATGGCCTTCTTATCATGTCATCAACTATGGAGGAGATTCAATTCTTTTCAAATTCTCTCTCAACTAGGGATATTTACACTTTCCTTTATCCAAGTTCCTTCTCAACTAGGGGATAAATCCATCAACTATCTTGTTCTTCCAGTCACACAGGTTCTTTCTTTTGCATCATTATCTCATCGCATAATTTCGACCTTTAAAAACTTCATTTCTTCAGGATCATTATTCCTTATAATTTCACATAACAACAAGGTCATCTATCAATTTATAATGCCTACAAGATACAACTCCCTCTCTCCAACATGCTAATCAAGTAATTATTAGGTAGGTAAAAATCTTCAACATGTTGAAGATTATGTACCTACAAATATTCAACAAGAATTTCAACCAAGTACAAATATACATGTACATGAGTATGGAATCAATTTCAATTTTATCAATGTTAGCATATCATCACAATGGGAGCATCTAGGGTTATCAAAACAATAAATCAAACTTTAGACATCCAAAACCTTAACCAGGGTTACTTCTTTCATACCCTTGACTTTTTACAACAACTTTTCTAGGGTTTTTTCACAAACTCTGGATTTCATAAAAACTAAACCTTAGATATCACCAACTAAATAAAGTTAGCATTCCAATCATATTTTACATCTATGGTTTCATTATCATACCATAGAATTTTATATCAATATTCTACTAGGGTTTTATCGTAAACATTAAAACTCTAATGTGAGGTATATAATAGCTTGACCAAGCTAGGGTCTCAATCAAACGTAAGCACATACACCTAGGGTTTCATTCCTAGGATCTTATATTGACTATTACAAGGGTTTTGTCATAAAACCTAATTCCAAAATCTAGGGTTTCATCATATATGCTATACATCAACAACAAACTCTAAAAGGATAGTGTTTCATAACATCAACAAATCCTAAACATCAAAGAGTAGGATTTTATCATATGTTTTAGACTAGATCAGAAAACCCTAAGTAAGCTAGGGTTTTATAGTGAACCCTAAAGTTTAGGGTTTTGCCAAAATTAACAAAATATAGATAGTACAATAAGGATTGATTTGATATAAATATCATTCATCCTCAACAAAATAAGAATCTTTATAGTGAAACCCTAGACATGAAAGTTAATAATATAAAGAAGATGCAAAATAATCACATCTTCTTATACGAAGGAGACTTGGCACAAGTCTTTATACATACCTCGAGTTATTCCTATCACAAACTTTGTGGGGGTATCTTCTGCAAGAAAGCTTCTTTTACAATACATGTCTTTCCTTTGAAGTCTCCCTTTGAATCTAGCCATAATCCTCATACTTACAAGCTTAGTCCTTCCTAGGAAAATATAAGAGAAAGGACAATTAAGATAAAGCTAGATATATCAACACAGTACTTATCTCTTGTAAGAAGGTGGAAGCTTCTTCATGAAGGGCTCCCTCGTACGTGCAAATATTTACTTGACAAGTGCCACAAAAAATATACAAGTGCATGATTATAAACTAGGCATTTTCAAATCAAAACCCTAAGATATCAATTCTAGTGTTTCAAATTCAATTCTATACTTACTAGGGTTTTTCATTTCACCCTAAACTACCTACAAACCCTAGAGACTAAAACTAGGGTTTCTATAAGTGGAAAGGAGAACATGGTTATATCTTCTCAACAAACGAGGGTTTTCAAGAGTTTAGATGCCAACAAGTTTCAACATTTCAAACCTTAGAACAAAAAGAGATCCTAATATAATAAGGATTGGACAAAAATAAGTATACTTACCTTAAGGATTGCTTACCTTAGTCCTCCATGTATGCTGCAAAAAGTAATGATCTTCTTCTTTTAGATACGTTGAGTTAAAGGCTACTTCAAGGATTTTCTTCAAACATGCTTCCTTGAATATGGATACAACCTTTCTATTTCAAATTCACTGTAGTTTCATTTGTAGATCTCTATTGAGTTATAATATTTCAAGTTTGTCTTATCATTTGTCTATCAAAGTTCTTCGATTGGATTGGATTATTATTTTTATACCAATTTCAAATCATGATTTTGGATCCTTGTAATAACTTGTAACTATAAACTGCAGCTTAATATTCATCTTCAAATTAATTTTCATGCTCATAATTCTTTTAAACCTCCTTATATACTGGTTTTTTAATGATTCGACCATCTATCCTTTCTCTGCAATTTCGACCCTCTGATTAGGGCATACTTTAGCTATAGTCACAACCCCACAAAATAGGGTGAAATAACTCCCAAAAAACTATGGTCTATCTCCTCCTAGAGGCCTTCTTTACTCGCTGTCCCTTTAGCCATTTTTGCATCCCACTGTAGAATTTTTTGACCCTCCAAAATATCACCTACAAGACTTGTCCTGCAACTAGCATAAAATTAGAAAATTTCAGACTTGTTTTGTGAGAAAACCATCCCTAAACTTAGTACAAAATTCTCCACGTCTTCAGTGGATGATTTTCTCAAACCCGACCTATTGTCACTTGAATTGTACACCAGAATGCGACAACGCTCAGGGCAGGATCCCGACCCTATCCATTTAAGATGTCTCCCTAAATCAGGCTAAGGGGGGTAATCCCTATGGATGAGATGATGAGTTCAGGAGACACAAGTGAATGACCTAGAAACTTGATTGAGGATGATTGACAAGTTTAATTATTTTGCACAACTTGATTAGATTTATTGGAATTATCAATTGGAGACCAATGTCTTAGGAGTCAATTTACTTGCACAATATAAATTAAATTCCAAGTTATCGGATGAACAATTTCCACCAGGATGAAAGACTATCCTATATGAGATGCAATGCCCTAAACTAAGTGAGATGCAAGCTCTTGTTTAATTTTAGTTAGAATGCCTATTTTAGGTGAGAACCCTCAATTCAATCGTCTTGAAACATGTCTCGCAAGAAGGTTGTAGAAATAAGTCCAATGGAAGGAGGCTAAGGCCTTATTAATGATACCTTACGTGGATTTTCAATGAACTAGGTGCCTCCGTTCCTACAAGGGATTGTCCACAAGAGAACTCCAAGGTCACATGTTTTAACCTTAATGCAAGGGTCAAGAACCACAAGCCAATAGAGAAGGGTGGTACTATCTTTCTATCAACTGTGCTTATACTTGGAGGTAAATTTTAATATGCACCACTATTCCTAGAATAGAATCCAAGATGATTATATTATACGATTAAATGAAATTAATCTTTAGAGCATAAATTGCAAGAATTACAAGATTGCCAACAAAAGCTGCTTAAGATTCTTTAAGAAGAGCGTGAGACAATTAGATTTAGAATTATAATCCGACTTGCACTACCGCAACGTTAGCAAACTTTAAACACAAGTATTACAATAATTAATCTCTCAATTAATATAACCAATGCTTTTTCAAATGACAATAGTATTCCACAATTAGCAACTTTAGAACCTTATAAGCTTCCTTTAATAACAATGTCTGTATGAAAAATACAAGTTATCCAAGATAATGCTCTTATCACAATGACATCCAAACAAGAATATTTCCAATGTTTAGCCAATAAATGCCAATTAAATTCACCTTTAGAATATTATCAATCTTGTTATGAGAGTTAATTTGAGAGCCCAACCTAAGTTATTGGCCAACATTGATCTTTATGATTAGAGAATATTAACCATAAATGCAAGAAACTTAAATTCAATTATGAGATCAAGGATGCAACCAAACAATGATGTTATGCAAATGATGTAGTATGTAATATGAGAATGAGATGCAATCATAGATCCTTTCACCACTTAGATCAACACAACATGAGATGCAAATGGCCCAATACAAGATAGATGAAACCCTCTAAGGCTAGAGATGAGTTATTACGAGTTTAGAGCCTCTATAGGCATTCTTTTACTACTCTTCTACAAATGTATATCAGACTTCAAAATTCTTATATTAGAATGACAAAATCACTTAGAAGGGGCACAACAGAGAAGCACATGAGTTGATTAGCCTTATTAAGTTAATATGCAATCTTCATAGGCTTATGTGAAAGTGTTTTTAGGGTTGTTTAATGCATTTAGATTATATTTATTCCATGGTTATAGGAGTGCTTCAAATATGAACATAAAATCAATGAGGAGAAGAGGGGAGAGAAAGAAAACCCTTAGGCCTCGAGGCCGTGTTGAATGGCTAGTTGACTTCCCAATGAGTGCAATGACCTACAAAACCACTTGTTAGTCCAAAAATACTAAAGATCAATGGTAAGAAAATGATGCAATCCACTTCAAACCTTTTCCCAACTTCACTTAAGCCCGCAACGACAATTTTTTAGCATGAAAACCCTTAACTACGCATGCAAAACAAGGATTAGTGTCAAAATCAACTACAAAATCCCACAAATAAACTGATAGAAGTCTACAACAAGGGGAAAAATGGCTCAAAAGGGTTGTGAACTAGGGTTTCAAGGCCAAATAGGCCTACGAATTCCAAAAGAAATCCATAGAGGGCTATAGCCAAGAAAAAAAGGCGTTTTAGGGGTTGCGGCTAGGCCTTAAAGGCCTTAACGCCCTTACATCCAACCTCCAAGAGGGCTGCAACTATGGGAAATACCTATTTGAGGGATGTGGAGAGCAAGATAAATCCATTAGGGTTTGTGACTAAGAGAAAAAGAGCACATAGGGGCTGTGGCTAGCTTCCAAGAGGCCTAAAAATCCAATGACACCCATGCAATCACAAGATTAGCTAATAAAAACCCCAAAAATCATTGAAAAATCAGCTCCTAGAGCTGCAACCCTCATTTCTTGGCTGAGCATTGAGAAATTAGGGCTTGGAAGGGCTAAATATTACCCTCTAGGGCCTAGATCAACCCTCAAAACACCAACGATTTCTTCCTTCAGCTTGGACGACTTGCTGAAAGGGATTAGAGACTCTCAAAACCCTGGTCGTTTAGGCTAGTGAGGCTAATGGCTTCTCAAAATTAAAATCTCTTCAAATCCTTGAGCCAATGTACTTGCAAAAATGAGAAATAGAGAGCCAAGAACCCAATATATACAAAAAAATCCCGAGATCTCCGAAACCCCCAAACCTCAATAACTATACAAACTAAAATGTTAGCATTTAAAAAAATACAAGGGCTAGTGGAAAAATAATTTTACAAATATTTTTTTCTCTCATTAGCATATTAAAACTTTATGGCACAAGTAAATAAATTTGAAGATAATGAGAAAATATTTTTTTACATTTTTGCAAAGCCTTGCTGCATAAAATTTTCGTTAGATGTAGACTTGGATCCAAACAAGGGTGTGATCCCCTCACAGTTCATGAACTTGGAGGCCCATGGATGGATCAACCTATAACTCAATGCACTTTGAATGATAAATTATTAAACAAAACAGGTTCAATTCACACAAAGTATTTATGAACTTGGAGATACCTACCAGATCCCCTAAACTCAAAGTGCTTACTCTATCCTAACACCTAAGGCAAGATACCTGTGCCAATAGATATTATTACTACTAGAAATTGAAATAATAATCAACGTTATAATAGTTCAAATCATATCAATAAAACATCCAGCACATACCACAAATCAACAAACGAGAGACACCTTGAATTGAACCCCAAATACTTTTTATTAAGTGCAAAGAAATTCTAGTAGAGCCTGGCTCAGTGCGTCAGATAATCGTTACATCATCCAAAGATGAAATGAGGAGCTTCATAGCTTCCTTATATAGAAAATGAGAGAAGAAAACCCATGCAAGTGGAAAATAAAGGCTAGTTGGGTTGATTCTCATTAAAATAATTTCATCCATCGATCTTCATTTGAAATAACTTGATCTCCTCTATCGATTATGTTATTTCGAGGAAAAAATCGAATTTCTCTTAAAATCCCTTTTTTATTAGTTCTAAAAATGTTTTTTTGGACTTTTATCCTCAAAGCATTCAATTTGACTTGACCCACAAATTTTTGATGATTTTCCATTAGGAGATAATTTAATTTATCTCAAATTATTTTTTGACTAAAAAATAATTAATTTTCTGGTTAATTATTTTCTTTTTATTTTTGCGAGAAAAATTAATAAAATACCCAAGAGGGAAATAAATATATTTCCACCCTCTAAGTGTGTCTATAATAAAATAATTTAGCCATGGTATTTAAATATGAATAACCATGCACTAAATTATTCCTATACACACTTTTACATCAAAATATTACATTATGAACCCTTAGAAGGGGAAACCCACATTTGACATAAATGTTCAATATTTTACCCAATTATGCCACAAAACACATGATCTAATATGAAAAATAAATATACTCGATAAACATTAGGACTCACATAAGGCTTCGTCAATGAGTTCCACCCTAGCTTTGGGGTATATCTAGGAGAAAAACTCTGCTGATTATCCGTGTAAACAAACACACATAATTCGGGGAGGTTGAAAAAATCCCTAGTATGAAACTCTTTGAGAAGAATCATAGGCTTACCTAGGTGTTATTACATTGCTTAATAGTCATACTAGAATCATTTATGATAAATTCGCAGAATTTGGGATTATAGTGATAAAATTGATGTTGAATAATGACAAGTATCTTTGAAAAAAATTGTCAACACGACCATGTACATGTCATCACGATCCAAACAATTATCCAAAAACAACTTTCCTTGTTCACTTGGCCTTCTAGAGAAGCGACCAAGATTTTAGTTTCTTGTTTTTATTGAAAGAGGTCTTGATCTCCTTGTATCTTTCTTGCAAACAAAATCCTTCATAAGATCTTCAAGGTGCCTTTTCCTTCTTCACCTTAGCTCTGACACCATGTTGGAAAATCATAAAGGCATAAATATTTTCTTAACTTGATAATTACTTGTGATATTTTAGTTCTCTTCTTATAGTTCTTATTTAATTAATTTATATCTTCTTATCATCAAGCAACTATCAAAACAAAACACGAAGATCAATGACACAAGATGTAGGCTCTTAGCCAAGGCAAAACCCTCTTTGAGGGGAAAACAAAAAAAATCCTCTTCTTCAAGAACCAAATCAATTGAGACAACCAAGACCATAACCTCCCTCCATCCTTCAAGTCAAGCTCTCATGAAGATAAGTCAAACTTCCAAAGTCAAGTCAAGATAAAGCATCTCGAAACAAATCATCAAGGGTTTGTTTACTTCTGCAACTTCGACTCTGCAATTCTGAAATTCGTACTATATCTTCAGCCTTGCAATTTCACTGTCTTATCGTAGACATCTTCACACAATTTTGATGTTCTTCTTCTTCGTTTGGTCTCATTTATTTATGCAATGATAATTCCTTTCTTCAACAACCTTTTCACTCTTTTCTTGACTATCCAACTGCATATTGAATCTTGCTTTTTCTTATCCCAAACTAAGTTGAAATCATGGGTATATAGAGTAGTTTGTGGATGTTCTTTGAGGCCAACATGAGGATCTTTAGGCTAAATTGTAGGGCGACTTGATGGTGGAGGAGAATTACATCAAAGTAATTTTATCTTTTTGATGTAAAATGGCCAATATGGGTCTAAACCATAATGACAAGGACATAGACTCATGACTCAACCCTAGAAGCATTCAATGGAGGCTTTGACCTAGAAATAAAATAATAAAGCATGAAACCATGCTAATTAATAATTTTTCTTTTTCTTTATTTTGATAAGTACATGACTCAAATACAATTATGAAGATTGATACTAGTTACATTTCTCAACGCTCCCTCTTAACTAGGGAGGTATTCATAATTTCTCAACTGGTAAATGGTTGAACCCAATTTGAAGTGTTTAGAATCCGAGAAGAGTACAAAAATATACACAATGCTAGGGATACCATCCTTTCTAAGGTATCTCACATCAAATATACAAGTGTCATGACACTAATACAAATAATCCAACTCAAGGATTCCAATGCCATACACTCATCCAAGGATCTAAGACACTTATCAGGACTAAGGTGTTATCCAGGCATATTCCAATATAGGTACCATCAACTTCAATCATAACACCAACCCATAGGTATCTAGGTATCATATCCAAGGTCAGAGCTACACAAGACCAATGATACCTTCCCTCACCAGGATCCATACATCATCAACGGGCCGACCAAGATGTTGTCCCAAGTACCATAATACATGAAGTTTTATGGTACTTCGTCTCTCCCTCTCAATCATCAATCCAAGCATGCTTTTCAAATATTCAAAAATTCTTAGGGGGCGATTCTTACATCAACTACTTGTTCAAACATTAGAACATCTAGTAGCTTCACAACCCCAACCAGTATAAAACATCCAATGTATATGTTCTTGTATGCTAACTCAAAATTCCGGGGTCTTCAACTATTCTTATGTTTCTTAATTTATCACATAATCCAAACACATCTCCACAGAAGCTTCCTTTAACTTCTTCAACAACACCCAACTCAACCTCAACACTTCTCCCAAAAACATCCAAGTCTTGTTCACAAATTTATCAATCACGAATAACCACAAATAGTGCTTCAACTATTCTCCAATCTCAAACATCCTCATGGCCTTCTCATCATGTCATCAACTATGGAGGATATTCACTTCTCTTCAAACTCCATCTCAAATAGGGATATATACACTTTCCTTTATCTAAGTTCCTTCTCAACTAGGGTACAAGTCCATCAACTATCTTGTTCTTCCAACCCCAAATACTCTTTCTTTTGCATCATCATTTTATAGGAGAATTTTGACCTTCCAAAACTTCATTTATTTAGGAACATCATTCCTTATAACTTCCAAGGGAGACAAGGTCATCTATCAATTACAACTCCCTCTTTCCATCATGCACACCATTTCATTATGAGGTAAGTAAACCTATTAAACACCTTAAAGACTATGTACCTGCAAATATTCAACAAGAAGTTCAACCAAGTATAAATTTACATGCACAGGAGCATGAAATCAATTTTATCAATGTTAGCATATCATGATAATGGGAGCATCTATGGTTATCAAAACAAGAAATCAAACATTAGACATCCAAAACCTAAACAAGGGTTACATCTTTCATACCCTAGATTTCTTACAACAACTTTGCTAGGGTTTTCTCACAAACCCTAGATTTAATCAAAACTAAACCTTAGATATCAACAACTAAATAAAGTTAGCATTCCAATCATATTTTACATCTAGTGTTTTATTATCATACCCTAGAATTTTATATCAATCTTCTACTAGGGTTTTATCGTAAACATTAAAACTCTAATGTTAGATATGCAACAACTTGACCAAGCTAGGGTTTCAATCAAACAAAATCACATAAACCCAGGGTTTTATTCCTAGGATCTTATTTTGACTATTACAATGGTTTTGTCATAAACCCTAAATCCAAAAATCTAGGGTTCCATCATATATCATATACATCAAAACCAAACCCTAGAATGCTAGGGTTGCATAACATCAACAAACTCTAAACACCAAGAGAGGATTTTATCATATGTTTTAGACTTTATCAACAAAACCTAAGTAAGCGAGGGTTTTATAGTTAACCCTAAAGTTTAGGGTTTTACCAAAATTAATAAAAGATAGATAGTATGGTAAGGATCGATTTGATCTAAATATAAATAATCCACAACAATATAAGAATCTTTATAGCACAACCCTAGACATGAAAGTCTTAAATATAAAGCAAATGAAAAATGATCACATCTTCTTATATGAACAAGGATTTATACATACCTCAAGTTGTTCCTATCACAAACCTTGTAGGGTATCTTCTACAACAATGATTCTTTTACAATACACGTCTTTCTTTTGAAGTCTCCCTCTAAATATAGCCATAATCCTCATACCTGGAAGCTTAGACCTTCCAAGTAAAATATAAGAGAAAGGAAAATAAAGATAAATCTAAATATATCAACATAATACTTATCTTTTATCTTCTACAACAATGATTCTTTTACAATACATGTCTTTCTTTTGAAGTCTCCCTCTGAATATGGCCATAATCCTCATACCTAGAAGCTTAGACTTTCCAAGTAAAATACAAGAGAAAGGACAATAAAGATAAATCTAAATATATCAACATAATACTTATCTTTTGTAAGAAGGTGGAAGCTTATTTATGAAGGGTTCCCTCTTACCTGCAACATTTACTTGACAATTACCACAAAAATATACAAGTACAAGTGCGTGATTTTAAACTATGGATTTTCAGATCAAAACCTTAAGATATAAATTCTAAGGTTTCAAATCTAATTCTATACTTACTAGGCTTTTCCATTTCACCCTAGACTACCTACAAACCCAAGATACCAAAACTAGGGTTTCTCTAAATGGAAAAGAGAATAGGGTTAAAGCTTCTCAACCAACTTGGGTTTTCATGAGTTTATATGCCAACAATTTTCAACATTACAAACCCTATAATAAAAAGTGATCTTAATATAATAAGGATTAGACAAAAACAATTATACTTACCTTAGTCCTCCATGTATGCTGCAAAAAGTAATGATCTTATTCTTTCAAAGATGTTGAGTTCAAGGACTACTTCAAGTATTTTATTCAAACATGCTTCCTTCATTGGTTTTTCTTTTTTAATCATGCTTCCTTGAATATGGATACAACCTTTCTATTTCAAATTCATTGTAGTTTCATTCGTAGATCTCTGTTGAGTTATGTTAATTTTTGCAACTAGGGTAAAATTCCACATTGGACAACTCAAATTACCAATATAATGCTTTCATTGAATTCCTCTTTTTGAGAGGACCAAAATCGACCTAAAGATCACCTAATTTGGTCAAGCAGAAGTTAAGTTTTGAATTATTTTATTCATACATACATTATGCAATGGGTCAACCCTAACCACATGTGTAACTTCTTGGGTCAAAATTAACCCCAAGTGAACCCTCAGGAAATCTTATAAATAGAAGTGAACTCAAGTTAATTTCATCACATTCATCAATCCATTTTCTATTCTTCTCTTTTGTCTTGGTTCGCACAGGTTCGACGGAAGGAGTTCACACAAGGGTCCAAAATCACAGGTGTGAGGTTTGCTCTGAGTTAGGGTTTTCTGGGTTCTGGAGGCTGGCACAAAACATGAAAATTTTAGTCCTTGGATGTTGGCACAAAGTGGACAAGACAACGTCCAAAGAGCCCTTGTTAAGTTATGGTATGTTCTATGCTTATAACAATTTACTTCTTTTCCTTATTATATTCCACAGATTAGCAATCACATGTACATAAAGTAAAGTGCAGATAGAACATTAAACGATTGACAGAAAACAAGCCAAGACAAGAGACACAATATGTGGCGGCTAGCCAGGGACAAACCCCATAATGTGTGGGGAAACCCTTTGATAAAATATTCTTTTATCTTCAATAATTCAGCAGAGAGAAATAATACAATAAATCTGATTTATATAAACAGTAGCAAACCCTAGATCAGCAGCATCAACATTAACGACTTCATCATCAAACTAGGGCAGACGATATCTCACAAACGACCGTCGGATCGGCTTGATTCCACCACCAAAAGTTGCGGCTTCCAGAGGAGGTTAAGATGAACCTACAATGCAGTTCAAATGAGGAGATCTTCTAGTCCACGCAGGTCAAACTTTACTTCTGCAGTTGCAGCTTCAGTTTCGGCAGCTTCTGGCTTCAAACTAGGGCAGTTGATATCTTGCAAATTGTCCGTCGGATTGACTTGATTCCACCACCAAAAGTTGCAGCTTTCAGAGGAGGTTTAGATGAACCTACAACATAGTTCAGATGAAGAGATCTTTTAGTCCATGCAGGTCAATATTTACTTCTGTAGTTGCAACTTTAGTTTCAGCAGCTTCCGGCTTTACATGTGTGAGGGAGAGACCCTTTTCTGCGCAGTAGAGAAGAGACTCTTTTCCGCACAGTAGAGAGAAAGAGATGTGATGAGTTGAGTGACTCCAAATGAGGAAAAGTCCTCTTTTATTTATAGACAACTGATGATGTTTGAATAGATGCGACTGTTGGGCTTCTGAGCCTACATGAGTTGTAGATTGGCTTGATAATAATTCCATAATCAAACTAAATTCATATCTCCATAAATACTTATCAGAATCAGATGATCTTTATATCAATCCTACACCTCTCGATGAAAGGAATCTAATAACAATATTGTTAGCCATGAATAAGATGACCCACATGAATTTTTTCCCTAGTTGCCAATTTTAACACTCCCTCTCAACCAGGGAGAACTTCATCTGCAATCTGTCTATCGGTCATTACTATTCATCCATCAAACGCACTACCTTGTACAGCCTGACCCTTGCCCAGCTCTGCTCTATTCTTCCTATTCTGCTTTGTCTTGTTTTTCCCTGTACTGATCTGTACGACTCTTCTTTGTTATGCGCTGCTCTGCTTTATTCTGTTCTGCTCTGCTTTTGTCTAAATTATGAAGAAGAAGAAATGATCGAGGATGTATCATACTGACTCAAAGTCAGTCTCAGAGTATGTACCACTAGTCACAGACCAGTCTCAACCAACCCGAAGTCAGCATCATAGTGAGTACAACTCCACTGGTCCTAGACCAATATCCTCCTCCACTGACTCAAAGTCAGTCTCAGACCAGTCTCAACCGACCCGAAGTCAGCTTCATAGTAAGTACCACTCCTACCACTGGTCCTAAACCAGTATCGCAGTCTTAGAGAGTGTACCACTGGTCCCAGACCAGTCTCAAGCGACCCGAAGTTAGCGTCATAGTAAGTTCCACTCTCACTAGTCCCAGATCAATGGAGGTCATCCTAGCGTAGGGAGTACGGTAGATACAACGATGCGTCCATCGACACTACTATGGTCCCTAACTTCATTTACCTACTCATTGATCAGATGAGAGGTACTTCCCATGAGTCCCATACTGCATGGGTAGGATGCCTCGACAGGAGAACTAATCAATCCTGTCCTCACAGGAGAACACATCAATCTTGCTACAATTGCCATGGAGAATACATCAATCTAGGCCTCACAGGAGAACACATCAATCCTGCTACAATCGCCATGGAGAACACATCAATCCAGGCCTCATAGGAGAACACATCAATCTTGCTGCAATCGCCATGGAGAACACATCAATCCAAGCCTCACAGGAGAACTAAGCATCCTACTACACAAGAGAGAAAATCATCCTGTTCCACAAGAGAGAGAATCAACTTGTCCCACAAGAGAGCGAATCATCTTTTTCCACAAGAGAGTGAATTATCTTGTTCCAGTGTGCACCACCAGGGGAGGGTGAGTCACCCTGTGGTCGTATGTTGCTCGAGTAAGAACCACAAGCCCTCAGAGCTCCCAGAGCTCAATGTATGCAACATCCAGGACCCTTGTACAAGGGTTTCTTGATGACTCCAAGTTGTTTGGGAAAATCACAGATTAGATCTTTCCTCGGGGCTTTGACAAGGTGTATCGACCTGTACATCATCTTAATGCGATGGAGCCTCCTTGTTCATCGACTTACCGTATCCCAGATGATGTCTATCTACTGGAGAAATCGATGAATACGAGATTCCTCAATAATCGAATCCCACCTCTGGTTGTTACAAAGAATCACAATGGTATGTGTTCAAACAACTCACTGAAGAGCTTTCCCAACCAGGCAGCTTCATACGAGATCATACTCATAGATATGTATCTGGTCTTGGCGGTGCTTATGACAACCGACTTGTGCTTCCTCCTTATCCATTATGTCAAAGCAGAATCCAAAGAGAAACAACACTAAAAAGTGCTCCAATGATCCTCCACACTACCTGCCTAATCAACATTCGAATAATCATGAAGTTTCATATTTTCGGCAGTGTATCTCAATCCATGAGAGATTGTGTCTTGAAGACATCTCAGAAGATTCTTGGCACCAATCTAGTGAGGCTCAACCAAATATGAGCTCACAATGTTAACTGCAAAACATATGTTCGGACGAAGGTTCACCAAGAACATCAACGTGAATGAGTTTTTGAAACTCAAAGGCATTTCCCAAATCGGGTCCGACATCACTACCATATAACTTCTGAAAGTTAAGATCCTTGAGGTAGTCATAGCTTGTAGTACATCATACCAAATCTTTTCAGAATCTTCACCACATATTTTCCTTGAGATAGGAAAATTTCCCTTGGCTTCTGCCACACTTCAAGTCCTTGGTTCTTCATTTCAAATTTAGAAGCCAACTCCCTCTTACATTTGTGAATGAGAGGGTATGCACCTGTTAGAAAGAGGTCATCTACATACAACACCAGTATGAGAGGCTTGTCATCTTCAACCTTAAGGTAAAGGTTAGGATTGGCTTCACTCCTAGTGAATCCCAGCTTCATCAAGTAGCTATCGATCCTCTCACACCATGCTCAGAGTGCTTGCTTCAGCCCATAGAGAGCCTTCTTCAACCTGCATACATGAGATTTTCAATCATAAATCTCAAATCCTTCGGGTTGCTCCACATAAACCTCTTCTTTGATCAAACTGTGCAAGAACACGATTTTGACATCCATCTAATGTAGGTTCCATCCTTGTGAAGCCACAAGGGCTTTGATCAAGTGGATGGTCATATATATCGCAACAGGTGGAAATATCACATCATAGTCTATACCTTCCTTCTAGGAGAATCCATGAGAAACAAAACGAGCCTTATACTATTCCATACTTCCATCTGCTGCAGCTTTATCTTGTAAAGCAATTTTGAAGTAACAATTGTCTTGTCCTGGGGTTTGGGAACTACTTACCAGACATCATTCTCCATAATAGACTCATATTCTTTGGTCATAGCATCCTTCCATACTTGATGCTTGACGACATCTGAGAATGATGAAGGCTCATTTTGTATGATCGTGCTCATGATGGTCAAGTATCCCTGATACCTCTTAGGTTTCTTACTTTCACAAAAGGTTCCTCGGGGTGCAGCATGTCCTTCAACATCATCAAGTAGCCCCCTAAGCCATGAAGGCCTCTTCCTAGAAGAGGAAGGCTCATGTGGATGAGGATCAATTGGATCCATGGGTTCTTCTACATCAGGCATTGATTCATCATCCTTTTCTTTCGGTTCCCTGGTGTCGGCTTCTTGAGAGCTCCTCAAAGTCAGAAGATTGTTCACCTTGCTGAGAGCCATATCTTTGTCAAAGGTGACAACATGACTAATTACAACTTCCCTTTGACCGGCTACATAGATTCTATAGCCTTTAGTATTTTCACCATAGCCCATGAAAATTCCCTTTTTTCCAGATGCACCCAATTTATTTCTTTTCTCCTTCGGCACATGAAAATATACATGGCTTCCAAAAATTCTAAAATGAGAAACATCAGGTTTCTTACCGGTGAACTTTTCTTCAGGAGTCTTGGAACCCAATGCTTGATGAGGGCATCGATTTTGTACATATACGACAGTGTTTGTAGCTTTAGCCCATAGAAACTTCGGAAGTCTTTGATCATGTAGCATGGCCCGGACAAATTCGATAATCATGCGGTTCTTCCTTTTCGCCACACCATTCTGTTCAGGAGTACATGGTGTAGTAGTATCCCTCTTAATACCGACCTCAGGTATGCCTGAGTGAACCAACTGTAATATATCAGAGGTCTTGCTTAGGCTTGAGGGGAATGGTCCCCTTTTGAGCTTTCCTTCGGCACATCCTGAACATACACCTTCTTTTTCTACTCAGAATTTTGGCATCCTTGTTACCATATGTCTTACATTGAGTAGATATTTGAAATGAAGGGAGGCAAACCTCCAATGCCAAAGTTCAGACTAAAGAGATGTGTCATAATACATGACACCTACCTGACTTTCATCGAACTTGTAGCCGTTGTCTTCCATTGCCAAGATGGACACCAGGTTCTTTCGGAGGTCAGGTGCATTTAATACATCCTAGAATTTCTAGCCTTCTTGAATGCTTGTCCTCTTCCTTGATTCCCAGCTCTCCTCTTAACTTTGCTATTGAATTTTTCATTCCTTTGATTGCCATCAGAGGGATTTTGATCATCGTCCCAGTGTGAGTCCTTTCTATCAGGGCACTCCCTTGCATAGTGACTTGCTTTATTGCAAATGTAACATCGTCCTTTCTTCCACCCTTAGGTCCAGCCTTTCCTTTTGATTTAGTCCCAGAATTATTTCTTTTCTTAGCATGAGAAGAAAAAGCAGTAGGAGGACCTTTAGGTAAGGGAATTTCTTGCTCTTCTACCCTTGTTTCTTCTAGAATGCATCTAGCCATTAATTCCTTGAAACCAGGAATTACATGATTGTTCAGAAGAGTAGTCCTGGACACGTACCATTCGGATGGTAATCCTCCAAGAGTTGTGAGTGCCATTTCTCTGTCAGTAATAGTCTCCCCAATAGATAGGAGATCGTTCTTGATCTCCGTGATTCTTAAGAAGTATGTTTGCATACTCTCATCTTTACCCTTCTTGATTTCCCTCAGTTTATTTATAAGAAACAAAACTTGATTTACATCATTAATTTTAAATATACTCACCAGTCTATCGTAGATTTCCTTGGAGGTGTCCAGTTCAAAGATGTAGGCCACCAAGTGCTTGTGGATAGAGTCCCGGATGATCTTCTTTGTTTTGATTTCTCCATTTTTTCCATTTGTTCCAGGCAACAGCGGATGCATTTGATGGAGGCTCAACAATATTACCTCTTACATGGTCCAACACTCCTTGATCTTATAGGGTTAGATCGATAGAGATCTTCCATCCGTGATAGTCAGATTTCTCATGGAGCTTATCTTCGGCAAGAAAGAGTGTTGAGGATCCCATAGTTCTTTTAGGATAGCCTTGCCAATCTTCTCTTTGGTGATTGGTCTTGCTCTTTCTCGGGCTTTGTATTCACCTCAGCTCTAATCGCATGTTAAGTTATGGTATGTTCTATGCTTATAACAGTTTACTTCTTTTCCTTATTATATTCCAAAGATTAGCAATCACATGTACATAAAGTAAAGTGCAGATAGAACATTAAACGATCGAAAAAAAACAAGCCAAGACAAGAGACACAAGATGTGGCAGCTAGCCAGGGACAAACCCCACAATGTTTGGGGAAACCCTTTGTTCAAATCTTATTTTATCTTCAATAATTCAATAGAGAGAAATAGTACAGTAGATTTGATTTATATCAGCAGTAGCAAACCCTAGATCAACAACATCAGCATTAGTGGCTTCATCATCAAACTAGGGCAGATGATATCTCACAAACCGACTGTCGGATTGGCTTGATTCCACCACCAAAAGTTGCGGCTTCTGAAGGAGGTTCAGATGAACCTACAACGCAGTTTAGATGAGGAGATCTTCTAGTCCATGCAGGTCAAACTTTACTTTTACAGTTGAAACAGCTTCCGGCTTCAAACTAGGGTAGTCGATATCTTGCAAACCGTTCGTCGAATTCACTTGATTCCACCCCCAAAACTTGCAGATTTTAGAGGAGGTTCAGGTGAACCTATGATGCAGTTTAGATGAGGAGATCTTCTAGTCCATGCAGGTCAATCTTTACTTCTGCAGTTGCAGCTTTAGTTTCAGCAGCTTCCGGCTTCACATGTGTGAGGGAGAGACCCTTTTCTGCGCAGTAGAGAAGAGACTCTTTTCTGCGCATTAGAGAGAGAGAGATATGATGAGTTGAGTGACTGCAAATGAGGAAAATTCCTCTTGTATTTATAGACAACTGATGATGTTTGAATAGATGCGATTGTTGGGCTTTTGAGCCTACATGAGTTGTAGGTCGGCTTGATAATAATTCCATAATCAAAATAAATTCATATCTCCATAACTACTTATCGGAATCGGATGATATTTACATCAATCCTACACCTTTCAACGAGAGGAATCTAATAAAAATATCACCAGCCATGAATAAGATGACCCACATGAAGTTTTTCCCTAGTTTCCAATTTTAATAGCCCCAGACGCTGGTAGAAAGGTTTATGAGAGCGTCCAGGTGTTCAGAGTCAGATCTGGTTGCATTAGTCCTCAGACACTTGCATAGAGTGGTCCTGAGAGTGTCTAGGCCATCCCAAATGCACGCACATCAATTGTAAGGGATAGTCTAAGGGTTTTTGGTGTCTTTTACCCCAGACGCATGCACAAAGTCTTCCTAAGAGCGTTTGAGAAGTCACAAACATCCTCACACAGTGTTCGAGAGAGCATTCAGGGAGTTTCAGACGCATACAGACAATTTTGATGAGAGAGTCCAGGGTTCAGATCTAGGGTTTGAAATATTGGCTCCAGTTGACTTCAGTGATCTGGTGGATCAGGGTTTACCTCTATTGTTGTACATATCTATAGATATTTGGATCGATTTATTGGTATCCCCTCCAAACATATGTATTGAGCTCATTGTACTCTCTGCTAAAATATTTTTATGAGGATCTATTAAAGAAGAAGATTTGAAAGGGTTTCCCCCTTGTGGGGCTTTTTCTTGATCTTGAACAAATTCAATGTCTCTTATGGTTGTGCGACTGTCTTCTTTGTCACTGCATATATTGTGCTTTCTTCAATTACGTTTATGATTGATTGTACTACTAGTAATTGGATGCATTGTTAATGAAAAAGTAAATTGGGCGAAAGTAACTGATACAACATAGAACAATTAGAAAATTAACATGGTATCAGAGTTGAGGTGAAGGACAAACCAAAATTAAGACATGAATTGAAGCCATCTCTTTCAGAAAGAATATTGTCTAGTGAAGGTCAAGATGTCGTCCTCTACCTTCAAGGAGCATGAAAAGTTGGGTGATGCATCAAACTTTGCTGCATGGAAAGTCAGATTGCAGATAATAGATGACAACAATGATGTGCTAGAATACATCCAAGAAAGGATGCCCGAGCCACTACGAAATGCTTCCGCTTATTTCAAGAACAGGTATAAGAAAGGTAAGTCCAAAGCAAAGAAAATTATAGTTGATGGTTTACAAGATCATTTACTTGGATATGTTGGGAATTTAAGAAAGTATAAAGATATGTATGACAATATAACCGACATGTATGAAGTCAAAAACTTGAATGAGATCATCACCTTGAAAGATCAAATCAAGGAAACGAAGATGAACAAAGGAGAAGCTGTTCACTCCTACATTATGAGGATCTCTTGCCTTAGATATCAACTGTATAGAGTTGGAGAAAATGTGCCTGACAGGGAGCTAGTAGTTATGAATCTTAGAGTTCTCCCTCCTATTTGGGAAACCTTCATTACTACAATTAGCAACAACAATATCCTTCCAACTTTTGATGAAATTTATGGGAAGCTCACTCAAGAAGAATCAAGGATGATAGCAAGAGGAAGGATTCAAAAGCATGAAGAGGGAGAGCTGGTTGCAGATATCACTCATGACAAAAGGAAGAAGGAAAAAGGAGGTCCATCAAGGAAGCCTGCTTCTCAAAATTCAAAAGGGAGGAATGACAAATAATTATCTCATATTGAATGCTTCAATTGCCACAAGACAGGTCATTATGCTCGTGATTGTCCCGAGAGTAGAAAAAGACCACGTTACAACACTAGAGGGAACTAAAATAACAAAAGAAGAAAATACTATCAAAGAAATAACTATGATAAAAGATATGAAAGAATAAGAAGAGACTCCAAAATCTACCATGAAGAAAATCATCCTCAAAAGAAGTCAAGGGCTCCTAGGTATGAAAGCAATGCTGTAAATAAATTTGAATACATTCTTATTTATGTTCTTACTAGTCTTTTCCACCGGATTCGTGGGATAGTTGGTTGGTTGATAGTGGGCCACTCATCATTTCTCTGGATACAAGGAAGTCCTCTCTAATCTGGTAGAGAGGGAGATTAAGCTTAATATCATTCTTGGAGACAACTCCACTCATCTCGTAAAAGGGTTTGGGTCCATCGAATTTCCGTTGAATTCTAGGGAATCAGTTCTACTGCATGATGTTATGTATGTACCTGGATTAATAAAGAATCTGGTATCTATATCCGTATTGGAAGATAAATAGATGAGGGTTGCCTTCATCAAAGGTAAAGTTTTGACTTGGCCTGCTGATTCACCTATGAGAGATGCATTCACATTAGGATCAAGATTTGAAGGATTCTATAGAGTCATTGGAAGACCTCTTCTAGCATTGGTTCATAATACCAATCATTTGAGTGAGTTGTGGTACCATAGACTGGCTCATATACACTATGATGCAATTCCGAAGTTGAATAAATTAGTCTCAAGTATTCCCGATGTTCAATCTCATCATGATGAAGGTTGTCCAGATTGTGCAGGAGGAAAGAAAACAAGGGGAGCATTTCCCTCTAGTAAGGACAAGACAAATGACATCCTCCATATGATTCATTTTGATATATTTGGTCTGATGCTTGTACATTCTGTTGGTGGTCATCTCTACTACATCCCCTTTATTTATGACTTCTCAAGAAAGACATGGATATACTACCTTAAGCACAAGGATGAAGCTTTTGAAACATTCAAAGAATTCAAAGCCATGATCGAAAATCAATTAGGAAAGAAAATCCAAGTCTTCAGGTCCGACAATGGAGGGGAATACATGTCAAAAGAATTCATAGCATTTTGCAAGAAAGAAGGGATCAAGAAAGAAACAATTGTGCCATATAATCCTGAACAAAATGGTCTAGCTGAAATGAAGAACAGGTCTATATTAGAAGCTTCCCATGTTATGCTCCATGATCAAAAGGTGCCAAAGTGCCTTTGGGCCGAAGCGACATCTATTGCTGTATATGTTCAAAATAGGGTGCCTCATCAAACGTTAGAAAAAAAGACCCCTGAAGAAATATTCACAAGCATCAAGCCCGATATTAGCCATCTTCATGTATTTGGATGCCCTGTATATTTTCATGTGCCAAAGGATAAAAGGAACAAATTGGAATCTATAGGAAGAACATGTACGTTTGTGGGTTATTGTGAAAATTTTAAAGCATATAGAATATATATTCCCATTTAGAGGAAGGTTGAAATTAGGAAGGACGTACAATTTGATGAAGATGCAGATCTTGGAAAATCAAGAGATCTTCCTCCGCCTCCTCCTCCCGAGGAAGAGAATAATGACTGAGATATTCTAGATGGTCCTTCTGTACCCTATTGATGATTATCCCACAGAGCCTATGGATCCGCTAGATCCTCCTTTAAGTGATCCTCCTACTAGGAAAAGACCACTTTGGCTTCGCGATACTTTACATGATACTAAAAGAAATGTCCCCATTCACAGATCATTCAGAGAAAGGAAGAAACCATGCAGATACCAGGGATATGTTGCAGCCATGAGCACTATGATTCAAGATGAACCATCCTCATTCGAAGAAGCTGTAAAATAACATATTTGGAAGGATTCTATGGTTTAGGAATATGAATCAATTGTGAAAAATGATGTATGGGATACTGTACTTAGACCGAATGGGAATTCTGTTGTGACTTCAAAGTGGTTATTCAAGATCAAACACGGAATGGATGGCAACATTGAGAAATACAAAGCAAGGTTCGTACCTCGAGGATTCTCTCAGAAAGAGGGAGAATATTATGATGACATATTTTCCCTCGTGGCTCGATATACAGCCATCCATTCTATAGTTTCCCTTGCTGTGAGTCGAGGATGGACTCTTCATCAGATGGATGTAAAGACCACATTCCTTCATGGCATGTTACAGGAAGAAGTATATGTTGAAAAACCATAGGGATTTGAATTGGAAGATCAAAGAACACATATTTGCAGGTTGAAGAAGGCATTGCATGGTTTGAAGCAAGCTCTCCTATCTTGGTATGCACACATTGATAGTTACTTAGTGAAGATGGGATTCACAAGAAGAAATGCCGATTCCTACTTCAAGGTAGTCGAAGGTATGCCATTGATTTTGGTTTTATATGTTGACGATATATTCTTGACAAGTAGTGAGCCTCTAATGATCGGGTGTAAGAGGAAGCTAGCCTCTGAATTTGAGATGAAAGACCTTGGTCTCATGCACTAATTTTTAGGCCTTGAGGTGTGGCAAAGGCCTGGTGATACGTTGTGAAGATGCTAGAAATATTTGAAATGACTGAATG
Organism: Pinus tabuliformis; assembly: GCA_031772625.1. Taxonomy (NCBI): domain Eukaryota; kingdom Viridiplantae; phylum Streptophyta; class Pinopsida; order Pinales; family Pinaceae; genus Pinus; species Pinus tabuliformis. The sequence goes on along the minus strand of CM062808.1, from coordinate 957,162,878 downwards.
CAAATCCATGGTTACACCATTGGAAATTAACTTCAAGAAGTTATGTGGAGACATTGTAGGACTAGCCTTGGAAAATCCATCCAAGTATAGAAAACTGATTGGGGCTTTGATGTTCCTTGTGAACACCCATCCAGACATATGCTATGTAGTAAACACATTGAGTCAATTCATGACCGAGCCCTGCGACACACATTGGATAGCTTCTAAACAAATATTAAGATATTACCATGGGTCGATCACACTTGGCCTAATATATTCTGCTTGAGATGTTCAACTTCATGGATGCATTGATGCTGACTAGGCCAGAAATTTTATCGACAGAAAGAGCACATATGGATGTTTTTTTAGCCTTGGATCTGCCATGATATCCTGGATGAGTAGGAAAAAAAAGTCTATAGCATTGAGCACTGCTAAAGCAAAATACATTGCTGCTAGCATGACTAGCTGCAAAGCAGTCTGGTTGGGAAATCTCTTTGGAGAGTTATTTGAGCAGGTCCTAGATACTACAATAATATACTACGACAATAAGAGTGGAATCCGTTTGGTAGAAAATTCCATGTTTCATGACAAGTCCAAGCATATTGAGATTCAATATCACTTTATTCGAGACATGGTGCAAAGAGGATTTATCAGGCTCCATCACATATCAACATATGAACATATTGTCGATATTCTCACCAAGGAATTACCAAAATGAAATTTCTTGGTCTTCAGAGATCATCTTGGACTAATGGATGTGGCCCCTCCATATAAGGGGCGACGCTGATCGAGGACATTGAGCCAACTCTTCCTACCCTGTTTGAGCTCCCAGGGTGAGGAATCGAGATAGAGGTCTCTTGGGGTTGAGGGATTTCTGGACAATAGGGTAATCCCCTATCTGTTACCCATAGGGTTGAGGGTGCTACTTCTTTGTCTAGTCATTGCATAGTATACCCCAGTTGGATTCATACCTGTTATCACCCCAAGAAACTCTCCTAGGTTGTAGCTCAGAGATGCTCGAGAACATTACAAATTCAACTTATTGTTGCAAATGGATGAATGGGAGAGATGATGCTTGTTCAAGCCAGATAACCACTTCTACTATGCTTAACTCTAGACATGTGTGAACACCCCCAAACTACAAGGCTTTAGACCACCAATTACTCACAGTTCAGAGATTGGGTGAATATGGAGAATACTGACCACACCAGCAGATGCACAAGACCTTGTGATGGCTGGCTGCAACTAGTAAAGAGGTCTGTAAATCTAATTCCCTAGTGTACAGACAGGATAACAGCTCTCTGTCACTAAGTGAAAAGAAACCTGAATAACTCATTCACTGATACACACAAGACTTTAACACAGAGGTAGGATGATAGCTCCTCTAATGCTAAACATCAAGAGTTTAGGAAAAACCGCATATCAGGCACAACCTGGAATAGAATAGAAATGGAAAGTGAGCAACTAACAGTAAAATAAGCTTGTATTAGCTGAAAATGAAGACGAGACACTGCAAGTATCAAAGTAGTTACAGTCTCCAGAAGTTGAACCTTACATCAAAACAACAACCATCAACCTTGATTACATCTTGTTTCTGGGTATATATAGAGTTTCATCACAAAGGCACTCGGCCATTCTAAGTATGGAGGGGTCGTAATTAACCACCAACCGCTTTAACTGCCTGGAGGAACTTCTGAGTGCGATTGCTTGCTGTAGTTGATGGATGTGATATTTTCCTGTTCTCTGTTGTCCTCTTGGGTGGGTGGAGTGTCATGTAGAATGAAATTCCGTAACTATTCAATGCCTTCACCTGCTCGGGCCCTGTCCTTTTCTTTCTCGACCATACTGTCTGTTGAAGGCGGTGGTTGAGGAGCAAATGCACCGGGTATAGGTAAACAGGTCACCTTCGTCCTTTCATGAGCATGGAATGGTTAAGGTACGTGGACTGCATAGTGGGTGGAATAGTTGGATGGCAGAGTGAGACTGGCCGTTAGATTGGGCGTATCGACGACAGGGATTTCTTGGCAAGAAGTACCGGGAGATATGGAAGCGGAGTGGACGCAGGCCATTGGATCTCGGGCAGACGAATCCAACGGTCATCGGGCGTCGAAGATGCGTGGAGTTTATCAGGTGGGAAGGGCGGTTTTGGCGGCAAGTGGTATTGATCGCACCAACGTTGGGGGTTGGGCGGTAAAGGTACAAGGGTGCGCGATGCCACTCTGACATGTCCTTTTTCGTAAATTTAGTCACTCAAGCCCGAAAAAGAGTAAATAATGTAGGAGATAATTCTTTTGATCATGTTTAGTCAAATTATACCTTTTCCGTAAATAGTCCACATGATCTGTGAAAGGGGAAAACTTATATCAAGTAGACTTTTTTCTTTTTCTTTAATGAGTTCAAAACAAACTAGCATACTCGACAATATTTTCACATTTTGAGAGTCAGAAACAAGCTTAAAGATAACTCCAGGGTTTTGCTTTTTCGTAATTTTTAAGAGCCCGAAAAAGTGATAAAAGTTTTCTCGTTGCCAAAATGATCTAATTTCATAATTAAACCTGTAATCCGCACATTAAAACTCAAAAAACATCATAATTGCTCAAAAATAGTAGAAAACATAAAAATTTGAATTTCTAGAAGTTAAAGGAAAAAAATATTATTTTATTAAGCCTATTTTGCTTATAAAAGTTCAAAAAGTAAAAATTTCCTTACCATTTGTGTTTTTACCAATGGGAGCTCTTTGAAAGTGCATTTTCACCCAAAACTTCAACAATAGATTGTGCTCATACTAGTGGATCATTTCACAAGTCATTTTCTCCAGGTAGAAGATCATTCCTTTCTCTTCATTTTGATAGTTTTTGTTTTGCATTTCACAGGTGATTTAGTGGTTTTTGAGGGTTTTTATTAGTTTAAAATGCGCCCTCAAGCTTGCACATTTCCTCTTCATCGGGACTATGCAAGCTTGATTTTTTTCATAGCTGGAAAATTGCGACTTGCGTAGTTTAGCTAAAAGGAACTGCGCAAATCCGTACTGTCCTTCAAAGGTGACTGCGCAAGGTGCTAAGGGTTTCTAAAAATAATAAAAAAACACCCAAATGCTTTGCAAAAACTTTTATATTCTTTTTCTAGCTGATTTCCATTATTAATTTCAGGTTCTTTAAGTGTAAAAATGGAAAGGAGAGAGAGAGAAAATTAAGCTCAAGATGTTGACGTTTTGAATGATCCAACTACATTACAGGCTTTGAGAAATTGTGGTTTGCTCAAATATTTTACAATTCTAGGGATGAGATCCCAAATAGATTTATTAACATGGTTGGTAATATCTTGGAATATTCAAGAGCTGTGTTTCCAAATTGGGGAACAAAGATTCACCATTGATGCCAATGATATCTATTTCTTGACAGGGCTCTCACATCGTGGCACTAATATTTTATTTGTTGGGAGTAGGCCAAGCGATGAACCAACATAAGATTATTTAGCCCAACTTTATGCTCCGAGGTCCAAACTTAGCAATGGAAGAATTAATATTAAAAGCATTCAAAGTATTCCACTGAAGACCATTTCATTTACTGTTGCTCGACTACGTGGAAGTGCTACACTTCACCTTGTTACTAAATCCCAAATTCAAATTTCACTAGAGTGCTTGCATCTCACTATGTTTAACTGGTGCAAAGGAGTTTCCACCAATATCAAAGGGAAACTCACCAGAGAAAAGAATGAAAACTATTTTTTTTTGGATATGGTGCCATAATTGTATCATTTTCTCTAGAGACAATTCCTCTTCTTTTTACACAAGTGTCGATGGATATGGGAAGATCACGAGATCCTTGCATGCTATAGTGGGTTACATTGATGGGTCGCCACAAAGGTTGTGATGTTTTGATAGTTAGATATACTCCTTCATTTTTTGGATGGCTGAATCTCCAGATTATCATGATTGAGGATTACCCATATGTAGGTATGGACTACACTGGTGATCTAGATATCCCACTCCCTACAGGAATGCAATGGGTGATATAGGTAAAAATTATCACTTCGTTGTTTTGTATTTTTTCATTTTTATTTTTATTTTTTACATCCAAAACTAATCATCTAAAATAATCATGTAGATGTGGGCCCAGTCAGACCGACAATGATGCGAAGATTTGACATGCATGACAAGTAGCGAACAACTCCCATAGCACATAACCCTGAGGCAGTAGAGGCTTTGACCGAGATTGAGCATAACCTAGAGAGGTTGACTCTAGATATCTAGATATCAGGATTGATGATTTACCACTCTGTTACCGGAGGCATACAGTAGGAGAACCCGGGTTGATTAGTCATCTGTTATGACAGGTGGCTCGTTTTATAGTTCGCGATCATGATCATCATGCTTAGCTGCTAGTCATAGGGATAAATTTTATTTTTTGATCTATCATCATGTTTGTGTAATAAAGGCCACAAGGCCTCATATGCCTTGGATGATATTTTTGTAAAGTCAAACTTTTTACAAACATTATGATTAATGAAGACTACTTTTATTCTCTGAGCTTATTTTGTACAATATGTGAATGATTATTGTTTTTCTTTTTACAAATGTTGCAAATGTCGATTTAATACATAATTTTCCAATGCGTCTGTTAATGTATTTAAATTTCTTCGAATATGCTGGTATTCAATTTTATCAAATTCTCTTTCCAAGAGATGAACCCATAAAAGCATCCTTAACATTGTAGAACTCTTAACTAAATAAAACAAGATTTAAATGTAGTACTATGAGTTGAGATTCCATTCAAATGATTAAACGACAAATGTCGAATGATATGGCATCATATAATAGATCAATAACCACACTATATTCTGCAATATTATTTTTCGTTTGACCAAGGACTATTCCATGCAGGGCTACTAACTCATAGGTGGGTGAATAAATAAGCCAAGCTATGGAGGATAAATTCTGAGTACTATGAATAACACTATCCGCATAGCCAATGTAGGTTGAGGGAGCGTCGACATCTGCAAATCAAGTGTATCACAAGATAAGCAAGAGAAGTAAAAAGGAATTTACAAAAATAAGTAAAATTGCCACACATGTGAAATATGATACACCAACTTACAATGTACCCATGCAGAGGCACATACCCCCCAAGCTTCGTTTGATTTGACTAAGTAGACTACTAGTTACTAATAAGCGAATGAAATGAAGGTTCATTCACAATATGAGATGAAAAATTTGACTTAACATTTATGTGACCTAATAAAAGACTTGAATTAATTAGAGGGGAATCTATTTCATTTTTTAACGAGCTTGACACAAAAATATGTTCATGGTCAGTTTCAATTTTATGCGAGCTTGAAATGAAAATAACTATGCTCAGAATTTGTTGCATTTTTAGCGAGGTTGAAACAATAAATAACCTTCCTCATAATAATTTTGATCATGGGTTCCAAGAGGAAGAAACACATGACAAGGGGCACACCTCAATCATGACTTATAAGAGGTATTCATCAAAAGGAAGAATAACTCTATGGAAAGAACACATGTGAAGGGAATCAATAGGGGTAAGAAAATCAGGTTCAAATTCCCCCATAGGATACACCATGCCAATTACCAGATCTGAGTCAAAATAGGTCGAGCAAACAGTGAGAGGGTCACTTACATTGGTAACTGGATGCATGGGACATTATGCCACATATTTAACCTATAGTGGGGCAGATACTGCTTGCATATAAGGAATATTCAGGGGTGTTAGATGGTTGGTAGTCGAATCAATACCAACTATGTAAAGCTGGTCAATAGTCACAATGTTTCCATTGTGAGGGAAAGACATCACTCGAAAGAGTGTGGACACGACAAATTTCATGGCATAGACACAGTCACACCCAAGGAGAAAATTTAAATCCAAGGGGCCTTGGATTACCATAACATCAATACAAACAATTTTACCTTCCTAGGTAATGGGTAACTTATGAAGGATACCTAAAGGTTCACTGATGGTATTGTTAAAAGCCAAAATATTATGTGTAACAAATACAAGTTTAGGGGAACCCAAATCTTTCCAAATAGTTGAGGATAAAATAATAATAGAAGCATCTTCATCTACATTCGTGCAATGCACATTCTTATCATAAGCCTTCACAATTATTTGGAAAGGGTTGGAAGAAGGAAGACGAGGTTCTGCCATTCAACTCCAATCAAAGGAAATGGCCTCAGTACTTGGAGGGGTATCTGTAGAAATAGGTAGAATGCCCCCTTGTGTAGAAGAATATGAAGTAACAAGAAGAACTTGATTGGTATTAATATCACTCTTTAGAAAGAAAGTGGGATTGACTGAATGTGGAATTGAGTCGACCACTCAATCAACTAATGGATCATCAACCCTCGTGATATGTATTTTACTCTCCAATGGAAGAGTGGGATTGATTGTACTTGGAATTAGGTCAATTTTCCCGTTAAATGATGGTAGGTTGGGATAAAGCATACAATAACTAGTTGGAAGTTGTTGTTGAGAAACAATAAGGTTTTGCAATAATTTTGAGGCTTCACCTATGTGAGGGAAAATATGAGTTTGATGACTCCATTGCCATAACCTACACGGATACCTAAATTTACCCTTTTTCCTCCGAACCTGACAATCACTGGTTGATGGATCAACAATAAGTTGATAAGAATTTTTAGACCACACCTCTAATATGTTTTGAATACCAGGAAAATCAATAAGAAGGTGGTCACCCTTACAAATCTTCCAAGGGAATTTGGGCTTGTGACATATTTTGGATGGTTCCTTAACATTTTACATACTCAGAGAAATAGTTGGTTGGTTGACTTATTTCTTATCTTTCTTCCTCTTCTTCTTCTTCCCTTTCTTATTCTTCTTAGCCACCTAGTTATTAACATCAAGGCTTTTACCAAGCAAATAAGAAGAATGGGAGGAAGGAATTTTGGGTGAATAAGGTAAAGGGTCAAAAAACGATTGGTCTTGTTGAGATGGAGGAATTGGTTGAGGTGGAACAATTTGAGACTAAATAAGTTTCGAAAAACCACACCAGTAAACCTATCGTGAATCCGAGAAGTGACAACATAGCCATATAAGGAGAACCAACATTTCCAAAGCAAGGAAAAGGAGTAGGATTCTCGTTAAAGGGGGTCCCCAAATTGTTGCCATTAGATTCAAATTTAGTAAATTTAATTAAGAATTTAGACAATATTAACAGTCCATTTTCACAATAGACACCTAAGATCTGCATAAAGTAAAATAAGGAGTCAAATCATGCAAACAACCTTTTTACAATGAAATCACTAGTTGGTGGTGAAACCCAACGTCACATAGATAAATGTGAAAAGTGGATAGATATAGTGTAGGTGGAATTAGTTAGGCTGAAAACTTGCTTAATGGCCACGATCTGGTGCAAGTAAATTCACTTATGCCATCTCGAGTGAAGAATACCCTCTAAAAAGGTCTAAGTGAGTCTAGTCAATGTCTACTCTAGGTACAACAAGGATTCCTCCCCCACCGCCACCTTGGAAAAAATCCCTAAGATAATGGTCTCTAAGGTTGCCACATACAACAACTTGACCCAACGAGTCAGTCACAGATCAGACGTACATGCAAGGGAAAACTAACAAAGCTCAATCCCCTTGAAGGTTCCTCAACATGGTGAATCTGAGTTTTATCCTTCAAGTGACTCCCAAGCACCTTTCGACACAATTTGTAATGAGTCAAAATCACGCTACCATGACAAATGAAGCAGGTTCGATCACTTCACTCAATGCGATATGATCTCATTCTTAACTCCCTTGTAATAGGAGCTTACCAGAGTCAAATTGTAATAGATGGATTTACGACCTACTGGAAGATTCTATTGTTTGTTTGCAGCTTTGGAAAGTTAACTCACTTTCCTATTCCAAAGCCCTACAATATGATCTAATGTAGGTGTAATGAGCCCTAAAAATATAAAAAGTCTAATTTATTTTATTAGCGTTGTTTTTTTAAGCTGTTGTTTACTCAGGAGGTTGATGTATATTAAACCAATGGTGTTATACTTGACTCAGAACTGAATGGAATTGAGCGTGATAATGTACCTTTTTCACATAGATGAATTGTAAATAAAATAAGGAGAGAGGGTTCATTCAATTTTTAATAATGCAAGAATCAATGAATGATTTTAAAAATACAAATAAGAGAGAATGCATATTACAGGATCCTTGGTCCCCCCTGGCCATGAGGGGGATTTTTTTTGAGAAATGGAACCTAATATCCTTAAAATACAAGCTACAAAGTGAAAATATTAATCTTAAAAACTTCTTGCATACCGAAAATCAAACGATTAATTCCTCCTTCAACAGACACAAGCCATAATTTCAACTTGATGTAATGAATTACAAATCACTATAAGTAGAATATTGTGTTGTCTTATAGAAATGAATAACCACTATTCACTTCGACAAAAACAACAGACTCCAAATCACAAGTGTTGCCTTGAAAAACCCTAACTTTTTACCAATACTAATGATTCTTTGCAATCATGAAAACAAAGTACTTAATCTGATATTTTGATAGAAGAAGGAAAAACTCAAGCTATCTTAGCAATGATTGAGACTTCTTTTGATTAATCAACAATTCACCACATAAAACCATGAATCCTAGTTTTCACAGATGAAGAATTCCTCAAGAAGGCAACTCAAAACATAAAATCAAAATAGAGTTGACTTTTCAAGAATGTAAACAAATCCAAGAAAGTACAACAATAAAAAAATTATGGACCCAACAAATGAAAACCCTAATTTTTCCAAAATTTAAGAGACTTGCGTAGGTAACTAATTATGTCCAGTGCAAAAATGCACTATTTCTAAAAGAAAAGTGTGCAAATTTGTGCACTGTTTCCAAAGGAAAAGTGCGCAGGATGTGAAAACTTAAGAAAAATAAAAAAACATAGCTAAAAATTCCGAACTTTAATATTTCAAGGTTTAGATCACAGTCAAACAAGGCTACAGAAAGCAATCAGAGGTCACAGGAGGACATAATGAAGAAAAAATCGTTCCCTAGTATGGTTACCAATTTGTGATGCGAACAAATCACTCTTGCAGACGAGAGCAATCTCCCTAGATTCAATGGTTGAATCTAGTAATGAACAAACAAACTATTATTTCTTCCCTTGAGTTCATTCCTATTGAATCATAAGCAAGAATGCTAGAATATGAAATCCATAACTTTCAAATGAAATACCTGATCAATATCCTCACTATGGTTTGATGCAGCTCCTCAATGCTCAGAATCCAGACCCACAAACATAATAACAACAAAGGATCAATGGCACATGATAGATAAATTACTGAATAAACCCATACTAGTGATCAAGGAAACTAGTACCTAATATCATTATCAATGGAAAAATGGAAGTAAATATACAACACATCATCTTCATTGGACAACACAGTGGGAAAGAAACACTATTTTGTATTAATATTGAATATGAAGGAGAAATACAACCTTATCCTTGATGATGTAAGCCTCCTTCCAATGGTCTCCAATCCTCTCCTTAGGTGGAAATATTTCTAGCTCTATTCCAACAACATAAGTTTACATTCATAAGTCCCCCTTAGCCCTCTGGTCTGTGTTGAATTTATAGGCCAAGAGGAGGAGGTTTGAGATCCTCTTCTCAAGGGATGAGATCCTCAAATGGAAGGATTAGGGTTCCAAAAATGGAGGAAATTTTCTCCATGAACAAAGGGATGAGGCCCAAGTATGTAGAGGCTTGAGGCCTTCAGTTGGGAAATATTCCTCCAACAAGGCTTCTAGAAATCACTTTTTATTTTTACTCTCGTTAAGATATTTGTGCAGCTTCCAATGGACAAAAGAGCGTATATTTGCGCAGGCCACAATGGTCAAAACTGCGGTTGGGCCAATATTGGCTAGGAAACTATGCAAGTGCTTAAAATTAGGTTTTTGAGAAATGTAGTCCAAAATTCTTGTAGTCTTTGGGATTGTTTTAGTTCCAACATTGCAGGGGAATGCTTGGAACACTTCATTAGATAACGAGAGATTTAGATTGGTGGTCATTTTCATAATGGTGACAAAACGACGTGTAACATGTAACTAAGAGGCATAAAGAAGAAGAAAATGATGAAGAAAAATAAGAAAAAGAAGAAGGGGGAAACCAAGAAACCTTTTCTACCCATGCAACTGGTATGGAGAAACCTTCCAATCAGCCCCGGAAGGTGAAATTCCCTTGCAAGTTATGTAAGGGTGACCACAATCTTAGAGATTGCCCTTGGATTCCACATGTATTAGAAGTGTGGTCCACAATCTCACATCAACATTTGTTGTCAGCTTTTGGAGATCATGTTGGTGACAAACCATCGATTAACGTTTATAAGGTTCACGAGAAAAATGTAAAGTCAAGTTTCCCAGTAGGTTATGTGAAGTAAATCATCCTATTCACCTTTATTCTTATATGGATGAAGCCTCAAAAGTGTTGGAAAAACTTATAGTTTCTTAGCATCGTCTTCCTTCTGGTTATCAAAAGCTTTCTCCTAGCACTCCACTAGTTGATGAAGTGATTGATCATAATATGTCTCAATTCAATCCCACTCTCTCTGAACGTGAATCCCATGAGTTCGTTCACGACCAACCATTGGTTGAGAAAGTGGTTGACTTGATTCCACTTTCAATTGATCTTACCTTTCCCGTAGATAGTGAGTCTCATACTACTTAGGTTCTTCTCGTTTCTTTAGGTTACAATGAAGTGAGGGGAAATCTTCCTGTTCCAATGACACAAGGGGATAATCCTTCCATTCCCACGACACAGGGGGGTAATTATCTCATTCCCATAGTACAAGAGAGTAGTTCTCACGTTCCCATAGCACAAGGGGTTAGTTCTTCCATTCCCACAACACCCCTTCCAAGTAGTATGGTCACTTCCTTTGATTGGAGTTGATTGGCAAGATATCATCTTCCTCCTTACATGCCCTTTCGGATCATAGTATATTCTTATAATATGGTTGTACCTAACACAATAAAATATGAAGGCATGTTTTTTACTATTCTATCTTCAAATATTTGGAAATATTTAGGTTCTCTGCAACTTGTGCCCGTTACCCAAAATTTATTGGCTTTTAAGAACAAAACCAATCAACCATTAGAGATATTTCCTCAGTTTCCTATTACTTTGGGAGGAAAGTTTGTCTATATAAATGTGATGGTAGTCCAAGGCCATTTAGAATTTAATTTACTCCTTGGTCATGACTATGTTTATGACATGGATTTGTTGTCTCTTCACTCTTTCATGTGATGTGTTTCCCGCCACGAAGGAAGAATCATGACCATTGACCAAATTTCATTCATTGGTCCTAAGTTTCCTCCCAATCAACCAACTTCCATAAATGGTTCTTATATGCAAGTGGTATATCCCCCACCACATATTCGTTATGTGGCAACTTGTTCCATGCCCACGTCTACTGATGATCTAGTAGGTGTTGTATGCATCATGTACTAGGAGCACTGCCACCTAATCTTTCCATTGGATCCTTTGATATGTATCCATTCCAAAACATTATTATCCCATTTGATGAGAACTTCTTGGAAGCCATGGTATCAGGTGATCCATGATTAATATAACCAAATATCCCGGAGAAAATTTCCTTTTCTTGTGTCAAGCTCCATAAAAAATGAAACAAGGTCCAAGAGCAAAATTCCTTTTCTTGTGTCAAGCTCCCTAAAAAATGAAACAAGTTTCTTGGAGTAGAGCCCTTTTCTTGTGTCAAGCTCCTTAAAAAAAGTAAGGTCTTGGAGCAAAGTTCCTTTTTCTTGTGTCAAGCTTGTTAAAAAATGAAACAAGGTCCCATGAGAATAGTTCTTTTCCCATGTCAAGCTTGTTAAAAAATGAAAATATTTCCCTTCAATTCGAGTCTTTGATTAGATCTCATAAATTTCCAGTCGATTTTTTCACTTCATCTCATAAATGAAATTTCATTCCATCCACCTAGTAGTCTACTTATGTGAGTGAATTGAGGCTTGGGGGGCATGTGCCTAGAACTCAATTATTATGCTCCGAGCATCCAAAATTATTTAAGCCTAGCTTTTCTTTGTTTTAAACTTGTGTAAAAATGAAACCACTCTCAACCATAGTTTTTCTCATGTTTCGAGATTGTGAAAAAACGCAACCATCTTCAAGTAATCTCAAGCATAGCTTCCCATGTTTCAATCTTTTGTAAAAATGAAACCATTCTCATCTTATCGTTTGTGATTGTTATTTATATTAGCTTCACGAGCATTAGTTTTCTCATTCCATTGTCACCATCTTCTTAGCCGATCCTACACTTTAACCTGGTTGTTTCACCCCTTCCTAAGGAACCACTACAATGAGTGGTATTATTAGCTAGCCTCTTGACCTCTACGTGTTTTGAGCTGTTCCATCATGACCAAAACAAGTTGCTACCCTTTATACCACTCATTCCTCCAGGAGGAGTCCTCTTTTAGCTCTTTTCAGACTCCCTAAACATGAAAACATTGTCGATCCCTTGTCTTTTCGAACTCATTAAAGTAAATTAAAAAACGTCTACTCCCTATAAGTTTAACCCCTTTTTGGATTGGGATAGACTATTTATGAAAAATGAATACTTTGGTCGAACATGACTATTAGGTTCTCCTGAGTATTGTTTTCTACCTTTTCAGACTCAAGATACTATTTACGAAAAGGAAGCTTTGGAGTTTTATTTTTTGCCTCTTTTTCAAACTCTCTAAACATGAAAAAGGAGTTGAGTTACACCTTCCCTAGACTTGTAAAAACATCAAACAACATTGGACTCTTCAAACATGACGAGACTGAACCAATCCTTCTTAGGGTTTGTTAAAATACTCATAGGGATTCATCTGAAGGATGAACGTACAGATCAGGAATATGTTATCCTCCTCAAGATTGTTAAAAAGTAAAGAAGCACTAACCATAAACGGTTGGGGAAATTGGGAAAATAGGGTACTCTACCTATTAATGGCAGTGAGTCGCTCTTGAACATGACATTCTTCCACTTCATCTCCACGATTATTGGGTTGGGAATTTTGCTTGTCTTTTTGGTTCATCACCCCATATCAAATCCTTCGCTTTTGGTTTTGGGTCAATGCTACCAATTCCATTCAGTGTCACTGACATGTTCAAGATAAGTCATTCAGTTTATATATGCTACGATACTCTTAAGCCTTCATTCCATGTCTGCCATTCCTGAACCAGTTCAACATCATCATCATTCTGTCTCAAATCATGATACCCATTTCATGTCATTGATGGGGGATACATCAAGGCCCTCCTGTGACAGGGTGCTTCTTGTCGACATCATCTCATTATCTAGGAAGTTGGATTAGAAACTCGTTCTTTAATACCTTGGAGCTTGTATACATCAATGGCAAGTTTCCTTGCTCTCGGTGACATGTTTTCATTATTGGCCCTCAACTGACATATTTTGTGTGGTGTTTGACTTCAAATCATTCATTCAGACCATATAGATTGTAATGAAATACCTTGAGAACCATTAACATCATCGGTGGTTTCTCTTGCATATGTTAACTAATTCCATCATTGGCAAGTAATCAGATGGTGTTTTCCATGTTCAACTCCAACTCTTTTAATCACATGGTTAGACTCATATGTTTGGAGATTGAGTGAACAAGATAGAAGACCTTGGATCTAGTTCCATCCATTCGGGCTACACTTCCAAGATTAATGCAAAATTACAAATCATGATGGCTATGATCATACAAACAATCATCCAATCATGGATCCACACTTTGAAATCATTGGACACGACTTCTTGATCATTGTACATGTAATGTTAGCTTATGTGCTGGGCATGGACATGCCTACCTCAACAAAGATATCATGATGAAAATTTATCGTAATAAATGATAGTCTCGACCGGTTGTTCTTGATCTAAACTTGTCACAAGGTAAAGCACTTCAGTCATCAACCACTATTTCTGACTTTGTGCTTTAGGGGGGCAATCTGTTATAGGCCATTTTATCACATCTGGTCAATAGGCCTATAAACCAGATCAATCACCATCTGTGAAGATGTTTTCACCATCCCTACACAAATCCCTAAGAATGACCTTTCCCAATAAATGAGTTTCTGGGTCTAACTACCAAAAATCAGCGCTTTTAAGGCCCAACACACCCTGCGACTTCATCCAATGTTTTTTCTAACTTTGCAACCTATTGCTACAATCTCCGTGGTTAGATCAAGTAGGGTTACCTATTGCCATCCAATATTGGCAAAGGATTTACATTCTCCCCATTGAAACTTGTTTCCATCTTTACAATGATTAACTAATACTTGTTTCAGAGCTCTGAGCTTATGGTTTTTGAATGCTCAAATCTCATCTTCATAATACCATGACATTTCTTTTCTTCCCCAATTTTTCTTCTATATAAGTATATCTTTTTAGAATAAAAAATAGTTTACTTTTTATTCTTGTTGAAGTGAGTGGTCATGTGTGCAAGTATCTCGTCCACTTTTAGTTTTGGTCTATTCTTGATCAACATAGGGACTTTGGATTCAATAATTATTTTAAAACCATGTTAATTAGTCCTATGAACCTATACAAGTTAGATGCTAAACACTAGAGGGAAAATTCCATTGGACAAGGCAAGATTCATTCATAGTCAGGAGGCTACAAAGGTTTCACATAAGGAGGAAGTGTTTCAGTTGGGTTGGTGGCTTAAGAGGCAAGGTTATAAAGCTTCCTTTGATTGATATGTTAAATCATATGGTAAGCCATCATGTATTTTGGAAAGTCCAACTTATAAGCGATATTTGTCCTTAAAATCGCCTTAGTGAAGCACTGAAAATGCTACTTGGTGGCTTGAACTGTACTTCACCTAACTGAAATAAGACCAAGTTGTCAACTTGAAACTTTTTCTTCCCTTTGTCATGATCTTCTTAACGTTTCACGCTTTTAATGATATTTTTAATTGAATGAGGGTCATCTCCATTGTAGGTTTCCATATTTTTATGAACCCTAATGCTAATGGAGCATGCTCATAGTAGCCTAGTAGAATTGTATGGGTTGACAAGGCCCGTTATCCACCCGATAACTCAAATGCATTTTACCTCTTTGTGTAACTCTTCTATTTATCGTAACTAAACTAGTTCATGTGAAAAACCTCTTCCAATCAAAAAATTTGAAGTGTCTGTGTACACTTCAAATTGTTGTTCAAAGTCTCGTAGGGCCAACAAATGTATTATCATAAATTCACGCTTCAGTGCAAAAACGTTACTTGATACTTAGTTCATTGATTCAATGCTTTGTTCTTCTTCAAAAAGTCATTGAGTGGTGCATAAATCTTAGTAACCTTCAATAAACATAGTAGTTTTCCAAATCAAGGAAAATTCTTACCTTATGCATTGTTTTGGATTCATCCCTATCCTCAAATTGCCTTTATTTTTGGAGGATCTATGCAAATGTGTCTTTGTTCAATCAAATGGTCCAATAATATAGTTATTGTTTGTGTAAAGGCACACTTGGATTTCTTCAAATTCCATTAGTTTTTCTTAAATTCCTCAAATAATTCTAGGAATTTCCTCTTATGGCCTTCCATGGTATCATTAAACACCACAGTTAACCAAATAGGCATTTGTTGGAAATAGTGAGAGGGGTGGTGAATCTATATTTTAATTTTTCTTACAATTTAGTATCAAAACCATTAACCAATAACATCATGTCAAAGGAACACAATATATATATGAAAAATATATTTATATTACAAGGGAAGCTACAACTTCCATCTTACCATCTACAACTGGAATGGCTACAACCCCAACAGATTTACCAGCCACTACTGGAAGTAGATATAACCCTTGGTTTAATAGCATCCACTGGAAAGAGGCGACAAACTCTTGAAGGAAGCTACAACTTCCTAACCTAGCACCACCCTGCCACCTTATAGAATAAAAGATAAAACAATAACTTCTTAGGCTCTCATACCAGGGACAATGACCCAATTACCATACATTGAATTACTGCAAAATTAACTTCATACCTTACATCATCAATACTACATATGCCATTACTCTATTTTTGACTCAACAACTTTAACATAACTTGATCCAAGAATTCAACAAGGATTTCTCAAGACTGCAAATATCTGATCCAGAACAAGCACCAAAGACCTGCTACAAATATCAAAATTTGCTCCAAACAAATATGCTACAAATTCAAGATCTACTCTAAGATAAAGTTTGCTATAAATTCAAGATCTTCTCCAAGGAAAAGTTTGATATAAATTCAACATCTGATCCAATAAAAGTATGCTATAAATTCAAGATATTTTCTAAGAAAACGATTTGCTACAAATTCAAGATTTGCTCCAAGAAAAAGGTTTTCTACAAATTGAAGATCTGCTCCAAATATGATGCCACAGGTTTGTTCTAGAAAGTGAGTTGAGTTGCCACAAAAAGGGTCTAAGGAATAGTCTAAAATAGTGCTGAGGCTCTCCTCCAAATCGGTTTGTCCTCCCTTAACCTTCCTTTCAAGGATACTTAAATAAACTCAAAAAATGATCTCAAATGACCTTTGAAATGCAGTATTAGGTCTGCCCTAACCAAGGCTGAAATCACCTCAGAGAATAGGTTCGAATATGTCTTAACTACAACTCCAAAAATGGGCCTCAGGAAGCTTGAATTGGGCTTAAGGAAGCCTGAATTGGGCTTCAGGAAGCTTGAATTGGGCTTCAAAAAATTTCCCTAAAGAGGGCCTAAAGTCCAACTCATAAGCAACAAGAAATATTTATCTGATAAAGCCTCAAAGTAAGGCCGAAATTTGAACTCAAGGAGGGCTAAATCAGACCAAAAAATACCCTCAAGACATATCAACATGTGCCTCATAAGAGTTTGGGTTTCAGCCTCAGAAGCTCATATTTAATCCAGTTAAAATACCACCAAAAAGATGAAATTAGCTCAAATAAACCTCAACAACTCTTCCTTATTCTATATATGTTCAACAAGCTCAAGGCTCAGATTTACTTCATATCAGATACTTCTTCAGACCACCAAGTTGATGCACCAATAGCCCACGACTTAGGTTATATATATATATATATATATATATATATATATATATATATATATATATATATATATGTGCATTTGGAGGGCACTTAGTTTGGGGCCAACCTACCCATAAAATATTTGATCCTTGCCAATGAAAAGACATGACCTTATACTGGAGTTGACTTGAGAAATTGTTATTAGGCAAACCTGTAAGAGGAACCTTAGAACACTTAAAAACAATTTTTTGCCTCTTTTCAAGGACACAAATACATAGGCTAAATCAACTCATAGTTTTGACCTTCTTTTAGGGGTTACAGTGAAGTGATAAGGTAATGAACCTTTAGGAAAAACGTGCTGGTGCTAAACCCATCCATTTGGGGCATCAAACTTCAACCATCAATATATCTCCAACCAAGAGGATCCAAAAGATGTGCCACCCATTAAATGAAATTGTATGACAAGGGTTACCAATCTAGGAGGTCATTGTATCCAAATACATTGTCTCTTTCATGCATATCATCAAAACAATGTTGCCCCATTCACCCTTTGACATCATTGGCAATTTTTTCAACAATCTCCCCCTTTGTCATTGATGTCAACACTCATGATCCCCTTGTCTCCATGCTTCACTTCCTTCATATTCATGCAACACTTATTTTTCTCTCCCCCTTTGCCATCAATGAAAAAGGGTTACTTATGTATTTGGGGCTACTCCCCCTAAACATATGACATTTAATACTACTTTTGTCTTCTTGTCCTTTCTTTTTGTTGTTGTACTTTCAACTCCTTTGCTTGGCTACAATTTTCTTTAGCTCTACTTGGTCTAGAACGTATATGTTGTTTGGTTTTCTTGTGGCTATTGCAACTAATATTCCTGAGTCTTGTCATCTAATTTCACGCTTCCAGGAGTTAAACATGAGATTATATCCTTGATCACACATATTTCCAACATTTAGAAGATTGTGTTTCAAATCCTTAACTAGCAATTTTTTTTTGCTTTCATATGTTCGCTTCCAAGAATCACTACACCTTTTCCAAGTATCCTGACAGAAGAGTTGTCTCCAAATGCAACACTGCTGCTTTTTTATTTTAGGCTGAAAAAAAGTTTTGATCTCCAATCATATGTGTTGAGCATCTACTGTTTATTTATCATTCATCTTCTTTAACTTTAGTTTTCAATGCTAGATTTCAAATTTTCTTCTTTATCTTCTCCCATGTCATAGATGGCTTCCCTTTATGCATTATCAGAGCATTCTCTTTCACAAGCTTGCAATTCCTAGACTTGTGACCAAAAATATTGCACTTGGAGCATAAAATGTCTTAATTCATTAATGGTTCAAATGGATTGTAGTTTCTGTTGGTAGTTCTAGATCCAAATCCATAACCATTCCTACTCACATAATTGAATCTTTTATTGATTTTACAATGAATTTATTTATACCCAAAATTTTGGCAAGAGTAACAATAATAAAGAAATATATTTTCATACCTCAGAGAGTAGGATTGATCTTCTGAAATTGTTTTGTCTTGGAGGAGGTTCAATCCATTGCTAATACTTGTGGTGGGTGTTATCGGAATCATCAACATGACTGATTTTAATTTCTTCCTTGGATATTTTGTCCTAATTGCTTGAATATGCACCTATATAGCCAAGACCTATTTGATTGTCTAGTGATGTTTGAAAATTGAGAATGTTATCCAATACTAGTGATTTGTTCAAGTTCCTTTTGAGTTTATCAACTTCAAACCTCAATGTCACAATTTCCTCTTCCAAATTCTTACAATGATAATGATAATATTGATTCACCCCACCCCCCCCCCCCATTATTATTTCCAACAATTGGGATCAGAGCAGGTCCTTTAGAAGAAGCTTGATCGCTTGAAGGAAGATCTATCATCATGAGCAACTACGAAAAGGAGGCATTTATCAGGCCACCAATCTTTGATGGGAGCAACTTCGTCTATTGGAAGGTAAGAATCACAACCTATCTTCAATCTCTTGGTATAGAAGTTTGGGATATTTTGGAAGGACGATACACATTTCCATCAACAACTCCTACAGATACGACTGGTAAAAAGCAGTATGAAACAAATGCAAAGGCTGTTAATACTCTATTGGGGAGTCTATCTCAATCAGGATTCGTCAAGGTCATGCAGCTCAAAACCACCAAAGAAATATGGGACAAGATCATTCTAAGCTATGAAGGAGACGATCAGGTAAACATGCAAAACTACAATCTCTCAGAATTCAATATGAAATTCTCAGAATGCAAAATGAGGAAAGTGTGGCTAATTATTTCTTACGTATAGATGAGATTGTGAATCGCATGAAAAAATTGGGTGAAGAAATAAAAGAAGTCACTTTAGTTGAAAAAGTTCTAAGATCTTTGTACTCAAGTTTGAATCAAAGGCTTTTGCCATAGAAGAAAAGCAAAATCTTCAGAGTATTACCATGTCACAGCTGCACAGAATCCTAACTGCTTTCGAAATGAGAAAAGGGGGTCCATCAGACATGAGAGAAGCCACATTCAAAGGCTCAGGAAAAGGAGAATACAATGAGTCAGGACATACGTCAGAAGTAGAGAAAGAATCAAACTTTGTCAAGAACCTTCAATGGGGTTCTGGAAGATTCAGAGGTAAGCTACCTTTCAAATGATTTGCTTGTGGAAGAGTCGCTCACTATGCAGCCAAGTGTCGTCATAAAGATAAGCTTGACAAAGGTAAGGAACCAGTTAGATGGAACAGAAAATAGAATGTAAGTAAGAAGAGCTATTAGACACATGAAGATAGTGATGGATTTTCAAATAGTGATGAAGATGGACATGATTATAGACTTTTGATGGCTTTTGAAGATGATGATTTCTTGGATGCTATAGATGAAGATGATCTCTATGAAGAAATTTCTAAACTTAAAATCTGTTTAGAAGAAAAGAATATGATCATAGATACTCTGACATTCCAACTTGCTGAAAGGGAAAAACACAATGAAAAGTTAGAATGTGAAACTGTGGGACTTAGAAAAGATATTGAGAAAACAAAAGCTCTTAATCTTAGATTTGCTAAAGGATCTGAAACTTTAGATGAGATTATCAAAGTGCAACGTTCTCCTCTAATCAAGATAGGTATTGGATATAATGTCAGGCCAGGGGAACTCCAGGATGAGCGGGAGAAAAAACTGATGATCTTATTCATTAACTAACTCATGTTTATATACAAAAATAAAACGGATCATTTCATCTTCTAGATGACTGTCCAGTTCACCCATCCGTTTCGGATTAGGTGTCAACATTCCCCCCCTTAATCTGAAGGGATGTTGGTGAGTCCAAGCATTGTTCTGAATCTTTCAAGATTTTCTCTTCCAAGCGCTTTGGTGAAGATGTCTGCAATTTGCTCGTTTGTGGAACAATGACGGAGATGGATTGTTTTGGCCTCAACGTGATGTCGGATCAGATGATATTTAGTATTGATGTGCTTAGTACGATCATGGAACTTTGGGTTCTTGGCCAACTTTATTGCAGATGTGTTATCAATCATGAAAGGAGTTGATTGTATTTGTTTTAATTGCAAATCTTCAAGAATTTTCCTGAGCCACACAATTTCTTTCGTTGCTTCAGCTGCTGCCACATATTCTGCTTCTGTTGTGGAATCTGCTGGTACTGATTGTTTGCGTGATCTCCAGGAGACAGCTCCTGATCCAAGACTCATAGCATATCCTGAAGTAGATACCCCAGTTTCTTTGTCTCCATCGAAGTCTGAATCAGAGTATCCAATCAAGTTGAAGTCGTCCACCTGTGTATACTTGATTCCAAGGTCTTGAGTTCCCTTCAAGTACCTTAGAACTCTTTTTGCAGCAGACCAATGTCCCTCACAAGGCTTTTGCATGAACCTGGAGAGGATTCCAACAACAAATGAAATGTCTGGTCTGGTAGTAGTGAGGTAGATGATACTTCCTACAAGCTGTCTATACTTTGTTGCATCCTCAAATTCCTTTCCTTCAATAGATGTGAGCTTCAAGTTTTGTTCCATTGGAGTACAAAGGGGATTGCACTCTGTCATGCCAAATCTGTTTAACAAATCTCCAATGTATTTCTTTTGAGAAAGAAATATGGACTTTGGATGTTGGGTTACTTCAATGCCAAGATAGTAATGAACATAGCCCAAATCATTCATTTCAAAATTTTTTCCTAATTCTTTCTTTATGGATGCAATATAGCTTTCATTGTTCCCTGTCATTAAAAGATCATCTACATATACCACAAGATATACAATTGTTTTGCCAACTTTCTTGACAAATAAAGTTGCATCATCAAGATCAAAATCTTTGAAGTTGAGTTTCAGAAGATGCTCAGTTAGTTTTTCATACCAGGCTCGTGGTGCTTGTTTGAGGCCATACAAGGACTTCACAAGTTTGCATACTTTGTGTTCATGTCCTTTCACAGCAAATCCTTCAGGCTGGGACATAAAAACATTCTCTTTTAGGTCTCCATTCAAGAATGCAGTTTTTACATCCATTTGATGGACTTTCCAACCATTCTGAGCAGCTAGTGCAAAGAGTGTCCGGATGGTGGCCCATTTTGCTGTGGGAGCAAAAGTTTCCTCATAATCGACCCCTTCCTTCTGTGCAAAACCTTTTGCCACAAGCCTAGCTTTGTGCTTGTCAAGTGAGCCATCAGCTTTGTACTTGTTCTTGTAGACCCACTTGCAGCCAATTGGTTTGGTTCCAAATGGAGGATCAACCAGCTTCCAATTGCCATTCTTTATGAGGGCATCATACTCCTTCTGCATCGCTTCTTTCCATTCATCATGAGAAGCAGCTTCTTTGAAGGAAGTTGGTTCAAAATCTGTAGACAAGTTCAATTCACAATCATAAGTAACATCCATATCAACAGGTGAATTAGAGTTATCTACATCACCTCCATCTTGTCGGTTTGTATTTCTGGTTCCTGTTTTTCCAATTTCATCAGGATGAACACTTTCAAGTGTCTTTGTCAGCCACTTTGGGGGACCTTTCTGAGATGGTCCAAGCTGTTCTGTTGATTGAGTTGGGACTGAATCAAGATTAAGTCTCCCAATTCTATCAATTACATCACTTAAAGCATCATCCGTTGTTGGAGTGTCATGCAGGGGAGATTGTTCTTCAGAAGGAGATTCCACATGTTGATCTAGTATAGGAATCCCCCCTTCAAGATGTGGAATCTGATTATCAAACTCTTGGAATGATTTCGTTTTTGTGAATCTATCCAAGCGATCAAGTTGCCGCTCAACAACACTGTCAGATTTGGATGATTCAAGAAAAATGACATCTCTAGATAAAACAAACTTTTTATTTACTTCATCATAGAGGCGGTATGCTTTAGATGTGTTTGAATACCCCAGGAAGATACACTTACGACTTCTAGCACCAAGTTTGTTTCTATGTACCTTTGGTATTAAAGCATAACAGGTGGAACCAAAAATCCTGAGATGTTTTACCGAAGGAACATGTCCATACCACAATTCATAAGGAGTCTTGTTTCTTATAGCACTAGATGGACATCTATTCTTTATATATGCAGCACATAGAACAGCATCAGCCCAAAACATTGTCTTTACATTTTTGAAGAAAAGCATGGATCGTACCATATTCAAAATTGTTCTGTTCATTCTTTCAGCTACACCATTCTGTTGAGGATTATAAGGCACAGTTGTTTGATGTTTAATCCCATGTTGGCGAAGATAGTGTTCAAATTCATTTGATGTATATTCTTTTCCATTATCAGTGCGAATAGACCCAATATGAGATTGTGCATCATTTTCAATCCATTTATGAAAATTCTTGAATGTTTGAAAAGCATCAGATTTGTTCTTCAAAAAATAAACCCAACACATTTTGGTGTAATCATCAATAAATGTCATGATATATTTATTTCCATTTGCAGAAGAAACAGGCATTGGACCACATAAATCTGAATGAATGAGTTCAAGCTTCCTATGTGCTCTTGAATGTGAATCATGAAAAGACTGTTTTCTATGCTTTCCTAGAACGCAAGCATCACATTGCTTATGTTTTCTAGGAATTGTAGGCAAACTAGCAACACCATTTTTCTTCAACAAGCGGAGACTATCATAGTTTAAATGTCCAAATCTAGCATGCCATAATAAACTTGATGGAAGTGCACCTTCTTCATGATGAGAAATATATGAGAAATGTTGTGCATGAGCAGAGGTTCCTTGCAGTTTAAGAAGTCTTTCTTCTTCTATACCCCTCATGACAAGTGAGTGGTCAGATGCCTTTCTTACCTCAAGCTTGCCATCAAACATGTGAATGGAGTGACCTTGCTGGCGGATGTGGACCAGGGACAACAAGTTTCTCTTGAGCTGTGGGAGATATAGAACATGATCCAGAAGAAAGTCTGGAAGACCAGGCAGTTTAAGCCTGATTGTGCCAAGCCCTGATGGCTTGATTTTTGACTGATCTGCAAAGTATACTGCTCCATCAACATTGTCAGTGAAATCTTCAAAGAAATCTTTCCTATGAGTCATATGACAGGTTGCTCCTGAATCAAGCAACCAGTCATTTTTCGAAGAAGCAAGTGAAGCATTAAACAAATCTTCATTTACTCCAATGTTACATTGTGCCTCAATATAGTGAGTGGATTCAGGTGCTTTACCTTTGTCTGTGTCATCAGTTTTACCTTTCTGCTAATTTCTTCTCTGCTCAATCTTGTCCCATGGTAGCTTGCATGTAGAAGCATCATGTGATCCATTTCGTTTGCAGCGAATGCAATGTAGATCTGCCTTTTCTGCTTGAGGATGTCTCCCCCCCTGCCTCTGAAGTATCTTCCTCTTCCTCTTCGTCCACCTCTTCCTCTTGTAGAATCTTGAGCAGGATGCTTTTCTTTATGAGCAAGGCAAACAGTCTCTTCAGAAGATTCAGGGACTGTTTTCTTTCCAAAGGCTTTCTCTCTTTCAGCAAACTTTTTCACAAGAGAGTCAAAGGTTATATCTTTAAGATTTCCATTTGCTTGTAAAGACTCAAGATAATTGGAGTAGGTAGGATAGAGTGCTTTGAGAAAGGCAATAAGAGAGATATCCAACTCAAACTTAGTGGATTTAATATCATGCATTATAGACTTTATTTCAGATGCAAGAGCAAGAGGATCATTATTTTTCAGTTCAAGAGTGAAGAGTTTAATCATAAGCTGAACAACTTCAAGTGCAGAATGTGTATCATAGAGTTCTTTCAGCTTTTGTAAAGCTTCAAAGGCAGTGGAATAGGATGAAATATGACGACTTACTTCTTCATTTACAGATGCTGCGATCAATGCATAGGCTTTGCTGTTCTTGTTTTCCCAAATGGTGAGTTCTTTGTCTGATGTAGGCTGCACAGGGTCTTTGTCTTCTTCTCCGACACACACTCCTTTCCACAGCTCATTGTAGATGAGGGTGTGTTTAACCATTCGAGACCATTCTGAATAGTTCTCCTTGCCAGTGAGAACTATTCCTACCATAGAAATGATTGAATGCATTCTGTAAAAAAATATCTCTGCTAAAAAAAATTTCTGTTGCTAAAAGACTTCTGCTGAAAAAAAAAAAATCCTTATGCCACAGCCTTATGCACTTTATTTTCTTCTAACGTTTGCATCAGCATTTCCTATATCGCTGCAATATTACTATGTTTTGAATGTATTCACTTCAAAACTTATAAAGGATATATTACTTCAGTATATGAAGCAATACTACAAAACATTCTGGAAACACAACAATGCTTTGAATAATATAAACTGCGTATATCAATTCAACCAACTGCTTTGAATTCAACGAACTGCTCAACCATTATACAAAAAAACGCATCTCAAACTGCTTTGAATTCAACAAACTGCTTTGAATTCAACAAAACTGCTCAACCATTATACAAAAAAAAATCTCCACCTTATACAAAAACAAATGCCATACAAAGTCAAAAAATCAACTGCATAATACTGGCGACTTTTGAGGCTCTCGCGTTCTGCGATACCATGAGTCTCTTAAGGCTCTTGCATTCTGTGTTATATCAAATCAAAGCGAATCTATACCCAAATCCCAAATGCATGCAAGCCATTTTTGATTTTGGGGTGGGCGTTTTCAGAAACTAATTTCGATTCAAACTCTCATAATATCTAGCAGCACTGACATGTGAGGTTCTTGAGGCTCTTGCGTTCTGTGTTATATCAAATCAAAGCGAATCTCACCAAACCCGAATAAGTAACAAGCCATAGTGCTTTCTCTCAGATTTCTGAAATAATACGATACTAATTGGGCATCTCTCCTGCAACTCAACCTCGTGATAATATACATGAACTGCCCTATAATAGAAGAAATCGAGTGAGAAAAAAAACTCAGAAGCTATGGACAAGGAGTAGCTGTGACTATTGTTGGATGGGAGGTCCGCTCTTTGACAAGTTCCGGCTTGCAAAATAATATAACGGTTAGCATTTGTGGAGAAAACCTAGTCGGCTATGTCAACAGCGTATGCCAGTCGGCTATGTCAACAGCGTCAAGCCCTTGGATTTAAGACATGAATAGGTTTCCCCAGGCCAGGTAGAAGGTTAAGAGCACAGAAGTAAGGAAAATTTCCAGGCCGGAGTCATTATGAAAGAAAACTCAGTAAACGGCAGAGAGCTGCATCCCAGGTATGGGAGATTTTAGAAAAAGCCGAGCGACCCACAGAATTTTGACGAGCCAGGAGCCAGATAGATAGAGAGCGTTCTTCACGATCTTGGCAAAGAAGCTATTCTGAAATTTCGAAGCGATCAAATGAATGGATTGCAGTAACGTAAAATCTCAGAGGTCATGGCAATCAGGGACTGGAAGGCACTCGGATTTACCCAGTTCACCAGTACTTGAGGGCGCAGTGTCAGAACAGAAGCACGCAGTCTCAGGAGAGCGCAGTGTCAGAACAGAAGCACGCAGTCTCATGAGAGCGCAGTGTCAGGCCAGAGGCGCTCAGGACAAAACTGACCAGCAGTTACAACCAATTTTAGAACCTGGGACCTGTGCTCTGATACCATGTCAGGCCAGGGTAACTCCAGGATGAGCGGGAGAAAAAACTGATGATCTTATTCATTAACTAACTCATGTTTATATACAAAAATAAAACGGATCAGTTCATCTTCTAGATGACTGTCCAGTTCACCCATCCGTTTCGGATTAGGTGTCAACATATAATGAAGAAGCATCTCAAGCATAGAAGCCATCCACCTCCAAAAGTTATCTTGATGCAGCAAGGAGAAGTGAACAGGTTGACAATCGACAACAAAGGCACAAAGCAGACCACCAGATAAATCAGGGTCAATCTACTTCAAGGATGAATAGAGATCATCAAGTAAATCGGGGGCAATCTACTTCAAGGATGAACAGAAGCTACAACCAATCGCAGGTAAATCATTCTCAATTTGCCTCAAGAATGGATGTTAATGGAAACTATAATCATTTGGTCGATAGGTTTGATAATCGCAGGAATTTCTTCAATGGCCAATGTTTCTCTTGTCATAACTTTGGACACTAAGTTGCTCAATGTGTTGCCTACAAGACCATCATGACTAGAGAAGCACAAAAACAAAGGAGTATGACTGAGATCATGAAAAGGACCTACAATAACTTTTCTGCTCTTGAAAATGAAATATAATGTTCTATTTGTAACAAATTCGGACATGAAGATTCTGAATGGAGGAGTAGGTTTCAGAAAACAACTTAGAAGGAGCAAGCTTCATTGAGTCCCAAAACATGGAGAAAGAAAGAACCACAACTAGAAAGATGTGGTATAACCTTATATGCGGAAGGACAGGAAAATCAGTGGTACATCGACAGTGGATGCTTGAAACATATGTCAGGTGATAAAGAAAAACTTCAATCATATAGTGCCTTAGAAAAGGAAAGGAAGCTCTCATTTGGAAATGACACCCCTGCTCTCATAAAAGGTAAAGGTTCTGTTATTTTGAAAGCAAAAGTCAAAGCTGGAAATGTTATGTATGTTGATGGCTTAAAACATAATCTATTGAGTGTCAGTCAAATTTGTGATCAAGGAAATGAGGTAATATTTCGATCAAATGGATGTATTGTTCGTGAGCATGATACAGGAGAAACACTGATCAAAGGCATAAGAACTCCAAATAATTTACACATACTCAAGGGAGGACAACAACAATGCTATCTAAGCAAGAATGATGAACAATGGCTATGGCACAAAAGATTGGGACATCTAAGCTTCTCTCAGATAAGGAAAGCATGCAAATATTAGGCGGTTCGTGATCTCTCTGACATCAGAATTCTAGACAATACAATATGCAAATCATGTCAGTTTGGTAAGCAAACCAAAAATAATTTCCCTGAGAAGGAAGGATTAGTTAGTAAGCCACTTGAACTTGTCTATACTGATTTATGTGGTCCATCAAGGAAAAAGTCACCTCGAGGAGAAGAATACTTCATATTGTTCATTGACGACTTTTCCAGGATGTGTTGGATAGGACTTATGAAGCATAAAGACGAAGCCTTCGAAAAGTTAAAAGCATTCAAAGCCTTGGTTGAAAAAAAATCAGATCGCAGAATCAAATACCTCAGGTCTGATCAAGGAGGGGAATTTACCTCGGATGAATTTTTCGATTTTTGTGAAGAACATGGAATAAGAAGGGAATTCTCTACGGCAAGGACTCCTCAACAACCTTCTAGGGTGAAGCTGAATTTTCCGCCATTACTATTCTCAATAAAACAAACGTCCGAGTAAACAACACTCAAACTCCTCATGAAATTTGGTATGGTAAGACTCCTACGGTAAAATAATTCAAAATTTTTGGAAGCAAATGTTACATGAAAAGAACTGATGAAAACCTTGGCAAGTTTGAACCTAGAGCAGATGAAGGCATTCTCGTTGGTTACCCCTCTCGAAGTAAAGGATATAAGTGTTATAATAAAAGACTTGGAAAAATTGTTGAAAGTATTGATGTAGTGGTTGATGAAGTAGGAAACAATCCAAGGCAGGTAAAATCTGAAGATTTCGAAGATGATGAGGACTATCCTTCAACATCAAATCAGACTAATGATGAAGAAGAAACCTATGAGGCACTAGAAGAATAGATAAGGGTAGAAGAAAAGACTCCATCCAGATACGTCCAGAAGAATCATCCAGAGACTCAAATTTTGGGGCAGAAAGAGGCAGGTGTACAAACAAGAAGAACTATTTCAGAAGCTTCAAGCTATCTAGATTTGCTTTCCTCCATTGGACCGCGAAATGTAAGTGAAGCATGCAAAGATGAATGCTGGGTCAAGGCCATGAATGAAGAAATTGAGCAGATTGAAAAGAATAACACTTGGGAGTTGGCTCCTAGACCAAATGATAAGAATGTCATAAGGACAAAATGGATATTCAAAAACAAGTTGAATGAAAATGGAGATGTTATTAGAAACAAGGCCATACTTGTTTGTAAAGGGTATGCTCAACAAGAAGGCACAAACTTTGAAGAAAATTTTGCACCAGTTGCTAGACTTGATGCCATAAGAATGTTCCTTGCTCTTTCTAGATTTCAAGAGTTCAAAGTATATCAAATGGACGTGAAATATGCTTTTCTAAATGGAGACTTAGAAGAAGAAGTGTACATTGAGCAACCAGATGGATTCATCCTTGGTAATGATCCAAAACTTGTATGCAGACTCAAAAAGGCTCTCTATGGCCTTAAACAGGCTCCAAGGGCTTGGTATTTTCGTTTCGACAAATACCTCCATCAACAAAGTTTTTCAAAAGGATCAACATATAACAATCTATATATAAAAATTGATAATGATAAATTGCTAATAATTGTTGTGTATGTTGATGATATCATCTTTGGTAGCAATGAAGAAGCCATAAGTCAAAACTTCGCTTTAGTGATGTAGAAAGAACTTGAAATGTCCTTACTTGGTGAGCTCACATATTTTCTTGGTTTACAAGTCCAACAAAACAAAGACGATACCTTTCTATCACAAACCAAATACCTCAAGAAGATCTTGAAGAAATATGGGATGGAGGATTCGAAACCAGTATGTACCCCTATGGTAACAGGATGCAGCATCAACGCAAATGATGAATCAACAACAGTGCATCAACCAACCTATAGATCAATGATTGGTAGTCTACTCTATCTGACAGGTACCCGACCAAACATCATGCATGCAGTGGGAATAGTTGGAAGATTCCAAGCAAATCCAAAGGAAGCACATCTTCAGATAGTTAAGAGGATTTCAAATATCTTCAAGGAACACAAAACTATGGCTTATGGTATCCTAGAGATACAAATCTCACACTTCATGCATATACAGATGCAAATTGGGCAGGAAGCGTGGATGACAGAAAAAGAACTAGTGGTGGTGCATTCTTTATGGGTTCCAGATTAGTATCTTGGTTCAACAAGAAACAAAGTTCAATTGCATTATCTATGGTTGAAGTAGAATATGTGGCTGCTGCATCTTGCTGCACACAACTCCTTTGGATGATGCAAACATTGCAAGACATTCAAATCACTTTTACTCCACCTATCCCCATTTTTTGTGATAATACAAGTGCAATCAGCATTTCAAAGAATCCAGTCATGCATTCGAAGACCAAGCACATACCTATCAAATATCATTTTCTTCGGGAACAAGTGCTTGAACAAAAGGTCAAATTGGAGTATGTTCCCTCCAAGGAATAGGTTTCTGATATATTCACCAAACCACTGCCCAGGGAGACATTTGAATACCTCAGACAGAAGCTGGGAGTAGTTGATGCATCATCTTGCTGTTGAAATTATCTGTTTCAGAGAACAATGGTTGTACGCGAGTTTCATGAAGTGTATCCACGTACATACGCAGGTGTCTGTGGACACAGTCATGTATATTATGGTTTGAAGACAAACAGTGGGGCCAGACTCAGGATGAAAAGAGTCTGATATGGGTCTGACATAGACCATCTGGCAGAGGTTCACGTGGAGCATATAATTCTAATAACACATTGTTGGCATTATCTTAGAAGATCTTGGTTCAATTTCACAACTGTTTTTGTTTCAGGTGGAACAGGTGCAGAGGGAGATTATGGTTGCCGGTCTGAATGATGATTGACAGATGTTGCTGATGTTAGTTGCTGATGACTATCATAGTCTTGTCTTAGATATTTAATCTCTATGTCATGTATTTCTTTTATTATCAAGGTCATGTAACGACCTATTTTAATTCCCCACTATGCCTGGGATGGATGATGTAATGTTCTTGTTTTATCATGTGTAAACTTTTGGTGTATTCCCACTTGGTTGGGCGGATGAGTGAATCCCCACATGGTTGGGATATGGATGTATGTATGAGTCTTTGGTGCTAGGAAGGTCATTTATGATGTATAGAGTCATGTAATTTCTAGTAGAAAATCTTTTTGCAGACCTTGCCTACAGTCAGGGGGAGCATGGACAACACAGAAGAGCAGAGATTTCAACATGTACTTAGGGGGAGCATAACCCTTTGCACTTGATGACAAAGGGGAAGAATGACTTTGAGTGAATTGGGGTTACCATCAAGTCCAAAGGGGGAGATTGTTGGCATTATAACACAGGTTTGGTGCTATGACATAGGTTTTGTCCTTGATGGCAACTCACTCAAATGACAGATCATAGTTCAGGCTCTCAGAATGAAGGAAAAAGAGATATACGTAGGATCCTCTTAACCAAGTCGTGTATACATGCGGGATCGCCGATCAAAAGGTGCGTATACATATGCACGCACTTTCATGTAAGGCAAAACACGTACATGTGGGAAAACTTATTTTTGGTCCATGTTACAGAGTCCTTGGTATTTGGACCTATGGTTTTGGACCATGGTATCTCATCTGAAGTGTTGAACGCAGGTATTGGGTCCATGGTATTGATTCTTTATGGTTTTGGACCATGGTATTGGGTAAGGCCTAAGACTATAAAAGGGGAAAGAGATCATTAGGCAAAGGCACTCAAGGATTGAATATCTTATGAAGAGCAAGATCTAGAATACTGGTCATTGGTGCATAGCTGGATCTAAATCAAGGAGGAACCTGAGCGCAAGAAGAAGGATAAGTTCTATTGATGGGTCAAGATCTTAAGGCTTGAAGAGAAGTATCTTTGTGTGATTTTGATTTGTTAATTTTGGCGAATGACTTGATCTATAAATTTGATGATCTAGGTATTACTGATGTCTGAATATCTGAAAAGGGTAAGATTATCTTTTATAGATCTGTAAGCAGGTTCGACACAGCAGCGGCACGTATACATTTTGGTTCATTAATTCAAAACATTGTATACGCAGGTTGGCCTTAATACAATAGTGTATGCACGCAGGTTCTGCATATTGAAGTAGCGTGCATATCATGAAATATGTTTTAGCTACTTCTATTTATTGCTACAATGTTCTGGGTTCAAGATTGGTTTCTGGTTACTGTTAATATATTCTGGTTACAACATACAGAGAAGTAATTGGTTGATTCAGTTTTGAGTGAAGCAAAAAAGATTTGTTAATGCAGATGTATTTTATGTTTGATTATTGATGGATCCAGTGTGAAAATTTATGAAATGTGGTCCCCGGAAGAAAAGAGAAGGTTGTAGCCTTCTGTAGGTCAGCACCTACGTACTAGTACATCAGCTAGTACAAGAGCTAAGGGGGTTGTAGCTCCCTTCCAGGAGAAGCTGGAGAACGAAAGAAGGTTGTAGCCTTCAGCACGTAGAAGCCTGCGTACTGGTATAAGACTACACCAGTACATAAATATTGTAAAAAGAAGTTTCTTGTTAAAAGAAGATAGAGACGAATTACAGCAGGTGGTTTTCACCCACATTGGATTTCCACCTTATATCTTGTGTTCATGTGTGTGATGATCTATTCTATTTTACTGCACCTGTTTATTGTTCTTATGGTTAATGAAGTTCTGATGCACTGATTAAAGATCAAAATTTTAACTGAATCATAAGTTTACTGATATACGCTGGTTTCTTTAGACACAGTTGCATATATACACAGTTTCCCATAACTGAAGTAGCGTATATGTATCTGAGAATGAAAATGAAAAGTGATTGATTTGATAATACTAATTCACCCCCCCCTTTCAGTATTATTTCCAGCAAAAAATTATTTAGTTGTGGTGCAGGAAATCACCTTGGACTTAATGGTTATTGCAATTCACCTGTGATGGCATGAAGACATTTTGTATTGCATCTAAACAACTTCTCATCAAGAACAATTGGAGGATTTTTAGAAACTTTGTATCCATTTATGAGGAAGAGTAAAAAATCTACACCTATATCCTTCAAGTACGTTTCCATGCAATTTCTCCATAGTAAGTAATAATTTTTTTAAAATATAAAAGTTGTCCTTGAAGAGATGCCTTCCATATGATCCATGCGTGTTTACGATCTTCCCTCTAGTGATTAGATTGTTAAAGGGTAACCTACTCTCATACTAATTTTTGGATATAGCGAGAGGGGGGGTTGAATGATTATTTCAATTTTCTTGTAATTTAGTATCAAAACCATTAATAAATAACATCACATCAAAGGAACACAAGATATAAATGAAAAATATATTTATATTACAATGGAATCTACAACATCTGATTTACTAGCTACAACTAGAAGGGCTACAACCCCAAGATATTTACCAACCACTACTAGAAAGAGCTACAAACTCTAGTTTACAAGCATCCATTGGAAGGAGGCGATGACCTCCTAAAAGAAGCTACACCTTTCCTAGCACCACCTTTCCACCCTATAGAATAAAAGATAAAATAATAACTTCTTGGGCTATCTTACCATAAATACTGACATAATTATAATACATTCAATTACTACAAAAGGGACTTCATACCTTAGGTCATCAATACTACAAACTCCCTTACTCTGTATTTCAATCAACAACTTTAATACAACTTTCTCCAAGACATCAACAAGGGTTGCTCAAGAATTCAAAGATTTTCTCCAGAACAAGCACCAAAGGTCTACTACAAATATTAAAGTCCACTCCAAAAAAGTCTGCAACAAATTCTAGATCCACTGAAAGATAGAGTCCGCTATAAATTCAATATTTACTCTAAGAAAAAGTTTGCTATAAATTAAAGACCTGCTCCAAGAAAATGTCTCCTATAAATTCAAGATATACTCCAGAAAAAAGGTCTGCTACAAATTCAATATCTTCTCTAAGAAAAGGTCTGCTACAAAATCAATATCCGCTCCAAATATGATGCCTCAGGTTTGTTCTGGACAATGATTTGAGTTGCCACAAAAAGGGTCTAAGGAAGAGTCTAGAATAGTGTTGAGGCTCTGCTCCAAAATCAGTTTGTCCTCCCTTAAAATTCCTTTCAACGCTACTTGAATAAACTCAAAAAATGATCTCAGAACGACCTTTGAAAAACAACCTTAGGTTTTCCATAACCAAGGATGAATTCACTTCAGAGAATATGTTTGAATTTTTTTCAAATACAGGTCCAAAATGGGCCTCAGGAAGCCCAAAGCAGGCCTTAAAAACTTGCCCTAAATAGGGCAAAAATTCCACCTCAGAAGTAATGTGAAATATTCCTCATAAAGAGCCTCAAAATGAGGCCAAAATTTGACCTTTGGGAGGGCTAAAATAAACCATAAAATACCCTCAAGATAGATCAGCACCTACCTCAAAAGGGTTCAGGTTTTAGCCTTAGGAGCTCATATTTAATCCAACAAAAATCCCACAGAAAAGATGAAATTATTAGCTTAAAGAAACCTCAACTCCGCCTTCCCTATATATTCAATAAGCTCGAGGCTCAAATTTTTTGTTAGGTCCCTATAATACTAGTGATTCCCACATTACTATTGTCATTGTATCCTTTATTATTATTGTTGTGCCCCTATTGTCCCCATATTGTTATTATTGTGCCCCATAGAACCCCACTATTGTTATTTTTGTGCCCTTATATTATTATTGTTAGGTCCACTTTGGTTATATTGTGTTCCCTTAGGCTCCTATATATAGAAAGGAGGTTTTGTCGTTTGTATCATCCAAGAATTGTTCATTTGTGTAATGTAAAGGAGGTTTCCCCCTTGAAGAAGCTTATTTCTAAGGCATTGATCTTCTATCTTTTTGCGAGTTGGTTTCATAACATTTGGTATCAAAG
Organism: Pinus tabuliformis; assembly: GCA_031772625.1. Lineage (NCBI taxonomy): Eukaryota > Viridiplantae > Streptophyta > Pinopsida > Pinales > Pinaceae > Pinus > Pinus tabuliformis. Next base: position 957,128,764 of record CM062808.1, on the reverse strand, counting down.
CTTGGATTCTAGGGTTTTGCTGCTCCAAACAGGTCATTGTGGAATTTTCGCTATAACTTTTTTTTCTACGACGTTTCAGAAGAAAAAAAAACCCATTTAACTTGAAATCGCTCTGAACCTCGGGTCCAAATTTCAGATCTTGTCTCGCTATATATTCGGAGATATGATGCAAGGAAGTTAGGGTTTTTGCAGGATCCCAAATTATATCTCAAACAGGTGACCTGGGAAAAATCGTCATTTATTTATTTATTTTTTTGAGCATTAGATTGAAATTTCGTCAGAAGTTATAGAAAGAGGGTGGAATTTAGTTTTTTGTGTATTAGTTTCAGAGCCTAAGGTCAAAACATTGACACATGGAACTTCGTACAAGCTCGCTCTACTGAACCAGTCTATCATCAGGTCATTGTGGGAGATTTTGCATAACTCTTCATTGGAGAATTCAATATTGATCAGACTTGTGGAGTTAGAAAGAGTACTCAGAGGGCTACCGAAGGAAGAAATTTCATAGCTTGGAGACCCAAAATTACAGATATACAACAGATTCAATATCGAGCTCCTACAAAGTGAAAAAAGGTGTGTATTTTTTTTTTAAATTTTTGCATAAGTTTGGTCTGAAAAATTAGTTTGAAGGAATAAAAAGGGCATAGTGAAGAATTATTATCAGTAATTTATGCCCCGAAGAAAGAAAATGGAAACACCTAGTAAGCAACCTGAAGGCTCTAACATGATTCATGAAGAAGAGGAAAAGATGCAACATGATATATCAAAATTATGAGACCAAGTGCAACAAATTTCACTCGCACAAAAAGTAACAAAAGCTAAGATGGATGGTTTAAATAAAGGCTTAGAAGCTAAGATGAATTATGTGGAAGCTAAGATGGATGGTGTGGAAACTAAGATGGATGGCGTGGAAGCTAAGATGGATGCTTTAAAGAAAGGTGTGGAAGCTAAGATGGAAGATTTGAAGACAGATTTGACAAAGTTTCTACAAGAAATGTTTACTAATGGCGAAAGGGTAGTAAAGGAAACTCATGATGAGAACAAAATAAATGTTAATCATGATTTCATAGACTCTAATGTTGGATCGAAGAACCACTATGTTCCAAAGATCGATTCGAAGAAGTTTGATGGCAAGGATCCCGTAACATGGATACTACAGATGGAACAATATTTCGATCTCCATAATGTGAAAAACACACAAAAGGTACGCATTTCAACTTTATATTTGGAGCCAAATCAGTTTGTATGGTATCGATGGCTTTGATCTCATAAAAAAATTGTCACTTGGGGCAATTTTGACGGAAGAAATGATAGCACATTATGAGGGTACAAGAAGCAACACTTTTTTTAGCCAATTAATAAATCTCAAACAAAAGGGTTCAATGATGGAGCACATTGAGGACTTCCAAAAATTGAATATAAGGGTAAAATATATTCCAGAGGAGCATATGATTGATGTGTTCATAGGGAATTTAAAGGGTAACATACAACATGAGGTTCGCCTTTGGGAACCTGATTCATTGGAGAAAGCATTCAGGCTGGCAAAAAAATGCAAAGCAAAATTATGGCAACAAGGAAGCCTACTACTCACGACAAAAATTGGAAGAAAAAAGAGCAAAAGGGCTTTGCTACAGTTGCGATAGCAAATACACTAAAGGTCATAAGTGTGCTGAGAAGAAATTATTTTACATAGATTGTGAAGACGAGGAAGAAAAGGAACAAGAAATGTCAAAATAAAAAGATATACACTAGGAAAAAACCCTAGAGAAAGAAGAAATGAATCCGACCATATCCTGTAATACATTGGCTAGGATTACCACTCCTCAAACTATCAAGATAGAAGGGCATATCAAGAAGAGAAAGGTAATAGTGTTGATTGATTCAGGAAGTACCCATAATTTTATTCATTGTAAGATAGCCAAGGAATTGAATTGCTTCCTATATCCAGCACCAGAGTGTCAAGTGATGGTTGCAAGTGGAAGAACCATAAATTGCTCAAGAAAGTGCCATAATATCAAGCTATCCATGGGAGAATATGTATTGAATAGCCCAATGCTTTCTATTTCAATGGGGGGTGCTAATGTTGTACTAGAAGTCCAATGGCTACAACCCTTGGGTATAATAACTTTTAATTTTCAAGAACTTTTCATGAAATTTTCTTCAAAAGGAAAGGAAGTTGAATTAAGGGGTATCACAGGGAAATCGAGAAAGATAATCAGCTCTAATGGAATGACAAAGCTTCTAAAGAAAGAACAACGAGGCATAATTGCACAATTATGCTCACTAGAGGTTCCCACATTGAAATCATCTATTTCTCCAGATCTCCAAAAAGTCTTGGACAATCATTCCAAGGTATTTGAGACTCCCAAAGGCCTCCCACCTATTCATGATCATGATCATGCTATTCATTTGATTCCAGGAAGTGTTCCTCCAAACATCAGGCCTTATAGATATCCCTATGCCAAAAAGAGTGAAATTGAACGTATGGTTGCAGAAATGCTACTGGCTGGTATAATTCAACCTAGTCAAAGTTCTTTCTCTACTCTAGTAGTATTGGTTGACAAGAAGGATGGATCATGGCACATGTGTCCAGATTATAGGGAGCTCAACAGGCTCACTATTAATGATAAATTTCCCATTCCTATCATCGATGAATTGCATGGATCAATTTACTTCACCAAGTTGGATCTTCATTCAAGATATCATAAAATCATAATGAAGACCGAAGACATTCCAAAAAAAACATTTAGAACTCATGAGGGTCATTATGAATTTTTGGTCATGCGTTTTGGACTTACCAATGCACCTTCTACATTCCAAGGTTCGATGAATTCCACTTTCAAACCTTCCTTAGAAAATTTGTGTTAGTAATTTTTGATGATATACTAATCTAGAACAAGTCTTGGAAGGATCATGTTAAACATGTTGACATTGTGCTCAAACTATTGGAGGAGAAACAATTATATGCAAAAAGCTCCAAATGTTTCTTTGGAGTATAAGAGGTGGAATATTTGGGTCATATTGTATCTCATGAAGGTGTTAAGGTAAGTGTTAGGTCCTTCTAATACTAGTGATTCCCCCATTACTATTGTCATTGTATACTTTATTGTTATTGTTGTGCCACTATTGTCCCCATATTGTTATTATTGTGCCCCATAGAATCCCACTATTTTTATTTTTGTGCCTTTATATTATTATTGTTAGGACGAATTGGTTATATTGTGTCCCCTTAGACTCCTATATATAAAAAGGAGGTTTTGTCATTCGAATCATCCAAGAATTTTTCATGTGTAATGTAAAGAAAGTTTCCCCCTCGAAAAGGCTGAATTCTAAGGCATTGATCTATCTTTTTATCTTTTTTGTGAGCTGGTTTCCTAACATTTGGTATTAGAGCTTTGGATTCTAGGGTTTCGCTGCTCCCAATAGGTCAATGTGGAATTTTTGCTATAATTTTTTTTTTTTGCAACGTTTCAAAAGCTAAAACCAAAACCCATTTGAGACAAAATCGTGGTGAACCTCGGGTCAGAATTTCAGAGCTTGTCTCACTATATTTTCAGAGATATAATCTCAGGAAGTTAGGGTTTTTGCAAGATCCAGAATTTAAGCTAAAATAGGTCATTGTGGGATTTTTGCTACAAAGTTTTAGAAGCTAAAACAAAAACCCAATTGAGAAGAAATCGATCTGAACCTCGGCTCCAAATTTCAGATCCTGTCTCACTATATTTTCGGAGATATAGTTTGAGGAATTTAGGGTTTTTGTAGACTCCCGAATTACATTCCAAACTGGTCACCGTGGGAAAATCGTCATAACTGTCTCTCTGAGCATCATATTGAAATATACTAAGAAGTTACATAAAGAAGACGGACTGTAGTTTCTTGTATATATTTTTCAAATCTAAAGGTCAAAACAGTGACACGTGGCACTTCATACAAGTTCGCTATTCTGAAAAGGTATATAATCAGGTCATATTGGGAGATTGTGCATAAATATTTCTTAGAGAATCCAATTTCGATTAGATTGGTGGCATTGGAAAGAGGACACAGAGGGCTATGCAGGTCACAATTTCAGAACTGGAAGCGCTGGAATCATAGAAATACATTAGATTCAATATCAAGCTCCTACAAAGTGAAAAAAAAAAGTGTGTAGTTTTTTTTCAATTTTTGCATAAGATTGGTTTGAAAAATTATTTTGAAGGAATTCAAAGGGCATAGTGAAGCATTATTATCGGTAATTGATGCCCCGAAGAAATAAAATGGAAACACCTAGTAAGAAACTTGAAAGCTCTAGCATGACTCATGAAGAAGAGGAAGAAATGCAACATGATATATCAAAATTACAAGACCAAGTACAACAAATGTCACTCGCACAAAAAGTAACGAAAGCTAAGATGGATGATTTAAAGAAAGACGTAGAAGCTAAGATGGATGGTTTAAAGAAAGGCGTGGAAGCTAAGATGGATGGTTTAAAGAAAGGCATAAAAGCTAAGATGAATGGCGTGGAAGCTAAGATGGATGACATGGAAGCTAAGATGGAAGGCGTGGAAACTAAGATGGACGATTTGAAGATAGATTTGAAGACAGACTTGAAGACAGGCATGGAAGATTTGAAGACAAATTTGACAAAATTTCTACAAGAAATGCTTACTAATGGCGAAAGGGTAGTAAAGGAAACTCATGATGAGAACAAAATAAATGTTAATCATGATTTCATAGACTCTATATCCAAAGATCGATATGAGGAAGTTTGATGGCAAGGATCCCGGAACATGGATACTACAGATGGAGAAATTTTTCGATCTCAATAATGTGAAAAACACACAAAAGGTACGCATTGCAACTTTATATTTGGAACCAAATAAGTTTGTATGGTACAGATGGCTTTGCTCTCATAAACAAATTGTCACTTGGGCTATTTTTACAGATGAAATGATAGCACATTATGAGGATACAGAAAGAAACACTTTTTTTAGCCAATTGATGAATCTCTAACAAAAGGGTTCAATGATGGATCACATTGAGGACTTCCAAAAATTGAATATAAGGGTAAAAGATATTCCAGAGGAGCATAGGATTGATATGTTCATAGGGAATTTAAAAGATAAAATCCAACATGAGGTTCGCCTTTGGGAACCAGATTCATTGGAGAAGGCATTCAGATTGGCAAGAAAAATGGAAAGCAAAATTATGGCAACAAGGAAGCCTACCACTCATAATAATAAAGATGGAAGTGTTGCTGCCCCTAGCCATCCACAACCTACAAGGTTGACACCACAACAATTGGAAGAAAAAAGAGCAAAAGGGCTTTGTTATAGTTGTGATAACAAATACAATAAGGGTCATAAGTGTGCCAAGAAGAAATTAGTTTACATAGATTGTGAAGAGGAGGAAGAAAAGGAACAAGAAACATCAAAAGAAGAGGATATACACCAGGAAAAAACCCTAGAAAAATGAGAAATGAATCCGACCATATCTTGTAATGCATTGTCTGGAATTACCACTCCTCAAACTATTAAGATAGAAGGGCATATCAGGAAGAAAAAGGTAATAGTGTTGATTGATTCGGGAAGTACCCATAATTTTATTCATTATAAGATAGCCAAAGAATTGAATTGCTTCCTATATCTAGCACCAGAGTGTCAAGTGATGGTTGCAAGTGGTGGAACCATAACTTGCTCAGGAAAGTGCCATAATATCAATCTATCCATGGGAGAATATGTATTGAATAGCCCAATGCTTTCCATTCCAATGGGTGGTGCTGATGTTGTACTAGGAGTCTAATGGCTACAATCCTTGGGTATAATAGCTTTTAATTTTCAAGAACTTTTCATGAAATTCCGTTCAGAAGGAAAGGAAATTGAATTAAGGGGTATCACAGGGAAACCGGGAAAGATAATCAGATCTAATGGATTGACAAAGCTTCTAAAGAAATAACAACGAGGAATAATTGCACAATTATGTTCACTAGAGGTTCCCACATCGAAATCATCCTTTTCTCCAGATCTCCAAAAAGTCTTGGACAATCATTCCAAGGTATTTGAGACTCCCAAAGGCCTCCCACCTATTTGTGATCATGATCATGATATCAATTTGATTCCAAGAAGTGTTCCTCTAAACATCAGGCCTTACAGATATCCCTATGTCCAAAAGAGTGAAATTGAACGTATGGTTGCAGAAATGCTAGAGGCTGGTATAATTCAACCTAGTCAAAGTTCTTTCTCTGCTCCAGCAGTATTGGTTCACAAGAAGGATTGATCATGGCGCATGTGTCCAGATTATAAGGAGCTGAACAAGCTCACTATTAATGATAAATTTCCCATTCGTGTCATTGATGAATTATTGGATGAATTGCATGGATCAATTTACTTCACCAAGTTGGATCTTCGTTCAGGATATCATCAAATCAGAATGAAGACTGAAGACATTCCAAAAACAACATCTAGAACTCATGAGGGTCATTATGAATTTTTGGTCATGCCTTTTGGCCTTACTAATGCACCTTCTACATTTCAAGGTTGGAGGAGAAACAATTATATGAAAAAATGTCCAAATGTTTCTTTGGAGTACAAGAGGTGGAATATCTGGGTCATATTGTATCTCATGAAGGTGTTAAGGCAGACCCTAGCAAAATTAAAACCATTAAGGAATGGAAAATCCCCACATCTGTAAAGCATCTACGAGGATTTCTCGGGTTGACAGGGTATTATCGCAAGTTTGTTAAGAATTATGGGAGAATAGTAGCACCTCTAACAACATTATTGAAGAAATATGCATTCTCATGGACTCCAGAAGCAATGAAGACCTTTGAACATCTTAAAGAGGCAATGTGCCAAGCACCAGTCTTAGCTACATCAAACTTCACAAAATTTTTTATTGAGGAATGTGATGCCTCGGGAAATGTAATTGGTGCTGTTTTAATGCAAGAACAAAGACCCATTGCTTTCGAAAGTCGTCCAATTAAAGGAAAGTATTTACACAAAGCTATTTATGAGAAGGAAATGCTGGCAATACTACACGCACTTAAGAAATGGTGACACTACCTAATGGGAAGACACTTCAAGGTAAAAACAGATCATGGTAGTCTTAAATACTTTTTGGAACAAAGATTATCTTCAGAAGAGTAGAAAAAATGGGTCGCAAAGATGTTGGGTTATGACTTTGAAATCATCTACAAAAAATGGAAGCAAAATGTTGTGGCAGATGCACTCTCAAGAAAGGATGAGGATGTGGAAGCATTTCTTTGCGCCATTTCTATTATCTAACTAGATTGGATAAACGAAGCAAGGGATGAATGGAAGAATGAAGAGGAAGTGTGGGCGCTCATTCAAAAGATACAACAAGATCCCAATACATCTGATACATTTAGCTGGAAAAATGATTCATTATGGTGTAAGGATTGGTTATACCTATGTAAGAATTCCCAACTCAAACAAAATATTCTTAGGGAATTTCACACCTCTTCCTTAGGAGGGCACTCAGGATTTCTAAAAACCTACCACAGGGTTAAGAAGGATTTTTTTTGGGATGGCCTTAAATCAGATATTCAAAAGTTTGTGGCGGAATGTTTGGTTTGCCAAGAAAATAAAGTTGAAACAATTAAGACCCCAGGACTATTACAACCCTTATCCATTCCAAGCCAACATTCAGAGGAGGTTTCAATTGATTTTATCACAGGTTTACCCAAGTCCGAAGGAAAGAGTGTTATCATGGTGGTAGTTGATAGACTTACCAAGTATGCAAACTTTTGTGCATTATCTCATCCATTTAAAGCAAGTATAATTCCTACTACATTTATGGAAACAATTCAAAAACTACATGGAAACCCAAAGATTATTGTAAGCGACAAAGATCCCATTTTCACTGGAAATTTTTGGACAAAATTATTTTCTTCTCTTGGGACTCAGTTAGCTCATAGCTCATCTTATCATTCTCAATCTGATGGGCAAACTGAGATAGTAAACAAATGTTTAGAAGAATATCTTTGTTGCCTTGTATCTGATAAACAGACACAATGGGTCAAATGGTTGCCTTTGGCTGAATGATGTTATAACACTTCCTTCCATACTACAACAAAAATGACCCCATTTATGGCACTTTATGGATATCATCCACCATCCATCACATCATATTTAAGAGAAAATTCTAAGGTTCAAGCAGTGGAAGATCACATCGAGCATCAACAACAAGTTCTCCAAATCTTAAAGGATAACCTTACCTTGGCTTAGAATAGAATGAAACAATAGGCAGATCAACATCACAACGAAAGAAGTTTTGATGTAGGTGATTGGGTATTCCTATGGCTACAACCATATAACGAATGTCCCTGAAGAAAGCTAAGAAGGATAATAAATTATCACCAAAGTATTATGGTCCGTACAAGGTGTTGCAAAAGATAGATACTGTGGCATACAAATTGGAACTTCCTGCAGCTTCCCGAGTGCACCCAGTTTTCCATGTTTCATGCTTAAAGAAGGTTATAGGTGACAAGATTCCAGTTCAAACAATATTTCAAGAACTTGATGAGGAAGGAAAAATCATATTAGAACCTGAAGCAGTCAAAGAAACAAGAACTCGACAGCTAAAAAATCGATCAATTTCAGAGTATCTCATCAAGTGGAAGAACTCACCTGTTGAAGATTCCATATGGGAGGATGAGAATTTTATACAGAAGCATCCAGAACTACTCAAGTGTTGAGGACAACAATTTTTTTAAGGAGAGGGGCATGTTAGGTCCCTATAATACTAGTGATTCCCCCATTACTATTGTCATTGTATCCCTTATTGTTATTGTTGTGCCCATTTTTTCCCCATATTATTATTATTGTGCCCCATAGAATCCCACTATTGTTATTTTTGTGCCTTTATATTATTATTGTTAGGTCGGCTTGGTTATATTATGTCCCCTTAGACTCCTATATATAGAAAGGAGGTTTTGTCATTTGAATCATCTAAGAATTGTTCATTTGTGTAATGTAAATGAGCTTGCCCCCTCGAAGAGGTTGAATTCTAAGGAGTTGATCTATCTTTTTATCTTTTTGTGCACTGGTTTCCTAACAATAAGCCCTAGAAAAATTAAATCCATTAAGGAATGGAAAATCCTCACATGCATAAAGCATCTACGAGGATTTCTCGGGTTGACAGGGTATTATCGCAAGTTTGTTAAGAATTATGGGAGAATAGCAACACCTCTAACAACATTATTAAAGGAAGATGCATTTTCATGGACTCCATAAGAAATGAAGGCCTTTGAAAATCTTAAAGATGCAATGTGCCAAGCACTGGTCTTAGCTACAACGAACTTCACAAAAACCTTTATTATGGAATGTGATGCCCCAGGAAATGGATTTGGTGATATTTTAATGCAAGAATAAAGACCCATTGCTATCGAAAGTAGTCCAATGGAAGGAAAGTATTTACAAAACTATTTATGAGAAGGAAATGTTGGAAATACTACATTCCTTTAAGAAATGGCAGCCCTACCTAATGGGAAGACACTTCAAGGTAAAAAAATATCATGATAGTCTTAAATACTTTTTAGAACAAAGATTATCTTCAAAAGAGCAACAAAAATGGGTCACAAAGATGTTGGGTTATGACTTTGAAATCATCTACAAAAAAGGGAAGTAAAATGTTGTGGTAGATGCACTCTCAAGAAAGGATGAGGATGTGGAAGCATTTCTTTGCGCCATTTCTATTATCCAACCAGATTGGATAAACGAAGCAAGGGATGAATGGAAGGACGATGAAGAGGTGTGGGAACTCATTCAAAAGTTACAACAAGATCCTAGTACATCTGATACATTTAGCTAGAAAAATGATTTGTTATGGTACAAAGATCGGTTATACCTATTTAAGAATTCCCAACTAAAACAAAAGATACTTAGGGAATTTCACGCATCTCCCTTAGGAGGGCACTCAGGATTTCTAAAAACTTAGCACAGGGTTAAGAATGATTTTTTTTGGGATGGCTTTAAATCGAATATTCAAAAGTTTGTGGTGGAATGTTTGGTTTGCCAACAAAATAAAGTTGAAACAATTAAGACCCCAGGTCTGTTACAACCTTTATCCATTCCAAGCCAACGTTGGGAGGAGGTTTCAATGGATTTTATCACAGGTTTACCCAAGTCCAAAGGAAAGAGTGTTATCATGGTGGTAGTTGACAGACTTACCAAGTATGCACACTTTTGTGCATTATCTCATCCATTTAAAGCGAGTATAATTTCTACTACATTTATGGAAACAATTCAAAAGCTACATGGAAACCCAAAGATTATTGTAAGAAACGGAGATCCCATTTTCACTGGAAAATTTTGGACATAATTATTTTCTTATCTTGGTACTCAGTTAGCTCATAGCTCATCTTATCATCCTCAATTTGATGGGCAAACTGAGATAGTAAACAAATGTTTGGAAGGATATCTTCATTTCCTTGTATATGATAAACAAACATAAAGGGTCAAATGGTTGCCTCTGGATGAATGGTGTATAACACTTCCTTCCATACTGCAACAAAAATGATCCCATTTATGGCACTTTATGGATATCATCCACCATCCATCACATCATATTTAAGAGAAAATTCCAAGGTTCAAGCAGTGGAAGATCACATCGAGCATCAACAACAAGTTCTCCAACTCTTAAAGGATAACCTCACCTTGGCGCAGAATAGAATGAAACAACATGCATATCAACATCGCAAAGAAAGAAGTTTTGATGTAGGTGATTGGGTATTCCTATGGCTACAACCATATAAACAAATGTCCCTCAAGCAAGCTAAGAAGGATAATAAATTATCACCAAAGTATTATGGTCCGTATAAGGTGTTGCAAAAGATAGTTAGTATGGCATGCAAATTGGAGCTTCACGAGTGCACCCTACTTTCCATGTTTCATGCTTAAAAAAGGTTATAGGTGACAAGCTCCCAATTCAAACAATATTTCTAGAACTTGATGAGGAAGGAAAAATAATATTGGAACCTGATGCAGGTAAAGAAACAAGAACTCGACAACTACAAAATCGATCAATTTCAGAGTATCTCATCAAGTGGAAGAACTTACTCGTTGAAGATTCCACATGGAAGGATGAAAATTTTATATAGAAGCATCCAAAACTACTCAAGTGTTGAGGACAACACTTTTTTGAAGGAGAGGGGCATGTTAGGTCCCTATAAAACTAGTGATTCCCCCATTATTATTGTTATTGTATCCCTTATTGTTATTGTTGTGCCCCTATTGTCCCCACATTGTTATTATTGTGCCCCATAGAATTCCACTATTGTTATTTTTGTGTCCTTATATTATTATTGTTAGGTTGGCTTTGGTTATATTGTGAGCCCTTAGACTCCTATATATAGAAAGGATGTTTTGCCATTTGTATCATCCAAGAATTGTTCATTTGTGTAATGTAAATGAGGTTTCCCCCTCAAAGAGGCTTATTTCTAAGGCATTGATCTATCTTTTCTATCTTTTTGTGAGTTGGTTTCATAACATTTTCTTCATATCAGATTCTTCTTCAGACCATTGAGCTGATGCAACAATATATGCGTTTTAAGGGCACTTAGTCTGGGGTCATCCTTCCCATAAAATATTTGATCCTTGATAATGAAAATACATGACCTTTTGCTGGAGATGACTTGAGAAATTGCTATTAGGCTTATCTGTAAGAGGAACCATTAAACACTTCAAAAATAAATTTTGTCTCCTTTCAAGGACACACAGACATAGGCTAAATCAAGTCATAGATTTGACCTTATTTTTGGGGCTACAATGAAGTGATAAGGTCATGAACCTTTGGGGAAAAGGTGCTAGTACTAAACCCATCCATTTGGGGCACAAAACTTCAACCATCAATATATCTCCAACCAAGAGGACCCACAAGATGTGCCACCCATCAAATGAAATGGCATGACAAGGGCTACCAATATAGGGGGTCCTTGCACCAAAATCCATTGTCTCTTGCATGCATATCATCAAACACATGTTGGCCCATTCACCCTTTGACATTAATGGAATTTTTTTGAACAATAACATACTTGATTAATAATGGTTTGAGCATATCATTCGTCAAGGGCATTGCACAACCAAAAAGGAATAACATGAAACTAAAATCATCATACCTTGTTATAGGTTATATTTGACAAATTTATTTCCACAATCCTTACTTGGCAGTATTCTTGGCTTCAATTAGCCAACTTTTCAAAAAAATCATTTCCAAAGGTAAGGGATACCGATTCTTGATGCTCTGCATGCTTAATGCATGATAATCCCATCCATTCACAATTCTGATGTCCTCCTTCTGAAAGAGCTCAAGGTTTCAACTTTGGTGCAATCTCAATATAATGGTGAACGATGTGGTTAGGTGGGATAACTTTAGGAAAAGACTAATGCATTCAGTCTACAAGATCATCATTAAACACTTTGGAAAATGCTAGTGGAACATGCATCTCCACTCCACTTTCATCCACTTCTCTATCGATGCCACAACATAATATTGAGACTCTAGGTGTCAATATTCCCTCTTTATTTTCAGTGCCAAGATTAACTATTAGATCTTGTAGCTTAGACAAGTGTTCTAGTCTTGAGAGGTGTCATTAAGGAAAATAACATCGAGGAATTAATTATCTCCAACCCCATGCAATTTTTTTGAAGTTTCACCTAGGAAAGATATAATCTTAATTATGTCAATTACTGATTTTTCAAATATTTCCTAAGTTAAAATTAGCGAAAGTGAATAATTAAATTGACATAAGTTGGGACAAGATAAATTTTCCTCTGAATCATGTAGAACATTTCTAAGTTAATCTTATCCATTGACTGGATCAAGTGAATTTATAATCGTGGCCTTTCATTTATGAATTAGAGACCAGAAGGGGAATCGATGGGCAACATTGAAGACATATTAGCAGATCATATTGATTGAGAAGATCAAGTGGGTGATTTTCAGAGACATCGAAAGGGTTTCAATTGTAGTGATTGGGAAAGAAATTGTTGAAGATTTTTCTTCACAAAGGTTTCTAGTTTCTAAGTGATAGAATGAGGCCAAATTTTCTAGTTCAAGTTTTCTAGTATACCAATGCAATTTTCAGGAAAGTGTAGTGCGATTGTAGGAAAGTGTAACACAAATTGTACGAAAGAGAAGTGCAATTGTAGGAAAGTGAAATGTGATTGTAGGAAAGCACAATGTGATTGTAGGAAAGAACAATGCAGTGCGATTGCAGGAAGAGAAATGTGATTTTAGGAAAGCACCATGTGATTGCAGGAAGAGCAGTGCGATTGCAGGAAAGCATAGTGTGATTGTAGGAAAAGCAATGTGTTTGCAGGAAAGCACATTGTGATTGCAGGAAAGCATAATGTGGTTGTAGGAAAGCCTAGTGTGGTTGTAGGAAAGAACAATGCATTTCAATTGCATGAAAGAGGTGCACATTGCAGGAAAGGGAAGAATTGATATTGAAAAGGGATATAATGAATTTTCCCAAATTGATTTGTTCAGAAGTAAAGATAAAAATATTTCTGAAGCTTTTCCAGTTTCAAGCAAGCAGTGGTAATTTCTTAATAGCAGTTTGTTGTAGTGGCTACAACCACCCTCAAAATTTTTTCCTTAGCTTTGCTTTGGAGCCTCCCTACCAACCATCCTTAGTAGCATGTCTTGCACTATCCAGGTACATAAGCTTCAGTTGAGTTTTAGTGGCTTATCAACTTGTGTTTGCTAGCTTGTTTGCCTCCCACCCACAGGCTGACATTCCGTAACTTGGTCATTTTCTGGTTGCTGTGCTCACTTAGAAAAGTGCGCAGAACTGGAGGGGAACCAACCTTCCTCTCCAAAATTGTATAGACCATTAAGGCAGTCTGCTTCTCTCCAGAAATGAACAGAGCAAGCACACACTCTCCCTCTAGAAATTTCATAGAGCATCCCATCATTGGGCTTGCTCTCAGTATTTGCGCAGTTCTGGCTGACAGCCAGGGTTTCAGTCCAGAAATTGTGCAGATCCCGAGGGGAAACCAAAGCCACTCAACCCATAAACTGCGCAAAAGTCATTCACATGCTTGTAGTCCATTGCATGTGTTCCCAAGTTGACTGGTTCCATCAAGAACTGACCAATATTGATTTGCATGCATGGCCTGCTTTTCTTGAAAAAACAAAAAAAACATCCCTAGATTTTAGGGATCCATTTTTAGCAGCCAGAGGTTACATGCAAAACCATTTTAGAAACCTTCCGCCAAGTGTCGCTTTTTCCTAGAATTGTGGCATGCACGTCATAAGCCTCGATCTTATCAAAACTATTTATTCAATGTGTTATCTCAAAATCAGGCCCTGGAAGGCTACTGACCAGGAAGACTTCAAGTAACTATTTTAGACCAATCTTTTGACTAAGGCTTAGCCTCCTTAGCCTGAGAGGGCTCTCTCAAAGGGTTATTGATTTTGAATATTAATAAGATGGCTAACTCTCTTGAAATAACATTAACACATATGAAGGCTGGACAAACATTACATAAGTTTCCATTGGGCTTATGGAGTCAATCAAACCTCAGTAAATAATGATATTGCTTTAACATAGAAGTCAGGGCATGTGACATTTAAATGTTCAAAATACAACTCTTATAAAACCACAGTTCATAGATGAGTACAGGAAGTCAGAGCAGCATAAGTGAATTCTGAGTGATTACTCATCTAAGAGACTGAAAAAAGACATGAAGGACAAAGTAAAATAACACATCTTGAACATGGAAATGCTGTATGAATCCTGAGAAGAAAAGCATATAACTTATATTACTAAACTCTGTTCTTTACATAAGCCAAAACAGCACTCTGTTTTTATAAAATACCCAACCCTTTGTACATAGAATAAGTCTTTGAAAAACAGGTGTAAAACAGGAGATGAAAAACTGCACCTACAGCAGTTTCGTAGCGCAACTTTGACCACACATTTCTCCCACCTCAGAATGGAATTGAAGAAACTGAAAGAGGTTTTTGTAATTCAACATGTTAGGAAGAAAAGCCTCTTTCAGTTTGCAAAATTGAGTTCTCAGCTTCTCTAGAAAGCTTCTGGAAGTTACCTACTAAAACAGTTTTCTCTGCTGAAACAGGCTGCTACAGGGGTTTCGCAGCGCGCTGCGAAAACACTGATTTCGTAGCGCAAGGTTTAGCATGCGTATATATCTTCATTTCTTGAATTTTCTTTTTGATTAGGGCTCAAACCTTCTCAAGTGATCTTATTACACCTCTGCAGCAACATCCCTTTCAAAATAATCTTCTTTTTCTTTCAAGGTAGATCCTCAAAAAACAAAACTGTCACCTTCAGCAGTTTCGTAGCGCGCTACGAAACTGCTGAGTTGTTTCAAAAATCACAGTTTCAACCCAAAACTTTGCTATTAAAACATTCTTTCAAATTTTTCAAGACCCTCCAAAACTGAATGGAAATGTTTGAAAAGATTATACCAAGCAAAACTACCAAAACTTTGAAGCATATCCTTACTTGAAGTGAGATTTCTTTATGGAGATCCTTTTTGCTGGTTCAATTGTATCTTAAGTCTTCAACCTGTTTCTTCTGCCCTTGGTGGTACCTCCTGTACTTGCTTGAAGTTGATGAAGATTTCTTATCTCTGCTCACCATGGGCTTGTTTGCTCAAACTAAGAATTGGGTCAAATGTCTATTGCATGAACACGACCAAGATCATCATGAATATGTCCAGGATCAATTAACTCTTCCCTTACCTTTTTCTTTGAAATTTTGTCAGTGATAACACAATGCTTCAGAGCTCATTCTTCACTTTGATCTTGGAGCTCTGGCATCCCACATCAGATGTAAAAGCATTTGACACACTCAACTCAGATTTTTCTTGGTAAGTCCACTTTTCATGTCTTTTGCTACTTTTCTGTCGGTTTTTATTTATTTATTTATTTTATTTTATTTCGGTTTGTGTGATGTTGTTTTCTTAGTTTTTTTGAACACTTGTTGTCATTATAATTCATGTTAGCTTGTAGAAGCATTGTTTCAAGTTTTTCATTGCATATCACTGCTGTCGCATGCATGACATTGTTCCTGCACTAACGATTGCCATTGCGGCGACTCGCTTCACACACTTACTTGTTTTCCCGTTTTTGAATCTTGCACTCACTGTTTGCATGCATGTTCATTCACTCATGTCTGCACTCAACTTCACACATGCATTAAGCCTTTTCATGTTTTCAGTTTCCCGTCGACAGGTCTGTGCTCCCTTGGCCTGGACCTTGCCTTGCCCGGCTTGCACTGCGCATTTCTAAGAGTGAAGAATTTTCCTTCCTCCCAGGAATTGTGCAGAGCTTTCTCAACACTAGCTTCCAGGATTTCTCTGCACAATTCTAAGAAGCAGTGCTCTGTTGGCCCTCGGAATTGCGCAGATGCAGTTGACCGGGTTGTTGTCATTGCCGACTAAAAATAAGCATTGTGCAATTGCAGTCCTCAACAGGCCAAGATGGAATTTTCTCTATGTAGTTTCAGTAGTCCGTCAGCCTACTGACAGTCTAAGCAGTGTTCTGTGTATTTTTGGCAGTCGGTCTCCTAGCCTCTCGGTGAAAATTGCGCAAACCGTCCTGTTAGTCACCCAGGTGTGTTGCATGTCAGTCCTCAAGTTTCTTTTGGTTTTCAATTGACATTGTGCTTTCCATGAGCATTGATCTATCTCTAGGTATCATAGGTGTTCTTCTGTCTCTCAGCAGTACAAGTATAATGGTTTTCAAGAGTGCAAGGTCAAAGGACACCATTGAGAGTGAAACCAGAGATGAAGTTGAGCAAGTGTCTGTGAGTTTTCCCATCTATGAAGACACTAAGCTATTCATAGACAAGGAGACCAAGATCAAATGGTAGGAAATCAATGACACCTTTTCAGGCACATTTGAGGATAATCTGGAAGATTGTAGAGGTTATGTCAACATACACAAGTCTGGCTTGTACCAGATTTCATGCAGGTATCCCGTGTTTCCATGCGCGGACATGATCCATTGGATTGTCTTGCATAATAATCCAGAGACAATGGTTTTGAGTAGTGTCAGTGGAACGCAACTTTCTACCTTTAGGACAAAGGAATTTCAGGAGATGTATCACTTGCCACAATTGGTGATCACGATGGATACACCCTTCACCAAGCCCAACAGTAGTGCAAACTCAAGAGACATCTTGAAGAGCTAGGTGAAAGAGCCGTCTAAGTTTAGGATAACACCAATCCATGTTTATAGGACAAGGATACTTCGGAAGGAATATCGGCTCTTGGTCCTCTTCGCATGTCGCTTATACGGCCAAGAGAGCACAAAAATCTTCTCGTAGAGTTGGGTGATTGTTTTGGATGAACTGGCGAGCGAAGGAAGAACTTTCAACTGATCCAACATGTTGGCTCTCAGGTTGAAGGGACAAGTGATAGAAGCCTGTAATTTTCCCAATGGTTAGTAAGAAAAACTCTTCGTGTCTGCTTACATACTTGATGCAGTTTGTACTCGTTAGTCGTTCCCAGGCTTTCTTTGGGCATGGACACCTTCAGAAACCTCTGTGCACACTTATTCTAGGTTGTTCTCCGAATGTAGCTTTCGTGGAGTTATCATACAACTATCAGACCACTTCATCACCCCAGTGTACATGATGATATTTGAACAGGATGCACCTTGCACGTTGCAGGCAACGATGGAGGCATTGGTTAACATAGCAGATTGGTATGCCTCACCCCTTGGCACCTTCATCTAGATGTACAACGCGGAGAAGGGTTCGCATGTTTTACCGAAGTTTTCCATGGATAAGCTAGTCATGAAAGAAGTTTCATATCACATCTTGACAGGGTTGTCAGCTAGACTTCATAGGAAGAAGAAGGCACCTTGGCCCACTCTTCCTTTGCAGATAAGGTTTTATGGTATCTGGAATCTCAAGCACACTGAGGCTGAGATGTTGGAATTCAAGAGATTCGCCTTTGACATGAGAAGTTTCAATCCTTATGACTCACACTTCTTAGTAAAGGACCACTATGCGAGAGTGCATCATCCTTGGATCCACGGGGTGTGTCATTGGCCTGAGGAAGACCCATGGAGACACTGATATCACTTCTCAAGGTTTAATGAATCAGTCATCATAGCTATAGAGTGGTTAGAAAATTAGAAGGAAATAACATCTCAAAGAGTAGCATCATAAACAGCAGCAGAGGGCATCAAACCTGCGCTTGACAAAGGCAAGATGAAGGTTGAAGATAGTGTAGAGGTAGAGCAAAGCTGCAAGTTCAAAGCAGACCCACTTGTGTTGAGAGAAGATTTGGAGATTGAGGCTAAGAGGTGACATCACAATAGGATGATCGCGCCAAGGCAGAGGGAGAAACAAAAGCTGGAGGAAGCAGAAAAGGAGTTGGAGGAGTTGAAGCAACAACTCAGAGAATAACAAGAGCTGCATAGAAGAGAGAAGGAAGCACAACAAGAACAAGAACAACAGGAGGCACAACATGCACATATTTCTGAAACTGTGTGCATATTGGTTATTAACTCATCCGAGCAGCTGGCACAGAGTAGACATGGTGAGCAGTCACAAGAGGAGGACTTTGCTCAAGAAATTGAACATATGCTAGAGAAGATGGACATGTATATGGTTCAGCTAGAGCTAGATCATGATATTGACCTCACGACTCAGGACCAAGAGGTCAACCCATTGGTTTCACCAGATCTGGAAGCAGAGCAAGTCCCAAGTGATCAAGGAGACACTAAAACCCTTGAAGACAATCCGGAAGCAAGGATGCACAACATATGTTTCGATGAGGTCACAACACAAAGTTGTGCAGACGCGAAGAGTGCCTACTTCAGATGTCCATGTATCTCCTGTGTAGTTCGAAGAGCGAGTGATCATATCCGATGTGTGCAGACATCCAGCTGCATTGGCCGATGCTACCAAATCATATGCCGAAGCCACCAACTCGAGTGTTAGATTCTTAATAGCTGAGAACAAGCACATGGCAAGTTACAAAATATGCTAGAGCAGAGTTGAGGAGAGCGATACTAGATGAAGTATCGTCTTTCGAGATAGTCATGCAGAAGCTGTACTTCAGGTTTGTTACTGTGCATAAGTCAATTATCCATCTCAATGGTTGGCAACAACGCTGTGCTAGGAGAGCACACATCTTGTCAAATCTACACACTGCTATCGATCACATGCAAATATGGAAAATGAGGTACAAGGGAGCCCCATTGCACTTGCTAAAGTTGATGAAGACAAAGGCGGTAGAGTTGAAGGCACACATCTAGAGTCAAATCCGGAACTATGAGGAGTTCTCACAGCTCATCACCAGCTTGCAGGCTTCACATGCATAAGTGTTTAGGAGCATGGATGTCATTGTGTGTGTTAGCACTTGAAATTTCACCTCAGGCTGAGAAAGGCAAACCTCAAAGCTACATCAAACCATTCAGCCTCGTAGCTAGCCCTACGGGGCAGGAGAAGGCTCTCTCCGGTCAATCTCGGTAGATTTTCAATAGGATGAGATGACCAACAATGTAACACTGATATTAGGCTAGTAAACTGGTTATAAAGGTTGATTTTGGGGGTTTTTGGTGGCAAATTGAGGAGCTGCAATTTAGGGTGCGGGGATTGGACACAGTTTCTACAGGGGGGTCTTTGGGGCAAGGTAGGAGCCTGTATTGATGTCTTTAGCTGAAGTGGATGATTAGGAAGAAAGATAAGAAGGCTAAAGAGAGCAAACAATGAATTTGAATTCTCTTTAGACAGTAGAAAACATAGAAATTAAACAAATTTAAAAGCAGAGCATGGCAAGCATGAATTCATACTTTAACACTTCATTTGTTTAATGTGCAGCAGTAAAGAAAGGAAATGAATCACATAAAAAAGCTTACAAGAACATTGAGAAACACACCATCAACACATGAGTCCACAAGAATCCCAAAGATGACTGCAAAACCCTGGTCTTCCTTAGCCAAAAATTGCAGAGATACAAGTGAAATAATACAGTGATCGCTTCTCCCTCAAGAGTCCAACCATGAAAATGAGAAAGAAAGTACATAATATAGATGATCTAACCTCTTTCCCTGCCTCCATGGGTCGAGCTCACTATCCTAGGAGCTGTTTGAACCACTTCTAAACTAAGCACTAGAAAATAGGCAGTCAAAACAACTTGCCTCTATAAACTTGGAAACCAGTTCATACATTCAATTTTTACCCTTTACATGCAAGAATATTCTAGAAGAGTTAAACAAGAGTAAAAATATCCAAAAAGTGTCACAATTACATCCAAGAGGACCACCATCCACCTCAAAAAGTCAAACTAGAGCCAAACTGCGTTTTCTGGGCTGAACTGGTCAAATCTGGCAAAGTTTCCTCAACGGGTCGCGCACATTTCCTCAACGGGTCGCGCACTTTGGAGCTCTGTTTGGAGGCCTTCCCGATGTCAGAATGAGGTGCAGGATAGCTCGTTGGAAAGGTCTCTGAGTCTACTTTCCAACCCAACTAGAATTTTTGGATT
This sequence comes from Pinus tabuliformis, assembly GCA_031772625.1. Lineage (NCBI taxonomy): Eukaryota > Viridiplantae > Streptophyta > Pinopsida > Pinales > Pinaceae > Pinus > Pinus tabuliformis. The sequence goes on along the minus strand of CM062808.1, from coordinate 957,108,296 downwards.
TGGAGGTCATTTTCCCAGTCAAAAGTCAATTCTCCCAAGACTGCTTCTGCAACTCAAAAAAGGGGCAAAAAGTCAAATTTTGCCTGTATTTTGACCTTTTGGAGGCCCAAAACTCCATAAAAACTCAAGTCCATCCATAGGAATGTGTAACTTTGCATGAAAAATCTAGAAATGTTGAGTTTTTGCAAAACGGAGCTACGATGACAAGGGGTCTCACCGGGGGTGAGACCCGTTGAGAAGCCAAAACCTGTAAATTTCCAAAAAATTCCAAAATTACCCAAAATTCTCAAATTTTTTTGGGATTTGTGCTGTAGATGATGCTAGTGAGTGCCATGATATTTGAGGGATGCCTCAGCCAAGATACGGAGTGGATTAGTCTTCTTCTTCCGCCTAAGAGCCTCGGACAACCTCCTTTGGAACATTTTCATTTTGGCCTTGCAAACATGCATTCTTGCCCAATAGTGATTCTTCATGTTTCTCAACAGTCTTTTCTCTTGGTTGGCCTTAGCCAACAGCCTCTCCAAGTGGGCATTCTCCTGAATGAGCAATGACTCTCGGTCAGCAGGCAATGGATCACCGGGCCTCCTACGGTTCAAGACTCGGTCGCTACGAATCCTCCATAGCTCATCAAGTGCCTTCTCCTCCTCTAGCTGTGTGTTCCGCTGCTCCAGGTAAGTAATAGTCCATTGAGCACCCTCAAGTCTCCTCTGTAAAACATCATTTTCAGCCCTAAGATGCTGAATGATCTCCTTCGCCTCTTGGCTAGGAGAACTGACCTCAAGATCAATCACCAGATCCTCATGAATCATGGGCTCTTTGCCCCTCTGCAGTACCTGTGCTGATGAAGAAAGCGAGGCCCCTTCCACCTGAGATAGTGGCTGAAGATAAGGCGAGACCCCTTCGCTGAGCTGAAGATGAAGGCGAGACCCCTTCCACCTGCTCTGGAGATAGTACTCGCCTAGCTGCTGCAAATAAGACCCTTGGGCCTTTCTGATAAGTGACCAAAGGAGTGGAGCTGACATGTCAGGTGACGGGAGCATCAGGCTGCTGAGATGGTCCTCCCTCCTCATGATTGACCTCCTGATGTGGCTGAGGTGGCACTGTGAAAAACTCACGAGAGATGAACTCCTCCCATGAGATGCCCTGCTGTGTCAACTGATGCAATACTACTAGCTGAATCAAACCATAATGGCAAAGGCTCCTGTACTTCTGGGCTGGGGTCTTCCTCTGCAACATGGGCACCATCCTCTGAATGTTATGAAACAAGAAGACCGGGATGTTCATCATCCTCACTCAAGTGAAATGCATCAAAAGGCGAATGTGATATGAATACACCTGTAAAAATCTGCCCTCACAGGTAAAGTAATGCATAATAAGTCTCATGAGGGGAGCATACTCGCTCCGGAGAAATCTGAATGGGAAAACACCCGTCAAAAGTCTCACAAATGATGGCCGGACATAGGGCTCAAAGTGAACAAAATCAAGTAATCTGCGCTTAGGCCACACCTCACCCACATTTGGTATCCCTGTAGCCTGTGAGATCACCTCAGGTGTCAATGTGAAGTTCACCCCTGCCAGAGTGACATGTCCATCATGGAGGTGTAAGACAAACAAGCGGGCCAACTCTCTATGATGCTGAATCTGAGAGATCCTCTCACAAAACTGATAGCAAGACATGTACTAGAAGCAATTCACTGCCAAAGGACAGGCCTGTAATTCTGCCAAAGAAGTAGGCTCCTCCCGCTTATGATGTCCTCCCTTACCCCCTCTACGAGGCCTCCTCTGTTCCTCAACCTCTGTAGATGATGAATGGTCATCACTTTGCTCATAAGTTTCGGTTTCTGACATGGTTTTGGAGCAAAGTGGACAAACTAAACTGCTGTCTCTGCCTGCAAAAAGTGCTGAAATCTATGCTGTTTCAAGGGGAACCAAACATGAGGGAAATGTTAGGGGAGGGAACTTTTAAACCAGGAATGGGAATATATAAAAATAACAGGGAGTTTTTAAGGGAAATTTTGCAAATCATATTCATATAGGAACACATATTTGTAATAGGGAAATCATTTGCAAAGAGTATTACATATGGGAAAAAACATGCATACAAGTGAACATGGGAACATATGCATACATGTTTAATAGGGAAAAACAAAAGGGAAACCATACACCACACA